>JARWLC010000012.1:48910054-49605054 GCA_033318265.1 Phyllotis vaccarum | reverse complement strand
GCAGTGACAGGGGGCTTTCAGGAATCAGGTACCCTGTAAGAGCAGGCTAAGGAACCACAGACCTGCTGTCACCCCAGCCCATCTGAATGCAGAGATATTAGGGCTACAGCTCCAATAAATGACACTGGGTGACAATGCAAAGGCAAAGAAATTTAAAATGTTGAAACCAAAATCCCTTTCTCTGTTCTCTTCTGTGTCTTTATGGTCCCCTAAATTAAAGATCTGCAGATTAAGCAGAAATTTAGAGCCTGGCTAAAGAAGGCTTTTCTAATGCTTCTCAGCTTCCATCTGCTCTATTATCAATAGTACGAAACTGAATTTTATATAAACATATACTTATTTATATTAAAGAAAGATAAATAGATGATTGATATTGATAGTATGTGTGTTGAGAGAGACAGGGACAGAGAGAAAGAGAGAGAGAGAGAATATGAGAATGTACCTCAATGGGTAGCCCTGGCTGGCCTAGAATTTGATACTTGAAGAGATCTATCTGCATCTTTCTCCAGAGTGATGAAACCGAAGGTGTGTGCCATGACTCCTGACCCAGATTTAAAACAAAACAAAACAAAACAAAACAAAAAACTGTATTGGGGGTCACAGTTTGTTCTAGACAATCACTCACATTGAGTGACAATCACTCACACTGGCCCAAATGTCATGCTCACTTTAAGGACGATTAAAAATTATCATATGAGCAGAGGTAGCTAAGAAACCTTTAGGTGACTCATTAGGCTACTTTCTCACACTTCACATCTGGAAAATCGTCAGCGAAGACAGATGACAAATCCAAACCAGGCTCAATACATGCTATTTTATCAAAATCTCACCATTAAAATCTTGCATTTTTCAATATGAAATTTTCCTGTTTGTTTGTTTTATTTTGTTTTGTTTTTTCAAGACAAGGTTTCACTGTGTATTCCTGGCTGGCTTGGAACTTACTCTGTAGACCACGTTGGCATCGGATTCAGAGATCCACCTGCCTCTGCCTTCTGCATACTAGAATTAAAGGTGTGTACCACCACCACTTGGCTTATTATGAGATTTTTAATATTAATGAATTAATATTAATGAATGTTATAGAAGTTCTCCCTCTCGTATTTGACCCACCATTATAAAACATTCATGTTATGATTCATGTGTGAAGCATGGACCCCAGCTTATTAGTAGCTACACCTTCACTCTCTTGCCCCGGATAGCACTGACAGACAACCAAGCACACAGAGTTAACAGAATATACTTTTTTTCATCATACTCATCATAACATTGTTGTGGGATATTTATACACTGTGTAAAAGTGTATTGCTGTGATTGGTGTAGTAAAATGTCTAAGTTATTAATCTAAGAAGATATTTTATGTTCTAAAAAGATACTTTTAGAATGGTAATAAAAGTTATGATAAAAAAGTGGATCAGGTATAAAACTTTAGACTCACTAAGATAGGATAGATAATACAGTATTTTCTCCAAATGTGCCAAATGCAAATCAACTAAACACTATGAACATAATTTTTACCTGGTAACTGTTCTTATTTTATATAGTTTTACTGCATTAGAGTTAAGCTCTTTCCTTTTTATTTAGACAAAAGGGGGAAATGTTGTAGAATAGTCAGTCATTTTATACACTGTGAAGATGTGTCTTTGCCAAACCACCTTCTGACTGGTTTGATAAAGAGCTAGATAGTCAATAGATAGGCAAGATGTATATGCAAGACTTTCAGGCACAGAGAGGACTCTGTGAAGAAGAGAGGCAGATAAGCCCATCCGACACACAGAATGGAATAAAGTCAAAGACATATGACAGAACATATATTAATAAAAAATATGAGTTGCTTTAGGTTAAAGAGCTAGCTGGGTATAAGCCTAACCTATAGGCCAAACTTTCATAATTAATAAGCAGTCTCTGAGTCATTATTTTGGAGCTGGATAGCCAGACATAACATTGATGCCCTTTTCCACCATAATCGTAACACAGTCATCTTACTGTAGGGGGATTATGTTGTTCCATTGTAACTGTCCTACCCACTGGTTTAATAAAAAGTGCTGATTGGCCAAAGGCAGACAGGAAGTGCGGGCAAGGCTACCAGACTAAGAAAACTCTGGAAACAGAAAGAACAGAGCATAAATGCCACAGAGACTCTAGAGTTGCCAGACAAGCCAGAAGATGCAGAGGACAACTACACTGCTCTGAGAAAAGGTACCAAGCCAAATGGCTGAACAGGATAAGAATCATGAGTTAGTTTAAGGGTAAAGAGTTCACAAATTATATGCCTGGACCTTAGGCCAATCAGCCTAAAATTAATGTAAGCATCTGTGTGTCCCTGCAGGTCTGTGGGACTGCGAGTCTAAACCTTGAGACTAGGCCCGAAAGTCCAGGCCAGAAACCACTTACTACAGCTTACCAACAAACAGAAGAAGGGAAAATTGTTCCAAGGGCTTATGCTCATGAGCTAGACTTGACTTATACAGTTTATGGCAAAAGTAAAAAGAAATAAAAAAAGAATAGCTGGGCAATGATTTTCATATACCTTTAATGCCCGAACTTGGGAGTCAGAGGCAGGGGACTCTCTGACTTTAAGGCCAGCCTGGTCTACAGAGTTAGTTGTATAACAGCCAGGGCTACACAGAGAAACCCTATCTCAAAAAAAAAAAAAAAAAAAAAAAAAAAAAAAAAAAAAAAAAAAAAAAAAAAAAAGAAAAAAAAAAAGCAAAAAATAAATAATAGAATAGAAAAATTCAGTTCAATTTACAGCAAAAGATGAAACTGGGTTATCTCTATTTATTTGTAATACTGATAAGCAAAGATCATTCTCCCTAGGAAAAACCATAAGCAAGCTATGTAAATAGTGTTTACAAAACTATTCACTACTGCATAAGCCTAACAGACCTAATAAAATAATAACTATGATATAGACTGTTGTATAGATGCCTTTATGTTATATTCAAATAAATTATTTCTCCAAACAATAATCAATTTTAAATAAATTACAGAGTTACTATTTTTTAACAAGGAATCTCTGAAAGGACCCAAAGTACTAATTTTATGAATGTCTTTAGGATATAATGCATACTTAAATGTTACATTAATGTTAAGTGGGCATTAAGAACAAATGAGTTGAGTTAAATTGCTTTAAGCCAGTTTTAAAAGTAGATATGCAATAGCTGTCTGCAGCCCTCAAAGATGATTAAACTTGTGAATGAGAGAAGCACGGTGGCACGTGCCTGTCATCTCCTGGGAAGCTGAAGAAGGAAGACCAGAAGTCAAGCATCATCCTTAGCCACATAGAAAGTTTGGGAATAGTCTGGGATACATGGGATCCTCTCTCAAAAATAAATACAAATTTTAAAATACTATGGCTAGGCGGTCAGAGGTCCTGGAGAAATCTCTAACTCTAACGTATTTTCAAATTGCTGCCTAGAGATCTACATTTAAGCCCACATATCCATGCCGTTCTTAGCCTTGGTGGACATTTGTTACACTGCACAGTGGTGAATGCAGAAACTCATCACTTGTGAAAGTGCTGGAAACAAGTGACTTTTGCATTCCCAACTCTATATATTCCTTTATCAACCCTTTCAAGGACCTAGGAGTATCCCCTAAAAAGAGGGTGGAAAATGTTAAGAGCCAGAAAATAGGAAGGAATGTGGTAAAATGCTGTCTTCTGGACATGGCAATTTATACTCATAAAATCACAGATGTTATGGGGACCTGTAATAGACATGCACAAGAATGGGCCTATCAATGTTCCATCATGAATGGGATATATATCATTATATTGTACGTATATATTGTTGTGCTCAACCACTTTCTCCCATTTCCCATCTACCTCCTGGATAGCCCCTTTCTATCAATCCGCAAGTAGTTTCTTTTATATTTATTTTATTTTTCTGGTTTTATATTGCACATACTGTACTTCCCATTTTGCCCCAATGCTTCAGTTAGACGTCAGCTGCAGACAAAGTGCAGCATCCTTTGTGATAAGAATCATGAGCAAACTATGAATACAGAGCACATACCTCAGTACAATGAAAGCAGTATGTATGGGAAGCCTAGATCTTCATGATTCTAAATGGGGAAAACTCAAAAGCAATGAGACAAGGGTCTCCACTCTCTCATTCAGGATAGAGCCAAAAGCCTTGGCTAGAAAAAACAACACAAGAGAAAGAAAGAAAGGAGATATAAGTGGGGGAGGGGCTTAAAAGACCCTGGAGACTTCACTAAAAACTCTTAGATCTGATTGGTATCTTGAAGAAAAAATAGCATACATAAAAGTCAATATATAAAATTAGTAGCATTTCATATGCCAATAGCAAATATGCTAAGGAACCAACAAGATAATCTCAGTCAGAATAGCTTAAAAAAATAAACCACAACAACAAAACTAGAAATAACCTAAAGAGGTGAAAGACCTTTACTCTGAAAACGTGAAGATGCCGAAGGAGGAAACTGAAGACCACCCTAGGTGATGAGATGATCCCTGTGCTCATGGACCAGCAGAATTAAAGATGTGAAAGTGACTTCAAGACCAAAATGGTCTACAGATTCAACTCAATCCTCCTCATATTGCCAAAGTGATTCTTCACAATAAATACAAATTTAAAATAAATTACAAAATTAAATAAAAATCTAAAACTCATAGTGGAAGTGTCTACATTTTATACTCTTTGTTCATTGGAAAGAAGAGAGAGGAAGCGGGGAAGGAAGTAAAAGGGAGCAAAGGAGGAGAAAAGAAGGGAATAAACGATAAGGGGGATCAGAGGAAGGTAGAGAGATCAACGAGGAAAGAAAGGAACACAGAAGTGAGGGAAGGAGGGGAGTCCACGGTGACCACTCCTGCACAAGTTAAATCAGGCGATGGAAAAGAGAAGCTAAGCAAGGAGTCCATATACTGTAGTGCAGGGATGATAGCAATGTCTGCGATTGGAAAGACCAAATGATATAATTACAAAGATGTATTATAATTTCCAAGTTGGAATTTAAAAAAAAAAAATAAGTCTTGAGTGTGAATATACAAGGGACTTATGAGAGACATGGGAGTGGACCAATCAGAAATCAGCAAGGAAGCAGGCTGTTTTGCTATGGATGAGCCCTGAGCACAGCATCCATGTGTCAGAAGCTTCTCAGGCTTTGGAATTGTCAAGGAAAAAGAACATGAACCAAAGCCTAAAGCAGTTACTATGGCAATGGACTCCACTTACCAGATACCAGCAAACTGTGGTTCACTAATCTACCACAGAATGTTGGTATTTTCAAGAAGACAGTCATCTAACTCAAGCAACTAGTCTGTATTACAACAATGAAACCTCATAATGCTTTATGATGAGAAAAATATTCTGTTTATTCCCATAAGGAAGAGCTGAATGCCGTAACTGTGTTGTATAAAAATTGTTTTAAAAAAATTCTATTGAATGGCATTTCAGTCACCAATGAACCAACATAACATGAAGGAGCTGAAACATTGCCACCCCTGGTGGAAGGTTAAGAGAAATCAAAAACTTCCAGGAAAACTCACAGTAGATGGTTTAATAGAAACATAACAGACTTCAATTCATTCCCTAAAGCATTAGAAATCATGGATCCTGACACAGAAAGGATTCCACTCAGAGACGATCTAAATGATATGCTTATCAGCAAATGTATGGTAACAAAACCAAAACCAGTGAGCAAATCACAATGGGTATGCTTCAAAAAAGAAGAAAAAAAAAAAAAAAAAAAAGACCAACAAGTCTAGGCTCTTCTGGAAGTATTCTAGGAGCCAGGAGCCAGCATGTTCTCAGGAGCCAGCACCACCATATGTTGTGACTCTACAGACCATCCAGTAGGTCAAGTTCTGTAAACAGAAGGTACTTCTTTATTAAAAAAAACATTAAGCCGGGTGGTGGTGATGCATGCAGAGGCAGGGGCAGGTGGATCTCTATGAGTCTGAGGCCAGTCTGGTCTACAGCACAAGTTCCAGGACAACCAAGGTTACACAAAGAGAAAGCCTGCCTCGCAAAACAAAACTAGAGTGTGGTTTAGGCTACTATTATAAAGGTCAAATACTTTAAAAAAATTTTTTTCAGTTACAAAATAAAAAGTCACAAGTTAAATATTATAAAGCATAAAATTAGACACTTTTCTAATTCAGAAGTGTCTAAGTGTGCCATATTTTAAAAATACTCTACAGTAGCACACAGTAATCAGCCTTCAGAATCATTCACTTCTCCTTTGCCAGATCAAATCCAGTCTAACAAATTTATCCACAGCAAATGCCCTTCTTACATGGACCATTTCCATCTTTTATGCCATGTTTTGTATGTTTAGATAAACACAAGACTTTCCTTGTGTTACACTCACATTTAGCACAGTGACCTCCTGGATATGGTTCTAGCCTAGGAGCAGAAGACTATGCCACATAAACAGTGTGTGGTAGACTCCACTCTTCCCAGGTGTACACACAACACTGAGGGTGAAATCACCCAATGATGCCATTCACAAGTAATATCTTGTCTCTCGAAGACTCGTGACAAAGTTCAGGCACCACTGTGCATCACAGAGGTACATGAGGCTTAGTCCCCTGAATGCCAAGTCTTGAAGCCACTGATACACAATATAAAGTATAGTCTCTCTGTTTGGGAACTTGGTGACTCACAATCTAGACAACTTAAGAGATGCTGTAGCAGCCTTTCTTTTAGGCCACCAAGCAGCTCCCTCCCTCTGTCTCTGTCTCTGTCTCTCTCTCCTACTCACCTGCTTCTTGTATCTGGCTAGAGACTGCCTGGCTTCTGACCCAGGTGTGTCCCCCTCTCTCTCCGTCATTCTCTTCTCCACCCCCACCACAGTCTAGGTTTCTCCTCTTATTCTCTGCCCTCCAGCCCACTCTCTCTCTCTCCTGCCTAGCTATTGGCCATTCTGCCTTTTATTAAATCAATCAGGTGCCTTAGGCATGCAAAGTAAAACAGATTAACACATCTTTACATAATTAAATGCTGTGGAGCAACCCTTTTCTACACTATGAATATGTATTACTCTCATTGGTTAATAAAAAGCTGACAGGACAGTAGCCAGGCAGGAAGTTAGGTGGGAAAGGCCGAGAATGATGGGAAGAAAGAGGGCAGTGTCAAGAGAGATGTCAGCCAGCCACTGAGCTAGCAGGACATGAAGAAAACAAGGTAACAAGTCATGAGCCACATGGTGAACCAGAAATAGAAATATGGATTAAGCACAAGAGTTAGCTAATAACAAGCCTGAGTCATCAGCCCACCGCTTATAAGTAATATCAAGACTTTGTGGCTGATATTTGGGACCAGGCGGTTGGGACAGGACACATCCCCTTACAATTCAACAAATACAACACAAACAAATGTAATACATTTTTACACTGTTAAATGCAGCAGAATCAAACATAACACACCTACTCATAGTTAAGGTAATATTCCTTGCAAGCACTTGGAGGGGTGCAAGCCTTTAATCCCAGCACTTGGGAGGTCGAGGCAGGCAGATCTCAGTGAGTTCGAGGCCAGCCTGGTCTAAAAATGAGTTATAGAACAGCCAGGACTGTTACATAGAGAAACCCTGTCTTGAAAAACCAAAGAAATATAACAACAACAGATTTAAGACATTTATAGAAGTTACGCAAACCCTTTGAACTAAAATTTGTATTTTAAACTAAGAGAAAAAGAGGAATAGAGGGGTAGGTTGAGAAAGGCAAAAGTTTGTTCAAGTTACCTCTTGGGTCTCAGTGCAAAGTAAATACTTTTCTTTCAGCTGAACTACATTTGTTACTCTAGTAATTACATAAAACACGAGGAACATAGAAATCTAAGTATGTAATAATGAAGTTATAAATACTGACCTCTGATATTAAATGTTCCTCTGAGCTCTTCTCCATTCAAGAAACAAGAATAATTTCCCATTTGTTTGCTATTAAAAACGATGAACCTGGAGATGATTAGAGTTATTAATGCAAACTTGCTTTTTACAAATATTTCATAAAAATTAAGTCACTAGTCAACATTGTAAAACGGAAATAATTCTGTAAGCAAGAAAATAAGAATATTAGGGTAACATTCAAATGACTGCAAAGGAAAGGTGCTTAATCAGGAGAAAGATGTGTAGTTGAGCTGCCCAGGGCTGGCAGTGTACACCCTTATGTACATACCTGTACTGACTGTACAAAGTGTTTCCCATCTTCGTTGTATTGAAATCAATATTCTCAAGAAGCTTATCATCTTTTTTCCAAGTCACATTCACTGAATTCAAATCCCCAGATGTCGTGAATTGGCATATGAGTTCCAGGTCAGAAGGCCTTTCCAAAGTAATGTTTTTCTCTCCTGGAGCACTGGATTCTTCTGTTCATTAAAGAAGAACGTGTTATGAAAAGTTATATTCATAGGCACATTCAATATATAGCTCTGTATTATGAAGACCATTTGTATAAATGTGTGCAAAGCATTTAAACTTAACAGCAGTCTACTGACAGAGACTTAGCGCCCTTCATTCCTCTGAAGAATAGCTCTTCTGCAAAACAAATCTGGTTCCCGTCCTCACTGTCCTTCATCGACAAAGCTAAAGGAAAGTTCTCTTGTAAGATCCGTAGATTCACAAAAGCCTTTAATTCTCAGTGGCTGAATGAGACAGAGGAAAGAACTTTTGAAAACTACTCCAAATGCTGGACACACACAGGGGACACACAGAAACGTGATCTACCTCTGCTCAGTGAGGCACTTACTGCTAGATTTGAACTGATGTGCTGTCTTCTGTCATTCTCCATGTCCATAAAAACATAGAGCACTGTTTTGGCTATCTTGGGTCTTTTGAATTTCCATATAAAATTTAAGATTTTTTTTTTCCCCACTCGGGAAGTAGTAGCACTTGAGAGACAGAGGCAAGTGAAGTCTCTGAGTTCAAGGCCACCCTGGTCTACAGAGTGAGTCCCAGGACAGCCAGGACTACACTACACAGAGACATCCTATCTTGGAAAAAGGAAGGAAGGAAGGAAGGAAAGAAGGAAGGAAGGAAGGAAGGAAGGAAGGAAGGAAGGAAGGAAGGAAGGAAGGAAGGAAAGAAAGAAGGAAAGAAGGAAGGAAGGAAAGAAGGAAGGAAAGAAGGAAGGAAAGAAGGAAAGAAGGAAGGAAAAAAGGAAGGAAAGAAGGAAGGAAAGAAGGAAAGAAGGAAGGAAAGAAGGAAGGAAGGAAGGAAGGAAAGAAGGAAGGAAAGAAGGAAGGAAAGAAGGAAGGAAAGAAGGAAGGAAAGAAGGAAGGAAAGAAGGAAGGAAGGAAGGAAGGAAGGAAGGAAGGAAGGATGGTTACTTTCTTTTCCACTTTCTGTGAATAATTGCATTGAAATCTTGATGGAGATTTCACTGGATCTGTAGACTGTTTTTGCTAGGACGGCCATTTTCCCGATATTTATCCTACTGCGCCAAGAGTATGGGAAGTCTATCTTCTGGCATCTTCAATTTCTTTCTTCAGTGCCTTCAAACTTTCATTGTACAAGTTGTTCACTTCCTTAGTTGGATTCACCCCATGATATTTTAATTTTTCGAGGTTAATATTAATGATATTGTTTTTCCCAGCTCCCCCCCCCCCACCATCTTTATCAATATAGAAAATCTACTGATGTTTTGCTTGTTTTAATTTTGTATCCTGCTACTTTGCTGACTATTTATCAAGTGTAGTTTTCTGGCAGAGTTCTTTAGGGTCCTTTATGTTTAATCATACCACCTGCAAATAAAGATACTTTGACTTCTTCCCTTGCTGTCTGTATCTCTTATCTCTTTGACTTGACATCAGGCACCATGTTGAACAGGAGATGGGGAGTGTATGTATGTCCTTGTCTTACTCCTGATTTTGGTGGAGATGCTTTTTCTCCATTTAGGAGGATGTTGGCCCATGTCAGGTATGGGGGACCTCTACTGGAGTGTTGGTCAGTGAGTTCACATAGACTTTTAAACATGGCAGACTACTGCCATTGCTCGATTATGTTTCAGAGCTTCTCAGTAAATCCTATTGCTGAAGACAGAATATATTTGAGTCATGGAATTCAAAAAAAAAAAGCTAGAATTGACTTGGATGCTTCACCCTCACTGGCTGGCTTTCATAGTGCTGAAAGGTACTATACATGCTACCAAAGGAAGAAAGAAATTAATCTGGTCTAGCTGTAGAAGCCTCAAACTAAAACCACCCTGGCAAGATATATGAACTGGTATGACAATGGCCTAATTATGATGGAAGTAATCAGTTGCTTGGTGTCAAGATCTAAGTAAAGCCTGTTTCTCAAAATGTAACCTGTACCTGGTAACATCATCAGGTCCAAGAATCTGGGGCTAGACGAGTTATAGGTTTTCGTGAGAATATACTATTACTATGGCAATGAAATATAGTGTCAAACCAACTCTATGAATTCTCATTCTATTTGCGGTCTGAATTATAAACATCCCCCTTATTTGGCCTCCTGATGTGGGATGTCTTTCTATATGCTGTGAATATCATTCGCTAATTAAAAAAAAAAAAAAAAAAAAACTGTTTTGGCTTATGGCAGGCATCTTAGAAGTAGGTGGGGAAATCTGAGCATAGATAGGGGAAGGAGGGAGGAGTCAAAAGGGACGCCAGCCAGCCAGCTGTCCAAGAGTCAACACGTAAAGGAACACAGGTAAGCCATGGGCCTCATGGAAAGACAAATTAATGGAAATGGGTTGAATTAAGAGGCAGGAGCCAGCTAGCAATATGCCTGAGCCATAGGCCAAGCAGAATGTAATTAATATAAGTGAGTCATTTTGAGGGGCCTAAGAAGCGGCGGGCAAGTCCAGGCTGCAGGGCTGGGTTGGGCCTGAAACCTCATACTAGTGTCTCCAGCTGGTAGTGCTTTTTGGGCAGCCATAGTCTTCCTGAAGTAAATATGTCACCAAAAGTGGGTTTTGAGAGTATGTCACTGTGCCTGAGGGTACAAACTTTATCCTTGGTCCCTTTCTATACCTCCCAGTTTCCTGACCATAAAGAAGCGAGCATTTCATTCCATTCTTCTGCTATGATGCTCTGCCTGACCATGATCCAGAAACAATGAAGCCAACCAAGCCTCTCAGATGACGAGGCAAAATAACTTCCTTTAAGTGGTTACTTTGTGATAAATAAATCAGAAAGAAAACTCTAATATAGTAATAAAAATATGGATATGCAAAAATACATACATATACTTTTTGAAGTGAACCAGAATATAATAATATAATACAAAACTTATTTTGAGCAAAAAATATTTGAGTTTCTGAAATCTTTTAAGTGAGCTTTCCCAAAACACTCAGAATGACTTGCCTGTCTGAAAATTCCCCTCCTTATAGCAAACAAACACTCAGCTATACACAGTTCTTACACCATGCCTGAACCTTTATGGCCACAAAACTATCCTGTTTCCTACTATTTCTCATACAGATAATTTACCTTTACAAAAGTCATTTTTCCTTTGCTATAAGTGGTCTTTCTCTCCTTCCACTATTAAAATGTTAATCACATAAATGTGGAGAAAATTATGTTAAGATATCAAGCACAAGAATTTAAGTTCAAATTGAAATTGAAACAACTTATTTGTGTGAAAAAAGAAATGGTTTTATACCAGAACAGAGCAGAATAAAACCCTAGTTTGCTTTCTGATTCTGGGATAAAACTTTCTGAACAAAGGCAACTCAAGAGAGAAGGGGCTCATTTGGCTTACAGATTATACCCACCATCAAAGGAAGGCAAGGCAAGCAGCAGACAGGAACCGAAGCAAAGAGCAGAGGGATGCTGCTTACTGGCTTGCTCCTCCAGGCTTGATGGCTTATGTTCCTATAAACCCGGTACCATCTACCCAGAGGTAACAACACTCAATGACCAATAAAGTAAATGCTCCACAGATATAGCCACTGACCAATCCAAGAAAGGTGACACCTCAACTGAGGTTTCCTCCCCTCTGGTGACTCTGCTTTGTATCAAGTTGACAAAAATTCTACAACACAAATAGCATTACCAGAGGCTAAGGAGGGTGGGTGCAAACAGAGGTCAAAGGACAGTTAACAGGTATTGGGGTATGGATAGATATTCTAATGTTCTATAGGTCAGAATGATAACAACAAAATACAATGAACTGTGCTCTTCAAAACAGCTAGCAGATTTTGATTCTCCCAAAACATGATGTATGTTTGAGGTGAGGATGGATTTGTCAATGACTGTAACTTGACTGTCCTGCACTGTGAAAAAGTCTCTTAAGCCATATTTATACCAAAGATCATCTGGACCAGTTGACTCTGGCTGGTTAGAGCATCATCTGTCCATTTGCACAGTTGGAATATTGCAATCAAAAGGCAAAGTTATTTGGAACCTATTTTTATTTCCTGCAGTAACCACACTGGTTACCACTACACTTGACCTAACACCCCTGAGACTTCTAAGTAAAAATCTTAGGTGAACAGCCAATCTTGGCCCACTGCTAGTCTCTACCAACTTGAAGATTAAGAACAGCATAACATGAATACTAGTGAAGATGACCATCCCACTCTGCTAACAGTCTCTAGCTAATGGCTCTACCAAGGTACACAGGAAATACATTGCCTCATGGCTTTCTTTCGTTCTGTGACTACATTAGCTTATATATCTTCTTCCACTAGGAACTGCATCACTTAAGAGTAGCTTGAATCTGTCTTCTGGGCCACCATGGTCTCTCATAAATGACTTTTAAAAAAGTCCCCTTTAAAGCACAGTCATTATTTTAGATTTACAGTATATGCAAACTGAAATTTATTACTGTATCTGATAGGTTGTATGACTATTATATCAATTAATTCTCTAACTTCAAAAAGATTATGGATAATACAAACCCTGACTGGTCCCTTATGTCACTTTTTTTGAATGACTACTATAAACATAATTAAACCTATGTCTTTCTTTGGCAATCTGTCTTTGGTTGGTTTATTTCCAGGAGCCTAACAAGGTAAAGATCTTGCTACATAGACAATAAATCTGGCTATACGTAGTTGAGATAAATAGGGATCTTGGCCAGTCCTGCTCACTAGCAGTCTGTAGCTATTAAGTCAAGATGTCAGACCAAGGCACGTTTTATTTAGCAGTAGCAGGAAGAGTTGTGTGGTATAGCTGCTCAGTGTGTGCCACAAACATCTCCTTGCCTGTAAGAATGCTCCAGCAAAAATATCAAATAAACTTGTGTCTGTTTCCAACTATGCAATTAACTAATCAAATAGAAAATTTTCTTGGTATGGATTCTCAGCAAACCAACTAGAAGAAAATTACACACCTACTGCCATCCAATCAAGGCATTCTATATCAGACACCGCTGCGCAGACCATGGTGTAAAGAGGACCCAACAACTCCTCAACACCTGGGAGAGAGCTGGAGGGGGCGGAAAAGTTCTGAAACAGACTGATTTCAAGTCACTGGAAGCAGAGCTGAAAAGAGCTTAGTAAACTGTAGCCCGGGAGAGCGGTCAACAAAATCTAGATGATAGAGAAGTTCTACAAGATGAAGAATCAGGTTCGAAAATTTTCTGCAGGTAAGTTATAGAAAAGAAGTATGCTTCAGAAGCCCAGGGGTGACAAATACCATTAAAAATAAATAAAATATCTTTTAAAAAAGCTAAATATTATGAGTTCCAGGACACCCAGTGTTACACAGAGAAACCATGTCTTGAACGCCCCCCTCCCCCCTGAAAAAGGCTAAATATTGTACTGTGGGGAATATATTTACTGCATTAGGGAAATAAAACAATATAGAAAAACAAGGAAGTTTCTACGCAAGTATCAGAGCAATGATAGCCTAAAATGGCACAGAGGGTGTTGTATTTAGAAAAGGGCACTATGTATAAACTCACTTCCCAAATCTTGTAGTTCATTTTTAAGAATTGCAGAGTCAAATATAAGAAAAATGAACAGAATTTAGGTGAAGTAGCTTATAACATTTAACTACACTTAAAACTTCACAAAGTGGGTGCTAGAGAGGTGGCTCAGCGGTTAAAAGCACTGGCCGCTCTTCCAGAGATCCAGCGTTCAATTCCCAGCAACCACATGGTGGCTCTCAACCATTGCTAATGAGATCTGGTGTCCTCTTCTGGCTTGAAGGCTGACATACAGGCAGAACACTGTATACATAATAAATAAATCTTTTAAGAAAACAACATCAAAACAAACAAACAAACAAAAAACCAAAAAAACCTTCACAGAGTGTAGTGCACGGCACAGAGCTTGCAAATGGAGAAGAGTAGCCAGAGTGAAGGGCTTGATGAGAAGACCAGAGAAGTGATTGCTATTTAACTGCAAAATTGTGGGACTGAACTTCCGCCCCTCTCCGGTACTGAAAGGCCTTAGGAACAGTCAAGTTATATGAGGCTGGGTAGTAAAGTAAGTAAAATTGAAGTAATTTTCACATTCCTGCATATCTGCTGAGAGCCACCTACATACATACCACAATTACAGTAGAGACTGGTAGTGAGAAGGAATGTCAAGGTAAACTATATTTAGTTTTGAGATTATGTTTCTATACATTTTCCTCACATTTAGCTCTAGGTACTTTTAAAATGGAGTGCTCTTGGTAAAAATTTACCTCGGTCAATTTCTTCAAATATTAGCTATTGTCTGGGTTTTTGCCCCTATATTCTTCTTTCAAAACTCTGTACTATGTCATCTTAATCCTCTATACCATGTAAAAATGTTCTTTCTTACACTAAAAATAGCCTAGTATCAGCAAGATGGCTCAGCAAGGGGCTTGCAGGAAGCCTGACTGCCCATCTAGCCTCAGCATCCACAAACTGTCCTCTGACCTATGTACACAGCATGCTAGGCACACATACACACACACTGAATATTTTTTTTTAATAAAAGCTAAATTACTTAGGGATTTTCTCCCCAAAGTCCATATTTTTTAATTTTATTATTATTATTATTATTATTATTATTATTATTATTATTATTATTATTATTTTAATGTAAGAGTGTTTTACCTACATGTATGTATGTGTGCTGTGGGTGCGTGTGGTACCCTCTGAGGCCAGGAGAGGTTGATGGGTCCCCTGGAACTAGTGTTACAAACGCTCATAAACTGCTATCTGAGTGCTGAGAATTGAACCAGGCAGGGTCCTCTGTAAGACCAGCATGTACTCTTAGCTGCTGAGCTATCTCTTAGTTTCCTGTAGCTCACATTTAGTGTATCTGTTGCCTACAAAACACCAGGCACTGCCAAGGTCTTCCATTCTCTGAAGCTTCCTTTGCTTCTATTTCACTCACAGTAAATGTTAACATATGCCTGGCACACCAAGTCTTTCAATTGCTCCTTAAATATTCATGCTCTGGGGGATTTTGCTCTCTGGTCCCTTCACTTCTCAATGATTAACTTCTAATACCCTTAAAACATTTGAAAAACAGGGTTCCACTCTAGACTTCCTTCTTGGTCCTACCCAGGGAGCCACGTGCTCTCTGAGCATCTAAATCCAGTCTTTTCTAGGGTCCAGAAGCTATTTTCTGACTACAAATACAGGAAAATGGCAGCATCAGCCTCCTCTTCAGTGCCTTCTCTGCCATGGGAGTCTGGACCCTCAAACTGTAAGCCAAAATAAATTCTTCAAGTTGCTTTTGTTAGGAATTTTGTTATAGCAAACAAAAAGGTTTACTATCCAATTGATTATACTTTTCATTTGCAAAGCAAAGGATCTTTGTAATAGATGCTAATTGTTTTGGTTTGGTTTTTATTTGTAATTTTGAGGTTGTTCTGAGTCTCTCTCTCTCTCTCTCTCTCTCTCTCTCTCTCTCTCTCTCTCTCTCTCTCTCTCGGAAGTGGTCTTTTGTATGCTGTGAATATGTGTTGCTACTATCAATAAAGAAGATGTTTTGGCCTATGGAAAGACAGGATATAACCAGGCAGAGAATCCAAGAGAGATAAAGGGAGAAGAAAGGCAGGGTAGGGGGGAGATGATTTGAGTTGCCAGGAGAGAAAGATATAATAGAACAGAGATAAAGTTACAAGACATGCGCTGATGCATAGATTAATAATTATGGGTTAATTAAAGATTTAAGAGCTAGTTACCAGTAAGCGTGAGTCATAGATCAAACAGTATGTAATTAATATTAAGCCTCTGAGTGATTACTTTATAAATGGCTACGGGATCTCTGGTGCAGGTGAGACAAAGAAAAGTTCTCGTTCTCTCTCTCTCTCTCTCTCTCTCTCTCTCTCTCTCTCTCTCTCTCTCTCTGTGTGTGTGTGTGTGTGTGTGTGTGTGTGTGTGTGTGTGTGTGTGTGTGTGTGTGTGTGTGTGTGTGTGTGTTGCTGGACAGTCAATACAGGCCCTTGGATATCCTAGGCTGCTAGGCAAAGGTTCTACTACCACCTGAGCTCGTTGCCCAGTTTTCTTCCCTCTTGTCCTTATTTTGATATCAAAATGGGCTGATACTTAGCAAGTCTACAAAAGGCACCAATGCTGCAGTGGATCCATCCTCAGTAAGTGCTATCACTCTCTCTGTCTTGGCTCAGAATGTGATAAAAGCCCATGGGCGGTGCTAACCACTGCATGTGGATTGCAGCATGTCGGTGGGGCTAACAGCTGTATACTGACTGCATCTATGAGGTACACAACCACAGATGAGGTAAAAAGAAAACTTCTTGGGTGACACATAAAGATATAGGCAGCACTGAACTTCAAATGTAGGTGTGGCAATGTCCAGATTTCCCTCTAACCAACAGTACATTCAAACTCTCAAGGATCCAGAATTCTTATAAAAATACCATCAACTTCTTCACCATCAAATTGTTGAAACCCACGCTTTTAAATTAAATAACAGAAGTCAAAAGAAACAAAGTATAGGAATATACCAAAGTGAGCAAAATGATTGCTGAGTGTCAAGATTAACACATTTAAAGCAAGCACTCATATTCTCATAAACTATATAGAGCACAGCGTTTCTAGTGAATGGGCTTTCCCAGGCCACCCTCCACCTGTTACTATTTCCTATGACATTTCTGCAGCTTTCTTTCCTTCTTGTCAAGGAATCACAGCAACAAATCTACACAGGAAATTGTAGGCCTCCCCTGAAAATCATTTAGGGTTAACTGAATGTGAGCTTAAGAAACAACATTTCAACTTCCCTAATATTGCACAACAGTGACAATCTGACATCTTGAAGTTTTGCAAAAAACCACCCATGACATCTATAGCTCTAAGAATGTAGAAATATATTTAGGTTCTAAAATAAATTCTAAAAATCTGTGATTCCAGAACCTTGGATGCAGAGGCAGGAGGATCATAAACTTAAGGCCAGCTATTAATATTAATCCAATGGAATGATTTATAGCTACCTAAATATCCCTTTGTATTTATTTGGTCTTGAAGGAAACTTTTAGCAACTTGCCATCTTAAGAGGAATAATGGGTACATATACTCTGACCATTCTGAACCCAGTATCGTCAGCAATACTACAAAAAATTAATTAATTTCTTTAAAAGAACTTCAGAAGCCACTAAAATAGAAAATTTTTGAAACTTGGAGAGTAAGGTGGTCATGTGTGTGTGTGAACCCAGTAAACATTTGGTAGGTATGCCTTTTGGGGGCAACTTTCCTACAAATTAGGCAGAGAGCTCCAGAGGTTCCACTTTCTGCAGAGAAAAGAGTCTGTGGGGCCAAGCAAGCTTTACCAACTATTTCTGTTCAGGGAGAGAGAGTACAGAGGGGAGGGAGCCATGGCAAGCTTTCTGGGAGAGAATGCGTGGCAGGTAGTAGATCTGTGAGCTAATCATTTCCGCCCAGGGCTAGAACAGCACACTCTGCCTCTGTACCCCATGCACCTGGTCCATCCCACTGTTTGTCCTGGAACTGGAAGTCATCCTTACACTTTCCTTTTTTTGTAACTAAAAACAATAATCTCCATGCCATTAACTGTCTCAGTTTCTTATCTGCTTCAATCTTTTCTAACTTGATGGGAGTTTTCAAGTTTGCACATTTTCATAGATGCTTTCCTTCTCTCCTTTTTAAGATTACTTCAGTTATTTATTTATTTCCATCAGGTTGCTTTATACTGCTGTGGTAGACACCATGACCAAATGCAACCCGGGAGAAAAGAGTTTATTTGGCTTTCATGTCCTGATCACAGTCTGTCATGAAGGTAAGTCAGGGCAGGTTCTCAAGACAGGAGATAAAGCTGAGACCAAAGGATGCTGCTTGCTGGCTCACTCTCCATCACTGTCTGAGCTTGCTCAACCTGCTATTTTACAACATCCAGAACCCTCCAAACTGTCCTCTGACCTCTGCACGTACTCTGTGTCACTCATATGTTCACATGTATGCATGAATGCATGCTCATTAACTAGCTTAAAAAATTTGAAGTGAAGGGAAAAACCATGAAGGCAAGAGGCAAAATGTATAAAGAAACTTTATTACAAAACCTACTAGGTAGAGACAAAAGCCTGAGTCTTGTGCTATGCAAGTAGAAAGACCTGAGCTCAAATTCCTACCATCTACATAAAAAAAAAAAACCAAACAAACAAACAAACAAACAAAAAAAAAAAAAACAGTATAGCGGGACATGCTTCTAATCCTTAGGCTAGGAAGAGATGGGACGATCCTGGGCTTGATGTCCAGCTAGTCTAGCCAATCAGTGAGAAATCAGGTTCAGTGAGAAGTTCTGTCTCAAAAAGAAGGTAGAAAGGGGCTGGAGGGAGAGCTCAGTGGTTAGGAACACTTGCTGCTCTTTCAGTGGGCCCTAGTTCAATTCCCAGCAATCGCATGGTGCTTCCACTGTCTGAAACTCTTGTTCCAGAGGATGCGATATCATGTTCTGACCTCCACCAGCACCAGGAGAAATATACATGCTGAAGAGACATGCATGCAGGCAAAACTCCATAAATATTAAAAATAAAATTTAAAAAAGCCAGTCAACATTGTCCTCTGGTTTTCACATGCAAATATGGACACACACACACACACACAAAGGAGAGAGAAAGAGAAGTATGTAAAAATAAATATAACTTTTATAAAAAGCACAAATTTTTATATTCCTACTTCTTTTCTATCGAATTTTAAAAACAAATCGCAAAATTAATAAAAGATAATAACAAGTACAAACAGGTATGAACAAAAGCTTGAGAGCACAAAGGAAGGACAGGTTGGTCTCTCCATTTTAGTGTTAAAAGCACGAGGCTCCTATTACTGCCAATTAAAATACAAAAGTGCTCCAAAGCACACTGACTATTCATAGACAGGAGCCCACCTCAGAGGAGTTTGGCTAACTCCAAAATGCCAATTAAAACAGTGCTTCAGCTTTCCTCCTCACAAAGAACAAAGTTCGCAGAGTCTGATAGTATCTTGTGTTAGTAAAGACACAGGGAAGACTAGGCTCAAACGTGGGTGTGGGAAAGAACAAGCTGTTCGGCTAATCTGGAGAACAGTTTCTCAGTATCTATCAAAAGGGCACATAATTTCTAACTCAATCATTCTGCTTCACACTATTTGTTAGGGAAAGCATGCAAAGGGATACCCCTGGATTTATCAGTAAAGCATTCACTGTCACATAATTTATAACAGAAAAATGTATGCAAGCAAGTTCATGAAGAGAAAATATCCTAGCCCATTAGTCCGTTAATACTGTTTGCACAAGTAAAGAAGCAATCTAGCAGCACATATGTACTCTGGCTCTATCACCAAGAACTCATGTTGATGCTTCTCCCATTTTCAACAGTCCTTCTGGTGGAGACACAGTATTTCTACAGTGTGGATCTGCAATGGCTAAGCCTGCTGCTCCTTGGTGGAAATGTCAGAGGTGCTATGAAGCTCTCTGCATACCCTGTGTCACATTCTGAGCATGCAACACACAGCCTAGGTGGAGGATGCAGCCTTCCTGCAGAGTTCCTCATGGCTTCCCGGTGAAGGAGACATCTGCAAGGGCTCCTCTGTCAATTCTCACTTTGGAGGCACCTATATAGTGTCAACTATTAGAAATTTGCACCCCAAACCTCTCTGACATGGGCTCATGTCTATGGACAGTCAGGGAACTGTGAGAGGCTTTGGAAGACTTATATTTTTCTCTCTTTGACATGATAGGAACCTTGTACTTTTAACACTGAATGGAGCTAAAATGGAGAAGCCAACTTGTCTTACCTTTGTGCAGTCAGCCAGTTTTCCCTTAAGTCAAACCTTCCATTGTGTGTTACAGGGAGCAGCAGCTTTCTGAAGCTTCTTCTTGCTATCCCTCCCTTGTGTGTGCTCACAACTGTGTGTCTGTATGACTAAAAACTGTAGCATCATGGCGGGAACACAAGGAAACAACAGAACATGAATTCACAAGTGTAATGTCCTGGTCATGGACTTTTATTTAGGGGTGGGCGTTGGTATCCTTTTTTTCCTGTGCACTTAGCATATACTTAAGAGAACAGCTGCTATACTTCAGACATGCCTAGGAGTGGCAGAAGGGGACTCACATCTTTAATTTACTAGACTGCTGGATAGGTTTTAAAATAAACTCACCGTTGCAAAATGAAAACAATAAATACCTATTAGATACACAGAATCTGCACTTCCCTTTTCACAAAGATGTGGCTTTTGGCTTAATTCTCAAAAAATACAGAATTGAACACCAGAAGGAGGAGGGAAGAGGTGGAATTGTGACTGGCCCTGGTCACTGGCCCACGTATGCTACCCCTATGCCTTTGAGCTCTGCTCTCTAACTTCCTGATGAGAAGCTTTATTAACTGTTCCCAACCCTGTGATATTTAAATCATTATGCCTCCTGAAACAGCTGCAGGGGGCTATAGCTTGGATGTGGATTATCGGTCCAAAAAGTCCATGTGCTGGAGACATGGTCCAGGAGACTGTTAGGATGGACTTTTAAGGCAGTGGTGGTACACACCTCTGATTCCATCACTCAGGAGGAGGAAGCAGGTGAATCTCTGACTTCTGGGCCAGCATAAGCAAGTTCCAGAACAGTCAGAGGTGCACAGAAAAACCCCGTTTCAAAGAACAATCAAAAAAGGAAGGAAGGAAAAAGAAGAGAGGAGAGAAAGAAGAGAGAAAGCAGGGCTTATTCCGTGGACCTCACTAGGGCTCCTACAGTGAAACTGGGTAGCTTTGCCTGGTCCCCTCTGGCTTGAAGACACCTCAATGCGTATTCCTCACAGGGCTTCAACATCTCCTGTGGGCAACTTTGATTAAACCAATCTCTTCAGGAGTAGCCTGCTTCAGGAATTGCACTGTACTGACAAGAACAGAACCACCCTCTTTTATATGCACCCTGTAGGGGTATTGTGTTGTTTCATGGTAAATAATTGTCCCACCCACTGGTTTAATAAAAAGAGCTGATTGGCCAAAGGCAGGCAGGAAGTGTAGGCGGGGCTACCAGACTAAGAAAATCTCTGAGAGCAGAGTGCCAGAAGAGCACCAGAGAGAAGCCAGAGGAAGCCGAGGACAACTATGCTGCTCTAAAGAAAGGTACCAAGCCGCATGGCTGAACAAGAGACATGGGTTAGATGAAGGGTAGAGAGGTAGCAAGTGATATGCCTGGGCCTGAGGCTGATCAGCCAAAAACTATTGAAAGAATCTGTGTGTCTCTGTGTCTCTGTGGGACTGCGGGACTGCGGACCTAAACTTTGAGGTTAGGCCTGAAAGTCTGGGCCAGAAACCTTGTACTACAGCACCCCCCATGCAACAAAGAACCATCCAGCCCAACAAAAGTCAGTATTTCTGTTATTAAGACCTCAGTTAGAAGCCAAGAGCTGCCTGCTGCTACTGTCCTCTGTATTACTACGATGAAGCTGTATCCAGTTTCCTCTTTTTCTCATTGTGAATGTTAATTCTCACTCACAATTATGTCTTCCTTAAAAGACTAGATCAAGAAAATATCATGAACAGCTTCAGGCCATTAAACTGGTCTAGGATCTTCCCTGTGGCAAGCAGTCCAGGAGACCAGATGCGTCCTCTGCTCCTGACCCTCAGGTCCTGCCTGCCTGTGGCTCGGCAACAGGGCAGTATTTCCTCATCTCTAAGGACATTACCAAACCTGACAGCAGCTAAATTAGCATATGTGCACCTCCAACTTCTGCTTATGCTTCCTCCTTCCCTCCTGAGGTCTTTGCCAGGTCAGCTGCTCACACCTCAGCTGGTAAACACAACATGGGTTGGGTCAACACTGTAAAAGCTCACCTCAGCCATCAGCAGGCTGATCAAGAATGTGGCCAGCTCATGTTTTGATTTCCATCTCACTGTTTAAGGGTCAACACTGATACATTAAACAGTACAATTTGCAAAAAAGAAAAAGAAAAAAAAAAAAAAACAAACCAAAAGTAACAATACAGAAACATTCTAATTGCAGTAATGGAATCAACTGACTGCCAGAGAGTCCTTATCAAAGATAGGCACAGAGAGGCGAAGAGACCTTTCCCTCCTTAGTTACATCAATTATACCTCCAGCACTTTGCTATTCAGGAAACAGTCTCTAAAATTAACCTGGTTGGGCTTAAAGCATTTATTATGACTTCATTTTCATAGGTTTTGAATATATTACTTCAAAGCTACTATGTCATTACCTTAAAACGGGCATGGTTGTTCTAGCAATAGCACTAAAAGCAATGAGTAATCGGCCATTAAAAAATCTGGTCCAGCACAGACGCGGGCGCCAGACTGCCTCCATTCAAAGCCCAATTCCCACTTGGGATTTTGGTCAATGCAATCTCTTTGTATGTCTCTGTATTCAGCGCCAAATTGAAATAACAACAGTGCTCACTTCTAAGAATTGTTATGAAGGGTAAATATACGCACTGCACACAGGCAACATGATGAGTTTCTCAAGTAAATAAAAATAATTTTTCATATTAAAGAAGTAAACAGATTTTTGTTGTTTTGTTTTTAAAGCCAAAGGCCATGTTTTCTCGTTCTCCCAGGCACGGGGCCCACGTTTCCCTTCTCACTAAATAAATTGAGTGTAGCCAAAGTTGTCCTTCTGATCCAGGATTTGTAACTAAGGTATTATCCTTAATTCTCTCCATACACATCAAAAATAAAAATATATTGACTGAATAGAAATATCAATTTCCAAAATGTCCAGAGAGAGAGAAAGCAAGAAACCAGCAATAGGGAGACACCATGAGTACTATTTACAGACAAGGGTGATGCTTAAGTCACTATTGTCAAAATGGACCATTCATGGACAATAGGAAGCCTGGCCAGTAGATAGGGATGGTGGACCACACCTTTAATGCCAGTTCTTGGGAGGTGGGGCAAGTGAAGTTTAAGATCAACCAATTTCAGTGAGATACATTCTTTTTAAAAAAAAACAAAAACAAAACAAAACAAAAAACCATTATTTTTTTAAAGTCCTTGCAGTTCAAATAAATACGCCAGACTGAACTGGCCCACATTGGGACTCCTTGCCCCCCTTGAGAAGGGGATGGGAGGATGGGGTCAGGGGAGGCTGAGGGAAGACTGGGAGAGATTGGTAGGAGGGAAAGAGAGGGTGAGCAGAGGGGTACATGGGAAAAAAAGCTTTTTTAAATAATAAAAAAATAGGTCCAGGCAGTAAGAAAACTCCATGTACCAGTAAACATAGCTTCCAACACGAGAATTTTTTACGGGACGGCAACCAAAGCAGATAGGCTCCATGAAAACACAAGCACAGCTCGAGAGTCAGATCTTTGCTTTTCTTAAATAAACACCAGTCCAGACCTTTACAAAGGCTTTATTTCATCAGAACTGTTGCAACAGAAGAAAAGCCTCAAACTCCAAATCTTCAAGTGTCTCAATGTCAAACAAGGCTTTCTTTTATGAGGAAGACAGACAGACTCGCTGGAACCTTAAGGGCAAGAATGGACAACTGAGTCCACAGAAGTCATGAACAGACCCGGCGCCAGTTCTTAAGGTGCATTTTGGTGCTTGTTCAGACTTGGACAAAGTGCAGCGCAGGGGCTACAAGGAAGAGAAAAGCCAGAATAGCCCATGTACAAATCAAAGCAACAGATAAACAATGGGCAACTGTGAACAATAAGTCCTTTCATAAGAGCAGGAATCTAGTTTCAGTTGAACGATTAGATAGAGTAGCTAAGAGTGACATAAAAAGTAGTTAGGGGTTAAACCTTCTGCAGGTTAGGTAAATACCTAGCAACCTAGCACAGTATTAGTTAATAAGGCATTTCTTGCCGTGGCCCTGAGCATTAATTCTTGAATTCCAGCCACCAGGCTGTGCTGAGTGAGACCTGTATCCTACAAGCCATTCTGCCAGCCTGGCCAAAGAATTTGCAAACTAACATTTTCACCTGTGTTTTCCTTAAAAAATCAATTCATCTCATAGAGGCAGCCAACAGTTAGAATACACAGAAAACAAAAAGCCACTGAAGACACAGGAATACGGATGGACTTTTATAAGAACAAATTCCAAACGCTCAAAGGAAAACATCTAGAAATAAACAGGAACTTCACAAAGTTTAAAATGTTCTATCAAAAAACTCAGGGCACATATTTCACTGGCATTGGCTTGGAAAACCTGCCCCACACACTTACTCAAAACAAAGGAAGAAGCAGTTCAAGATTAGGGAAACAGTAAAAAAATGCCTATGGGGGGAAAAAAGGACGAATAATTAGTTACTATAAACAGGGTGAAGGAGTTTAGATTCTAACTGTGCTTGTTTTGATCTTGATACCAGAACAGATCACTCTTATTAATCTAAAAGATCTATAATCATTTCACATATTGAAAACCAAAGCTGGACCAGGTAGTGGTAGAACAAGCCTTTAATCCCATCACTTGGCAGACAGAGGCAGGCAGATCTCTGTGAGTTCGAGGCCAGCTTGGTCCAAAGGGAGTCTAAAAAACAAGCAAACAAAAACAAAAACAAACAAATAAAAAAACCAAAGCTAAGGAAGACCAAAGCAGTAACTTAATGTCTCTTAAAAACTTATTTTATTTTAGCATTTTGCTATTTGAGACATGATCCACTTACCTGTCAATGATATATTATGGCTCTCCAAGGAAAGGTTTGAGTATTTTGCTATCATTTCTTCTCGAACAGGTAGATTTGTAAAAAATGAATCTGTAAGACAAAGTTACATGTGATTACATTTCAGACATCCTCACAAACAATAGGTGATTATTCAAAAACCAGCTTAGAGCTAGCCAGATAGTTTAGTGGATAAAGGTGCTTGCTGCAAGCCTGAAGTTTATTTAGATTTGTGTGTGCATACACACACACAACAGACAGACACACATACACACACACACACACACACACACACACACACACACACACACGCATGTTAATAGGTCTGGTCAACATTCTTTTCCTAATAAAAATGATGTAGTCCCACTCTTGGGCATAACTCATATCAAGATTATATTAAAGAAACAATATAGTAAGTCCTGGGCAGATGCCACTCACTTGGTGCTAGTTAGGAAGGAAGAGGTGGATAGGAAAAAAAGAGTTATTATGGCTGACATCTGATCTTAAATGTTGCAAAGTATATATCATCCCCTTATTTGGAGGCCCTTTTTTCCTGGCCCTATTCCTGAAACAATGAGATCTTTCTCAGGTGGTATCACTCTTTGTGGTGATCATCATTAACACTATCAATCATAGGAGAGTGCCAACAGCTAAAAGAGTGTGCATTTGTATCCTGACCCCACTGAAGTAAGGATGGAAGTATCTCGTATATATTTTGTGCTGGCAAGGAGTGGGAAGTGGGGTGAACCAAGTCCCTAAAAACTAATGGATGATAAAGTAGCTGTATGGACCACAATTCATCAAGTCATTAAAATTTCAGAGACGCACTGATCCCTGGTATGAATGGTCATGAGCTGTGTCTTTAACACAAGTGAACACAGGATCTACAAAGGGGAAGGCAAACTTTAGAAACAGCATGATGTTAATGGTCACTGTAGGAGATGAAGGCTGGCGTGGCTTTCCTTTCCTTGCCCCAAGGACCAACTATGGAAGAACCTTCTAGATCTACGGTAGAACAAAGAGAGGAAGGAGAAGTTCAAAGGCTGAAGTTGAGCAAAATCTCAGCTCACAGCAGCTGAAAAAAGATGGGAAAACAGGATGCCTGATGCAAGAGAATCTGGAGAGTTCCAGAATATACGAACTGTTTTGGCCATTTCTAAACCAACAATTCAGGTCTTAGAAGACAGATGCAGAGATCTGTAAACCTGACACTGGCTGAAGCTAACACCACATCTCCGAAATCTTATTATTTTACTATTTTATTCTGGGTTTTGAAGGCAGAGTCTCTCCGTGTAGCCTGGTTGACCTGGAATTCACTCTGTAAACCAGGCTGGCCTCGAACTCAGAGAACCACCTGCCTTTGCCTCCTAAGTGCTGGGATAAAAGGCCTGTGCCACCACTGCCAAGCTGAAACATTAGTCTTTATCAGGCCTTGAACATGCAAAAACAATTCCTTTAAGAAGCAGACTGAACAAACACTGAGTATAAAAGCAGCCAGGAGATGCTAAAACAAAGTGAGTCCTCTGATTGGACAAGATATTCTGTAATCCAAAGAGGGAAGCTGCAAACCTTACTCCTCCTACCCAAGGACAGCTCTCAGCGAGAGGCTGACTTAGCAAACGTGTATGTGAAAGAAATTGACAAGGGGAGGCTCAGATAGATGTGGTTCAGAGACCTCCCTGAGAGGAATATGCTGAGTCACAAGAAGAAACATAAAACTAGGTAGGAACTGCATGTCCCAAGCCAGCGGCCTGTTAAGTATCAAAATGGCATTGATAATTGATTAACAACGTCTCCACCAGAAACCTCAGTTCTTAGAGAAAGGGGGAGGGCCAGGAAAAGTCACATAAATACAGAGTGATGGAGCCAAGTTCAAAACAGGCATTCTTCAGGGCATTATAATCACCTCTTTCTTAATCATTCCTGGCCATTTCCAGCTGTCTTTCTCTTGCAGGTATGGCAAAACACAAACATAAAAGAAAAACTGATGGATGTTGCAGGGATTAGAGGCTTTTTCTTCCTCCCTGCAGGGAGAGGTGGAGCGTGATCCTGCATCAAAGAACCGAGTGCCAACCTGATTTTCAACCTATTGTTACCTGATAGGCAAAATGGTTTCCATCACATTTTAAAATAGATCTTGCTAGGAGGGCTTATAATTTATAGTAGTAGCACTATCAAATGAGATAAATAGAATCCTCTAAAATTATTGTTTCACATACTTCGTGCTCTTTTTAAAAGGAAACAGGAAAAAGTGGAAGAAGAAAACCTAGGAAATGGGGTGGAGTCTTAAGAATCGTTTTATTTATGTTTTATTTATTTATTTATGTTATATTTATTTATTAAATTTAAATTTGAGTGCATCCCTTGTAAGAATAGCTACTTGCTGTAAGCTGGGCCTGCTAGTGCAGACCTATAATCTTTGCTGTTTACTCATGAGGCTGAGGCAGGAGGATTGTAAATTCAAGACCTTCTTGGGCAACTCAGTGAGATAATACCTTAAAGTAACAGATGTAAAGAAGGCTGAGATATATGTCAGTCCTAGATCACTTCCCCCAGTACTAAGAAAAAATTTTAAAGACAATATTCTTGAATATTTCTCTATTGCATCTTCTATAGATCTTTTAAAAAATTAGTATGTATATACATGCATGTGGTAGAAAGGCCAGAAAGGGGCACCAGGTCCCATTGAAAGTGTAGATGGATGCTTGACAGTGGTGGCTCACTCCTTTAATCCTAGCTCTTGGGAGGCAGAGGCAGGTGGATCTCAGGGAGTTCGAGGCCAGCCTGCTCTACAAAGTGAGTTACAGGACATCCAGTTCTGTTACACAAAGAAACACTGTCTCAAAAAATAATCCCCCAAAAGAAAGAAAGTGCCAGGTGGGTGCTGGGAACACAGCAAGATCCTCCACAAGAGCAGTTAGTTCATTTCTCTTTACCACCAAAGCCATCTCTCTAGGAACTCATCATTACATTAATTACATCATTAATTACAATAATTAATTACATTAATTACAAAATAGTAACTATATTAATATTTTGAACTTAATACTTTGTGTTTAAGATGGTACAAGTTCTGTAGAGTATTTGTCTAGCATGTGCAGGACCCCTGTACTATTCAACACACAGACCTGCAAAAATGTTGTAAATTCTTATTAAAGTAAATATTCTTTATATTTCATCTGTATATTATTAATAAGCATACATATTCTAATAAGTCTTCATTTCAACATTTTGACACATGACATTTTAAATACACAATTATAAAAACACTATGTGGGGGTGAGGGCATCTGGAGATGAGTGGGGAGGGGTGAAAGGGGAACTGTCTTAGTATAAAAAACCATTTAAATAAAAGTCAAAGAAAAATAATAAAACCAAGAAAAACAAAGAAAAAACAACTTAGGATGAAAAATCTGTGTATTTCTTCATAAGGGAAAATATAGATAACCACAGGACTGCAGTATTACAGCTTCCCTATAGCTTTAAAACATCTTATTTTCCAGGTAAAATCCTGCTTATGAACAATGCATTAGGAGTTCCATTTCTAAGTTCTAGGTATCTAGTATTCCTACCCCCTTTTATAATTGTAGTAGGAGAATAGAAAGACGTGGGGGCAGTTGGAGGGGGGATACTTGGAGTTGTAGACCTATTACAGAATTTGTTAAGAAAATAAAGAACTGCCAAGAAAACGTAATAAATTGTCCTGATGAAATCGCTTATAAGTCAACCATTAAGGGTCACAGACAAAGAGTGTTCCAGGCAGGTAACTAGCATATTTCAGACAATATGAGACTCACTGGACAAGAAGGTCATTTATTGTTTAATTTTTAAAAACTAATGACAAGCACAATGTGTGTATTTTTACATGACCTCCTAAGAATCCCATAACAACACCACCCCACAACCAAGCATTATTCAGACCAAAAAGTAAATGACACAAAGACCAAAAAAAAAGCTTGGCTCTGAGTAGATACATCTACAACATCCATTATGACTCCAGTATGACTGCTTTTGATAATCTACAAATATTACTGTAGCCCCATGGTCCTGTTCTGCACAGATTACACACAAAGATTTTAAAGCAAAAATATCTAACCAACATTCACAGGTCAGTAAAAGCCTCCTGGCCTGGGTCTACTTTGAGGATCTTCTTAGGAAGAGAAACCCATTGCTGGGTGGAGTATGAAACAAGAAACAGCTAAGGCTTGCTCCTTACCCCTAGATATATGACAAAGGCACTTGGAGCATTAAGATCAATCAAAATTCCCTTCAGGTTCTTAGCTTGTGTAACTAAAGGCCAAAAAAAAAAAAAAAAAAAAAAAAAGATTTTATCTAGGTGAGATGGTACATGCCTCCTTTGGGAGGTGACTTTAGAGGGGGATGAGAAATTCAAATTCATCCATTGCTACACAGTGAGTCTAATTTCGACCACAGATATATAAAACTTTCCCTCAAAAAAACAAAAAGAACAGAAGACTCTGTTGTGGGATTAGGAGGGATACATTAGTTATGCTAACCTCACTTACTTTAAAGACAGAAAAGAAATGTATTCAATAAAACAAACAGCACCATCTTTAAAGATCACGTGTCTCATTACTATAATAACATTACAGAGATATTCCGTTTTAACTGAATGGCGATGGTACCTCAAGGAGTTTATTTTAACAAAATGTTGGAAAGGATTCTTTTCTCTCCTATGTTCATTATGTGTGCTAAACTGTTTAGTGACAAGGTTGTCCTTATTATTACAAAATGTGAGAAGCCAACAGCAGCACAGGAGTAGCCTCAAGAAATTAAAAAGAAAGAAGGTAAGAAAGACAGACAGATGCAAAGGGGGGAAGGGAAGATTGGGAGAGAGGGAGAGCGGGAGGGAGGAAGGAAGAAAGCCTCAGCACACATCTATTTATTTTTGTTTAAGGACGTGATCTTTAGAAAGCAGTTGGAAGGACAGCTCAACAGTTAAGATCACTTACTGCTCCGGTAGAAGATCTGAGCTCAGTTCCTACCCCAAATCAAGTTGCTCACAACCACCTGTAATGTGAATTCCACAGAATACAACACACCCTTCTGGCCTCCACCAGCACCTACTAGCACTTATATTCACACGCAGGTTCTCCTCCCCTCCCCCCAACTTTAAAGATTGAACCAAACACACTGGTAAAGGGTTCTCAGCTACTGTCTTAATGAAATGTCTGTGGTCAAACTTTCTCCAAAAAAGCTGAACTAATTTTGTTTTTCTTCAAACAATCTCAAGTGTTGATAAAATGTGAAAAACTGGCACCTCTCCCCTTGATCTATGTAAAAGGTACATTGCTGATGGAATAGGCTTTGCTAAGTGTTTCCTGGAACAGATTTCCCACATCATCTCAGGCTACTGAAATAGAGAAGCTGTCATGTGTACATGGCCAGCTCATGCCACGCTCTTGATATGTCTCTCTGACTAACATTTCCTCAGAAAGGCCAGCTCAGGAGCACATGCTGCCTTCAGCTTCCCATCCCGCCATTCTCCTTCATTGCAACAGCTCTGGTCTGAGTTGCCATCTTTGACCTTGACCCTTAGGAAAACCCAGGGCTGTTGTAACACAAATAAGTTTGAGTAGTCATTTTTGCCAGAATGTCAGAGACAGGATATGGTGAAAAGCATATAGCATCATCAGATCAGGTGGCACAAGGAAACAGATGAGAGAGAAAAAAAGAAAACTTTTAAATAAGATATTGTAATGATTTTTCACTTTCACTGAAGTAGTTTGGGCACAGTTTCCTACTATGGTTATTCTTCTTTATTTGTAAGATTTTTTTTTAATTTTTAGATTTATTCTATATTATCAGTGCTCTGCATGTACACCTGCATGCCAGAAGACAGCATCAGCTCCCATTATAGATAATTGTGAGTCAAGATGTGGTTGCTGGCAGTTCTGGCTCTTAACCACTAAGCCATTTCTCCAGCCTTACCTGTAAGACTTTTTTTTTTTTTTATAGGAAAGTACTTTTAAAACTGTAAAATCCTTGTTCATCAGAAAACAGTCCGCTCATTTAATTATTATCAGACTGTATTCATGAATTTCTAGATCATTTAGCTATAACCAATACATTACTCGTGAGATTAATGCAAGAAGATCATAAGCACAGGGCCAGCCTAGGCTATACATAGCAAGACCCTCATCTAATGGCCGTCATTATCTATTACTATTATTTATTTAGATGCTCAGTTTTCCCCAGATCTGTTCTGTATGATCCCTCAAACTGGCTGGGTTCTTTTAGATGTGGCTCATCATTCTTTGAATACTGTTTTCTGGTGGAGGATGTCCCAGGTTTACAGACTTCTCCACTCATTGGAAAAATCAGCTATTTCTCCAATATTATTAAGAAGAATAATGCTGAAGCCAACATCTAGGTTTTAAGCATTACTTACTGCTTAGAAATCAGTGGACAGAGATCCCAATAAGTGTATACAACCCCAAACACACATACAACATACCTGAAAGATGAAATACACATATAATATACATGTTATATATATATATAATACATATATTTGCACATACATGACACAAAGAGACAGATTTATAGTCATGAATTAACACTGATAACATCACAAAGGGTTTTCCTGGCTCTACTCATCTTCATTTTTTCATCCCCAATGGAAAAACCTGCATCCTGCTTTCCTTGATAGATTTCCTCATTTGATCAATTCCTATGCATATAACCAACATTCCACTGCAGCAGCCACATCTGTCCCTGGAGAGCCATCCTCCTCACCCACTCAGGCTCTACTTTCTGTGCTGGCCTGCCCTGGAGCATGGGTCAGATATTACCTGTCTACTTGTCCCCATTCAGTAGCCTTGTCACCCTGCTCAACTCTGAGACCAGGATTGATCTGATATTTGCAGGACCATCTTCTTCACTGTGTTGGGCCTAACAACCCTGAGCTGTCCTCTTACCTGGAAGCCATCCTCACCAGGATCTCTATGTTTCAGGTAAAGTTCACTCCTACTTCTGCTCCTCCAATAGCTATAGGAACACTCAGGAAAATAAAGAGAAACGAGCTGAGGAGGGGTAATGGGAGTACCAGGACAAAAGCTGAACATAGTCTTAACATTTAGATGACCAAATTTTGGGAATATTAGAAATATCCCAATTAAAGATGGGCTTCTAATAAATCTGTTCATTTAAACAGTTTAAATACCTTTTTAAAGAGCATTCCTTATTATTCTTTATTTATGTGCATTTGTACTTCTGCCTGTGTGAGAGTGTCAGGTTCCTTGGAATTTAGGTACAGGCTGTCATGTGGGTCGCTGGGGATTGAGGCTGTCTCAAAGAAAGAGCAGTCAGAGCTTAATCGCTAAGCCATCTCTCTAGACCGAGTGTAAATGCCTTTAAAAATTAAAAACTGCTAGTGTTTTCTACAAACACAATATCAGGCAAACATTGACATTTAAGTAAGAGTCATTCCCATAAGCATTTATTTCTAGGTTATATAAGAGCTAGTAGAGAAGGGAGCTAATCAAAACAGCACATAAATTATGTCTTTGGGAGTTAAAAGATGCTAGTTCCAAGTTATATCATTGAAAATATTTCCAAAATATCCCAGTCCTAGGTTGAAGAGATGGTTCCGTGGTTAAAAGCACTGACTGTTCTTCCTAGGTCCTGAGTTCAATTCCCAGCAACCCCGTGGTAGCTCACACCCATCTATAATGAGATCTGGTGCCCTCTTCTGGCCTGCAGGGACACATGCAGGCAGAACACTGTATACGTAATCAAAAACAAATAAATCTTTAAAAGAAAAAATAATCCATCCCCTCAGTTTGTCCCATGCGGTAAATACTAGTAATGGCATCAAAATATTCCTGCTTGCATAATGTTTCTTTTATACCTCTTAAGGGAGGGGGCTGTTTGGATGACTCAGTGGGCAACAGCACCCAATGTCAAGCCTGACCACCTGAGTTCAATCCCTACAACACACTGTAGAAAAAAACCCAAATCTCAAGTTGTCTTCTGATGGGCATGAGCATAATATTGTATCTAAGCGTGAGCATGCATAAATGTACTTACATACACAATATAAAAAATTTTTAAAAAATACGAAAAGAAAAAACCTTAAAGAAGCCAGTAACTCACTGCCCGTGTCTTAGCCCTGGCCTTATTCCAGGATTCAAAACTGCATGTGTTTTTACCTCCAATCACACGTGCAAACTCTCACACTGTGCTCTTGGTCAGTGGCTCCAAATTCTTGAGGACACACACCGTTATCTCAGAGAGAGCTGTGTTTTAAGAAAACAGCCTGTGGAATCAGATTGACTAGCTTTCAGCTCTCTGCTCTACTTCTGAACTAGGAATACTCGAGCAATTGTTTAACTGAAGCCTTAACTTCCTGTTTAGAAAACGAGAGAAAATAAGATCCAATCCATCAGGTTACCTGCTGCATAGCATCTTATCTGGCACAACTGTCTTACAGAATCCAAGCACAGGAATTTATACCCAGCTTATTATTGACATTTGCTGGGAAGCTCTTCTTTCATCAGAATCTATCACCTATCTCTAGGTTGTTCAAAGTATAAACACAAAAAGCATCTAGTAAACCTTGCAGTATTTTAAAGCAAAGAATAAGATGAATTTCATTCAAACTAATACTAAATCTAGAAAGCTTTGTAGACCTGACCTTGTGTGTGTGTGTGTTCTGCTTACTTCTTTGTCTGGGCCCAGAGAGGCAAGAAGAGGGCATGAAATAGGGTCCCCTGGGATTTCAATTACAGTTGTTATGAGCTACCATGTGGGTGTTGGCAGGAAGAGCTGCCAGAGCTCTATATGACCACTTTGAAGGTTAGCTTCAAAGTAGATGGAGAGGCCATGCCTTTCAAATGTCCTATTGTTTCCTAACTTTCACCTGGTGGCCCATGCTCTGTCATTCAACACATGTACTTGCGGCTTCATCTGCTTCCTAGTTTCCTCCCTCAGAAGCCAGGTGTCTACATTAACTACAACTCCATGCCAGCAGAGTATCTAACAATACACCCTCAGGGTTCTCTCATGTGGTTTTAGCCTGTTTTGACTCACACAGAGAATTTTCTAAACTAGTAAGGCCCAGACTGAGGGCTATGCTGAACAAATCAGGTTTTTCTACAGCAAGACATGGCTATCGGTCTTTTTAAAGCTCTCCTATAATTTCCACCCTCTGCCAAGTAGAGAACAAAACTTTGAGAACTAATCCAAATCACACTGATTCTCAAAACAATAGTTGAGGCTGGATTTGTAGCTCCACGGTAGAGCTGCTTCCTTCCATGCAGGAGATCCGGCGTCACACACTCAGAAATGAGGAAGAGCAGAAGGAATGGAGAGAAAAGGAAGGGGGACGGGAGGAAAAGGAAGAGAGGGGGAGGGGAGGAGGGAAGGGGAAGTGATTAGGAAAGAGGCGGGCTAGAAAAAGAGGAAATGGTACTCAGAAGCAAATGATGGCGGCTGAAGGCAGAAGAATCAGGTGTACCTCGAAGGGTGCAGGGGAGCAGGTCATGTCCTGGACAATTATTTCCAAGTCTTACAATAGAAAACAAAGGTGAATTAAGAAAATTCAAAGAGCAGAGGTTGACTCACGTATGTGTCCCTTCTTCATAGTGTATTCAACAAATTTATATGCTATGGGCTCCTGAAAATAATCTATAATAGCTGAAAACCTTCTGTAGAAGAATGTCTGGACTTAGCTCCCAGTGGGCCTGTCTTTCAAATGCTTGAGCAGCTAGTGGTGACTTCACAGATACAGGAACTTGCACTGAAAGGAGCAGGTGACACACAGAAAGTATAAACACGTGAGCTAAGACCAAAAAACTCGATCTTGACTTTAAGAAATGTTTTTCACATAAAGCCTTCTGTTGACATGGTTTAAGCAGGCAAGCCAGCACCCTCGAATAGGGTTGTTTTATAAAGACCATGGTGTAAAGACAAGACAAACTCACGCATAATTTTCTTATCTGGGATAGATTGAGTTGACTGGGTGTGGTGAGATTTTTACCATCCGCTCTAAAAAACATCCTCAAAGCCAACACCTGCCTAGAGAAAGGTGATACCAGGGCCTCGCTGTGGCTTCTAGGGCAGGGAGTTGGCCTGGGGGAATGTAGAGTCATAATGCCACAGGAACAGAAACCAAGACCCCAGCATCCCCCGCATGAACCTAACCTCTCACTCTCTATTAGCCCACTTCCTAGCAAAAAAAAAAAAAACCCAAAAAAAGGACCCTGTCTTAGTACCAGCTCCCGGGATCAAACTGGGGTATATTGGGACCGGAATCACCCCTAGAACCGGCGGACTTGGATCCGCCTCTGCTCCCACTTTTCCTCCTACGGGTAACCCGAGCCCAGCCAATGAGAGGCCACCTCCGCTCCGCAGCCGCCTGCGCCCGCATCCCCGCGTCCCTTGCGAGGGCGGCAAGGGATGTCCTGGAGCTGGAGTGTGCGGGCCACGGTGCCCCTACCCCTGCGCTCAGGACCCTCCCCGGTCCGGCCCCTGATCCCCTAGGCACCTGCGGGATCTCCTTGTGCCCCATCCGGGCTCGTCGCCGCCAGAAGGCACAGCAGCAGGAGCGGGTATCCAGGCGCCACAAGCGCCCTCAGGGCAGTGAAAGAGCGCATGGCGCGGGCGGGTGGGTCCTGGAGGTCACTGCTACCCCTTCGGCTTGATGCAATCTGCTTCCTTCTGTCCCTGCGCACACTTACTGGTAACCCGGCGCCCACTGCTAGTCCCTGGGACAGGACACGCGAGAAAAAGCGGAGTGGGAGGGGCCTTGCCGTCCTGGCCTCCTCCCCCGAGACGCCCTTTATCAATTATGCAGCCTGCAACCCGCTGCAGGCGCGCCCGGATGTGCTGAGCTACTCTGGCGCCGCATCCTCTCCCGCCCCCATCCTCTGACTCGCCCAGGTTGGGAGGCAGCTAAGAAATGGAGCCAGACAGGTGACATCTATCTAGCCCATCACCTCCGGGACTTGTTGCAACTCCCTACAGACTTCTTTGCATCCATTGAATGAGTTTGCTTTACTTCGATGAGACAGGTGAAGAAGACAGGATACTTCTGTTCCTGTACTTCTTGGGATGTACAGAGATTTATTTTTACCAGATCAGAGGCGCTACCCAGTGGCCCTGAGCCAGGTACTTAATGTTCCTCAGAGCTCCCTATCAATCCTGTACACCCTCCCCCAACCCAGTCTCTGAAGGGTTTAGCTAGTTCCCTCCAGATTAAGGTTTCAGAGTCCCAAGGCCCCATAGTGTGTCTCCTTTTGTTTGCTTATGGCAACAGTTTTCCTGGCGCCAAAGAGCTCAAGAAACAAAAGAAGTTAAGGGGATAGATCCTCTGTAAACCGCAGGTCATTCGCCTTGGTCAAACATTGTGGAATACAATGTTATCGCTTATCCAGGAGGGACCTGAGGTTGGAATTTTTTAATCTACCTCCAAATAAACTAAGATAATTAAAAAACGATTGTTTTGCTCCGGAGGGGGGGAAATCCTATGCTCTAACTCAGCAGTCCTTAGTCCTAGGGACCTCCCCTCAGGTAACACCGCAGGAAACCATTTCAAAATGAGACAGCATGAAGCACAGGTGGAGTTCATTAAAAAGAAATTTTTCTCAAGGTAGATTAAATATGAGGGTTCATACAGAGAATAAGACTTACCCAGGACCATGTGTGTGGGTTTCAGAGCTGGGTCTTAATAGTAACCATACATATCTTTTGGAAACTTCCTTTTCTTTTAGCCCGCTTTTCTGTTAGGTGAAATTACCGGGTGACTCCAGTGTTGCCTTAGGTGGAATTACAATCTGATAAGATCAAAGCATGGGCTGCAAGCAGGGTACTGGATAGTTACATCACTCTTTTGCTGTACATGGGGTTTCATGTGAATTTCCTAGAAAACTTTTATACATGGAAAGTGAGAAAGGCCATATACACCTAGGCCTTAAAGGCGATGAAATGCTATTTTTACATTTTCTGTGAGGTGTATGAAGGCCCGTAGCAGGCCCAGGCTTGGCAAACGTGGCTTTGGCAGGCTTTGTCCTTCCTTCCCTCTTCTTCCTCTGAAGTAAATCATAGATTACAACCCTAAAGCAAGATGCCAAAATTTATTCCGTTATTTGAACAATTCCCCCTCCTGAGGCTGACTACCAAGGTCCATCTTCAGGTTCTGACTTGAGGATTAGGGTTAAAGAGAAGCCAGAGCATATGCATAATTAAGCAGTCTCCTCACGGGGTGCTTCCCCAAAACTCTTGTCTCAGATCCAGTGTTTCCTGCAAGGTGGTCTGACAAGCTGTTAAAACTGAGTGTTTTTCAGGGGACAGGTTTCTTCCAGGAAAATTCCTATTACTTGATGACCATTATTTCCACAGTCTGTTAGCCTAAGGGATGCAAGAGTATTCATTCTTTCCTGAAGGGATAATTATATTTGCAGTCAGAAAATCTATATATATAATACCTAATCCACTCTCATCAAGGTCTTCTGAGACCCTGAGGTCTGTACTGTAATTTTCCCAGCGTCCGGGGGTGGGCTAGCTCAAACCAAATTTCCTGATTAATGACTGTCAATTCACACCAGTCAGTTGCCCAGCTGTGCTAACCACAGCCACTTCCCTGAACCTGGGGAACATTTAATTGCAAGCCCTTCTCGGACCTGACCTTGACTGACCTCTCTCAATTAGTCTTGCAAAATTTATCTCAAATTCACTCTCCTTCAAATGAGCTGATCCTAGCTAAGGAAACATTTTTAGTTAGAGTCAAATCCATCAGTACATTAACAGGCAACAGTGACTTGAGAAACCCAAGGTTAATGTCTGTGGCCCTTTCTGTCCTATGGGGGGGAAAGTTGAGAAAGAAATATAATACTTATTTCCCCTTTGTTATGCTTTCATATTTAAGTATATTTTGTATGGTATGGTTTTTGTCTCCATTACACATTTTCAAAGGCTTAGTATCTTTTACATCCAGATAGATAATGAACTAACTTCCCTGTACAGCTTTTCTGACCTTTCTATTTAGAATTGTTCCTTCCCTGCCTAATAAATGAAACGTGGCCACAAATGCTTTAGTGCTCTCTTCGTGTGGTGAACGGAGGACGGATGTCCTGTCTGCTTTCTTGAGCTGAAGCATGGAATGTTGTCAAAGCCATAAGCCTCTCCACTTCCCTTCTTGAGGAGAGCTTACAGGTGAAAAAGGATTACTCCATGACCCACCACGAGGTGAAAAAGGCACCAGAGAATCTGTACAGATAAAGTCACAGCAAGTTAAAAGAGAGAGGGGGAAGGAGAGAGAGAGAAAGTTAGTTACACTCACAGAACAGTTTGTGGCTGTGAGAAGCCAAGAGTGTGTTGTACCACAAAACAGTTTGTGGCTGTGAGGAGCCAAGTTTGGCTGTCAAGAGTTACTATGCCGTTTATAAAGCTTAAAGGAAGAAATTCAGTGATGTCTCTCTCTCGTGATTGGCCCTAAAACCCTGTATCCTTTTGAAGTAAACAGAGCTTTACAACATCATTTGTCCAAAACTAGCTGTTTCAACGGCATCATACTGGCAAAATAGAAAGGGGGGGGGGGGGGTGCTTAAGTTTAGAGCTTGCATTTCAAGGAAATTAACATGGCTTACTTTCTGTTCTGTAGCTATGCCTAGGTGCTGGCATGGCTTACCGGTGTACCAAACTGTGACCCCCATTGTTACTGTAGTATAAAGTCCCCACTCTGGGTTGATCTGAGAAAGTGACCAGATTATAACCAGTTCTTTCTCACCATCACCTGCTTCTGGCCCTTGCAGATAACAAAGGGGAATTTTAAAGGGCCTTTCCAAAGTGCCCCTTCCTGTAGCTTTAGTTTGTTAGTGCTGGGGAGGGGGTCTATTACTGAGCCTATGGCTACTGACAAGTATTTAGGGCTCTTAAGAGATCACAGTTCTCCACAAACGAAATGACTAGAACAATCAGGGAGATAAGACCAAGAGTCTGACACAATCCCAGACCAAGTTCCCAAAGCCAATATTTAGCCAACCAAAGAGATAAAGGTTGTGCCTTCCTGACTCTGTGAGAGACTGGAATCCCAATCTCTTAGGCCTCAGATGTGAGGCTGCCTGTTTTTCCTGCATGTGTTTGGATGTGGAGACTTTTTGGGCTTGTTTGTTTCATTCCCAGGCAAATTAAAGAATTTAGAGATGGGGAGTCCTAACACAGGAGGACCTTGAAATGTGCTGTTAGGTTTATCAAGGACCTTCTTTGTGTTTTGTTTCCTGAAGAGTACTTGACTGTGTCCTTTTTAGTTTGTGAAACTGGTCAATACAAACCTGGGGACAGATCCCCTCAATACACTGCCTGCAAGTTCAAAGAATCGCATATGTTGCCTTTTGTAACTGTCTAAAGATAAACTGGATGATACTAAACTTCTCTGAAGACAGAAAGACTTCTCTTGCTGATGTCACGGCCTCAATAAGGCACTATTTCTTCTCCGAAGTAAAGCTTACAGCAGTCCGTCTTAAACCTTCTTAAGCCAGTTGTAACAGAAACACTGAGTCAAAAGCTGAGTCCTATTTAGATGAAGAATTAGGTAGTAAATCATCTCCATACTGAATTAAAGTAGACTTTCTGAAATTACAGTGATCAAATAATATATAGAGAATATATATTTGATATATATTAAATAATATATAATTACATATATAATAAACAGTATTATATTATTTAGACAGTATATATATATATATATATATATATATATATATATATATATATATATATATATATATATATATATATATATATGAAACACTCACTATATAACCCTGGCTGACATCTACATCTTGCATGTATGTTTTAAATTTTGAGTTATATTCAGTAAATAGTTTTATCTACAGGAATGCTTGAAGAAAACATACTCTCACTACTGTGAACTAACAAACTGCTAGCAAAACATTTCATTTGCTACCACTGAAAATCTTGGTATTATAATATTAATACAATGAGGTTTCTTGGTCCCAGGCGGCCAGAGGTCTGGACCCACAGACCTGCCACCCCAGACCCCTTAACCGCCCACCACTGCTCAGGCCCCCCAAAATGATTCAGATGTTTATATTAACTTTATGCTGTTTGGTCTATGGCTCGGGCATATTGCTAGCTTGTTCTTACATCTTAACTCAACCCATTTCCATTAATCTGTCTGCTAAGTGGCCCGTGGCTCACCTGTGTTCCTTACATGTTTCTTCTATGGCTGCTGGGTCAATCTGTCTGACTCCACCCTGCTTCTCCTATCTATGTTGTGATTTCCCCTCCTACTTTTTCTATGGTGCCTGTCATGGGCCAAAACAGCTCCTTTATTTAAAGATTGATATTCACAGCATACAGAAAGACATTCCCACATCATAATATTATTTACAGCTCTCAGGACTTGTTCAAACTCCACACATACCCCTCCTTGCCTTATTGGCAGATACTTAAAGAAGGTCAAGGATTAGCTTATGGAATGATTAGTCATTTTTACTAGAGTGGAGCTAACATTGTTTCAGGGATCAAACACTACAGGAAGTAATTTAGGAAGCAGTTTAAAGGTTAAACCAGAACCGCAGGGGTTTTGGTGTTTCTGATGTTTCCCATAACTGTACAACAAGAAGCCCTCTTGTGTGGAGTGCCAGGAATTTCAGGATGGTGTACGTCTATACATCTATGGAACTTAACAGTTTCCTGTAGACAAATCCATAGTATCTCTGTATCTTATGGATCCTGAATTTCTAAGCACATTTTTCCAGATGAGCATGTTATTGAGCATTTTAGAATAGCAGAAATCTGCTCTGGAGATTGACAGGGACAGAGTCATATGGTAGGAAGTTGTAATGCTCAAAACCAGACCAATGAGGATAATCCCATGTTCTGGTAATAAAACCCTTGAACTTGATTTGAAATTCCTACCACTGAGGTATTTTACTACTCTGAGAGCTTCTTAATGACCTGTAGCAATGTTCAAAAGGAAAAACAAAACTGCTCTGTTATCTATAAAATCATTATAATTCTCCTCATTTGCATCTATTCCTCCCGATGATGTATTGAAATGGTTGGAAGTAGCTTCCTACGTAGTTCTTTGTAACCTCATTAATACAGATTTTTTAAAAGTGAAGATTATTCCAACTGCCTATTTAGCAAAGACTTTCCCCCTCCATTGTCCTTCCATGGAGTAAAATTGGGAATATGTTTTAAAAGTTAGCCTAGGTCCCTGAAAATGCTGTGTAATGATGGGGCCATCACATTCCTTGGCTGACGGTTTCTTCTGGATACCACTTCCTCAGTGACTGTTCCACTAGCTGTCGCCTCCAGTCCTGATCCGCAGTTCCTCCCTAAGTCACTTGTTCCTGTAGATCAGCCATTAGCAAACAGATGAGCATTTCATTTCCTCAGGAGGCCCACAGCTGATTTATTCTGTTAATGCTTTCAGGGTCGGATTAAGATCCAGTCAGTACTCTGGAGACCATTTGGGGGAAAGTTCCTAATGTGTTCACCCTTTTCCTGGCCCAGTTTATCCTCTCTTAGAAACATGCTTGGTAAGCTGGTAATTCTGCCAGTATCCACTGTCATCCCAGGGAATGGTAAGTATTCTCTTCTAGACAAAGAGACAGCTTACCAAGACCTTTTTATGAAAAACACATACAGTGTCCACAATGAAGTTGAAAGCTGAAGCTGTGGCCTGTAAAGCCAGGTCCTGAGACATTTGCCTTTGAGTTTTATCATCGGCCAGATAACAGGGAGTAGACAGTTCTCTGGATACTGGCATCCATCCAGTCACCCTCTCTAGCCTTAGGGCTCAGGAGAGGACTGGTTACTGGCATCCATCCAGTCACCCTCTCTAGCCTTAGGGCTCAGGAGAGGACTGGTTACTGGCATCCATCCAGTCACCCTCTGTAGCCTTGGGGCTCAGGGGAGGCCATATTGGATCTCACCTCTGACACTAGGCACTGTGAAGGGTCAGATCCCATGAAGTAGAGGTGACTAGAATTGTGCACACAGAGGAACAATCTGTGAACTGGAAGACTCTTAAGAGTCACAGAACTATGAGGAAGTACCTTGTTTGGCACCACAAATGACAGTGAAACCAACATTCCTTTCGTGACAAAAGGAGCTGTAGGAAGCCATTTGCCTATAACAGATTGTTTCAATCTTATAACAGTGATAAAAAAAAATTGTGAGTTTTGTTTATGGTTAAAGTTTGCTTTTTTGAGTCATGGTAGGTTAAGTATTGATGGTGAAATGATGGATGTTCATCTCTATTTTGGCTTCTTTTTTTAAAGATTTGTTTATTCATTGTGTATACGGTGTTCTGCCTGCACATGCCCCTGAAGGCCAGAAGAGGAAACCAGATCTCATTACAGGTTGTTGGGAGCCACCATGTGGTTCTGGGAATTGAAGTCAGGACCTACAAAATAGCAGTTGGTGCTTTTAACCTCTGAGCCATCTCTCCAGCCCTGTTTTAACTTTTGAAATAGGCCTGAATGATGTTTCCATATGGAGAGGAGGGAAAGAACAGTGAGATGCCAGCTTTCTGAAGGACCCTCATGGAAAGCCAGCTCTCAGCTGAGCACCATGAAGTTAATGTTCCTTTTACTGGAAGAATTGCCAGCTTAACCCTGACCACGCTCCCAGCCCAGAGCACACAAGCCACTATATTTTACAATAGTTATATGATCACAATAAACAACCCAAGCCCTGTCCTCCAAACTCCTACTGCCTGCAAGATTAACTTGATGATTAATAATTTGCAGCCTTACTAATGTCTGGAGATTTTTTTGTTCAGATATTTCATTGTTACTCAGTTTGTTGTGATTTTATATTGTTTTTCAAGTAATATAGACTCTTTATAGTACCAGCAAATGTTTAATAAATAACTTTATTGGCTTATTGTGTTCTCTTTTCTTTTGAAGTCACTAGAAAAATCATGTAGAAAAAACATTTTATTTTATTGTATTCTTTACCGTGTACTGGCTGGTTTTATGTTAATTTGACACAAATTGAAGTCTTCACAGAGGAAGGAGTTTCAGATGTGGAAATGCCTCCATCAGATCCAGCCTTGAGGCATTTTCTTAATTAGTGGTCAATAGAGGAAGGACCAGTCCATTGTGGGTGGTGCCATCTCTGGACTGGTATTCCTGGGTTGTGTGAGAAATCGAGGCTGAGCAAGCCATTTAGAATAAACTAGTAAGCAGCATCCCTCCCTGGCCTCTGCATCAGCCCCTGCTTAAGTTCCTGTCCTGACTTCCTGGTAATGAACAGAGATGTTCAAATAATCCCTTTCCTCTTCAACTTAATTTTGGTCATGGTGTTTCATTGCAACAACACAAACTAAGACACCATGTAGCTCTGTCTGGTCTGGAGCTCACTCCGTAGACCACACTAGCCTTAAACTCAGAGCTCTACCTACCTCTGCCTCCCAAAAGCTTAGGTTAAAGGTGTGTTCCACCATGCCCTATTCATGGGTTTGGTTTTGTTTTGTTTGTTCTGTGTAGACTTAGTTGTGTAGTGAGATTATGTTACATTATAAACAATTGTCCCGTCTACTAGTTTAATAAAAATTCTGATTGGCTGACGGCAGACAGGAAGTGAGGGTGGAGCTACCAGACTAAGAAATCACTGGAAACAGGAAGAACAGAGCAGAAATGCCACAGAGAAGCCACAGAGACACCACAATGAGATGCCAGCAGATGCATATGAAAGATATTGAAATGCTGCTCTGAGAAAAAGTACCAAGCCTCAGGGCTAAACAAGATAAGAATCATGGGTTAGTTTAAGAGCAAGAGCTAGCAAGTTATATGGCTGGGCTCCAGGTCAACCAGCATACAATGAATATGTGTCTGTTAGTTTCAGTGGGACTATGGTACTATGGTTCTACTGTTCTGTGGGTCTGAAGGTCTGGGGGTCTGAACCATGAGGCTAGGCTGGGAAGTCTGGGCCAAAAACTTAAAACAACACACTTGTCTTGAAACTCATTATGCAGACCAGACTGGTTTTTAACTCAAAGATCTACCTGCCTCTGCTTCTCCAGTGCCCAGATTAAAAGTGTACACCACCACTACCAGGTATAAGTTTTATATGTGTGTGTTTTGGGATTATGTTCTGGTACATTGTAAATATTTGTCCCTCCTACTGATTTAATAAAATGCTGATTGGTCAAAAGGCAGACAGGAAGTGTGGGGGCTGAGCCAGGAACTTATTACATATATCAATATCAATATCTATGTATTTGTTGTGTGCTTATAAATTAATAAAATAACAATGGGAATGACCAATTACTGAAAATAAAGTTAGATTTTTCAAATATTTATTAATTATGTATACCTAAAAACCCCAGGAGAGCACTAGATCTCATTACAAATGGTTGTGAGTCACCATGTGGTTGCTGAGAATTGAACTCAGAACCTCTGGAAGAGCAGCCAGTACGCTCAACCTCAGAGCCATCTCTCAGGCCCTAGAACTTTTAATTATAGAAGAAAATATCAGATGGTAAGTATGTCTCTATGAAGTGTGAAGAATTTACCAGTGGTCACTAGTGAAACAACAAACAATCCAAAAGCAAACAATGTAAAATTAAAATCTAGCAAATTTCTAGGCTTGAACACAAGATCTGGCCCTGGATATGTGATTTGTCAGACCCCTCCCCATAAGTGTGGGCAGGTCAAGAAATGTGGTGAATCTTACAGCCAAATAATAAGGTAACATTTGTTATCTTCTTTTAATAGGCTAGAGAGAGATTCTTAAAGGAAGCTATCTGCTGTGGGTTGTTTTCACTTTTTTACGCTTTGGAGGGGCTACGACCCACCTTCCAAACCACTCATGGAGGTTTGTTCTTTTTCTGCCCAGTCTCAGTTGACCCAAAGAAAGACCCCCAAGAATCACACCCACTCTCCAAATGCACGCGAAGCAAGGTTTATTGCAACTGAACAGCTGGTCTCAGGTCCTGACTGTCACAAAGCAGTGCCACAAGGACTGAGTGCCCTCCCCTTCTCTGAGGCCTGATTTTAAAACAAAGATCAAAGAAATGCCATTATCAGACTGGGAGGGTGAGGAGCCCAGGGGAAGCTTCTTTACTATCACTAGCTGTTAGGTGCAGCTGCTGACTGGTTGTCTTAGGGGAAGATACTTTTTGGCTGGGCTAGAATGTTCTTTGATTCCTCAGGACCTTGAGTGCTTGGTCTTGGGTGCTTGGCCTTGGGGGTATAGAAACTTCCCAGGGTGGGGGCTAGAAGCTTCTCAGCTCCAAAAATAGCTTCAGGCTTCAAAGTAGAGGGACTTTAGTTTCCACAGTTCTTACTTATAAATGCTCAGCCTTAGCTTGGCTTGCTTCTGTTTTGTTTTGCTTTGCTTTTGAGACAGGGTTTCTATATGAAAGAGCCATGGCTGTCCTTGAACTCACTCTGTAGACCCAGCTGGCCTCAAGCTCACAGGGATCCACTTGCCTTTGTCTCCCAAGTGCTCCCCACTTCCTGGCCTTTGGCTTGTTTCTAACCAGCTTTTCTTAAATTATCTCATCTACCTTTTGCCCCTGAGTTTTTGTCTTTCTCCACTTATGTATACCTTTTTCTCATCCTTACTCTGTGGCTGACTGTGGAGTGCAGTGGCTGGCCCCTGATGTTCTCCTGATCTCTCTTGCTTTGTCATTCTCTCAGATTTCTCCTCTCATTTATTCTCTCTGCCTACCAGCCTCGCCTATTCTCTACTGCCAAGCTATTGGTCATTCAGCTCAACGTTGGACCAATCATGTGTTTCACAGAGGCATAGTAACACAGCTTCCCAGAGCTTCCCAAACAAACACAACATAAAAGAATGAGTACATCTTCGCATCATTAAACAAATGCTCCACAGCGTAAACAAATGTAACATACCTTAAAATAATATTTCACAGAATCTGCCTCTGAGTTTGCCTCAAATAGAGGCACACTGTGAGCATGTCATGGGAAGGGCTGCCTCTACAGTCTGGTTGGCTCAGTCCGACAACCACCAGAAACTGATTTCTGACAAGCAGTGAACTGAGATGCTCTGTGGTATTGTGTTCTGGTACATTGTTAATATTTGTCCCTCCTACTGGTTTAAGAAAATGCTGATTGGCCAGAAGGCAGATAGGAGGTGTGGGTGGGGCTACCAGACTAAGAAAACTCTGGGAAGAGGAAGAGTGAGAGAGACGCCAGCAGACACAGAGGAAAGGAGACCAGGATGCTGCTCTGAGAAAAGGTACTAAGCCACATGGCTAATCACGGGTTAGTTTAAGAGTTAAGAGTTAGCAAGTAATATGATTGAGCTATAGGTGGATTCACATGAAATTAATATAAGCCTTTGTGTGATTATTTGGGGTTAAGTGGCAGCGGAGCTGTGAGTGGGTCTGAACTTCAGGGCTTGGCCAAAAAGGTGTGACCAGAAACTAATTACTACAAGGATGAGATCCCAAAGTCTCAGGTTAGAATGCAGTCTTATGACATCTTGAGGGGGAACCTAGTAACTGCTTGAACTCCAGACCTATGGAACCTGCCTGATGATGTTTCTGTATGTTCTTAGCCTTCTAAGCTAAGTGTTAATGCAACAACAGAAAACTAACAGGGTTACCCACAGAACGCTACTCTAGCTGCCTCCTAAGAAATGTCTCTATACTTGAATGTCCAAGAATAAGTGGGTGGGAGAAGAGTATCTATCTACTCTGCTCAGCTCTCAGGATGTCAAAAATCAATGACAAGTTTTAAGGCCACTTGGCAAATATTCTATTTCTAAGTTGAGACCCATGATCTGAAATCTCTGTTAAGATGTGTTGAGCTATACACAGAATGTTTGAAGATCTGAAATCCCACAGATGAAAATCTAACACACCCCAGTTGATAAACCATAGCTAGTTTTCACCAGTGGCCTGTGCAGGAGGCTTGAGTGAAGGCAGCTAATAAAATATAATAAAGGATCTCAGTCCTCAGTACGGAAGGAAAACCACAAAGAAAACCTCCTTGTCCAATTTGTTTCCTCTTCCTGCCTGAATATAGCCACAATATAGCACTGAGTATGTCAGGATTGGCAGGGGCAAATCTGCACTCATCTGGTGTTTTCATGAATAGCAGAGGAAGAAGCAGAAAGGAATCTGCATCTCCTGCCATGTCATTATCATGCCCCTACATCAACCTGAGACAGCTCCATCCAGATCTTACATAAAATAGCAGCTGTAAGTGTGGGCATAGGAGCGTTTGTGGTCTGTTAATAACAGCCAAATGCATTTCCACATGTTTCTGAGTTTCCAAAGCTTCTCTTCGTCTAAATATAAAGCCTTAACCTCCTGTGCCTTAGAATTGATAGAAATCTTCTACCTTGGACCTTCAAACCTTTGCTCTATTGATAGCGTGTGGTCCACTATTATCTTCACCTCCTCCTTTGGCTCCTTCTCCTGCTGCTCCATTTTTTTTTTCAGTTCTAGTTCAGAGAATACCACTGACTCTTCAATATCACTGACTCTTCCTCTTCCGCCGGCTTCTTTGACTCCACAGCATCATGTGCATGCCCTCATTTTCTTGCTATTGCTTAGTTAGTATCTATAATGTCCCAGAAAGGTGGTATATTGGTAACTTGGTAGCCAGGGGGTGTTAATAGAAAACGGTAGTGAATCCAGGAGGTAGGTACTGATGGAAGGAACTTATCTTGAAGTGGATCCTTTAAAAACGTGTTGGTACTTCAGCCCCTCACCTATACCCCTCTCTGCTTCACAGCCACCATGAGATAACCATGTTCTGCCCCTGGATGCTTCTGCCAGGATGTTCTGCAGCTACTCAGGAGCAAAGCACCAGAGCCTTATAGCTGTGTATTAAAATTTCTGAAACTGCATGACAATACAAACCTCCCCTCCCTTTAAGCTAATTTACCTCTAATATTTGTTACTGTAAAAGAAAGCTAATATAATTAGTTTTTAACCCAAAATGTTGGAATTATCCACTTTATCTGTCATTTAGTTTCTGAGATCGGATCTGGTTAGCGTTGATGTGCCATGTTCAGTGACATAGTTGTTACATTGATGAATGGAAAAAAAAAAACGAAAAACTAAAAGCGATAGACCCATAGTTTTCAGAAGCTACCATTTCCTAAGAACATGTCCCACACACAGCACCCCATCCTGAGGTTAGGAAAATCTGCCTCTCACCTGCTTTCCTCCAGAATCATTCCAAATCAATGCAAACAGGTCTGTCTCCCATGGGTGATGACATGCCCTACACTTCTGTTTTCACTTGACAGTATGGCTACTGATTCCTGTAGAGACCTCTGCCTTTTTAAACAGCTAAATATCATTCTGTTCTGTGGTTGTTCAATGTCTATTTACCAGTTCCCAGCTGACTGCATTACATTGATTTTTATGCTCTTCAATTTAGAAATAATTCAAAATTAAGCCATTGTATATTTACTAAGTGGGCTATATGAATATGCATATAGAATATAATTATAAGAATAATTATTTCCCAAAAGATAGCTGTATTATGAATTCAAAAGGATATTGCCACACTATATCCCATCAAACCTGCTTCATTTCACATTTTTAACAATAAAAATGTCTATATATCAGATTCTCAGTTTTTGTCACTGTAATATATAAAATAATGGCATGATTTGTTTTTTCTTTTATTATTAGTTAGGGCGAGCACTTTTTGCATATTATAATACTATGTGCAAACCTTGGTGCAGACAAAATCTAGTCAGGCAAGTTCTACCAGAACAAGAATCCTTTAAAGCAGATTAGGCATTACCTGAGATCCTTAAGAAACAAACACAAAAACAAAATCACCCAATAGACTGAAAGGGATATTAACCCTGGTGCCTCTTCCGTCAGACATGAAATGCAGAGACTGGATGGTCAAAATCACAGATGTCTGTCTCAGATGCTGCTTGTTGACTGGTTCCCGCTGCCGCCTACACCAGCAAGATAAAAACACTGCTTAGCTCACCTCTAAAATAGTCTCACTAGGGTGTACCTGTGGGCAAAATCTGGGCCACATGCTTGATTCCTAGCTGCAAGAGAGGCTGGTCACCAAGTATAATCCCCATGGGACAAACCGAATTCATAATGTAGAAGTGCCCTCAAAAACAGGAAGCTATTCCAAATATGAAGACTCTGCCTCAGTACTCCACACTGTCAGTAGCAGCTCTGCTGGACACTTCATTTCTGGAACAACAGCAGATGTTCCCCCAACCTACATTTTCCATTTATGCTCAGTACAAATACTTTCTTACATCCCAGGAATTAGAGAAGGAGACACTGACTTGCATAGGAACATCCCGAAGGAAAAATAGCTGTCCATTCACTTGCTTTTGCAAAAATCAGCCATTTACCTAAATTATTTATCTGCCCTAGTTTCTTTCTGTGGCTGTGATAAAATACCTAACAGAAAGTAATTTAAGGGAAAAAGTGTTTATTTTAGCTTATAATTCTAGACGATAGTCCATCATTTTAGGGAGGTCAAGGCAGGAATCTGAAGCAACTAGTCACACCTACAGAACAAGCAGAGGAAGAATGCATGCGTGCATAATTGCTCAGCTCACTCTTTCCACTTTTAGGTAGTTCAGGACCCAGCCCATGAAATAATGCTGCCCACACTCAAGGCGAGTCTTTACACCTCAATTACCCAGGTACAAAAGTCCCTACTCAGCATGGTGGCTCATGATTTCAATCCCAGCATTCAGGAAGCAGAGGCAGATGGATCTCTGTGCGTTTGGGGCCGGCTTAGTTTACACAGAGAGTTAAAGGACAGGTATGCACACCAATACTCTGTCAAAAACAAAAATATAACAAACAAAAACCAAACCAAAATGCCTATCTTTAAGTATGCCCAGAAGTGAACCCAATTTGTTAAATTCCTTGGTGGGACTCTGCCCAAGTGATCCTGGAGTCTATCAACTTGACAGTTAAAACCAACAGACATTTCCTTGTGCTTCCCCACGTGTTAGGTCTCATGGAAGTTAATGGTAATGTTGGTAGAGTTTATCATAATATAGCTTCTGTTCTCCAGTCTTTCAGCAAGAGGGAACTTGTTCAGTGCAAGGTAGAAATAGCCAGGACACATAGAGCCTCGCTGTGATGCATCCAAGAGTGATGAGCCAGAAACAAGGTCCTAATGCTCCGATGTCACTTGGCACCAAAAGTGACTGCATAGTATAAAATATCGCAAGTTATAAATGTGTGGACCCAGAATCTAGTCTATGAAAATTTACTAATCATTAGAACATTTAAGTTTAAGAGATGCTTTCAATTCTCATCACTATTTATAGTTACCTCAAGGTTTATTCAAGTTGTATTTTATAGTATGGCATATTTAATTACACATACAATACAACTTTTGTGATACGTATGTAAAATAAGATGTATTGGAAAAAAGATTAGTGTTTTGGCAGAATGTTTGACACTATACTCTCCCTTTCATACGATCTGGCTTCCTCTGGTCATCAAGTGGCATTTGTTCTGATTCTAGGTTCTTCCTAAAGTGCACAGCATAAACCTGTCTAAAAAGATGCCTTACTGCTATGCTCGTTCTCAGGACCCATGCCTTCTCAGTCCGTTTATCAAGAGTGGGTCACGTAAGTGTCAAGTACAGATGTTTGTATTTAGAGTTGGGGGTAGGGACTCGCATTTACATAAAGCTTTCTTATGTAAATTTTAAGTCACTGCAGGTGGAGACAGGTCCTTTAAAAGACAATTAACGTAAAATGAGGTTATGAGACTGAGCCCTAATTCAATATGAATTCTATGTTTCCTGTATGCTCGCAATAACCTTTTCTCCTGACCAGTCACCCTTAATATCTTCTTACAAGGACAGGAAGAAGACACGCAAGATAAGTCAGAGTATAAAGCTGACATAAAGGGTGACAACCCGAGTTTCAACCCAGGTCTCACGTGGTGAAGAGAGAAAACCACATTATACAACTTGTCCTCTACACACGGGCTGTACACATGTGCGCACACCGCACGCACGCACGTTTGCACGTGCGCACCAAATAAATTAAAATGTAATTTAGGAGGCAGCGAGGGAAGGAGGAAGAGATACCAAGAAGGATGGGCACTCATGGGGAAAAGCCATGGGACGCACAGGGAGAACATTGCCATCTGCTGGACAAGGAGACAGATAGCAGGAGAAAACAAACGATGTGGATTTTCAGGCTCTAGAACTTTGAAACAAACTGTTGCTTAAAGGACCCAGTCTCTGCTATTTTTGCGCCTCCAACTGACTAGCACAAACAACCGTATAGTATATCCTATCACAAGCCTGAGCCTGAAATTGCTCAAGCCCAGGGATCACATCGGGCCCAGTAGCTGCAACTAAGTTTACTCAGCAGCTGTCATCAGGCAGGTATGGCCTGTTTGCTTTATGTTGAGGGTGATGGGAATCCTGATGACATAAATGAGTACAGAGACCATCATGCTTGCTGCATGCTTCAAGTCTTTAAGAATGTTAAGAAGTTTTACATTATCCTAGAAAGTGATATTAGTTTAGATTTTCTGTTTTGGCTGGTTTCTTCGGGCCTTCCTTTTATAGTTTCATATTCCTGGGGTCTAGCATAGGCATGATGCCAAAACAGGTCATGTACATTCCAGATATATATTTAGAGACTGATTGTCAACTGGGTCTCCAGACCATGTTACCCTCAGTCGGCCAAATCTGAACCAGGAATCATTTTATCGGAGGTAGTTGATGATAATTCCTAAGCAAAGAATCTTGACCTTTATTGCGATGACTTTCTTTAGCTGCCTGGTCCTCCAACTCTGATTTTTTAGATTATATAGTTGAACACCCTTCTTACTATTTGACGAACAGTACTATGTTCTAACTATTCCTATCCACTCCTACATACCCAAGAGCCTTTCTGATGTTTCCATTCATTCCAGTAAGTTGGTCTCCAAGGCTTCTGATGGTGACCTGCCAAATCTTTGTCATCCTGTATCCTTAGAAAGGAGAGGCAGGAATGAATGTGTTATCCTGTACCCAGTACAAACATTAATTGCTTCTATAAAGACTATGTCTCCTCCTGTCCTCCCATGAAGCAAAATACTGGGTTTTCTAATCTAATATTTGATCGCAATAGATTCAAATCTCTGAATGTACTTTTATTTCAATACCAGGCATGACTTTTTCTTTATTTCCGAGGACTGCCTTATTAACGAATTCACACTTTGTTCTTGAATTTATGACATGTTACTAGTCCTCTGTCCTGAAGGATGCTCCTTGCCTGTTGGAAGAGTGATGTTTCCACTCATACCGCATACAACTACATCTTTGGAATTTGAGCTGAATCAAATATATTTTATATCCAAATCATGAAGCCATGTTTGCTGAACATGAATGACTTTATGACTTGGTAGTTCACATGACATCCTGCCCATGGTGCACTGGTATCTAGTGAGTGCCCGTGTGTGTGTGTGTGTGTGTGTGTGTGTGTGTGTGTGTGTGTGTGTGTGTGTGTGTGTTGCCACCTTATAAACAGAGGCTCGATGGACTTCACCTTTTTATTATGGAGGAAAATAATACAGTGGTGGCACAGAGTTTTTATATCAGCACTAGGAGACTAGGGCACAAAGATTACAAGTTCAAGGTCATTCTGGGCTAAAAAGCAAGGCCTTGGCTCAAAAGCCCAGAAAAAGAAAAACAAAGAATTCTGGAAGGAAAGGAGGGAGGGAGGGAAGGAGGGAGGGAAGAAGGGAGGGAAGAAGGGAGGGAAGAAGGGAGGGGAGGAGGGAGGGGAGGAGGGAGGGGAGGAGGGAGGGGAGGAGGGAGGGGAGGAGGGAGGGGAGGAGGGAGGGGAGGAGAGAGGGAGATAAGGTATATTTTCTACTTTCCTCAAAAAGCTTCACTTTATCTCAATTCACGGGTTACAAAGACTTCATAGGACTGAACTGAACTGAGATGGGGCCACTTGTGTTTGAAGAAAATGATCTCTGTCTTCTCTAGCTCTAACAAATGCTCACTGCTATTTTGAGCTCACAAGGCTCTGCCTACACTGTAATGTAATTAATAGAATGAGCTAGTCCTGCCATACTAATCCAAATTATTGTCTTACTAGGTTTCAAAACAAGACCCCCAAAACAAAACAAAAAATGAACATACACTTTCTCCAAGTATCTTTTTTTATCTTTATGTATCTATATGAGAGTGTTGTGGGATTCAGGTGTCAGCTGACAAGGTCAAGGGACATTTATACAGAGCACCGGGTCCCCTGACCTGAAAGGGGCGGGGGAAAATCCCCATTGAAAAGGGTCTGCGAGATACGAGACGCTCTCTTCCTGGTTCCGGGCTGCGAGAGGGGATTCCATCGTCCGTCCGTCTGCAGACTCCAGTTCCTGTTCAGGTGCTATTGTAATCTGTTGCTGGTACCGTGAGTTCTAGATTATATTTTAATAAATATTTTTCTAGTATTGGTGTTCTTGTGGGTAAACTCCGCCTACATCTGGCGCCCAACGTCCCGGACCCACGGGCGGGCCCACGGGACGGGTTTAAATCACACTCAGGTCAGGTTTTGAGTGTGGGCAGGGCTTATCCAGCCCCGTGCGGATTTGGTTTTGAGCGGTGACCTCCAAACGGCTTACTCCATCAGTTTCCGAGGCTCCCGCTCTGGTTCAGCCGGCGCCAGCGGCGGCTCCAGGCCTCTCAACCAGCCGCACGGCCTCGGCCCCGCTGCCGCGCGCGGTCGGTAGCCCCACCCTCCCCCAGCGCACGCCATCAGTTTCCGAGGCTCCCGGTCTGGTTCAGCCGGCGCCAGCGGCGGCTCCAGGCCTCTCAACCAGCCGCACGGCCTCGGCCCCGCTGCCGCGCGCGGTCGGTAGCCCCACCCTCCCCCAGCGCACGACCTGCCTAGCTAAAGGCGGTCCCGCGCCGTTTCCAGCTGCCGCGCGCGGTCTGTAGCCCCGCCCCTCGACCAGCGGCGTAGCCGCTAGGCCCTGCTGCCTAGCTATCCTCTGCACGCGCGGTCGGTAGCCCCGCCCCTCGACCAGCAGCGTAGCCGCTAGGCCCTGCTGCCTAGCTATAAGAACTGCTGTACCACTGCTCAGTTCATTTTAACCGAGTTTGAACTGCGGTAACCTGGCTGGCTGGGTTTGACCCAGGAACTGCAGATTCAAGCGGCGGCTCCAGGCCCCTCCCCCAGCCCCTAGCCCCTGTGACCTGGGACAATTGTAAATTACTCCTGTAGGTGAACAAAGAAAACTAAAACCATTCTATCTTGTAATTAACATCCTGTCTTGACTTGTGAGAATTTTCTTTCTCCAGAGATTCTATCCTGTCCGCTAAGTCCCTTTAACACCTAGGATCTGTGAATAACGTGCTGAGTGCTTCTATATCGGCCATACAGCAGGGCACTGAACGTTATTGTGACATCTTCTGACCACACAGCATCATTGCACCTGGGTTGAGGTAATGGCTGACAACTATTCTTTTGAGGAATTCGGTATATATTTTTCCACGATGGTTGACAAGTTTTTAAATGAGTATCTTGAGGTATTCAGTACCCCAGTTTTACTATTTCTCGGTCTGTTTCTGTATGTTGTGTTCCACAATAGAAGGGTGATGACTGAGGTCACGAATTTGAACCTTCAGTTACCATCCAAACTTGGTATTATAGAATTATCAAACGCTACGGTGTCAGATGAGGTTAAGCAGATGCAGGCCTTGAATCAGCAGCTGTTGTCCAAGATATATGAATTACAGCTTTCAAACTCTGCTATGTCGAAAACGATGGATACGCTACAAATTGGCTACAACAAGCTCTCACATAATGATAACACTGTACTAGAACAATATAAACTCTGCGTAACTGATGAAAACAGGAAACTTGTTGACCACATTACTAAACTAGACGAGAAAATCACTAATTATGTTAATGATGTAGATCTGAAAATTGCTAACTCGGCGAGGTCTTTAGAACTAGAACAATATAAACTGGACAAGAAAATCATTAATTATGTTAATGATGTAGATCTGAAAATTGCTAACTCGGCGAGGTCTTTAGAAGGATTACTTCATCAAGAAAGTCAGGCTTTGAGACAGATGGTATCCGAAATACAAGAATTTCAACCTGCAATATCCAAACTCCAAGAATTGGAACCCATTATATCCAAGATAAAAGAAAATGGAGACCATATTGCAACACGACAAAAGGGCAATGATACATCTTATGCTCAGGACAGTTCAGGTCAACCCCCAATGGGGTGTTATGGTACTGAAAATACTTTACATAAAGTTGTAAACATCACGGGGATACCCCCTTCACCACCACTATTGTTCCCGGCTACTGTTCAGACAAAGATGGCACCAGGGGGTTCCTCACAATATGTAGAGTATAGTTATGAGCCACTACATATGAAAGACATCAAAGATTTTAAAGAGGCAATATCCATGTATGGTATTCACTCTACTTATGTTAAGCAGCTCCTGAATTCATGGTCTGCAAAAAACCGAATCATCCCCTTCGACTGGATGCAACTAACGGCTGCTGTCTTGGACCAAAGTCAAAATTTACAATGGAGAAGCTGGTTTAGAGAGGAAGCCAGGACCTTAGAACACCAAGGAAAAATTAGGGGTTTCCTTGCTTCTCAGGACCAAATCCTTGGTGAAGGAATGTTTGCTGATGTGAAGACTCAAACTACATATGATGAACACACTTTGTTGCTGTGCCGTACGGCCGCACTTAATGCATGGGAAAAGATTTTAGACCCAGGTCAAAAAGTTGAGCATTATGCTACGGTCAAACAAGGTTTGAAAGAGCCTTATACTGACTTTCTACACAGGCTTAACACGGCTGTCAATAGAGCAATATCGGATCCAGAGGCTAGAAAGCAAATAATACTTTCTCTGGCCTTTGATCATGCTAATCCAGAATGTAGAAGACTGCTTCTGCCTTTAAAACTCAGAGCCGCACCTCTAGAAGAATGGATTCAATATACAATCAATGCTGAACCTCTCCATAGTGATGAAGACAATTGGGTAGACCAAGCCATTGATAAAGTAAGGAAGAGGAACCAAGGAATCACTTGTTTCAACTGTGGTAGACAAGGCCATATAAGACGAAACTGTACACAAAGTACTCTTGGAAACGATGCCCGATCTAGGTTTAATTCGAATAGAAGGCCATTGCCTTCTGGATTATGCAGAAGGTGTGGCAAGGGACGGCATTGGACCAATGAATGTAGATCTACCAGAGATAAAGAAGGCAACCCTCTGCCATCGGGAAACGCCTTTCGGGGCTTCCCCCGGGAAGCCCCCCAAAATCAGGCTCCAAATTCGAGGATGGCAAGATCATATCCGGTCATAGTAGAAGACCAGCATTCTCAAGACGAATAGAACACCCAACACCTGATCTTGAAAAACATACAGTATCAGATGATAACATAAATTCAAAAGAAGATTCAGAAACTCCAAAGAAAATTACGAAACGGATATTTTGGCAGACTTCGATAAATGAACAAAGACCAAAATTGGGTGTACTGATAGACAATATTTATATCCAGGGTTTAGTCGACACGGGGGCTGATGTTTCGATCATAACCCCACGGTCCTGGCATCCGAGATGGCCTTTACAGACAGTAGATATCCAATTTCTGGGTATTGGAACAATATCTCAGGTGAAACAGAGTGTGAGGTGGCTTGAATGCATAGGACCAGAAGGTCAGAAAGGACGGTTAAAGCCATATATGGCTGATATAGCAGTGAATCTGTGGGGTCGCGACCTCCTAATGCAATGGAATACCCAGATTAAAATCCCTCCTGGTTATGATGTCAGCCGGAGGCTCAACTATGTTTCCAAAAATGACAAAAATTCACCAGCCATTCAAGTTGTACAAAAGAATCGCCCTCTTAATAAGACACTCACAGCACTGCCTTTGAAATGGTTAACGGAAAAGCCTATTTGGGTTCATCAATGGCCTTTGACAAAGGAAAAACTTCAGGCGTTAGAACAGTTGGTACAGGAGCAGTTACAGGCTCAGCATATTGAAGAATCAACCAGTCCGTGGAATTCTCCTGTTTTTGTTGTCAAGAAGAAATCTGGAAAATGGAGGATGGTGACAGATTTAAGAGCAATTAATAAGGTGATTCAACCTATGGGCTCCTTACAATCTGGTATTCCCCTGCCTTCTCTGCTACCTAAAGGATGGCCTATTACAGTTATTGACTTGAAAGATTGCTTTTTTACCATACCTTTACAGGAACAGGACAAAGAGAAATTTGCTTTTACAGTGCCTACTCTTAATAATTCAGGGCCGGCTAAGAGGTACCAATGGAGAGTCCTACCCCAAGGGATGTTAAATAGTCCCACTTTATGCCAATATTTTGTACAACAACCACTAGAAATACTACGCAAGCGCTTCCCACAATCTATCATTTACCATTATATGGATGATATTTTGTTGGCAGACCCAAACCCACAGACATTAGAAACATTGTTTGAAGAACTACAGAAAGTATTGCCTAATTGGGGACTGCAAATTGCTCCAGAAAAAGTACAGAGGGGAGATTCTATCAATTATTTAGGATATAAGATAGGTTTACAAAAAATTAGACCACAAAAGGTAAAATTAAATAGAGATAAATTGAAGACTCTTAACGATTTTCAAAAGCTACTAGGAGATATTGCTCATATACGGCCCATGATTGGTATAAAGAACTATGAACTAGTTAATTTATTCAAGACTTTAGAAGGTGACAAGGGTTTAAATAGTCCAAGAAAACTATCTGATGAAGCTGAGAAAGAATTAGAGTTGGTAGAAAGAAAACTTCAGGAAACACATGTGGATCGTGTGGATCCAGACTTGGAATGCATACTTGTTATTTTACCCTCAAGACAATCTCCAACAGGAATCTTAATGCAAAGAGAAAGCATCATATTAGAATGGATATTTCTGCCACATAGGCCAAGCAAAAAGATGAAGACATATATCGAAAAAATTGCTGATCTGATTTTTAAAGGTAAATTGAGACTCCGCCAATTGACTGGAAAGGACCCTGCAGAAATTGTTGTGCCTCTGACTAATGAAGAAATTGAACGATTATGGGCAGACAGTGAACCTTGGCAAAAGGCTTGCAGTGACTTTTTAGGAGAAATTAATAATAAATATCCCCAAAACAAGAGAATTCAATTTATAAAGGAAACTAATTGGATCTTTCCTCGTGTAGTACAAGATGAACCAATTTCTGGAGCCCCTATATTTTATACAGATGCAAACAATTTAGGGAAGGCTGGCTACAAGTCTGAAAACCTAACTAAAGTGGCTCAGAGCCCTTATAACTCTGTTCAAAAGTCAGAACTATACGCGATCATTATGGTGTTGTTGGATTTCACAGAGCCTCTTAACTTAATTACTGACTCTCAATATGCAGAAAGAGTTGTTTCACATATTGAAACTGCTGACTTCATTCCTGATGATACAGACTTGACCTTACTATTCATACAACTACAAGATATCATCAGAGGTAGGATACATCCTATGTACATAACACATATCAGGGCACACACGGGCCTCCCAGGCCCTCTAGCGCAGGGTAATGAGGAAATAGATCGGTTGCTAATAGGAAGCGTGCTAAAGGCCACAGAATTTCATGAAAAGCATCATGTTAACAGCAAAGGGCTGAAGAAGAGTTTTCCCATCACTTGGATTGAAGCAAAGGAAATACTAAAAAAATGTGACACTTGCTCTTTCTATAACCAACCATCTTTACCTGCAGGAACTAATCCTAAGGGTACACACGGAAATGAGATATGGCAAATGGATGTGTTTCACTTTCCAGAATTCGGAAAGATGAAATATGTACATCATACTATTGACACCTATTCTGGAATGCAATGGGCGACTGCCCTGAGTTCTGAAAATGCTGATGCTGTACTTACTCACCTTTTGGAAGCCATGGCCGTATTGGGAATTCCCACTCAGATTAAGACTGACAATGCTCCAGCTTATGTCTCCCGAAAAATGAAGATAATTTTTGCATACTATGATATAAAGCATATTACAGGGATACCACACAATCCTACAGGACAGGCAGTCGTGGAGAGATCTCACCGCACATTAAAAGAGATGCTTTATAAACAAAAGAAAGAAATGAAAAAGCCCAGAGAGAGGTTGCATAGTGCCTTATTGACTTTAAATTTTCTTAATGCTGATGAAAAGGGAACTTCAGCTGCTGAGAGACATTGGGTAGTAGAAAAATCTTCTGAGTTAAATCAACCCATTTACTTCAAAGATGTGCTGACTTCCGAATGGAAGCCAGGGTATGCGCTTCGGTGGGGTAGGGGTTTTGCTCTTGTTTCAACAGGGACAGAAAAGATATGGGTACCAACAAAACTAATAAAAGCCCGCTTCGAAAAGGAGTCTCTTCCTGAACAAGAAAAGTAACTGCTCATCCCTGACATGACAAACGGATGCGTGGTAAGGAAAACACACTTAACAAACCTGGGGCAGGGTCTCTCAGCTTTGTCTTTACAGGAAAATGGATACAACTATTTTTACGGCATTGTCTAAACATTGAATAATTACTCACCTGCAATAGAAGACAGACTGATGATTAAAGAATGTACAAGACGGACTACGAGACCAACTGATACACACGTGCACTACTGGGTAATTTCTCAATTTTTACTGCTTTACATCTTGCATCTACATCTCAAAAAAAAAAAAAAAAAAGAAAAATGGTCCTGATTTGACTATTAATAAGGCTGGATTTGGATTGGGAACTTGTGGCTTTCTCCCTCTCTAAACCCAAGCATATTGGTAAAGAAATATGAAAAATTCTGTCTCACATCATAAAAGCCACCTGGTGTGAGACAGAAGGCATAATATTTAGGGACCGATATTACTGTGACTTCATCTTAAACCTTGTTCCTCCCTGTTTCTGTACCTCTCAAACATCTCATTCTGTCTGCTTCCAGTCTCCTAAAGTCATGAAAGATATAAATATCTTTTGAATATCGACAATGCTTAAGTTTTCCACTGTAAATAACATTCCCTCCTATCAGCTATCTACAAAGAATCTGGAACCGAGATGGGGCCTCCACCGGAACAACTCCTGCTAGTAAAACAAAAATAGAATAAAGAATATGAGAGAGAGAGAATAAGAGACAGGTAGACAGACAGAGACAAAAATAGAAAAATCAAGAACTTGGTGTGCACCGGTCAATAATTGCTTTCAAGAAATAGATTATTCAAAAACAGCTGCAAGATAGCTCCTTATGATTATCCTTCAGATCACACTGCTAATTAAGTTTCCAGATGGAGTTAACCACTATCCTACAAATGGTTATAGATGTATGTGGTCAGTCCATTAAGAACTAACCATTGTTTTAGCTTTTACAGGATCCCAAAGAGATGCCATCGCCCTTAAGTCAGCAGGAAGCAACCTTATAAACGACTACGCCCCCTTTCCCAATAAGTTTTATGCTCCAAAGGTTGTGGGTAAAACTGGGTAAAAGACAAAACTATAATATAGCATCAGAGATCTTTTTTTGAAGAAGAGAGGGGGAATAGATAGGATAGATAAAGATAGACTGTTCTACCTACCTATACTTCATTTTAGCTAAATGTATGAGCTAAGCTAAAGACAATTTGCACTGTCATAGATATCTGTATATTGATGCTAATGCAAAATCATTTTATATGTCTAATTGTAATAATTTGTACATTGGTACAAAGTTTAATCTGAGATTGTTTTATGTAACCAAAGCAACTTGTAGTTCGATATAAATCTGAATCTGTAACTATTATGTAAAGCTGAATCTAAAATTGCTATATTTCATGTATGCTTCTACCTTTGTTTAAAATATTTGCACATCATTGTCATGTATACTATGCAATTACTACCTTCATTTAACTATACTAGATATAATGTATGATTGCACTAGTTATGATATATGCACAAGATGTTTTATATACCTCTGTTTAGATGATATATATGTATTTACATGTCTAACATGCTGTGGACACTTTACCTGGTAAAATACCCCTGGCTAATGTTCGATAGTTTTACTAAGGGTCATTGTTCAGAGATTGTACATCCCTTATATAGGTATTCTAATTTTTAGTACAGGGTTTATTCCTTAAGATGATAAGATCTGCAGTCAACACTATTTAAGGTATCATATCCCAGTCATGTCAGATACAGGTTAGAATACCATAGATGGACAAGAATCTTCAACCGTTTCATAGACCCAGAGAATATGGCATTTAACATTTAAAATTCGGCCATGAGAGACACGACGACTCCTGGTGTCACTACTCCCTTCACGAGATGGTGTTGAGCATCGAAGATACTCCTTTGGAGTTGGTCCTTTTGGCAAAAAATGGCCGGTTGAGTAAGGAACTGTCCTTACCTTGATTGCTGACAGTACACACATGATGTCAAGCTGGATGAACAAGTTGATGGATGGAGACTGACGAAACCTGCCTAGACAGGATAAGACAGTCCCTTCAAAATTGTTCTGCTTGTGAAAAGATCTGTCAGATGCCATAGGCCTATAGCCAATCCGATAGATGCTCTAACGGTGCACAAATCCAGAGGTGATTGTCCAGGTAGCTGTGTTGCTGTCCTCTCCCAAATTTTGGAAGTAGCTGCTTCCATGTACTTCTGTCTTTCAGACAAATTCACCTTCCTTCTCAGGTCTTGAAGAGGTTAAAGAATAGATGTTTAAGGTTTTCACCATAGTATCCCTTAGATAAGAACACTCGAGTGTTAGATTCTCACTTTCCCAGATTAACCCTTTAAAAATAATCTATACACCCTACTATCTACCAATATTCTAAAACTATTAGATGTACCTTATATAAGTTAGGCTTTGATTAACAATTGTACTTTGACCTCTCCTAGATACTACCTCATAGTAATTCTTACTGTACATAATCTTAGTTTAGAACCTTCTTAGTTAGACAAAGGGGGGAGATGTTGTGGGATTCAGGTGTCAGCTGACAAGGTCAAGGGACATTTATACAGAGCACCGGGTCCCCCGACCTGAAAGGGGCGGGGGAAAATCCCCATTGAAAAGGGTCTGCGAGATACGAGACGCTCTCTTCCTGGTTCCGGGCTGCGAGAGGGGATTCCATCGTCCGTCCGTCTGCAGACTCCAGTTCCTGTTCAGGTGCTATTGTAATCTGTTGCTGGTACCGTGAGTTCTAGATTATCTTTTAATAAATATTTTTCTAGTATTGGTGTTCTTGTGGGTAAACTCCGCCTACATGAGAGAGAGAGAGAGAGAAGAAGCAAATGACAACACACAACTTTAGATTGATAGATGCTTCTTGCTTCTGCCATGGTGAGTTCAGTCAAGATTTCAAGTCTGATCAGAGCATATTTTCTACTTCCGTCTCCCTCCCCCACCCCCATCCCAGAGATCAAGCCTCTTTCCATTGAGCTGCATCCCCAGCTTTGCCACTCACCTCTTTAATTTTTTAGCACAGCTGGAAAATAAGCTTTGTGGAGAAAGGGATCCACACTGGCTACAGTATCCAGAGAAGGGCAAAACCAGTATAGGAAATGAAGAGTCAAGTCTATGCTGCCATGGAAAGCCTTAAACTGTATGGCATGCCTAAAGGGGACAGAGCCTCTTGACTCACGGCTCCCACCTGGTATCAAAGATGACAAATGCAAATAAATACATAAATACATACAGACATAAAAATTAATTATCTTGGAGCAAACAGAAATGCTACTTTGCATCAGGCAATGAACCTGTAAGACACAGGAAAAAAAAAATGGACTGTCTTGTCCTAAGCTAGCAAAAACAGAGCCTCTTTCCTGCTCCTGCTCATTTATGAATCAATGGGCCACACAGGTGTGACTGTTAGCAGCTAGGTCACACGCTTATACACTCCCTAGCTGGAAATTCGTGGCCATTCTCCAAAGATACAGAGCTTATTCCCCTGAGCAAAATTAAGTATAATGTCATACATGTATGAAATGTCATAATGAAGCCTGTTGCTTTGTGTGCTAACTTAAAATTAAAAAAGCTATTTAAGGGGCTAGAGAATTGGCTCGGTGGTTGAGAACACTGGTTGCTATTCTGGAGATTGCATGTTCAATTCCCAGCATCCAGAAGGCAGCAGCCACACGATCTGTAACTGCAATGCCATGGTATCTGGCGCCCTCTTCTGGCATCTCTGGGCACTGCATGCACATCATACACAAAGTTGCATGCAAAACACCCATAATGAATTAAACATTAAATAAATAATTTAAAAAGGCATAGATATTTGTACATATGTATACATATACATATGTGCCTATATATACATATATATACATATTAGTTAAAATTCAAAATAAAGTCAGGAATAAAAGAAATGTAGGTAGTGATATGCCCTTCCTTTTTGATGAGCTAAATCCTCAAACTCACTTTGGTTTCTCTCCCATTTCCTGTTGTGTGGTTTTGATTAACTCTCCCTAGGATGCCTTTTGCTTACAGTGCTGTTCATCACTAAGAATAATTTGTTACATAGTCATAGTAGCAAGTCCTTTAAAACTAGTTTTTGCAAATGTCAAAATTAGAAAATAAAAGTTTCATGGAAAAAAGTAAACACGCTTTTAATCCCAGCACTTGGGAAGCAGAGGCAGGTGATCTCTGAGTTTGAGGCCAGCCTGGTCTAAAGAGCTAATTCCATGACAGCCAGGACTGTTCAGAGAAGCCCTGTCTCGCAAAAACAACCAACGAACCGAACAAACAACCCATAGCAAACCAAGACAAACCATTGAACACTAAAGTGCCTACATTCCCTCTTCCTTCTTCCTTTCTGTTATTCTTCAGCTGAGTCTCTGCTGACGTTGGCAGTTTACTACGAGCTTTTGATTCATCTCTGGTCAAATTCTTCAAGTTCAAGTACCTTTTAATTTAGAGTTTAATTAAAACAAGAGGGACCCCATCTATGTTCACGGAGGGGGAGCCACTCAATCATTTAAATGGATGGTTGTATATAAAGTGCTGTGTGTGGAACAAGGGCCTCGGGTACAGCCAGCAAGTGCTCTACCACCGAGCTACATCATCGCACCCTCTTTGACTATGATAATTTTCATTTCCTAGCTGAATGAAAGCTAGGAAGACAGAATTTCCAAACACATAAGTGAGACTACTAAGGAATCTGATCGTGTATCTCAGTTGGAGTACATATTTTGGAGCTGTATGGAATTCCAACAGACCTAGCGCATTGTGGTATTTTGCAGGTGAAACAGTTTATACAAGATAAAAATCAGAGATGCCAAAGCCTTGCTTGGAACTTTATCTCCGTCTTTACTGTCAGGTAGTATGGAATTTTATCTCTACCTTTGCAATGAAACAGAGGGGGTGGAATGGTGGGGATGGTAACATCCCCCACCACAGGAATGAAAAAGTCACTTTTTGCTGAAATATTCATGTGTACAGAAAGTTTTTTTTTTCTCAAAATTGAGCTAAAGTAATATTTTACATTGAATTTTAAATGTTTTATTAATTTTTTAAAAAACACAACATGTTAAAATTACATAAAACAAATCTCTCTACACCTAGATTTGTAGGTACTTGTAAAGGCACCCTTTTAAAAAGTTATTCTTTTTTAATTGCTGCGGAGAAAAACCCACTCTTAGTTTTAAGATCATGCAGGTGCTCTGCCTGCCTGTGTGAGAATGTGGCTAAATAAACAGATGGACAGAACTCTAATCTAGGTTCTGATAAAACGCAGCTTTGTTTCCAGTCTAGAAGATGAATGTTTGCCAGGGACATGTTTAGTTAATAAACATTGGGCATTGCTTGTTAAAGGATCAACAAACGGGTAAAATTTTTCCTTAGCTTTCTACAAAAAAGGAAAATGAACAAAATTGGAGATGTCAAAGAAAAGGGAAACCTTACCCTAAACATGGCCTGCCCTCTGGAGATGACCCAACCCTTGGAGATGCCCCGCCCCCTGGAAATGACCCAACCCCTGGAAATGGCTCTTCCCGTGAAGATGACCCACCCCATAGAGATGGACTGCCCCCTGGAGATGGACAGCACCTGGAGATGACCCATGCCCTGGAGATGACCTATGCCCTGGAGATGACCCGCCCCCTGGAGATGACCCGCCCCCTGGAGATGCCCCACCCCTGGAGATACCCTGCCCCCTGGAGATGCCCCGCCCCTGCTGGCTCACATGGCTAAGAGGGATAGGGAAGGCAGCCATACAGAGACTCAATCCTGTCACTTGCTCCTTTTGAGAAACTGGAATCTATCACTTTACCTCTTATAAGGGAGGAAAATGCGCATCTACCAGTGCTGTAGAGAGCACGACAAAAGTTTGGCATTAACGCAAATTATAAACTAAAATCGCAAATAACGAGAATGTTTTCGTACTAGTTAGTACTGGTTTAGTCTCTCTTATTTTTATTGATTACACAAAAGCAGTAGTTTTCCCCCTGACTGGGTTGTTTTTATGACAAAAAATGAACCCATTTGGAGCTGTGTGTGTGCACTGACATTTAGAAAGACTGTGAATTTACTGGCAAAATTTATAAAAATACACGATCTTCAAGAAAAGCATACATTTCTCCTCTCTCTTGCCCCACTTCCCCACTATTTTTCTCTATTATACTGAGAAGTACACTGGATCCAGAGGCCTCCTGAGGACCTTTACTTTTACTATTCAGGAAGGGCCTACCTTATTGTTGACAAGAAGCAGCGTTTTTGGAAGCGAAATGAAAGCTTGTTTGTCACCACTAGCTCTGGGTTTGAGTGGCCAGCACGTACTAGAGTTGAAGCAGAAAAATAAAAGTTAGGACCATCAACGGGCTATGGCCTGATATAGGTCCAGCTGCTTTCACAGAGAGAAACGTCTGGAGAGTGATATTGTTTGCTCTAGAACAAGGACAGATGTGGGCAGTTCAGTTTAGATTCCTAAGTGGTCATTAGAGGAAGATGCACCCCCCCTCCCCAGAAGAGGCAGGAGAAGGTGAGAACAAGAGGTATGTAGGAGAAGTTTCTGGCTTGTCCTAGCCCAGAGGTTTGGACCAGCAGTCCCAGATAATCTCATAAAGGCTTATATTAGTTACATGCTGTTTGGCCTATGGCTCAGGCTTATTACTTGCTAACTCTTTAAGTTAACCCATATTTCTATTTATGCTTAGCCATGTGGCTTGGCACCCTTTTGCTCAGTGCAGCCTTATCATCCTGCTTCCTCTGCACCTGGCTGGCATCTGTGCTTGGAGAAGCGGGTAGCCAAATTGGCTACATCATGTGTGAGGCTTTATGTGAACCTCAAACACAAGCCAAATGGACTAAAATCAATCATACGGTCCTTGTGAGCACAGCACCAAGTGTTAATGCACAGATTGGTTCTGGCCATTGGTATCTGGCTCCATAGAGACCCCGGGGGGGGGGGGGGAGACAACAGAAAGGTCAGTTTTTTTTTCTTTTCTTTTTATGGTTTTTTTTTTTTTTTTTGGTCAGTTTCTTTATACACATGAAGTGTTGAAGACTGTGTTGAGAATTTTCAAGTAAGAGCCATGCCTTAACTCTCAACCTCTTAGTGTGGATTTGTAGAGCATTTTCAAGTAATGTGTTTTCTGCAGGTGCTCCCAGACACATGTAAAGATTTACAGGCTATTAAGTGAATAAAATAAGTGCTTAATATATAAATAACCCTTTTTCTCTTTAAAAGATTTATTTTTATTACTTTTGTATTTATTGTGTGTGTGTATGTCTGTGTGTGTGTGTCTGTGTGTGTGTGTCTGTGTGTGCAGGTACCTGCAGAAGCCAGAAGAGGGTGCTAGATCCTTTGGAAGTAGAGTTACCAGTTCAGGTCTCTCATGGCTATGCCTTCACCCTGCCCTGACTGAGACAAAATAGGTTGTAACTTAAATAAGAGGAAGCTGGGGGCTTAGCTGAGATCCAAACCTTAAGAAGGGAAAGTGAATTCAAGGTATGACAGACAAGGGAAGCCCTTGAATGATACTGTTAGGCTTAGAATGCAGCTGGCCCCAACAGGAGAGACTGTAGAAGAGGGATGAGCATGAGGGTAGGGAAGGACAGAGGCACACACACACACACACACACACACACACACACACACACACACACACACACACACACACACACACACGTGCTCACACACACACACACACACAGAATCATGCACTCACATAAGCACACACAGAAAAGCAAGAGAAAGGTATGAAATACCATGATTCAATACACAGTAGAAATATCAGCTCTGAAAACACATGCATAGATCTACTGATGTCAAGATTATTAAAGATGGCGTTAATAACAAACCACAAGATCAAGTTGGGTGTGACTTGAAATGCCCGGAAACAACTCAACATGAAGGTACTTGTTCACATCATTTGATATTTTATATTAGTGAATCAACTCCTAGCTTTCTGCACATCCAATGAAAGGGAATAGCCTCTTCTTTCTCCCGCAGAACTGGGAACACCATCCAGATCACTGTGCCTGCTAGGCTAGTGCCAAACAGTGAACTGAGCTCTGATTTCAATCCACCTTTTACTGAAGCAATCACACCAGCAAACAACCCTTGGTAAGCTAGAAGTAAAGCGGACCCCCTCCCCATTTGTATAATTATGGGGATACAGTGAGAAATAGCATATTTGTCAGTGGAGTACTGTAGGAATTGCAGTTAATGTATTGAGTAGAGCACAGCATGTTGTTGCTGAAGGATATTCCAGTCTTTCTTCTGCTCAGCGCGTGTGTCAGTTCTGGTTCTTAATTTGGAAGTTTCTCATTAGTTGGAGACTCTGGGTCAAAAAATGAACCCTTCCCAGCTTTGGTATGTGCTTATGGCATGGGCTGAACCTTTCAGACAGACTCAAGCAAAACCTTGTCAGGAACCAACACAGTGAGGCTGGGCCAGGAGCCACTCTGGCCTCCTGAGATCCAATGCCAGCAGCTCAAAAGGGAAGGGCCCGGTGGTGGCTATTCTGGGGCGAGTGCTGAGGCTGCCATCCTGCCAAGCCAAGGTAATAGCAGTAACATGGCTACCGGATCGTTTTCTCTGCCATCTGGCTCTCGCTGCTCACTTTACCTGATTTTCAAATGTGTTTCTCCAGTTTTCTCTTTAACGTGTTTCTTTTTCCCTCAAATCACCCCGTCTGGCTTACTCTGTTTCATTTTTTTATTTGTTTTGTTTTAATTAAATACAGTGATGTTGCAAGTTCTAACGCAATATTAATGCAATAAATAACATTTGAAGGAGACGGGAAGATCACTATTAAGTACTATTTATAGGACTCTCTATGTAGAGCATCCTGGAAAACTAATTTTAAAACACCAGTTAAAATGAGTGGAATAATTTAAGGGAAATATCCAGTTATAAGATAATATAGATGTTAATGCTTCTGTTTAGGAAAGAGTAAATAATAAACCCTTCCTTCCTTCCTCCCTCCCTCCCTCCCTTCCTCCCTCCCTCCCTTCCTCCCTTTTTTCTTAAATAACTGTAACAGAGCTTCTGAGATGGTTTTAAGGTTAAGGGCTGACCACACAAACTTTAGGACATGAGTTCAATCCCGGGAACCCACATAAAGGTGGAAAGAGAGAACCATCTCCAGAGAAGTGTCCTCTGACCTTCACATGCACACCATGTTATGTGTGCGCTCCCCCGTGCAATAATAAAAATGAGCTTTAAAAAATTCTTTTAATGAGGCAAAATAATGGCACACTTGTATGTGTTCTCTCTACATTTTTATCTGTTCTTTGTTCATTTCATTCCTGAAAATATTACATCATACACGCCCCACCCCTCCTCACCTCCTCCCAGATCTCTCTCTAATACCCCTCTTCCAGTTTCAGATGCTTTTTCTTCTCTCTTCCTCCCTCCCTCCCTCCCTCTCTCCTGCTCTGTCCCTTCTCTGTAGTCATTTCTGCCAATATGTGCATGGGCAATGTGGCAGAGGCCATACCTCTGACCAAAACTGTCTCCCTCCAGGAACCACAGTTCCTCAATTACACTGTGGCCTCATGAACCCCTCTCTCTATGCCGGGGTGTTGACTGGTTTGATCTTGTCCTGGCAACCATAACTGTCACAACTCCACATATGCAGTAGTTCTGTTGTGCCTAAAAGACAGCATTTCACAGCTCTCACCAGCCTCTGCATCTTACAATCTTTTCTACCCTGACCCTACTATGTTCCCAAGCCTCGGAGCAGGGGACGGGGTATGAGATAGATACTCCACACTTTGACCTGCTTCAAGTCTGCATTAATGGCCACCCACTGTAGACAGAAGCTTCCCTGGTGAGGGGGTGAGAGCTGTGCTACTCTGTGGCCATAAGGAGAAATAATTAGAAGGCAGCTTGGTACTCTGTCCCTTTAGCACAATAATAGTAGTAAGGTCTTTGATCACTCCAGTCATGGGTTCTTGGCCAGGTTTATAGTACAAGGCTGGAATTCATTTTTAAACTATGAACATTTTAAAGTAAAACCTAAATAAAGGAAAAGTTTAAAATTCTCATACTACAATCTAAAAAGGTCTAAACACTGAGAGTCTTAAATCACCCTGAAACTTATCTGTAAGTTTAATACACCTAAAATCTTTTATTATGCTTGGGCAGTGGTGGGCTCGCTTTTAATTCCAGCACTTGGGAGGAAGAGGCAGATGGATCTTTGAGTTCAAGGCCAGCCTGGTCTACAGAGTGAGTTCCAGGCAGCCAGGGCTACAAGGAGAAAGAGAAACCTTGCCTTGAAAAATAAACAAACAAAATAAAACAGAAACAGTAAAGAGAAGTAGATTAATAGGTTTTGTGCAAGTGCACATGTGTATGTGTGTGTGTGTGCACGAAACTAGATCAGATCAACCTTGAACTTGAACTTACCATCTTCCTGCTTCAAACACCAATAAAAACTTAGAATATTCACTTAAAAATACCTTAAAAATACCTCGGAAGCTAGGAGCACTGGCTGCTCTTGTATAGAGGACCTGGGTTAAGTTTCTATCACCATATGGCAGCTCACACGGGCCAGTAACTTTAGTTCTGAGGTATTTGCTGCCCTCTTCTGGTCTCTTTGGGTGCTGAATGTATGTGATAGATTTGCAGGCTGACAAAAGATCCTATACATAAAAATATATATTTTTAAGCTTAAAAGAAAAATTTCTTTTGTTTTCTTTTCTTTTTCCAAGACAGGATTTTTCTGCGTAGCTGTCCTGCAACTCACTTAGTAGGCCAGGCTCACCCCGAACTCAGAGATCCACTGCCTCTCTCCCCAATGAGTCCTGGAGTTAAAGGTATATGCACTGCCACTGGGGGAATATTACACTTTATGAAAGTCAACAAAACACAAAAATAAAATGTATATGGGAGAAGAATCTGTGTCATAGGCTTAATATCTTTAATACTAAAAACGCCAAAGAACCCGCTAGAAAAAAAAAAATAGGACAAGATATATAAGGACAGATCCAGCCATGGGCAGTCACAGACTCAGATTCAACCTGAACAGCAGGAGGCAGAAAGTTCATTTATATGATGAAGTCTGTGGAGGAGCCTGGTGCCAGCAACGCAGTGTCTCCCTGGTCTTTCAGAGGCTGGATTAAGCTCCTATCAGTGTGTGGCTTTGCAGGGCTCCTTAGCCTTGGTAATGTTATCAATGTTAGCCCCCCCCCCCTTTTTTAAGGATATGTGAAACCAAGAAAACAGTTTTAAGTGAAGTGACTTGGCTCCAAAAGTCGGCAGAAAGAATTTTGAAATCTGTCACAAAAAGAGTCAAGAAGGAGGCGATCACAGGCAACTGACTATGACCATACCTAGAAGGCAGGGCCATTGGCTTGCCTGTCGCTGGTATAACCTGTGGCTAGGCTAACCAGGGGTGACAGTTCCATAAACTGCAGGACCCAGTGTAATATATAAATGCCACACATTTCTTTTACTATATCAAAATACCGGAGACAATCAATTTGAAAAGAGAGAAGGTTTGTTTTGGTTCATGGTTTCAGTGGTTCCAATCCATGACCAGTTGACCCTGTTTATTTTAACCTCTAGAAGATAGTACTTTAGAGTGCTGGGGCTATGTGGTAAAGGGGTCTGCTCAGTTCACAATGGCTTGGGAAGCAGATAGTGAAAAGAAAGGCAGAGCCTCCTTCCTCTACAGGCTTTTTCTAACTTCCTCTCACCGGTCTCCAGTTCCTAAGCCTCTGCTGCTTTCCAGTGCTGCAATAGGCAAGAGACTATTCCAGCAGTACATGGCCAGTTCCTCTTCCCTTGTTCAGAAAGCACACAGAGGTCCATAGGAAACAATGTAGCTTCAAACTTTTATCACTATTTTGCCATCTTTTTCTTGGTTTGTAGTGTCTTTTTTTCATTTGCTACTCAATATTCTAAGGAAAGGAAAAGATATTGGAGAGAATTTTGTTCAAAATAGTGTGCAGTGCCAGCAAGAGATTTTAACTTAGAAAAGCATTGAACTTAATTTGTTTCATAACATGTGTGTGTGTTTGTGTGTGTGTCTGTATGTGTGTCTGTGTGTGTGTTTGTGTATGTGTGTGTTTGTGTGTGTGTTTGTGTGTGTGTCTGTATGTGTGTCTGTGTGTGTGTCTGTGTGTGTGTGTGTTTGTGTATGTGTGTGTTTGTGTGTGTGTTTGTGTATGTGTTTGTGTGTGTGTGTTTGTGTATGTGTGTTTGTGTGTGTGTTTGTGTGTGTGTTTGTGTGTGTGTTTGTGTGTGTGTGTGTGTGCGCGTGTGCATGTGTGTGGTTTGAGACAAGTTCTTGTGGTGTAGCCCAGGCTGGCCTGAAGTTAACTATATAAATAAGGCTAGCCCAAACTCATGATTCTCCTGCCTCAGCCTCCTAAGTCCTTGGAATTTTAAACTTGGCTTTTATGTGTGTTTTGTTCTTATCAAACAAGCAGAATTGGTCCATAAAAAGTAACTTCCTCTCCATCTTCATTTTAAAAATACCTGTTTCGAGAGGTCCATACAACATAATTGATTGTATTCTTTCCATTTCCCCAGATCATCTTGGAATTTCCTTCCCCACCAGAGACACCTAAATATAGACTTTCACTCTCTTAAATAAGGCAAAAGCAAACCAAAAAGTACACTAAAGACACTGAGTTCAATTTGTTTGGCTAACTTTTTCAAAGCATTTAGCCTGTCTTGGGTGGTAGTTGACACATCTAGTGCCATTCCACCAGAGAAAATGGATTTTTCCTCTCCTGGCAGCTACCATTTATAAATAATTTCTTTTCTATGGTTGAGATCTTGTGTTGATTTCTTTTTCTCCATGCTGGGAATTTTGTTTGTCTTGAGCTTCTGAAAGTCAGACATATTGTCTGTGTTATTACTGTCTCTGAGGTTACACATGAGCCAGCGCCACTGTGTCTGAAAAACAGTTTTTTTGAAGTAAGTCATCTACTTCCTCTTTCACACAGATATCTGAGCCTTGATGGGAAGGGATGTGACTCATGCAATTTGAGGCCGAGTGCTTCAAAATCTCTCAATGTGGGTCTCTGGGTAAATTGCCACCTTCTGTAAGAAGACCCTTCCCTGATTAGAACTGAGTGATGTCTTGGTCTATGGACATAGCAATTTGTCATTAGGAATGCTTTATTGCTATGTTCTTTTAGGAGAATAATATTAGCAGGTGTTCCTCTAGAGCCCAAGACCTATCTAGTCTCAGGTTCTTAGCTTCATTAGCAGTGCATGGTATAGGCTCCATCTCAGGAAGCACGCCTTATAGTCAATCAAGAGTAATTGTTTGTTTCTTAACATGGGTGCCACTATTACACAGGTGGGCATATCTTAGAAGCAGGTCACCATCGTAGCTTACAGGGCTTGTAGCTAGGGAAAATTGATGGTTACTTTCCTCCTCTGGTAGCATGTATGGTACCTTCTAGCAATATGGATGCTAATCAGTAGGGGTGATATTTCTGGTTTACTATCAGCTTGACTTCTCCGTGTTCTACAGCATAAGTATGTGGTGTCTTCAGCAGTAGAGTTTCAGGATGTAGAGGGTAACCAATAGCCTTGATAATAGCTTATAATGTTTAGCAGGCCTATGGGGCCCCTTTGGCCAATGATTCAAAGAGAAGTAATCCATTCCCAGTACTAGGGATTCTATTTGGTAGCGTGTAATGTCTAGCTGGAATATTGTCTCCTCCATGATGTGGGAATTACATTTAAGTTTCATTTATATATGTATATATTTTAGAAATCATCTACAATAGTAGGCTTTGATATAGTTTTTCAAAAAGGCCTTTGGGGCCTGGGGTATCAGCTCAGTAGATTTAATTTGCAATTCCCTGACTGATGGCTAAGGATGCTGAACATTTAAAAAAAAGTGATTCACAGCAATTTGCAGTTCATCTTTTAAGAACTGTTTATATCCCATCCTTTAATTGGGTTATTGTTTTTCTTCATGTTCAGGTTTTTAAAATTCTGTATGCTTTAGACACTAACTCTGTAACAAATGTATAGTTAGCAAAAAAAAAAAAAAATTCCCATTCTGTAGGCCGCTGTGTACAAATGATAGTGTCCTTTCTCATAAACCACAAAGATTTTTAGTGTCACAAGGTCCTGTTTATTGTTTATCTTAATGCCTGTACTATTAGAGTCCTGTTCAGAAAGTCATTTCCTGTGCCAATGAGTTCAAGTGTCCTGACACTCTTGGTTGTTGACTTATGCACAAAGGAAGAAGGACAAGAAAAATTGGTTCCACAGGCTGCTCTGTTTTTGCCTTTCTTCCTATTATCATTTTTTTTACCGTAAGTAGTTACCCACTGACAGCTCAAGAAAGGAGAAAGAGAAAGAGAAAGTGTGGGCAGCTTCGGTACCTTTTGTTTCCCAAAAGATCATTGTCTTCTTCCCACACCTGAAGCAAGTTCACATTCAAAGGAGTGCAGCCCTAATGGCTGCTGGTGTCTTATTGCCCAGAAATAAGAAATAAGACACTTACCTGTCTAACAGGCGGGTGCCCCAAATTTTAGCACCCCAGACACCCCAAGACCATGGCTAATGACCACTGTTAACTTTAAAGAAAAAGAGAGTTTAATGAATATAAATGATATACCGGTACACACACATGTGTGAGCTCGAGGCACTGTGGAAGCCAAGAGCCCCGAATGCTTTCAGAGTAGAATTCTTATACTGTACTCTGGGTAGGGGAGGGGGCATCGTACATCTGGGCCTGTGAGATAGGGGGGTTGTAAAGGAATGTTTGCAGTTATCTCAGGTGGTCTTGCCCAAGCAATTCTGTGCAGAGATGAGATGTAAGTTCAGAAGGTCGAGCCGCCAGGTGTATCCTAAGAAGGAGGCAGGAAGCATGTCCCGTGGGCAGCTAGGTAAGCAACCATAAACCCTGTGAACTAAGCTTTATCCGAGAGTTCCGAGAGCCTGAGTCTTTGAGCAAACAGCCATCTGATCAATTGTCAGTCACACAGGGATCGAAACTGTCAGCCTCGGCTAGTTTCGGGGACCTCAGGAAGGGAGCAAGAAAGGGGGGGTTTGGACAATTCAGGTGGAAAAGAGTTAAATAGGATTTTTCTATTATTTCACCTGTTTTACTTTTAGACCTTGATTCCCCTCATGGGTAAAGTATTTCTTCCCACAGGTGTGAAGGCCAGCACTTGAATCCTCAGAACCCCCACAAAAACCAGCCAGTCAGACCTCTGCCTGTAACCCTAGCATCCCAGACATTGAGACATGTAGGGGGATTACATTGTTCCATTGTAAATAATTGCCCCACCCACTGGTTTAATAAAAAGCGCTGATTGGCCAAAGGTAGACAGGAAGTGTGGGTGGGGCTACCAGACTAAAAATACTCTGGGAACAGGAAGCACAGAACAGAATGCCAGAGAGAAGCCAGAAGAAACAGAGGACAACTATGCTGCTCTGAGAAAAGGTACTGAGCCGCATGGCTGAACAGGATAAGAGTCATGGGTTAGATTAAGGGTAAAGCGTTAACAAGTTATATGCCTGGACCTTAGGCTGATCAGCCTAAAATTAATGTTAGCACCTGTGTGTCTCTACAGATCTGTGGGTCTGAGGGCCTAAACCTAGAGACTAGGCCTGAAAGTCCGGGCCAGAAACCTCTTATTACAGAGACAGAATCTGGACTAGCTGAATCAGCAAGCTTTGGGAACAAGTGAGGTCCTGACTCAATATATACGGTGAAAGGGAATCCAGGAAGACACTGGGCATCAGCCTCTGGCCTCCACATGCATCACACCAAGTTAGTCCATAAACATGCAAACATATGCATGCCCCCCCACACACATACACCTTGTTGCAAAATATAATCATTTGGGGGAAGGTACAGTTTTAACACTGTAAACAGTTGCAGTAATTCAGTGAAAAAAAAAAAGAGAAAGAAACAAAACCCCAAGTATGCAATGCCATCTTTAAAATACATCCATTAAAGTATATTGGACTGCCATCTTTTTTTTGGTGGTGGTGGGGGGGTCTTGCCCATATGTTTTGGTTGCTTTTCTGTTGCTATGATAAAACACCAACACCACAAGGAGACATTTTATAGATGGATGAGTTTGTTTGGATTTCCAGTTCTAGGGGGAGAAGAGTTCTTCAGCATCCCAGATTCAAGACTCCTGTGAGTATTATTGTTAGACACACACACACACACACACACACACACACACACACACACACACACCACGGAAGTGTACAACCTTCTAAGTCCATTTAGTCTTGCTTGTATGAGCATGTGCTGACCAGCTGAGATTGTTCAGCCTATCAGGGAATTGATCTCTAGAGAACACCTATTCTTCCTCTCTCAGAAGCCATTGATTGCCAATAGCCTTTCATCTAGGGGTGGGAGCCTTAAGAAATTTGGTATGTCTGGAGTGGTCATTATGCCAGTCATGTTTAGGCAACCATATTGTTGAGATTTCATGGATTCAGATTCACTGCCATGTCTAGAAGACACTATCTCACAGAGATGTTCTTGTTCTCCAGCTCCTAAAAGCTTCCCACCTCTCCTCTACAGCATTCCTTGAGCCTTAGGTGTCGGGGTTATATAGTAGATGTATGAATTGTGTCGGGCACACCAGAGTCACTTATTTGATATATTTTGACCAATTGTTAATCTCTGCTGTTGTCCCTTTAAAAAACTCTTAATGCTCTATATTTTTGTACTATTATTATGGATGTAGAACCTCCAAACTGCAAATATAACAGTAATATCTTTTCAAGAAAATAACCATCTTTGTTTCTGAAATATAGGCCAGGCCAGAGTGCTTGCTTTTCAGATGGTCCAGGGAGAGAGGAGTAAAGTTTAATCTAGAAGGAAGCCAATGTTTGTTGAGGTGATTCTTCTCTGTGGTGTCAGGCATTGACAGTAGATTAATAGTTTACTTTAGATCATATTACATCAGATTACATTAGTCATATTTATTTGTCTTATCAATTCACCACACACCTTAGATAATGACTCTGGAACCCAGTTGAACTCACTATGTAGACCAGGATGGCCTTGAACAAACAAAGATCCTCCTGCCTTTGCTTCCCTAGGGCTGGGATTAAAGGCATGTGCCACCATAGCTCTCGGTCAGAAGCAGTTTTAAAATCCAGTCCAATTCCCATCTACTGAGCCAGAGTCTGGGAGAAGACCTGTACACGTCCTCCCTCCCCCATACTCACCCCCTTCCTCTGTCTCTTTCCCTCTGCAGACCTGTTACAGGAGCAAAACCCACTAATGCAAGCTGTAGGAGAGAATTAAGAAATAATGGAAGGAAATAAGTCATCATTAAAAAGAAATTCTTACAGGAATAAAAGGTCTAGGGGTGTGGGCGTGTAATCTCAGCTACTCAGCTGAAGAAAGAGGTTCATAAGTTCAAACCCTGCATTAGTGATCTAGCTAGGCTCTGCCTCAAAATAATGATGTCTCAATAGCAGACTGTCTGCCCAGCATGTTGGAGGCTGCAGCGCTGATGTCAGGCACAAAAATCAAACAAAAGTGGCTACTCATTACCTCAGCTCACAGTTTCTCTTTCAAATAATAATAATAAAAAAGATGGTTTATTCAGCCCATTCAAGCTTGTAACAAACTACTCAAAAACCATTATAAGGCCACAGACGATAACTCAATTTCATGCATTGTTCACAGTGTATCCCCCTGTAGGGTCTGTGGCCCCTATGGTCATGTCTGATGGTGCTTTATTGACCTTTGTCAAGATTCTTAAGCATCTTGATTTACTTGCCTACCTGTATTGCTGTGTAATGTGAGTTCAAAAGAGGAAACGGAACCATACTGACTGTCTCCAATAATGCCCCATCATGGCCTCCATTTCCTCTCCTTGTCTTACATACCTCTTGAACTTCTATTTATCCTTCCAAATTAGGCACTCACACCCAGTAAACAATAACTAAGGTCAAGCTTGTTCCAAGCATTGTGATAGGCAGAAAGTTCGTATTACAGTCTAGATGTGCCAGAGAGAAAGATAATTTAACCAGGTGAGGTAACAGTGATATGAGAACCTTTGGTAACACAAAAGCGACATTCACATTTAATAGAAGACTGCTGAGCCGTGAAATAACAGCAGCGTGTGCCTATGCCCTTTTGACATTAGAATAAAAATACAGGAAATATTCCTTGCAAAGCATGAGGGAAAATAAAGCTGCAGGTGGAAGCCCTGATTTGGTGGATGCGGAAACCAAGACCAACCTGATGGACAGTCTAAGATGATGGTTCAAATCCAGTGAAGTAAAATTAAGGAGAACTGTAATACTTGAAGACACCTATATTGAAAATATCTTTTAAAAGAAATGATTGATTTATTTTTATTTTGTGTGCATTGGTGTTTTGCGTGCATGTATGTCTGTGACAGTGTCAAACAACTTGGAACTGGATTATAGATGGGTGTGAGCTGCCATGTCAGTGCTGAGAATTGAACCCCAGTCCTCAGAATTGGAACATACCAGCCTGTGTAAATTACATCACAAATAAATTGGAGAAAAAGGAACTTGGATCGATTGTGACTTTATGAGTCAGAGTTCAGTTGGACAAGAAGAACACCTAGGGATTGATATACATAATTGAACCGTTTCAGAAGCTGGTGAAGCAGTCTCCTGAGATCTTGTGCCTGAGGATAGAGCAGGAAGCCCTCTGATCCTGTCTGTGGTCAGAAAGGAGATATGTCCATAAAGTGAGGGAGATCACAGGAAGGTCGAAACTCATAAACCCAATCTAAAACCAAAGCAATGGCCCCATGAATAAACATGGACCAGGGCAAGCCAGAACAGACTCAGGTCCAGCTTCTACTTCCAAGGAACTGAATCAGCAGCTCAGAGGAGCATGTGTTAGCACAGAGGGCTACTTCTTCCCTTTGCTCTTGGAATTTCCCATGTGTGTCCCACACGGTCTGTCCTATTAAACAGGAACAGCATTACAAAGGGCAGAGTTCAGCATCACTAAGCTCACACACAGCAGATCTTGAAAAGTAATACTGCCTGGTGACATATGAGACTATTTTAAAGAAGAGTTTGCTGCCTATACTCTCATATTTAGCAATCCTACTGTGTTTAGTAGGCAATATTGCCATTGAATTATGAATGTCATGATGTCATGTTTTCGGAAAGTTTTATAGGAATTGAAATGTGATTTAAAGATGTATCAGTGATAATCATATAAGGAGGATTTTGGTGACTCTCACAATTTTGTTGAAAAGACAGTCTTGGTTTATTGCAGAGCTTTGACAGTGTCTGAGGAGTGTTGATTTTTAGGAACTCATTTAAAGTCTGAAATTCCTTAATTTCAAACAAAGTCCATAAGAACAGATAATTTGTGTGTGTGTATTCATTTAGACTTTCTTTCCAGTCCTCAGTACATACCAACAGATGATAAATTAACACAAAGATTTGTTGTAATAATCAATTAATTAAGACAACTATGGCAATTTTCTATAAAAATGAAATTAAAATAGTTAACTGTAAAATGGATTATGCATCCATCCCACGCCCCCTTGTATCTCAGCTGATAAGCATGCCATTTCTTCATAAGTATGTTCTTTCGAGATTGTAAAATCAGAGAATGGGAGAAAAAGTAATCTCCATAAAAGATCCAGAACATTCCCCTTGATCTTAATAAGATCACACAAATGGTGTAATAATTAAAAAATATGTTACGCTTCTTTGGGCAACTTGACTGTATCTATTGACAGTTGTAAAACTACATGTGAAGGGGTAGAGAGACGGCTCAGCAGGGAAGGGCACCTATTGCTCTAGGATATGACAGGAGTTCTGATCCCAGAAACTACTTTAAGTAGCTTAAAAATGCTTGTAATTTCTGCTCAAAGGCACCTGACACCCATTCTGTCCTGTGAGTACCTGCGCACACTCATGTATATACACATACACTTTTATTTAATGTAGCCCTTTAGAACATGAGGCTTACTTATTTGGGGTAGTAATGTTTATTTTCCATATGATATAATAGATTAAAATATTGTTTGAAGGCTGGGAAGATTGATCATAAGGCAAGATTGCTTATTAAGAAAACATGAGGACCAGAAGTCAGATTTTCAGCACCCACATAAATATTTGACATGACCATCATTGTGAGGGGCAGAGAAGAAGGATTGTGGGGGTTTCAGATGGTTGGCCCAGCTTCAGATTCAGTGAGAGAACTTGTCTCCAGAAAATAATTCAGAAGTGACAGAAGCAATCACTCAGTGTGTCTTCCAGCTTCTGTGTACACATGGGTGTGTCCCTGCACACCCTTGTGCATATGTATTACATACACTTTCCCACATAAAAATATTATTTGTTTCCCATTTGCTTCCATTGTCTTGGGAGTTGCTGATCAGTTCAGCTTCAGCAATTACTAGTGTATCATCAATCACTGAGGATATGAGAAGTGGCTACCTAGGAATTATATTATTTTTTTTATCTAGATGCTTTCATCTTTTGACTAGCCTACAAATATTTATATTTAAAATTAGTGTTTACATCATAGGTCACTGGCAATCCAGCAGAGGCTATGGATTTAGTTACAACATCAATCATGAGTCATTATGCCTGCTTTTGAAGCAGTCTCTAATTTTAGCCCAGGCTGGCTCAGACTTAAGATCCTCCTACCACACTCTCCTGTACTCTGGGATTCTGCATTCACCACCATGCCTGGCCCCTTCTCTTTTTCTCTCTTTGATTACAAGTTTGGCACATACGCTTCAAACTGGCCTTTCAGAAACTACATCTCTAATGTCTGCTATGTTTTCTGGGTCTGTGAATTCTTTCCACTTGCTCTTAACTGAAAGTTCCCCCTGTCTAATACTCCAAACTTATCACCTATAGTCATGGGTTATAGCCTTTTTAAAAAGATTTATTTATGTATACCGTGTTCTGCATGCAGGCCAGAAGAGGGCGCTGAAATTCCTTATCACTCTAGATAGTTGTGAACCATCATGTGGGTGCTGGGAATTGAACTCAGGACCTCTGGAAGAGCAGCTAGTGCTTTTAACCTCTGAGCCATCTTTCCAGCCCCCAGGAGTCACGAGCTTCAGGGAATATATGTTGTGCCTACGGCCCCCAAAGAGTGCTTGAGATCATGATGGCACCACACCCATACGTAAACAAATTCCTGTGGTAAAGTTTAATTTATCTGTCAGCTACAGTCAGAGATCAGCAACAAACACTAGTGATTATTATGACAAGATACAGTAAAAAAAGTAGTGACCTTATACCCATCATGTATTCATAACATTAACTGGACCCCTCAGTTAAATGAAGATGGCATGAAGTTGGGAAGGAGATGTGGGAGTGTCTGGGAGAATTCGTCGAGGAGAATGAGGGTGCCTGAGGGAGCTAGCTGGTAGAGGAGACTGGGGGGTGGTTGATCAGAATATGTTGTAATTCTCAAATAATAAGTAAAAACAAAATACATCAAAAGAGCGGTGTGAATGTGACCTTTGTCTTATACTTGTTTCTCTCTCCTCCTGGAATCTCTCCCCTGCCCCAGTCCCTCCCCTCCCCCAGTCTTTTAGTGATAATTTGAGATAACATGATGAGATGGATTGAGATGTGTGACACAACACTGTAAAAGTCAAGAAGGCCATTGAGGGGTAAAGGGTGTTGCCAACAGGTGACGGTAAATGCATACATATGCTTGCAGACATGCATGTGGAAGCCAAAAGTTGATGTCTGGTGTCTTCCTCAGTCAATGATTTTTGTATCTCTATATCTATTTATCCATCCATCATCTACCCATATAATTAGTAATTTCCTAAAAACCTCCTGTCCAATCTCTAATTAAAACACGACACCACTCTGAAAATAATGGCACATATTTAAACTTTGTGGTCTATCTGTCCCCATCATCTTTCTGACTCTAGGTTCATCTTGTTGATTATCTGTTATGATAGAGGCACAATTTACAGTTTCTAATTTTTCTTCTACCAACAGAGGTAAACTCCAGGCTTCACTTATGGCCAAGTGGTAAGTACAGGTGTAGAATAGGGTCTGGAATGACTCTGCTGTAACAATCGAGGCTTAGTCACTCGTCCAGTCTGCACCCTCCACCAGTAACAAACACATGGAGCCTCTGGTACTTTCCTGCAGTGAGCCCTGTGGATAGCAGCTTCTCTCACATTACGGGCTCAGCTCTCTTCTTACGTTATTTGTTAATAATGATATCATCATGTTCCCTGCCTATTAATTTTGCCTAGAAAACTTAGAAAGTATTGGTAGTTTAGCACATAACAAAGAATTTACCTAGATCTCTGTTTCCCAATGTGTGTGCATGACACAAAGTCCCTCATTTGCCAGAAAGTGCAATGGTGACCAGTTGGCGAACGTGTCAGACTAGAGGGGACATTGTGCTCTTCAACAGTTAGGAGGATGGCCATGTACATTTAACTTTGTGACAAAGTCAAATGCAAATAGAAGAGGTCATCATTTTTGAGACAGTGGTTAAGTGTGCAAACTGCGGGTGTTTGTACTTTGTGAATTTGCACTGATCATCCAACCTCAGTTTCCAAATATAAAAAACAGTAGTACCCACTTCACAGGCTCAAGTTTTAAAATGAACAAATATATTGCTTTTCATTAATTTTATTACTATTTCATATAGTCCTAAAAATGGTGCTTAGCACATTGTGGGCCCCTTATTAATGTCATTATTTATCATAATTAGGAATATTATGGTAATCCATGGGCTTGAAATTCTGCAATTCTAGAAACCCACTGTTACTATGTACCTTCCTGCCTTTTCTGCCCTCTAGTGGTAATTTTAAATACAAGTTTTGGATTTGATTTCATGTGAAATTCTTACTAACGTCACTTTGCCAACACAAATTATTTCACTTTCACCTCTCTCTCTCCCCCTCTCTCTTTCTCTCTTTCTGTGTGTATATGTGCATGCATACAGTTTAACACATTTAACAATTTCTCACTTATTTGATAAGGAGAATCTGAAGATTGTGTTTGTAAAAATCTTCTTTGTGTCCATTTAGAGTCTTTTCTCGGAGAGACTTCCATGCTAATAAAATCCCTGTCATTATAACCAAGAACTTCCATTTGAGCTGGCCCTACTTATAAAGTGCTATCTCAATTGGAATCATTTAAAAGCAATCACATTCACCTTCAATGTATTATATCCTTGCTTCTTGAAAAGTAAGGACTCAATCACAAAAGTAACAATGGCCATAAGAGATTGACAGCATATGCAAGATCTGAAAACTTTTAGCAAAGAGCAATGGCAGGCCATGGTGGCACATGCCTGTAACCTCGGCACAAGGATGCAGAAGCTGGGAAGGGCCTGTGAGTTTCAGGGCAACATCGAGTATATAGTAAGACCAGCCTGAGTTATATTGTGAATCTCTCTCTCTCTCTCTCTCTCTCTCTCTCTCTCTCTCTCTCTCTCTCTCTCTCTCTCTCTGTGTGTGTGTGTGTGTGTGTTCATGTCTATATCTGCACACACACATACACACATCTATCTATATATACATACATATAAAATTTACATTAAACTAAGCATGGTGGGAAATGTCTACACTCCCATTACTTAGAAAACAGAGGCTAGGGAGGGAGGAGGATCTTGAATGCCACATTAGCTGAGATTAATGGGAAAAAAAATGCCGCCTTAGACTTGCCTACAGGACAATCTGATGGAGGTAATTCCCAATTTAAGTGCCCTCCTCCCAGGTGCCGCTAACTTGCTGTCAAGTTGACCAAGAAATTAACTGGTGAACACAGTCTCAAAAATCATTAGTTAGTTTAAACAAAATATGATATTAAATCTTGCATAGTTAGTAAATAAATGAGGAAAACTCTCAAACTGTAGGAGATTAATTGAATTATCAGAGGGCTTGCATCCTATAGCTCATAAAGCAGCAAGTAGAACTAAAGAACTGCTATAAGTAATAAACCACAGATTTAGTAAGAAGATTGAGTGTTCAAAGTTGGATCTTGAACCATTTAATTTACTCATACGGTCCTTGATTGGGATGGGACCATAAGTAAAAGCGAAAGGAAGAACTTCCGGCCTTCAAGCCTGTGTCGTTTGACTGATGACACTTCCTTCATGCTTCCTAAAACCTCCTCTAAGCCATTCTTCTTGGAACTTAGAGTGGAAAGGTGCTTTATCTAAATAAAGTCTCATTGTCTTCCCTTCTGGGTTAGTCAAGACAGGTCATGCTGGTATTGGAAAGATATGGTGGAAGATTCCATCAGTGCCTCTGAGAAATAGGGAGAGGGGCTGGAGAGATGGCTCAGAGGTTAAGAACACTGACTGCCCTTCCAGAGGTCCTGAGTTCAGTTCCCAGCAACCACATGGTGGTTCTCAACCTTCTATAATGAGATTTGGTGTGCTCTTCTGATATGCAGGCAGAACACTGTATACATATATATATATATATATATGTATATATATATATATATATATATATATATAGAGAGAGAGAGAGAGAGAGAGAGAGAGAAGAAAAACACTGTATTTAGGAAGAGGTTGAAGAAAGCATTCTAGGCATGGTTTGTACAATGCATCCTAGGCTAGCTAGCAATCATTTGGGGAAAGTAATTACTTCTGATATGTTAGCAGATAGTATTGGGTAACAGCACTGTGGTGTAGGTTAGTATCTTAATACTGATGTATGTCAACTCCCTTTGTCCTGGGAACGCTTTACATGCATACCACATGAGCACTACTTACATAACATCTGAAAAAATATGTATTTCTATATTTTTGAGACAGAATCTAATTAAAATTTCCAGCTGGCCTTGAAGTCACCATGCAGCCTAGCAAACTTCAAACTTACCATCCTCCTATCTCAGCATCTCAGATACCTAGAACCATGAGCCAGCACAATCAAACATGGTTTATATAATTTTTCCTTCAGTCCCAAGTCCACACACATGATTAATGTAAGCTAATATAACTGTGCTAAATTTACATGTCTTACTGAAGGTTACATAACATACCTTACTGATTCCATTGAACAAAGGAATTAATGGGAGGTTTTTAAAAAAAGGAGGTAGACGTTAGAAATATCTGATGAAGGGAGAGCAATGGGAAGGGGGGAGCAAGTGGCCCATCGAGTTAAGTAATGAATTGAAGAGGAAATGTATGGATTTACCTGCTCAAGTGGATTTTACTGTTTTCTCTTATAATATAATATTGTATTTGATATGGGGACAAAACAGGGGACTAAAATGTTTGTACTTGTTTAAAACCTGTAAGTACTGTGGCCCACCCACTTACACCAGGGTAGGGTATGAGCAAAGTTTTTCAGAGAGCATCCCTTGTAGAGTGAAGTTCATCAGTGGATTTAACTCATAAGACCGAAAGTCCAGCACATGTTTGTTACACAGTCAATGGGAGCAATGTATGCAGCACCAGGAAGAAAGGAAAAGAACCCAGAGCAAAGGGACCAGCAGGTTCGGGTTGTTTGGTGATTGGAGAGTGGGAGGGAAATGCAGGGTGAAGGAGCAAAGCTCTTAGGGACCTTCTAGCCTATGTTAGAGCAGTTATATCTAGTCAAATGTGTTGATGAACTCATGTAACCCCCATCTGTGAGAGGCCAAGGCCAAGAGAGATGATGGCAAGTGTCAGGGCAGATTAAGATGAATATTGGCCAGTTATTCTTTAAAATAAATGAAAATAACAACAGTAGCAATAAAGCTCAAACATCACACAAGCTGTGGAAAAGAAAAAGCTGAAGGTAAAATGCCGCCAGGAATTCAGTAAGACTGTGTATCTCTACCAGAGGAGGTAGGGAGGCCAGGCCTGCACACATCTATAGTCCTGAACTTGGGAGGCAGAGACAAGAGGATTATTGCAAGTTGAGTCTAACATGGTCTATGTAGCAAGAACTGTCTTCTAACCTGGTCTACATGGCACGTCCTGTCTCAAAGGCAAGGAAACAAACAGAAATTGAAACAAATCCAGAAATGCGGTAAGTTAAGATAAGAAAGATAAGACTTTTTTTCTTTTTAAGGAAGATGTAACATGATATCCTAGACAGGAGAGCAGAAGCTAAGGACAGCCTGTGCTAAGTACCAAGTGCTTGTTCTAATGAGAAGAACAAGGTCAAGCCTTTTTCTTATCACAAGACAGAAAGTAAAGCAGCGATCAGGACAGAGAACATGTATATTAAAATTAGCTTGGTGCTAATTTTATATATAAGACGTAGACCATGAAACCAGGCCCACAGAGAGGAGGGGAAAACAAGAATTTCAGTCTCTGGAAAAGACTTGAGACAGCCAAGAAGTAAAAAGATGGAAATAAATAAGTTAAAGGCTGAGGCAGTTAATTTTTTCCCTCTGTTTTCAGGAGTTATAGGTTTTTTTTTTTTGTTTTGTTTTTTTTGAGAGATTTAACAAGATAGTAGGAGACACAAGATTTTAAAAATCTATCATGATTCATAGTTTAACATTTAAAAATCATTACATACTTTTTTTGGTTACTTACTAAAATGTATTTTATTTGTTTAATAACTCTGAAATAGAAAAATACTAAGTTTTCCCTACCAGGTTAAAGAAGTATGCTCTATATCTTCCAAATTTAGGCAAAAATGGAGAAAGCCAGTCATGGCAATTCAAACCTACAATCCTGGCTCTGAAGCTCCAGTGAGAAGATCAGGACTTTGGGGCCAGACTGGACAACTTAGGGAGGAGACTCTTTCTCCTTAAAACAAAAGATGAGCAGCGAAGGGTTTCTGAGGACAAGGAAAGTGTGGCTTTACCGTAGGAGGCCTACCATATCACCCACAGGAGGCTTCTGAGCTTTCTTCAGTTCCTGCTCTCTCGGAGAAACTCAGAAGTTCATGACTCCTTTGGCATTGTAACTGTTACAAACTTTACTAAGGAGGAAGTGTTGGCGCTAAAATGTCTTGTATTTCAAAGCTAAGAGGGTCTGCTTGTGGCATCCAGCTACAGTCTTAAGAGTTCAGAAGACCGAGGCAGGAGGACAGGAAGCTGAAGGCCAGCCTGTGCTAAGTACCAAGTGCTTGTTCTAATGCAAAGAACCCTAGACGTCAACAAGAAGCTCTGATCCTAATTCCATTCTATACCACACACAAAACAAATTTCCACAGAGGAAGGAACATGACCTAGCTTTGTTCCTTTATCTGCTTCTGGTAGAAGAATGTTTATTGCTTTGGGTATTTTTGTAAAACCTTTACCACCATTCTGTTTTAAAATCATGCAAGGTTTTAGGGAAAAGGAGAATATTTTTAAAATTATGATTTTGCTCAAAACGCACCCTGTAGTTCAGATCTTCCCAACAGACACCCTGAAAGCTGCTTGTCATACACTCTTTTATTTTATTCTATTGCCGTTTATTCAGCCATAAAAGTTGCTGCCTTTTACTATGGACTTAGGCACTATTTAAACCAAAAACCCAGGGCTGGCTTTATGGAACCTGTGTTTGGCTCACTGTCCTGAGATGAAACTTCAGAAGAAAAGTCTAGAGGGTGACATAGAGAAGAGTGTGATTCAGAAGTCCAGCGTCACAGGGAGATGTAGGGAATTGCGAATAATGATTCTGTGCTTTTTTTGGCCTTCAATTTGGTTCTATGATATTCAAAGTATGTATAGAATGCTACTGAAGAGATAATACCTGAGACCAAAATCAGATAAAACTGTGTGTATGTGTGTGTGGTGTACGTGTGTGTTTGTGTGTGAGTTCTAAGACACCCGTGATTTACAAGTACACATCAGTTGCATACTGTAACTATATTTTCTGGGAGGTTTGCCTAGTATATAGTATTTAATCGTGGCTTCTTGCATATCCCCTGCGCTCTGTGCAATGCTGGTTGAGTATTTTTTTTTTCTTTCATGTAAATGACATAATAATGTGATTCATGACTTCATACAATGAGGGAATGTGTAAGTAAGTGCAGTTGCCCTTGGAGCCCAGAAGACAGTGTTACCCATCATCCTAATTAGTCTTAACAATAAAAACTAGGAGTCAGACATGGGAGGGGGGATGAAAGCTGAAAGATCAGAGAAGCAGAGCAGCAGCCACTAGAAACTTCTACGAATCCTCAGACCGAAGGTGTGTGTAGGGGGGATCCTGTTGTTTAGTCAGTCTCCACCTTGTGAGTGCTGGGACTAAAGGTGTGGGCCACCATCACACCTATTTGTTTTTTATGTTAACTAGTGGCTGGCTCCTCTCTGGGATCTCCAGGCAAGCTCTATTTGTCAGAACACAAACCAAATATCACACAACAGTGTCAGTCCTTGGTGCTGAAGTTATAGGCTGCTATGATCTGCAAATATGCGTGCTGAGAACTGAACCCAGACCTCTGCTAGAGTAGTGTGTGTATTCTTGACTTCTGTACCATCTCCCCAGCTACAGCAGGTTGCATTTTTTAAAAACCTGACTAGAAACTCATCTTAAGGAGCCCAATGCAGGAACAGCTGCTCAAGGTTTTGTAGGGAAACAGAACCAATATGACGTTGTGTGAAGTTTCTGGCCTGGCCTTTCAGGTCTATCCTCGTGGCCCAGACTTTCAGACCCACAGTCCCATAGTCCCACAGAAACACACAGACACTTGTATTAATTGTATGTTGATTGACCTGGGGCTGAGGTATATAACCTCCTAGCTCCTGCTCTTAAACTAACCCATGACTCTTATCTTGTTTGGCCATGAGGCTTGTTACCTTTTCTCAGAGCAGCATAGTTGTTCTGTTTCTTCTGCCTTCTCTGTGGCATTTCTGCCCTGTTCTTCCTGTTCCCAGAGTTTTCTTAGTCTGGTATTGCTGCCTACACTTCCTGTCTGCCTTTGGCCAATAAGTATTTTTATTAAACTAGTAGGTGGGACAATTATTTACAGTGTGACATAATCCCCCTATAATATGATGTGGTATATATAAAATTACTTACCTCATTAACATTCACATATTTATAAATAAGTTTGTTTCAAGGAATTGGCTCATATGATGAGTGTTTATAGAGGCTGAAAAGTCTTAAGATCTGCAGAGAGAGGCAAACACTAAAGATCCCCAGGAGCCAATGGCATCATTGAGGTCAAAGACTGTTTTTCAAGACTTATTTCAAGACGTTAGTGGTTTAAGATACCCACTCACACTTTGAAATGTATTCTTCTTCCCTCAATTTACCAATTTCATGTTAATGTCATCCCCTAAACTACCCTCCTCTTAACATCAGTAACAATGCTTTACCAAATATCCGGACCCTTGTAGTCCTATCAAGTTGACATATGCTGTGGGATGATCTTTCTGCATGCTGTGAATATATGTTGTTATCATTGGTTAATATAAAGAAGCTGTTTTGGCCTCTGAAAATCCCAGCAGAGAGACAGGAGAAGAAAGCCAGAGTCTAGGAGACAAGATTCAGCTGACCAAGAAATAAGATACGACTGAACTAGTAAGCCACCAGCCATGTGGCAATATATAGATTAATAGAAATGGGTTAATTTAAGATGCAAGAGCTAGCTAGTAGCAAACTGAGCCATAGACAAAATTAATTACAAAACAGTTTGTCATTAATATAAGCCTCTGTGTGTTTATCTGGGACTAAGTGGCTGTGGGACACAGAAAACCTCCCAGCTACAGACATAGACAACCACAGGTCCAATTTCCTTTGCTATGTTGAGCTGGTAAGTAAAGTCATGAACATTTATAAGACAGAGAAAAAATTCACAACCAAATCAACACACTGATCCATGCTTACTGCATGCTTATGTGAGGTGTGCTGAGTTAACCCAAGACATCACAGGACATGGTATGTATGAGTTGGAGATCAGTGTGCATCAGAAGTTACATCTGGCAGTTAAGAAGGGCTTGAATGGGAAGAAGTGAGCAAACAGGATGAGCAAGTAAGAATAAAAATGTAGATAAGCATGACATGTTAGGACAGAGAGAGCACTTAGCTTACTGGGACATGGTGTTTCTAAAACCTTGATTGGAAATGAGGTCACATGAGTGTGCAGTAGATCAGTTCATGAACAGGCTTGAGGCAATGTGTTTATTTAAGTGTTGCTTTACATTTTCAGAAGGGTTATAACATACATCATATCTTTTAATCCTCTCAAGAATCTTATGAGGTGAATATTATTGATACTAATTTAGGAATTTTCATTTTTGCTTTTGTACTTTAAAAAATAATTATTTTTTATGTGCATTGGTGTTTTGCTTATATGTATGTCTGTGTGAGGGTATCAGTTCTTGAAATTACGGACAGATGTGAGCTGCCATGTGGGTGCTGAGAATTAAATCCGTGTTCTCTAGAAGATCAGTTAGTGCTCTTAAATGACTGTGCCGTCTCTCCAGCCCTGCTTTTGTATGTTTTTAATATAGGCTCTCTTTATATGGAGCCCAGTTTAGATTCGAGCTCACTATGGAACTCAGTTGCCTGGATCTCCTGATCCTCCTGTCTCACACTCTCAAAAGCTTGAATTACAAAAGGAGCTACCAGGTCTGGCATCATTACTGATTATTACATTGATATTCTAAAGGTGTTGAAGCTGTCATCTGGACCCTTCTTCAGTTCTTTCCCATCGAAGTGGCAATAGAGACCCGTCTGGCTCTTGAGATAGGACATTACTACACAGCTGGAACTTTACAAGTTCTGACTATGGTTTGGGAGAAGAGCTGAAGTGTAACTTAGGAAGCATGAGGACAGGAGAAACACTTTGCACTTGCCCAGCATTGCCATAAAAGAAAGGAACCAAAAATCATTCTCACAGGTGGGGCCATTTTTAAAGGAAGAAAGGACCGACTTCCATAGACAGGGATGTATCTAATAAGACACAGAGCACAAATATGAAAAGGCAACAGATTACGACAACAAAACCAAGAACTAGATATCATCTCTTTAAGTTTAAATCCAGCTTAGACTTTAAGCTTTGCTCTTAGATGATTTTATGACATCCCCTCATTCAGGAGAAATGGCTTTCAGAAGCAGGTATTGTTCTCATAGATTTATACATCCACACACATCACAACAGAGTCAAAGGGTTTCAAAACACTTCCCTTTCTGTCAGGCTGTTCATGCTGACACAACCAGCACCTGGGACAAGGTCAGTTACAAGGGCAGAAGTTCGCGTATTATATAGTTCATGTGGCTAGCAAGTCCAAGAGGAAGACACCAGCAGATTTAGGTAACTATAAGGGCCCCATCTGTTTCCAAGGCAGAACCTCGAACTTTGTGTCCTTAAAGAACACAGAGGAAGAAACAGAAAATTGACAGCCCCTTTTACAAAGGTATTAGTCCCAGTCACAAGAGCAAAATCTTGCAGCCTATTTCACTCCCAAAGATGCCTCCTCTCAGTACCTCCAGAGGTTACATTCCTCTACAGGATGTTGCAGGAACACATTCAACCACAGTGGGGAGTATGTTCCAAGCATGAAGCTTTCTTCCATGTCTTTCTCTACCTCTACCACCAAACAACATTTTTTACAGTACTGCTAAGAGCATCTTTAAACATAATGTTTTGACATAGGCTTTTCTCCCCCAATTTTATTAGAGGCAAAGGAAATTTAAGAAAACAAAACAAAACAAAAACAAAGGCGAATGAAGGAATGAAGGAATGAAGCTTCTGTGTGTTTTATATGATAAAAAACAAACTTTAAGCTCATTTGACCTCTTTGGTATGTCTTCTAGTCTGAGTCACAGTAAGTGCATATGCTCTTTGGAGAAGAAAATGCATGAGTAAATAAACTGTAGAGTATTTGGCTTGATATAGAAAAGGCTACAATTTTCTAAAATATCATTTCGGGTTAATGCACATATTGCTGCCTATACTTATAATCTCACCACTAAAGATGATGAGGCAGGAGGGTTATGAATTCCTGACATCCTGGGAAGCCAAGAGAAAACTTATCCCAAGGGAAAAAACAATGACAAAATAAAATTTGTTTCTTATGGATTCTTAACTTTTTAAATATTTATTTTACTTTGTATATTTGTGTGTTTGTACATGTTCATGCAGGTGCATGTGCATGCACATGCCATGGCACTTGTGCGGAGATCAGATGGAAAATTTCCAAAGCTGGTTCTCACCTTCCACTTCCTTGAGATGAGGTCTCTCTTGTTTCTACAGTTGCCTGATGGACTACAGCCTCTTGGCCCTGAAAACTTCCAGTTGCTTCTCCGTGCACAGTCTCCGCGTCTTACAGCAAGAGTGCTGGCAATATATATGGTGATATATTAAGTATCAAATAAAGTTTGCCTGGAGATCAGAGGACAGAGCCAGCCACAGTATTAGCCACAGAGGTCAGGCAGGGGTGGCACATGCCTTTAATTCCAGGATTTGGGAGAATGCGCCTTTAATCCCAGCACTAGGAAGGTTGGAACAGGAAGTGGGCTGGGCAGAGAAAGAAATATAAGGTGGGACAAGACAGGCATTCAGCCTTTGTGCTTCCGTTCACTTGTCCTATTCAGTCTGCGGATTCGTGGAGACAGGATCTACCCCATCAGCCTGAGGATTCAGTGGTTGTGAGAACTGCCTGTGGCTTGTTCCTTTGGCTCTCTGTTTTTTTATCATTTGCCCTGGTGTATGGCTCTGGGTTTTTATTATAAGGCCAATTAGGATTTGTCCAATAGATAGAGATAAAATTCTCTGTAGGTTCTGGTCATCAGACTATCACGTTCATGCTCTTAACCACTGAGCCTACTCCCCTATTCCCATCCATATACATTTCAAAAATAAGTCCAGTCATTTAGGAGACTGTAGTCATCATCAAGAGAGCAGCGAGTTTATATTGGTTAATTCTCTGTTTTGTTTCGCTTTGCCCTTTAAAAACATAAACCTTTATTCTAGACCTATTGGAGCGTAAAGAAATAAAATACTAATTCATTTTTTTTTCTTTGTGGTTTAAAGAAAAAGTAGAGAGAATACAAAATAGATAGACTATTGCTTCTATTCTTCAAGAATTTGAATATGCTTCAAAACAACCAGAGGGGTTTGGGCTACAGGATGGCTCAGTGGATAAATACCCTCGAACCAAGTCAAATGATTGAGTTGGATACCAGGACCTAAATGGTGGACAGAGAGAACTAATTCCCTCAGGTTGTCCCCTGACTTTTACATGTGGCATGTGAATAACACCCCCTACACACACACACACACACACACACACACACACACACACACACATACACACACATGTGCGCGTGCACACACACAAACACAGATATTCATGTGTGCGTGCACACATAAATAAATGTAATAAAATATGAGGATTCTGTAGGCTACAGGATAGAGCTGAAGAGGCAGAGAAGAAATGAAAGGGAGGCTGGAGGAGAGAGATAGGAGGAAAAGAAACTGTTACTTCATTTCAACTTCATGTGAATAAGAAGGCACAAGCTGGCACTTTTCCATACTGATGATCTGAGACGTTAGTGACCTAGAGACACACAACCCGCCCTAGGCCTGGGCAGGCACAGACTGACTTGAAATGCTGTGAGGACAGTACACAAGCCGGGTGAGGGAGAAATAGCTCAAGTATTGGGAGTGCAATGGGCCTGGCCCCCTTGAAATCAGTGCTTCTCAACCTGTGGATCAGGCCCTCTCTGGAGGTTCAAAGGACTCTTTCAGAGGGATCGCCCGAGGACACAGATATGTCACAGTAGCCGAATCCCAGTTATGAAGTAGGAATGAAAGTGATTTTATGGTTGGGGTCACCACACCGTGAGAAACTGTATTAAAGGATCACCGCATTAGGAAGGTTGAAAAACACTTCTTTAATGATTAATAAAGATTCTTAAATAAAACAGCGTGAGAGCGTATCACAAGACTTTTGCAAAGTTGAAATGCTTGCAGAGGGAGCTTGCTCAAATGCTGAGCCTCACAAGCTTTCTTGCAGAACAGAGAATTTTTATATAGTATTTAGAGAAGGAGGCACAGGGAAGAAGAGAAGGAAGTGCAATTCACCACTAAGTCAAATACTTTATTACAAAATTTTAATTCAGCTTTTGAGTATCTTATTTGTCTCCTATTTAAAGGGAAGGGGAAAATAAAAAGAAAAAGCAAGTAGCAACCATCCACAAACCTGCACACAGATCTCCCTTGACATTCTGTGCCTAACCGAGCTACATGTGGAGACCAGTATATAAATTTGTTTTGACCTTTTTCCAATATATTTCAGAAGCACTGTTTGGCTTTCAGATTTGATTATATATTCACATGTTTTTTCTTATTCCTGTGGGGGAAACAGGCCTACATCAAAGTGTGAAAAAAACATCACCCTTCTCTTCGCAAGCTGAATTTAAAATAGCCTGGGTGGTATTGCCACGAGCACCTTACCTGTTTCCACGCTTACAGGAGGGGCATCACTTCACATTTCTGAGGAGCCTGTTGGGTCCTCCAAAATATTCATTTCCGGTTGGGATGCCTCAAATGTGGTGCTGTCACATTTGGTTATTTTATCCATATACTGATGTGACATGTGACATCTCCACAACCAGAAGCAATGTCTGCCCACAGCAGTAACTCAGTAATTAAGAAAGAAGGAACAAGTACAGCATGAGCAGTGCCTTGCAATTCACCTTTCACCTATTATTGTTAAAACAGTTTAAGCATATGGGAAAATAGTTTTTTTTTTTAATTTAAGTTTTTTAATGAAATGTAATCCAGCACCGTTCGATTATATATATTATATAAATAGATGAAGTGTATATGTTCATCTAATGCTTACTGATCTTCACTTTGTCTCTGAATTACATTGCATGAAAACCTCTCTGGAAGCTTCAGTACATGCTTTCTCCTGGTATCCCAGCATTAATGGGGCTGTCAGCTTTCAGGTAAGTTCTGGACTCCGTCTCTTGATATTACTTCTTAGTGTTAATTTCAGTTGTTCAGGGTTAATAAACAGAAGACCGTCCAACTACTTTGGTAAAAAAAAATTAGCCCTAATATTAATTCTAAAAATTATTTTTCTGATTTTACCACTTTAATGACAAAACATATAAGTGCAACTTTATATGCAAACGGAAAATTTCTTTTAAAAGTTCTTGGCATTTTGGAAGATGTTTTCAAAAATAAAAATAAAATAGGTTTATACACAACTCTCTGGATATAGCACAGAAACACTAAACTCAATGCTGTGGTCCATGTGCACGGTACACTGCCAGGCATCTTGATTTTTTTTTTCTTTTTAACAAAATGTGCCTATTTAGAAATGACTGATGTTGCCTGGCAGTGGTGGTGCACACCTTTAATCCTACTTAGCACTTGGCAGAGGCAGGCCAGTCTCTGAGCTTAAGGGCAGCCTGGTGTACAGAGTTCTGGGACTACACAGAGAAACCCTGCCTCAACAGAACAGAACAAGAAACCTTTATTTTTCTAACATAGTAACAGTGACATGTTAAGACAGCAGTTTTCCTCCTCACCATTCCTGTGTAATAATGAAGAGTGCCTGTAGTTGTAGGCGGAGTTTACCCACATGAACACCAATACTAGAAAAATATTTATTAGAATATAATCCAGAACTCACGGTACAGGTAACCAAGTACAATAGGGACCGAAGTCTGCAGACGGACGGACGAAGGGGTCCTTCCTCCAGCAGCCAGGAACCAGGAAGAGATCCTCCCAGCGTCCCAGCAGCCCCTTATCAATGGGGTTGGCCACACCCCCTCCAGGAGCCCGGGACCCTGGATAAGCTTCTTTGGACCTTATCAGCTGACACCTGAATCCCACAACATCTCCCCCCTTTTTCTAACTAAGAAGGTTCTAAACTAAGACTATGTACAGTAGGAATCATTATGAGGTAGTATCTAGGAGAGGTTAAAGTACAATTGCTAATCAAAGCCTAACTTATATAAGGTATATCTAATAGTTTTAGAATATTGGTAGATAGTAGGGTGTATAGATTATTTTAAAGGGTTAATCTGGGAAAGTGAGAATCTAACACCTGAGTGTTCTTATCTAAGGGATACTAGGGTGGAAACCTTAAACATCTATTCTTCAACCTCTTCAAGACCTGAGAAGGAAGGTAAATTTGTCTGAAAGACAGAAGTACATGGAAGCAGCTACTTCCAAAATTTGGGAGAGGACAGCAACACAGCTACCTGGACAATCACCTCTGGATTTGTGCACCGTTAGAGCATCTATCGGATTGGCTATAGGCCTATGGCATCTGACAGATCTTTTTACAAGCAGAGCAATTTTGAAGGGACTGTCTTATCCTGTCTAGGCAGGTTTCGTCAGTCTCCATCTCAATTTGTTCATCCAGCTTGACATCATGTGTGTACTGTCAGCAATCAAGGTAAGGACAGTTCCTTACTCAACCGGCCATTTTTTGCCAAAAGGACCAACTCCAATGGAGTATCCTTGATGCTCAACACCATCTCGTGAAGGGAGCAGTGACACCAGGAGTCGTCGTGTCTCTCGTGGCCAAATTTTAAATGTTAAATGCCATATTCTCTGGGTCTATGAAACGGTTGAAGATTCTTGTCCATCTATGATATTCTAACCTGTATCTGAAATGACTGGGATATGATACCTTAAATAGTGTTGACTGCAGATCTTATCGTCTTAAGGAATAAACCCTGTACTAAAAATTAGAATACTTATATAAGGGATGTACAATCTCTGAACAATGACCCTTAGTAGAACTATCGAGCATTAGCCAGGGGTATTTTACCAGGTAAAGTGTCCACAGCATTTTAGACATGTAAATACATATATATCATCTAAACAGAGGTATATAAAACATCTTGTGCATATATCATAACTAGTGCAATCATACATTATATCTAGTATAGTTAAATGAAGGTAGTAATTGCATAGTATACATGACAATGATGTGCAAATATTTTAAACAAAGGTAGGAGCATACATAAAATATAGCAATTTTAGATTCAGCTTTACATAATAGTTACAGATTCAGATTTATATCGAAGTACAAGTTGCTTTGGTTACATAAAACAATCTCAGATTAAACTTTGTACCAATGTACAAATTATCACAATTAAACATATAAAATGATTTTGCATTAGCATCAATATACAGATATCTATGACAGTGCAAATTGTCTTTAGCTTAGCTCATACATTTAGCTAAAATGAAGTATAGGTAGGTAGAACAGTCTATCTTTATCTATCCTATCTATTCCCCCTCTCTTCTTCAAAAAAGATCTCTGATGCTATATTATAGTTTTGTCTTTTACCCAGTTTTACCCACAACCTTTGGAGCATAAAACTTATTGGGAAAGGGGGCGTAGTCGTTTATAAGGTTGCTTCCTGCTGACTTAAGGGCGATGGCATCTCTTTGGGATCCTGTAAAAGCTAAAACAATGGTTAGTTCTTAATGGACTGACCACATACATCTATAACGATTTTTAGGATAGTGGTTAACTCCATCTGGAAACTTAATTAGCAGTGTGATCTGAAGGATAATCATAAGGAGCTATCTTGCAGCTGTTTTTGAATAATCTATTTCTTGAAAGCAATTATTGATTGGTGCGCACCAGGTTCTTGATTTTTCTATTTTTGTCTCTGCTGTCTGTCTATCTGTCTCTTATTCTCTTTCTCTCATATTCTTTCTTTTATTTTTGTTTTACTAGCAGGAGTTGTTTCGGTGGAGGCCCCATCTCGGTTCCAGATTCTTTGTAGATAGCTGATAGGAGGAAATGTTATTTACAATGGAAAACTTAAGCATTGTCGATATTCAAAAGATATTTATATCTTTCATGACTTTAGGAGACTGGAAGCAGACAGAGTGAGATGTTTGAGCGGTACAGAAACAGGGAGGAACAAGGTTTAAGATGAAGTCACAGTAATATTGGTCCCTAAATATTTTGCCTTCTGTCTCACACCAGGTGGCTTTTATGATGTGAGACAGAATTTTTCATATTCCTTTACCAATATGCTTGGGTTTAGAGAGGGAGAAAGCCACAAATTCCCAATCCAAATCCAGCCTTATTAATAGTCAAATCAGGACCATTTTTTTTTTTTTGAGGTGTAGATGCAAGATGTAAAGCAGTAAAAATTGAGAAATTACCCAGTAGTGCATGTGTGTATCAGTTGGTCTCGTAGTCCGTCTTGTACATTCCTTAATCATCAGTCTGTCTTCTATTGCAGGTGAGTAATTATTCAATGTTTAGTCAATGCCGTAAAAATAGTTGTATCCATTTTCCTGTAAAGACAAAACTGAGAGACCCTGCCCCAGGTTTGTTAAGTGTGTTTTCCTTACCACGCATCCGTTTGTCATGTCAAGGATGAGCAGTTACTTTTCTTGTTCAGGAAGAGACTCCTTTTCGAAGCGGGCTTTTATTAGTTTTGTCGGTACCCATATCTTTTCTGTCCCTGTTGAAACAAGAGCAAAACCCCTACCCCATCGAAGCACATACCCTGGCTTCCATTCGGAAGTCAACACATCTTTGAAGTAAATGGGTTGATTTAACTCAGAAGATTTCTCTACTACCCAATGTCTCTCAGCAGCTGAAGTTCCCTTTTCATCAGCATTAAGAAAATTTAAAGTCAATAAGGCACTATGCAACCTCTCTCTGGGCTTTTTCATTTCTTTCTTTTGTTTATAAAGCATCTCTTTTAATGTGCGGTGAGATCTCTCCACGACTGCCTGTCCTGTAGGATTGTGTGGTATCCCTGTAATATGCTTTATATCATAGTATGCAAAAATTATCTTCATTTTTCGGGAGACGTAAGCTGGAGCATTGTCAGTCTTAATCTGAGTGGGAATTCCCAATACGGCCATGGCTTCCAAAAGGTGAGTAAGTACAGCATCAGCATTTTCAGAACTCAGGGCAGTCGCCCATTGCATTCCAGAATAGGTGTCAATAGTATGATGTACATATTTCATCTTTCCGAATTCTGGAAAGTGAAACACATCCATTTGCCATATCTCATTTCCGTGTGTACCCTTAGGATTAGTTCCTGCAGGTAAAGATGGTTGGTTATAGAAAGAGCAAGTGTCACATTTTTTTAGTATTTCCTTTGCTTCAATCCAAGTGATGGGAAAACTCTTCTTCAGCCCTTTGCTGTTAACATGATGCTTTTCATGAAATTCTGTGGCCTTTAGCACGCTTCCTATTAGCAACCGATCTATTTCCTCATTACCCTGCGCTAGAGGGCCTGGGAGGCCCGTGTGTGCCCTGATATGTGTTATGTACATAGGATGTATCCTACCTCTGATGATATCTTGTAGTTGTATGAATAGTAAGGTCAAGTCTGTATCATCGTGAATGAAGTCAGCAGTTTCAATATGTGAAACAACTCTTTCTGCGTATTGAGAGTCAGTAATTAAGTTAAGAGGTTCTGTGAAATCCAACAACACCATAATAATCGCATATAGTTCTGACTTTTGAACAGAGTTATAAGGGCTCTGAGCCACTTTAGTTAGGTTTTCAGACTTGTAGCCAGCCTTCCCTAAATTGTTTGCGTCTGTATAAAATATAGGGGCTCCAGAAATTGGTTCATCTTGTACTACACGAGGAAAGATCCAATTAGTTTCCTTTATAAATTGAATTCTCTTGTTTTGGGGATATTTATTATTAATTTCTCCTAAAAAGTCACTGCAAGCCTTTTGCCAAGGTTCACTGTCTGCCCATAATCGTTCAATTTCTTCATTAGTCAGAGGCACAACAATTTCTGCAGGGTCCTTTCCAGTCAATTGGCGGAGTCTCAATTTACCTTTAAAAATCAGATCAGCAATTTTTTCGATATATGTCTTCATCTTTTTACTTGGCCTATGTGGCAGAAATATCCATTCTAATATGATGCTTTCTCTTTGCATTAAGATTCCTGTTGGAGATTGTCTTGAGGGTAAAATAACAAGTATGCATTCCAAGTCTGGATCCACACGATCCACATGTGTTTCCTGAAGTTTTCTTTCTACCAACTCTAATTCTTTCTCAGCCTCATCAGATAGTTTTCTTGGACTATTTAAACCCTTGTCACCTTCTAAAGTCTTGAATAAATTAACTAGTTCATAGTTCTTTATACCAATCATGGGCCGTATATGAGCAATATCTCCTAGTAGCTTTTGAAAATCGTTAAGAGTCTTCAATTTATCTCTATTTAATTTTACCTTTTGTGGTCTAATTTTTTGTAAACCTATCTTATATCCTAAATAATTGATAGAATCTCCCCTCTGTACTTTTTCTGGAGCAATTTGCAGTCCCCAATTAGGCAATACTTTCTGTAATTCTTCAAACAATGTTTCTAATGTCTGTGGGCTTGGGTCTGCCAACAAAATATCATCCATATAATGGTAAATGATAGATTGTGGGAAGCGCTTGCGTAGTATTTCTAGTGGTTGTTGTACAAAATATTGGCATAAAGTGGGACTATTTAACATTCCTTGGGGTAGGACTCTCCATTGGTACCTCTTAGCTGGCCCTGAATTATTAAGAGTAGGCACTGTAAAAGCAAATTTCTCTTTGTCCTGTTCCTGTAAAGGTATGGTAAAAAAGCAATCTTTCAAGTCAATAACTGTAATAGGCCATCCTTTAGGTAGCAGAGAAGGCAGGGGAATACCAGATTGTAAGGAGCCCATAGGTTGAATCACCTTATTAATTGCTCTTAAATCTGTCACCATCCTCCATTTTCCAGATTTCTTCTTGACAACAAAAACAGGAGAATTCCACGGACTGGTTGATTCTTCAATATGCTGAGCCCGTAACTGCTCCTGTACCAACTGTTCTAACGCCTGAAGTTTTTCCTTTGTCAAAGGCCATTGTTGAACCCAAATAGGCTTTTCCGTTAACCATTTCAAAGGCAGTGCTGTGAGTGTCTTATTAAGAGGGCGATTCTTTTGTACAACTTGAATGGCTGGTGAATTTTTGTCATTTTTGGAAACATAGTTGATCCTTTGGCTGACATCATAACCAGGAGGGATTTTAATCTGGGTATTCCATTGCATTAGGAGGTCGCGACCCCACAGATTCACTGCTATATCAGCCATATATGGCTTTAACCGTCCTTTCTGACCTTCTGGTCCTATGCATTCAAGCCACCTCACACTCTGTTTCACCTGAGATATTGTTCCAATACCCAGAAATTGGATATCTACTGTCTGTAAAGGCCATCTCGGATGCCAGGACCGTGGGGTTATGATCGAAACATCAGCCCCCGTGTCGACTAAACCCTGGATATAAATATTGTCTATCAGTACACACAATTTTGGTCTTTGTTCATTTATCGAAGTCTGCCAAAATATCCGTTTCGTAATTTTCTTTGGAGTTTCTGAATCTTCTTTTGAATTTATGTTATCATCTGATATCGTATGTTTTTCAAGATCAGGTATTGGGTGTTCTATTCGTCTTGAGGATGCTGGTCTTCTACTACGACCGGATATGATCTCACCATCCTCGAATTTGGAGTCTGATTTTGGGGGGCTTCCCGGGGGAAGCCCCGAAAGGCGTTTCCCGATGGCAGAGGGTTGCCTTCTTTATCTCTGGTAGATCTACATTCATTGGTCCAATGTCGTCCCTTGCCACATCTTCTGCATAATCCAGAAGGCAATGGCCTTCTGTTCGAATTAAACCTAGATCGGGCATCGTTTCCAAGAGTACTTTGTGTACAGTTTCGTCTTACATGGCCTTGTCTACCACAGTTGAAACAAGTGATTCCTTGGTTCCTCTTCCTTACCTTATCAATGGTTTGGTCTACCCAATTGTCTTCATTACTATGGAGAGGTTCAGCATTGATTGTATATTGAATCCATTCTTCTAGAGGTGCGGCTCTGATTTTTAAAGGCAGAAGCATTCTTCTACATTCTGGATTAGCATGATCAAAGGCCAGAGAAAGTATTATTTGCTTTCTAGCTTCTGGATCTGATATTGCTCTATTTACAGCCGTGGTAAGCCTGTGTAGAAAGTCAGTATAAGGCTCTTTTAAACCTTGTTTGACCTTAGCATAATGCTCAACTTTTTGACCTGAGTCTAAAATCTTTTCCCATGCATTAAGTGCGGCCGTACGGCATAGCAATAAAGTATGTTCGTCATAAGTAGTCTGAGTCTTCACGTCAGCAAACATTCCTTCACCAAGGATTTGGTCCTGAGAAGCAAAGAAACCCCTAATTCTCCCTTGGTGTTCTAAGGTCCTGGCTTCTTCTCTAAACCAGCTTCTCCACTGCAAATTTTGACTCTGGTCCAAGACAGCAGCCGTTAGCTGCATCCAATCGAGGGGGAGGATTCGGTTTTTTGCAGACCATGAATTCAGGAGCTGCTTTACATAAGTAGAGTGAACACCATACATGGATATTGCCTCTTTAAAATCTTTGATGTCTTTCATATGTAGTGGCTCATAACTATACTCTACATATTCTGAGGAACCCCCTGGTGCCATCTTGGTCTGAATAGTAGCTGGGAATAATAGTGGTGGTGAAGGAGGTATCCCCGTGATGTTTACAACTTTATGTAAAGTATTTCCAGTACCATAACACCCCATTGGGGGTTGACCTGAACTGTTCTGTGCATCAGATGTATCATTGCCCTTTTGTAGTGTTGCAATATGGTCCCCACATTCTTCCATTTTGGATATAATGGGTTCCCATTTTTGGATTTTGGACACTACGGATTCCCATTCTTGGAATTTGGACAGTGCAGGTACAAATTCTTGTATTTCGGATACCATCTGTCTCAAAGTTTGACTTTCTTGATGAAGTGATCCTTGTAAAGACTTCACCGAGTTAGCAATTTTGAGATCTACATCATTAGCATAATTAATGATTTTCTCGTCCACTTTGTTAATGTGGTCAACAAGTTTCTTGTTCTCATCAGTTACGTAGAGTTTATATTGTTCTAGGTCTAAAGACCTCGCCGAGTTAGCAATTTTCAGATCTACATCATTAACATAATTAATGATTTTTTCATCCAGTTTATTGATGTGGTCAATAAGTTTCTTGTTTTCATCAGTTACGTAGAGTTTATATTGTTCTAGTACAGTGTTATCATTATGTGAAAGCTTGTTGTAACCAGTTTGTAGCATATCCATCGTTTTAGACATAGCAGAGTCTAATTCACATATCCTGGACAACAGCTGCTGATTGAAGGTCTGCATCTGCTTAACGTCATCTGACAGTGTAGCGTTTGATGATTCTATAATACCAAGTTTGGATGGTAATTGAAAGTTCAGATTCGTGACCTCAGTCATCACCCTTCTATTGTGGAACACAACATACAGAAACAGACCAAGAAATAGTAAAACTGGGGTACTGAATACCTCAAGATACTCATTTAAAAACTTGTCAACCATCGTGGAAAAATATATACCAAATTCCTCAAAAGAATAGTTGTCAGCCATTACCTCAATCCAGGTGCAATGACGCTGTGTGGTCAGAAGGTGTCACAATAACGTTTAGTGCCCTGCTGTATGGCCGCTGTAGAGACACTCAGCACGCTATTCACAGATCCTAGGTGTTAGAGGGTCTCAGCAGACAAAATAGAATCTTTGGAAAAAACAAATTCTCACAAGTCAAGACAGGATGTTAATTACAAGATAGAATGGTTTTAGTTATCTTTGTTCACCTACAGGAGTAATTCACAATTGTCCCAGGTTACAGGGTTTAGGGGCGGAGCTGCTGCTTGAATCTGCAGTTTTTGGGTCAAACTCAGCCAGCCAGGTTGGGGGAAGGGCGCTCGTGCAGCCGCAGTTCAAACTCAATTAAAATGAACTGAGCAGCGGTACAGCTAGGGGCGGAAGCAAGCAGCCCGGGTCTCAGCCGTTTAGCTAGGCAGAGAGCCGCGCGCTGGGGGAGGGTTGAAGTTACCGATCGCGTGCGCGGCAGGCAGACAGCCCGGGTCAGCCTTTAAGCTAGGCAGCAGAGCCACAGCCGCGCGACTGGTTGAAAGGCAGAGATACCGACCGCGCGCGCGCAGCGGTTAGACAGACCGACCGCTTACAGCGGAGCCGCAGCCGCGCGACTGGTCGAGGGGCGGGGCTACAGACCGCGAGCTGAAACAGACCGGGAGCCTCGGAAACTGATGGCGTAAGCCGTTTGGAGGTCACCGCTCAAAACCAAATCTGCACGGGGCTGGATAAGCCCTGCCCACACTCAAAACCTGACCTGAGTGTGATTTAAACCCGTCCCGTGGGCCCGCCCGTGGGTCCGGGACGTGGGTCCGGCACGTTTGGGCGCCAGATGTAGGCGGAGTTTACCCACATGAACACCAATACTAGAAAAATATTTATTAGAATATAATCCAGAACTCACGGTACAGGTAACCAAGTACAATAGGGACCGAAGTCTGCAGACGGACGGACGAAGGGGTCCTTCCTCCAGCAGCCAGGAACCAGGAAGAGATCCTCCCAGCGTCCCAGCAGCCCCTTATCAATGGGGTTGGCCACACCCCCTCCAGGAGCCCGGGACCCTGGATAAGCTTCTTTGGACCTTATCAGCTGACACCTGAATCCCACAACATGTAGTAGTGAGATTTCTTGGTCCCAGGTGCCAGAGGTCTGGACTCACAGACCTGCAGCCCCAGACCCCTTAGCCGCCCGCCGCTGCTCAGGCTCCCCAAAATAATTCTGACACTTATATTAACTTCATGCTGTTTGGCCTATAGCTCAGGCACATTGCTAGCTAGCTCTTAAATCAGCCCATTTCTATTAATCTTTCCTGTCATGTGGCCCCTGGCTCACCTGTGTTCCTTACATGCTTCTTCTTGGGTGGCTGGCTCAGTCTGTCTCTGACTCCGCCCTTCCTTTCTTACCTATTCTGATTCCCCACCTACTTTTCCTATGGTGCTTGTCATGGGCCAAAACAGCTCCTTTATTTAAAGATTGCTATTCACAGCATACAGAAAGACATTCCCACATCAAGTGCCAGTCTTGCTTGATACCCAGTGTATAAACCTATTTTAAAGATTAGAGGGTCAAATCATTAAGAAAATGTTTCCTAAGCGGCTGTTGATTATAGTTACAGTGCTGTATAAATTCACCTATAGCGGTGAGTGAGGAACCCCAGAAGCTCAGGTGTCCTTGGCCTGTGGCCATCACACCCCATCCTGGACCCAGCAGCTTGGAGGATTTTTCCAGAAAGTGTATCCTTGAGTGGCTCACTGTGTCTGCGAAGTCTGAAGCAAATGGTAGCTCAGTCGTGATTTCTTTCCCCTTTAAGTCTTCAGCCTCTGATTCATCTTGTCGTGTCAGGGGATCTGCGAAGCATGAATCAAATTGCTGTAATCCTCATATGATGGGTTAGTTTCTCTCCTAGAAGGAACGAACGACCTCAGAGCAGCTTGTATCTGACAAATATAAACACAAGCAATAGTTTGCTTTACTTGGCATGGTCGGGATCCAGGCTGACAGAGCCCAGAGGACACAGAGGAACCGGCATGATTGTGGTTAAGGCTCCGGTCAACAAATGGAGTGTGGTTCAAACTCTGAATTATGATACTCAAGATGTTTTTATTTTTCTCCCCCATAAAAATAAAACTCATTCTATTTGAAAGCGTTAAGTAGTTCTGAATTTTACTTGTTGGTACATTGTAACGACCCAACTCTGGAAGCTGACAATGTTCCTACTGCATATTTGGTAATTAATGGTAACACCAAGCTAATCCCTGTTAATATTAACTCTAATGTCTATGTGTACCTATGTGTACTATGTGTAACTATGTGTACCTATTTATCAAATTCTTTTCTACAATTATTGCACAGTCCCGGTACAAGGAGTTCATATAAAATGTCAGCAAGGTTTTGTTCAGCAGATGTGACCAACAAGGTATGATCATTAACAATTCTCCCTACCAGGAAATACTTGAAGAGCAAAAGCAAGCAAGATTGTTTGTTCCCTCAACGAGAAGAACTGTTCCAGCAGCCACAAATCCATATAATAGTTGATGCCATAAGTTGTCCATTGTGCCCTTAAATGGACACCAGCTGGGTCCACCACTGTTGGCATCAGTGGGCTTAGAATCTTCTCTGGGAACTAGTGATGCTGCTGTTGTTGAGCTGCCACAAACCAAGGTTCCCCTCTAATCTCTGCACAAACTGTTGCTGTACAGTCTTGTTGCGATTCCAATTTAGATTCTCTTCCAAATGAACTCAGAGCAGACATTTCATAGAAGAAAAGGGGGTAATATCAGGGCTTGATAGCCATATATAGTTACAGAACTATTTAGTTTTTTACTAAATCCCCCTTTCTAAACATTTTACATGCACTGACAGAATCTTTATAAAGGCCACAATTAGGTGCTATCATTATATCATTTTAATTAGTTATTTTAGATAAGGTCTCTCTACAAAGCCTTGACTGTCCTGGAACTGGATATGTAGACCAGGCTGGCTCACAGAGTTCTAGGGCTGGAATTAAATGCATGCACCACATTATCTCTTATTGCTCACATGAATGAAGGGGGAGCATTTAAAGATGAATTCATTTCTCTGGGTGTCATAGAACTTATAAATGGTGAATCTAGAATTTGTACTTATAAAGTGAGACTCCAGATCTCACATAAGAAACTCTAACACCACAGACAAAATGAACATAAAACTGAGTATTCAGCAGATGGCCATCGGATAACAGAAAACATCTGCCTGCACTGACACAGAACAAATATCTTTCTGATTAATACGTACGTTTTTCTTACTTTCTGTCGAGCACTCCCAAACTTCAGTGTTTATGTTTTTATTTTATAACGTGGTGCTCTTCTTTTATGGGAAATCTGCTTCAGTTTTCTGATTGATTTATTTCTTGACAATACAAGAATCAAAGCCACCTATAAGAATTCTTATCTCAATATTCTCTAGCTGTGATTTTGTGAACTTATATTAACATGTTTTCTTCAATGCAGATGAACCAAGCATCATTTCCATTGAGCTATACATCACCACGCTAGGAGTTTCATTATGCCTGCAATGCTCTTCTCCTTGTCAGTTTACATGCCCAATTCCATTTATCCTTTGAGTTCTTAGAAGATACACTCTCTGATGAAAGTCTTCATTCCATGCACCATCGAATTCTTTGTAGATCCTATTAGTCTTGTACACTGGGGCTTCCTTATTCTTTTGGTATACTATTTTAAAACTATTTTCTCAAGCAAATAATATTATTGAAAGTAGTTGTGATGTTTCAGTATCCTAAGATTAGTGTTTGGAATGCATTAGGTACATCGCAAACATTAGAGAACTTTTATTTGTTTGTTTGCTATGTAGCTCTGGTTGCTCTTGAACTTTTGATCCTTTCCTTCCCTTGTCTGAATGCTGGAATCACAAATGGGCACTACCAAGTCTGATCTATGTTTGTCAAGTTAGAATTAGATGCTTATGTATCAGCGTGGGGGCAGCAGTGCGTGTTCTGATATGAGCATCTTTAAAGCTTCATTTTTTAGCTGAGGTATGAATTAGCTCATATTTTAAAAAATTATTTTTACATTTTCCCCTAATGTATGTGTCTGTGTGTGTGTGTCTGTCTGTCTGTCTGTTTTTGAGAGTATTATACATGGCTCAGGCTAACCTCTGAGTTTCTAGTAGATGAAGGTAATCTTGAACACCTGATTCTCCTGCCTCCATCTCCTATTACAGCTGTGTACCAGCATTTTCAGCTCTCAAAGTATTTCCTTTAGGTATATTTTATTGCCCATTAACATTTTGGTGACATTCTTGGAATATTTCTCTTCAAATGAAACATTTAACTATTGTATTTAGAAGGATGTCTACAAATTAAAATCTAATGCTAGTATCAAATTTCAGGTAATACCCATTTTTTAAATTGCATCAGGAATATGGAAAACAGCATTCAGTTCTGCCAGAGTTATTACCATCAGAGGAAGAAATTATTTTTCAATAATTGCTCATGAATATAAAGAGGTATAAAATGCAACTATTTCCATGAAGATAGAGATCAAGATAACTGAAAGTTTTATCAGCAGCAGACATTATATAGGGTGAGTAAAATGTTTTATAAAGTATAGCTAAGTTTTCAATGACATACAATAAGTGCTAGAGTAAAACAGAAACTTAGGAAAAACAAAGGTTATGTGTATGAATGGAACCTTCAACTCTCCCATGATGTATTTATCCTGTTGGTGATTTAGATACTCAAATTGTGCTTCCCGTAGGAGACAGGAAATATGATGTGAGCTTCATATGACAGAGAATCATAACTGAGAGACCTACCTAGACCGGGGATGTTAAAGTGCCAACATCCCTAGTGGGTGGTATACCTTTGAAAATTACCCAGTGTCAAAAGGAGATATCCAAGGTCTTTGTGTTTGCGAAGTCTCTATATGGAAAAATACATCCCCCAATAAAATGAGACTGTACTGCTTAAGTTAAAATGAATGTAATGAACAACATGCCTCTGATTGTCCCTGGGGTATTGATGACCCTTAGGACACCTGACCCAAAGTTGATCATGAAAGTCAGTGACACAAGCATTTCAAAAAAAAATAAATGCTCTGGGAAAGATTCACCAAACAATACTGTTAGTTGAAACACAGCAAGACCAAATATTTCTGGTTTAATTGGATGCAGCATTTAGAAGAATGCAAATCTATCCATATTCATCACCCTGCACAAAACTCAAGTCTAAGTAGATCAAAGGCCTCAACATAAATCCAGTTACACTGAACTTGATAGAAAAGAAAGTGGGAAATAATCTCAAACGCATCAGCACAGGAGACAGCTTCCTGAATGGAACACCAATAACACAGGCGCTAAAATGGACAATAAACGGGACCTCAAGAAACTTAAAAGTTTCAGTAAGAAAAAGGGCACCATCAATAAGAAAAAATATCAGCGCACAGAATGGGAAAATGCCTTTACCAACTCCACTTCTGACAGAGGACTAATTTACAAAACATATAAGGAACTCAAGAAGCTAGATCTCAACAAAACAAACAATCTAATTAAAAATAGGTACAAATCTAAACAGAGAATTCTCAACAGAAGAGTCTCAAATAGCAGAGAGACATTTAAGGAGATGTTCAACATCCCCAGTCACCAGAAAAATGCAAATCAAAATGACTCTGAGATTACATCTTATGCCAGTCAGAATGGCTAAGATCAAAAACACAGATGACAACTTATGGTGGAGGGAATGTGGAGCAAGGGGAACACTCCTCCACTGCTGTGGGAGTGCACATTTATACAGCCACTTACGAAGTCAGTGTGGCAGTTTCTCAGAAAACTGGAAATCAACATTCCACAATACCCAGTTGTACCACTCTTGAGTGTATACCCAAAGGCTGTACAACTATACCACAAGGACACTTGCTCAGCTATGTTCATAGCAGCTTTATTTGTAATAGACAGAACAAGGAAACAACCTAGAGGTCCCTCAACTGAAGAATGGATAAAGAAAATATGGTACATTTACACAATGGAGTATTACTCAGTTTTTAAAAACAGGGTCACCAGGAGATTTGAAGGCAAATGGATGGAACTAGAAAAAAATCATCCTGAGTGAGGTAACCCAGACTGAAAAAGACAAACATGGTACATACTTACTCATAACAATATTAGCTGTAAAATAAAGAATAACTATGCTACAATGACCCAAGGAAACTGGGAAATAAGAAGAGTCCATGGAGGGATGACCTGGGAAGGGGAAATAAAGAGAAGGGGGAATTTCAAGAGTAGTCTGAGGGTGGGTGGGGATGGGAACATGACCAATCAGGTTGGGTGGTGGCTTGTAGGGGGAGAGTGCTGAGGGGGATTGGTTGGGGAAAATTTTGGGGTTAGGTGGAAGCTTGCTGTAAAGGAATCTCCCAGGAGTCTACAGAGAGGACTACAGCTTAGACTCCTAGCAATATCAGATAAATAGCCTGCATTGGCCATCTTGTATGACCAGATTGGTGCCTGGTTCACTTGTCATCAGAGATGCTATTCAGCACCTGATGGAGACAGATGCAGAGACTCACAACCATATATTAAGCACAGCTCTGGAATCCTGCAGAGGAAGAGGGAGGAGAAAGGAGTGTAGGGAGTCAAGGACACCACGGGAAGGCTTACACTGTCAACTAACCTGGGCTTATAGGGGCTCACAGAGACTGAACCAACAACCAGGGAGATTGCATGGGACTGACTTAGGCACTCTGCATATATGCTACAGTTGTGTAGTTTTGTCCTCTTAACAGTGGGAGCAGGGGCTGTCTCTAGCTCTTTTTACTGGCTTTTGGAACCCTACTCCTTACACTGAATCAGTCGACGTGCCCAGCCTTAATGCATAAGGAGGTGCTCAGTCTTACTGCAACTTGATGTGCCATGTTTTCCTGATACTCATGAGAAACCTATCTTTTCTTGGATGGAGATAGAAGAGGAACGGGTTCGGGTGGGTGGGAGCGGGGTTGTGGTCAGGGGAAGGCTGTGGCCTGGATACGAAATAGATAGATGAATAAAAAACAAACAAACAAACAAAAATGACAGTGGGACAAAGGAAACAAAAATACCCTCTCATGGATGAGATTAAACACAAACGGAGGAAGATTAGAGACTCATGAAATACAGAAATATAATTTAGAGAGAAATGTAGAGCACACATCAATGTGAACATCTTTTAACTGCACAGACTATAAACATGTCACACGGATAGGTAACTAATTACCCAGAGGCTATGGACACAAGGTTGGATTATAGAGACAGGGAAAGTAGAATCAAAGGAGTAAAGAAAGCATGATCTTCATGGGAGAAATAGTTTGAGAGGTAAGTTTGTCTGATTTGGGTGAATATGGGAAGTAAGGCTGAATAGATACCAGTGGTTCATTTTATGGCAAGACAAGCTGCAGTAACCATCATGGCTGGCTTCTCTCACTCAACCCATCACAATGTCATTAAGTTGCTCTGATGATTCAGTTCAAGGTGAGGCTTGACTGTACCACTCCTCACTCCCCAAAACTTGAGTGATCCAAACACTTTTAATTGTGTCATACCTGACAACATATCACTGGCATCCTCTTCCCTTCTAGAGATGCCCTCTATTTCTCCTACCTCTGATTTCTGGAATTTACAGGATACAATTTGATAATGGAGGGTGGGGTGTGGAGAGGCCAGTGAAGGGCTCAAAAATGGTGCTTGCATAAAACCTGTACAAGAAAGCAAGATCAAACCATTCCACCATGGATAGGGCTTTCACAGCTTTACCAGTCGTTGGACAGCTACAGGTAGGTGGCAGCTTCTAGGAGAGGGAGAGAAAATTTTCCTCAGGGACAAGGCCACTGAGCATTCTCCAGTGGTCAGTTCTACACCCTGTCTTGAAACCAATAAAATAAAAAAATAATCAAACCTTTACATATGTGCACACTGATGTGTAATCTGGAATTCATGGTAATAGTCAACACCACTTTCATAAAACTTGGTGCCTCAGTCAATTAAAGAAGTATGAGGTCATAAAAGACTGGTGACAGAATTAGGGGCTGGTCAGATGGCTCAGTGGGTAGTGTTTCTGCCAAGTCTGCGGCTATGAATTCCATCCCCAGAACCCATGTGGTGGATAGAGAGAACTGTCCTGAAAAAGTTGTCCTCTATCCTCCACACATACCATTGCACATGGACAAATGAATGCCCACACACATGCCCACATAAAATAAATAAATATAAAAGTAAATAAAAATTATAGCATAATCATAATTAATTATATTCTGATTATTTCATTTCCCAGCTGAGTAGTGAACAAATTTTTGTTGATTGTTTTGTTCTTTTGAAATGCCCGAGATAGTGAATATGTTTTAATAATTAAAAATGTAAAATGTATTGAACAAGCATTTGTAGCTCCATAGATATTTGTGTTATCTAAGCACAAGACAACAAGATATTAGTTTCTGCATTACAACCTTCATTTGCTTTCAAGTCCAGGAATTATATTTCTCTGTATTTAATTATCAACATGTCACAAAAGTCATTAGGAATTTTTCTACCCAATTTCAAATGATAACTAGCAATATAATTAATGTACAAGACACTCAGAATTTATAATTAGGAACAACAGACGATATAATCTCATCTAGAGTAAATATGATAATGACAAAAATTTAATTTCTCTGTTCTTCATGATTTACATTTTGCTCCAGGAAGCCTTCCAGGGTTTTCACAATCAAGCAGGATGGTGACATCATGTGGACGTGTGCTGGTAGTCATATGCAGAGGCATGTACCCCTGCTGTACTGTTCAGTCGCAGCGATGGAGCTGATGCACAGGACACAACTATAATCAAACAAGAATGATATATTCTCCGAGACTAACTGAACCACTGAATAAAGAGGCTCAAAGACAAGGAACGTCTACCCCGGAAATCCCACTTGGCTGATTTCAAAATTAAAATTATATGTTGGGTATAAACACAATGAGATAACCCTAAATGGGCTGAAGAATATTTTTCTTCTTCCTTTACTGGTCTTTAAGCAGTAAAAATTGCTTTACAATAAAATGGGCTTTAGGGGAGAAAAAGGATCATGTTAGTTATAGCTTTTCCAACGTGTAGACTCCTTCCTCTGTCTGTCACCACTCTGGTAGCCTTGCCTCTCTGGTCTTGCTTTTCAATGCCTCATTTTCCTCATTGCATAAAAATAGTTAGCGTTATGTATGTACTTACATAGCCAACATTATTGAAATAACCTAAAGATATTTAGTAGAATCTGTTTCCCCAAGGCAACTTATGACTTACATGTTCCTGAGAATATTCTCTTGAGATGAAAAAGTTTCCCAATATGACAAAAAATTGAAACTTGGTGTTTCCCTCCAATGTATTCTTGATGAAAAAAAAAAAGTCAAATTTGAATGACCTGGCACCAGAAAGGATGAAGACCATACATACAGCTTCTTTACTTCCATGAAAACGAACACAAACTGTGGATGTTCCTCAGTGAGCAGAAAGCTTGCCTGGCATACACAAAGCAGTGGGCTCACCCCCAGCACTAAAGAAGCTTGGGTGTACTTCTTGGTGACACAGAGGTACAGGCAGGAGGATCGGATTGTTTTTGGCTAGTTTGAACCAGCCTGGGTGACATAGGCTCTGTCTCCAACACCAAAAAGGAAAAAAAAATGGTTTTTAATCACTAAAATTTGTTTATTAACCATTTCCTACAAGTTCATAATACTACTGACCTCTCCCACTCTTTCCAGTCTCTACACTACTCCTGTCTATCTCCTCTCTTCCCTTCACATCTTTTTCTCATACTGCTATCTGCTCATTTTGTTGTGTGACCCACTTGGTTTAACCGGGATATCTGTATGTCCACGGGGTTGAGGCTATCCATCGAAGTCTGGTGGGCTCAGCAGTAGGTATACAACTAAAGACTCTTTCTGTCTGAGGTCTATCAAAAGCCAATTGGATGGTGATCAAGAGTACTGCCCCCCTCACCACATAAAGTCTTTTCCCATCCATTCCTGAGTGTTGGCAAGTAAGGTCTTATGTGGAGGCAATGCAAATATCTGAAGTTATTATGAGTTCATGGTTGTAATAGTTGTGTATAGCCTAGAGATTGGCATTTATCAGTCCTTTACCTTATTTCCTGTCTTATACATAATCACAAACCCTCTTTTTTTTTTCTTTTTAGTATTTTTACAATAGTGTAAATATCTTGTTTAGGGATGAACCTTCAGTCATCATTTATTATCTGCATCTTGGGCAGCTCTGAGTCTACACATTCACTGCCACTTGCTACAAAGAGTAGGTTCGTTCATTAAGACTAAGAGCAGCTTTTATCTATGGGTATAAACCTAAACATTTAGAAGGCAGTTAGATAGAGGTCAGTTTAGTTGTACTTTTGTGCCTAATACATGGATTGCTAACATGTATTTAGACATGGATTGCTAACCAGGCATACAGTACAAGACATCAATTCCCAACATCACCTACTATAGAACAGGCCACAAATTCAATCATAAGATGATTGGTTACCACTATAATAGTTATACCAGTATGGCACAGGTGGGTATATCTCATTTGACATGCTGGTTCTGTAGTTTGTAGACTTCACAGTTGGATAAGAGGTCTTTTCTCTTACAAAAGCCTGCAAAGCATGTACCAGCTTTTTAAAAGCCACCCAGCAAGGAGGAAGTTCCTAGCTAAGTTCCAGCTGGAATTACTACATATTAAAACCATGATATGTAATGTCTTCAGCGGTTCTTTGTTCTTCTAGTTCTGGTGGACAAGAGTCTGCTCTTTGGTCGGGCCTCCTGACCCAGTCTAATAGAAATACACCATGGTTTGTATTAGAATTTCTTAGTAACCCACTTCTATAAAAAGATCTAGCTATTCAGGGTAACTACCTTCAATCTCTCTTTGTTATTTTTGTTTGTTTGTTTGAGTTACAAGACAGTAGGTTTTGTTTGCTTGTTTGCATGTTGTTTTTGAAGACAGAGTTTCTCTGTGTAACTTTGCAGCCTGTCCTAAAACTCACTCTGTAGACTAGGCTGGCCTTGAACTCACAGAAATCTGCCTGCCTCTGCCTCCCAAGTGCTAGGAATAAAGGCCTGGGCCACCACCGCCTGGCTGATCTAGTAGGTTTTCATACAGTACTTTCATACATCTTAGGTTCATCTTAATTCATCATCTCAATCCACTCATCTCCCCAATCCTTCCACTCCATCTCTGTTTAAACCTTTCCACCTCTAGTTTGCCATTCTCTGTTCCATTTTACTCATGTTCTATTATTAAGTAAACCCATCATTCCCAAATGTCCCTTTCAAGTTCCTCGGCTTACATAGGTATTCTGGGTTAAACAAATGGAACTGAAGAGTCATGTAACATGGGTCTACAAGAGACCCTATCTCAAAAACCAAAATAAATAAGCATTTTACATTTATTGTTAAAAATGTAAACAAGTTGTGGTAGAAATAAAATGAATAAATGACATTTAAGGTTTTGGTAATGCCTGAGCATTTTTTTTGGGGGGGGGGGTTGTTTTATGAGACAGAAACTCATAAATAGCCAATGTTTCCTTTGAACTTGTTATGTCTTTGATGAGAACTTTGGACTCCTTACTCCACATTTCAAGTCCTGTGACAACAAGCATGTTCCACCACAGTTAGCTAAACCATGCTGTACCATGCAAGTATTTTTTCTTTAAAGTTGCATGATAAATGCAGCTTTATTGGATATTATCAAATTTTTATATTTAAGATATAAAGCTCTACACAGAAAAATTTTGATATATAAAATGATAGGAGTTAAGGAGGACAAATTTTCTTCCTCTGTTAATTTTCTACTGTTGTGATCAAACACCCTGTCTAAGGCAGTTCAGGTTTATTGGGACTTCCAGTCCAGATGATTCAGGTCCACAGTAGTGCAATCAGCAAGGCAGCAGGTGGCAGACATGGTGGCTGGGGTTAGAAACTGAGAGCTGAGGGCTTATATCCCCACTCACAGGCGGAAGCAGGGAGACTGAACAGGGAAGAGGGCATAGCTTTGAAACTTCAACGTCTTCTGCTCAGTGATGTGCTTTCTCCATCAAGGCCACACTTCTCACGCCTCTCCAAAGAGCATGACCAAATGGAACTAAATGTTCAATGTCTGAGAGTATAGAGGAACATTCTCGCTTGGGCAACCACACTTTCTTTCCTTTCTCTTTTTTTCCAACTCAGGCTTTGTAATTCATTACTTTTTATTTAAAAGTTTGTCTATACCAGGCATTTTGATTATGTTTGCCCCAACTCCAAACTCGTCCCAGATCTTCTTTACCTCCTTACCCACCTAACTTCATGTGTAACTGGGTATATGAAGCACACTCCAGGCCAGGCCCCATGCCCAGCGTGTGTTTTATTTGAAAGCTTTCTGTTTCATTTTGCTTTGGTGTTTTTTGGTTCTGTTGGCTTTGTTTGTTTGTTTCAGTGTCCAGTTTTTCTTTTCTTTCTTTCTTTTTTTTTTTTTTTGAGAGAATGAGTGTGAGACAACCTACCAAACTTTTAAATGTTAACATTTTAATGATTATTAAATTTATAAAAATTACACTTCCATTTAAGCTGTAAGGTAAATATTTATTGCTTAAGTTGGTATATGACTTTATTTAGATACTTTATTAAATCAATGTCTTGCATAATAAATATGATGCTGCCCTGTAATTGTAATTTTTTTTTTACCTTTCACTTTCTGTTAAAGGTTGAGTTACAAATGTAGCCAAGCCAGATCCCACATACTGATCCTTACAGATATATATTTTGACTGTACTGTTTTATAGTTTGATAAAGTATCACAAATAGATTCATCATGAAAAAGTTTACATTGCTGGGTGGTAGTGGTGCACATCTTCAATCCCAGCACTTAGGCAGCAGAGGTGAGTTTGGGACCAGCCTGCTCTACAAAGTGAATTTCAAGACAGCCAAGGCTGTCTCAAAAACAAAAACAAAAAAATTTCTAAGACTTAAAACCAAAAAAAATTTACAAAAATCAACCTCCCCCCCAAAAAATCAAAAAAATGAAAGAAAGAAGCATAATAATTATGCTTAAAAGAAATCAAATTCAAGCATCACTCACCAACAATAGGATACCCAGAAGCCTCCCTCTGGGTCCACAGCTGACTAAAAGGTAAGTGGCACCCCACACCTCAGGCTAAGCAGAGACTGTGATCTCTGAACCCTGGCCTGGGGACACTGCTCACAGCACCTAATCCATACCCAACTTTGCCCTAAACCAAAGAAATTTGGGAGAGCCCCCCCAGCCCAATTCTCAGCAAAACATAGATGGAGGAGCATCCAGGGGCCAAACCATGCCCAAACCACGATCTGAATCATCAACCATCAACAAATGGATACCCAGAAGCCTCCCTCTGGGTCCACAACTGACAGGAGCTGACTAAGAGCCAACTAAGACCCTACCAAGAACAATCCCTGTGACAACTGGAGACACACAGCTCCTTGGCCTACAGTCAACTTAGAGCCAAATAAGAACAGCCCCTGAAATTACTGGAAACACTCAGCCCCCAGGCTCACAACTGACTAAGAGCTGACCTAGAGCTGATTTAGAGTGAATCAAGGAAGCAATGGGCAGATGCCAGTGCAAGAGTACATATAACAGTATAAAGAACAACATGACACCACCAGAAGTTGGTGGCTCTACAATATCAAGATCCTAACATGACAGTGAAGAGGAAACAGAAGGAAATGACATTAAACACAACTTTATGAAGATAATTGAAACTGAAATAGAAGAATAAAGAAGGCACAAACTGAGTCAAAGCTGGAAACAGAAAACCTGAAGAAACAAACCAGAACCACAGATGCAGCATAACCAACAGAATGCAAGAGATGGAAGAAAGAATCTCTGGAGTGGAGGATTCAAAAGTGGAAATAGATACATCAGCGAAAGAAAACACTAAAACCAAAAAAGTCATAACACAGAAAGTCCAGAAAATCTGGGACACCATGAAAGACCAAACCAGAGAATAATTGGAATTGAAGAAGAAGAAGAAGACCAACTCAAAGACACAGAAAATATATTCAACAAAATCATAAAAGAAAACTTTCCCAACCTAAAGAAGGAAATGTTTGAACACCAAATAGAGTAGACTAAAAAAAAGTCTGCTTGTCACATAATAATCAAGCCACTAAACCTACAGGACAAAGAAAAACTATTAATAACTGCAAAGGAAAAAGGCCAAATTACCTATAAGAATAACACCTTACTATTCAATGGAAAGAATGAAAGCAAGAAGGTCCTGGTCAGATGTTATACAGATACTAAAAGAGCATGGCAGCCAACCATAAATGAAGCAAACAAGGTATTTCAGAACAAAAAGAAATTTAAACAATACCTATCCACAAATCTGGCCCTACAGAAAGCATTAGAGAGAAAACTCCAACCTAAGGAAACCAGATACACCCATGAAATAGAGAAGACCTTAGCAAATTGGTATCATAATGGGTTGCAACCAAGAAGAGTTGGGAACAAATCAGGAGAGAAGGAGATGGTTGAGTGAGAGGAACAAAGCGGGAGGACGAAAGAGATGGATATCTTGATAGAGGAAGCCAATGAGTTGGAAAGAGACTGGGTGCTAGAGAAACCACCAAGAACTCACAAGATGTCCCTGGATAGGTTCCAACAAATAGTGGAGAGGGTGTCTAAACAGGACTTCCCAATAAACAAATTAGTAACCACCCTAAGCGTCATCACAGAACCTATATCCAACAATGAATAGAGGTGGAGGCAGAGATCCATGGCTGAGCACTGGGCAGAGCTCCTGGTCCAGCTGAGAGCAGAGGAGGAGAGTCTGTGTGAGCAAGGAGATAGGGATTATGAGGGAAATTCCCACAGTGATGGCTAGCCAGTGCTCTGGGGAGCTCACTGAACCAAGTACAGCCACTGGGGAACCATCAGGAAAGGAGCTAGGCCCTCTAAGGGTAGGCAACTGTTGATTGGCATGGCAGTATGTGGAGCCTCAAGGGGTGGGATCAGACTGTGTTCCTGTGCGTAGCCTGGCACTTTGGAGCCCATTCCCTGCAGAGGAACACCTAACCCAGTCTTGACTATGGCATGAGGAAATCAGACTTGCCTGGAGTGGTCATGCTGAGTTGACCTACCTTGGGACTTCTTGCCCTTTTGGGGGAGAGTGGATGGGGAGGGGCGAGGCTGAAGTCTGACTGGGAGGGATTGAGAGGAGGGAAGGGAGGGGGAGTGGGGAGATACATAAATAAAAATGACTTTTCTTAATAAAAAATAATAAAATTAATAAATAAAAATAAATCAAATTTCTGCTTTGATAAGGAATACCTGTCTATTTTTCAGGATAAATGTATAGTTATTATCACATATAGCTCAAAAGAGAAAACTCTCTTCCCAAAATAGTTCATGAGTGGAAATTTTTCTTTCTGATCTGCTATTACCACACCTCTCCAAACTTGAAAAAGCAAGCCATTCACAGTGACAAATGCTGATTTGTTTCCAGAGTGTGGGCGTCATGCACCTGCCCAGTGTCCCATGTTCACACCTGTCCCTCAGCTTCTGAGCTTGCTCTTGGAGTATTCCACTACCATGGCTACTCTGGTGTCTCACTAGCTTACGCTGCTGGCTGCCTCAGCTCTTCCAGGTACCAGCTGGGCTCCAACATAGCCCTCATTCACTGTCCACAGGGAACCAGTAGTTCACATGCCAGGCCTACCCTGACAGGCCATACGGTGGTGTGATTTTTATAGCCTATAACGTTCATAACCAGTCTTTTCTATTTGTCAAGATCCAGGACTGTCCCACACAGCAAGGTAAATGACTCCTGAAGTTGGAGGTTGACTTCTGGCCCATATACACATATATACTCACATACCCTTGTTTGAATACATACGTGAACACCACAGTAACACTGTCAATTTATTTGGTTTTAAACTATGAGGCCACATTCTCTTTAATATTGATAAATTACTGTTGTTGAGAAGATCTCATTTTTCTCATTTACTGTGTTCCATCACTCAGTTGACATAATGCTTGCCTAACGTGCTTAAAGCCCTATGTGAGTTCTAGGCCAATCTAGCATACACAAAATACCCCATTTAAAAGAAACAATCAAACAGGGGCTTGAGAGAGAACTGAGCAATAAGAGGGCTGGCTGCTTTTGCAGAGGACCCGACTTCAATTTCCAGTACCCACACAATGGCTCATGGCTGCCCTGTTCTAGGGAATCTTATACCCTTTTCTGACCTCAACAGGGGCCAGGCACATTTGAGATGCACAGACATACAAGCAAGGCAAAATATTCATCCACTTAAAGTAAATAAAGATATAAAATAGGCTAATTAAAAAATAAAACAATCCCCTCTTCCCCAGTCAGAACTGGTTTAAAAAGATAGCGATATATCAAAAATCTATATTTTAAACAATTACAGTAAAATGCTATTTCATTTATTATATTCTGGAAAACAGGGATGGTACACATCAGGCAAAAAAAAAAAAATCAAATATATTCAGGAGTGTTGCAGTAAGGTTTCTGGTCCCAGGTGGCCAGAGGTCCGGGACCCACAGACCTGCCACACCAGACCCCTTAGCCGCCCGTTGCTGCTGCTTAGGCCCCAGAAATGACTCAGACACTTATATTAAGTTCATGCTGTTTGGCCTATGGCTCAGGCACTTTGCTAGCTTGCTCTTACATCTTAACTCAACCCATTTCCATTCATCTGTCTGCCACATGGCCCGTGGCTCACCTGTGTTCCTCACATGTTTCTCCTTTGGGCTTCTGGCTCCGTCTCCCTGACTCGCCCTGCTTCTCCTACCTCTGCTCTGATTTCCCCTCCTACTTTTTCTATGGTGCCTGTCATGGGCCAAAACAGCTTCTTTATTTAAAGATTGCTATTCACAGCATACAGAAAGACATTCCCACATCATAGTAGTTCTTCAGCCACATGAACTTTAGGGAAGAATGATTCACATGCAGCAACATGTGCCTCTTTTAAGTGTGCAGTTCAGTGCATCCTGAAGGATGCCCTACACTCACATGACTCCCCCACATGACTGAGACTGTTTGGTGTCTTAGCATCACACTCCAGACATTCTTCTGCCCTTAGCCCGAGGTAAGGACTGGCCTCACCAGCTTTCACTTTCTGCCACTGCAGAGCCATTTTCTCCATTCTAGAAATCTATATAAGCAGCATAGAAACCACACACCACACACCATCTTTAGATTCTTTAGGCATAATGCTGAGCTTCACTTGTCATAATAGGATATATAAATAGCTTGATCCTTTCTATGACAGTGTAATATACTGTTGTAGTGCAGTACTGCATTGTGATATATTATCACGTAGGCTGCTATGAACACGTGTGCAGGTTTTTCTGTGACCATGGATATTCATATGTTTTAGGTTGTATCTATAAGTGGATTTGCTGTATCATTATTTTAAGTGTATGATTTACCTTATAAAAAGCAAGTAAATTGCCAGGAGTGATGGCTCACACCAATGTTCCCAGCACTTGGAAAGCAGAGGCCTACAGACGTCCATGAGTTGGAGGCCAGCCTGATCTACATGCAAGTCCTCGGCTAGCCACAGCAACATGATGAGACTCTGTTAAAAGTCAATACACAAAAGTTTTCTGTGCTGATGGCACTCCCAGGTATGAGGGCTGTTTCTAAAAACAACCATACTTTCTGTAAGAAACACACTGGGCTTCAACTCCACAGTGCAACATTGTATCAAAAGGCAAGAGGTCTCTGTCTGCCCAGGGACCGAAGTATTGCTACAGGAATCCACCAACAAGCTAATGCTGTGAAGACTCCACTGAGGTTTAGGGAGCCGAGCCCAACTGCAGATCAAAAGGATGCTGGCCGGGAAGAGATGCGAGCATTTTGAACTAGGAAATGACAAAAAAGAGAAAGAGCCAAGGAATGCAGCCCTCAGCTCATGTTGTTATGAAGACAGTAAATTATGAGGAGGTTATGATTCCAACATCTGGTTTCAGTTGGTCTTTTTTTTCCAGAGAGAGAATAGACAGAAACCAACAAATTATTTTATAAAATAATTGTACCCAGAAGCAACCCATGCCTACTCAACACCGACCTTTGTGTTAAGAGTCACACCACTGTAACCCACGCCTGAGACAATTAACTTACACAGAGGGAAGGTTTACTCGGCCACACAGTTTTGAAGGTTTCAGTTAGTGTTCGATCTGTCCTGTCACCTGGAGTCCATTGGTGACACAGCATGTCAGTACATGGGAGATCAAAACATTCACTCCTTGGCCATGAAGGAAGAGTACCGGGGAAAAAAAAACCCTGGCCCTTCACAACCTCTTCAAGGGTATCTTCCCACTGATGGGAAGATCTCCCACAAGATGCTACCTCTTAAAGACTGCAAGTCCCCCAATAGTGCCACCCTGGAACCCATTTTTTTTTTCTTTTTTTCCGTTTAAGAATTTTTAAAATTCATTTTATGTATACACCACAGATGCCCTTCTTATCTCTCCTCTCACTCACTCCCCACCAGTGGTGTGTGTGTGTGTGTCCTGTCCTGTGTCGGGTCCCCCACCCCTGCCCCGAAAAGGTAAGGTCTTCCATGGGGAGTCAGCAAAGCCTTGTACATTCCTTGTGGCAGGTTCAAACCCCCTGCAATAAGACTGAGCAAGGTGTCCCTCCGTAAGTAATTGGCTCCCAAAAGAGCCAGCTCATGCACCAGGGATAGATCCTGGAGCCCAATTTCTTAACACACAGGCCTTTGGGGACCATTCCAGATCCAAATGATGCAGCATTGTTAGTCTTCCTAATTATAGCCACGTTTGTGAGTCTGTCATCTCTTCCAGTTTTAATTTGCATTTCCCCGCTGAGAAGCGACATTGAGTGTCTTGTTCTGATTGGAATTTGTGTATTTTCCCCTAAGTATCTCTTCGATCTTTGGTGCGGTTTTTTTATGGCATGCTTGTCTTCTCATTTACTTGGGACCGTGGCTGTCTGCAAACTCTAAGTACCACTGCAGAGATGGTAGAAATTTTGAGTTACATTCATGAAATAACCTGCTAATAGCAATTAGCCACTCCATTTCTGGCCCTGGCTCCTTCTTCCGAGGGCTTCAGCTTCACAGCTACCCCTTCCCAGGACAGGCTCCTCTTTCTCCCACCTCACATCACACTTGCAATGAGCTGTCTTGGCATTCTGTGATGCTGCCAACTTGTGTGAATTCCCCTCTCTTTCTCATTAAAGCTCCACTGAGCTCCATTCAGTGCTACTGTCTATCTCTGACCACTTGAATTAAAACTGGGCCTGACCATCAGGTCTCACACTGTAGTAATCTTTTTGTTTACTAACTTTTTATTCACTGCCTCTACATACCCAGCAGTGCTCCCTGAGAAGAGAGACTGCAAATAGCCTGCTTTCCAGGGAAATCTCCAGCACACTGTCCACCCATGGCTCACACTGAGTGTTGAATAAATACTATTGTTAAGTCGAATAACCTCAGTTATCTATCAGTTATTTGGAGGTGAAACATGCTCAGAAATGTCATTGTATATAATTCTTCTTGAAACATTCTATAGCTGTTGATAACATGTAAGTGGGCACTATTTTCCTACTGGTCTATTTGTCTGAGACTCTTGAGGTTGCTAGTGCCTTCATGAGTTCACCTACGTGATTGTGTGCAAATCTAGGCTTTGCAGGAAACTCCATATCAATGCTAAAACTTTCAGTGATCAAGCATGGTGGCTCAAATGGGAAATCATAGCATGTGAGTAGCAGAGGAAGGAAGACTAGAAGTTTGAGGCTAGCCTGGGGTACACAGTGAGATCCTGTTGTAAGGAAGCAAGCCAGGACTCGTGGGTAATAGCCCTTGTTGTGCAAGCCTGAAAGCAGACTTTGATTCCTCCTCCCATCATGAAAAGAGAAAACTGACTCCAGAAAGTCATCCCCTAACCTGTCATGCATACTAGAACATGTGTGTGACCGTACTGACACGCACAGCACAACACACATGCAATATAACACACACAATAGAACACACACAACACAACATACACACAAGACACAGATAACACAACACACACACACAAAACACACACAACACAACACACACATAACACACACAACACAACATACACACAGGACAACACAACACACACAAAACACACACAACACAAGACACACATAACACACACATAAATAAAAAATAAAATGCAGTTTCTAGTTTTTAAAAGTAACACACTGAAGAACAATGGGATGTTTGTGAGCTCAAGTCATCACACTCACATGCTACTCAGTTTTTTTTAATCTGTGAATTAAAAGCAAAGAAAGAAATGAATGAACGAATGCCTGGGATGCCTCTTAGTGCCTTTCCCTTTAAAATATAGGTAACAGTAGTCACGTTATAAGCTGTTTTACAAGGGCCTGAGATGGGTGAGCAGCTCTGTTTTGTTCATCCACTTTAATTCTCCTGTTTAAAGACATTATTAAGCCAGCATTTGTAAGATAGATACGCTTTTTGTTCTCCACCCTTAAACTATGTACTTTGAAATATTTAATTCTAAAAATAAGAGTGTATGTGCCCAAGAGCAAATAAGCAGCAATTACATAACATAGCCAGTGGTACTATATGAAATAAACTGAACGATTAAAAAGAAAGAAAATGAAAAGGGGGGAAATGAAATACATAGTAATTCGGAGAAATAGCACTCCATAATAACAAAAAACAGATATCCAGACAAATCTGAACATCTTAAGATATTTAACCTTCTCTAAAGAACAAGGTTGTATAATTTAAACTTAATTTAAAAAGACAATGGTTGTACCTCATTTACTTGCGGAACCACATAATATATCTATGCATATTTTTTTCAGACATTAAAATAGTACCCTATGAAGCTCCATTTAAAAATAACTTTGCCTGACTATAACATAAATATGGTGCAGGTGTTACATAGAAATTGCATCTCCGAAATTAATCAAACTGTCCAAAGTTAAGCACCTAAGAAGTATCTATTGAGCCAACCATTTTTTTTAAAGAAGAAATATTTCTTTTTATTTTATGTGCATTGGTGTGGTGTTTTGCCTATATGTGTATCTGTGTGAAGGTGTGAGATTTCCTGGAACAGGAGTTACAGACAGTGGTAAGCTGCCATGTGGGTGTGGAAATTGAACCTGGGTCCTCTGGAAGAACAGCCAGTATTCTTAACTGATAAGCCATCTCTCCAGCCAAGTCCTAACTGTTAAGCATATACTTTGAAGTAAGAAAAGAGATCTGGCTAAATAAAGTAACTTCATAAATAACATTCAAAATCAATGGAGACGTGACTAACTTCTGTACACATAAGCAGTGGAAAATCAAGTCCTTGTGGTCCTTGGCTCCCAAGCTCCATGCTGGCCAAGCTTACTTCTAAAGCCTGTTGCCTCTTGGGACCCAGAACCCTCAGTGTCAAACCCATTATGTGTTGAAAAGCATTTTAATTTTCTCAGTCAAAACCTGTTTAATTTTCTCAATCAGTAAGACTGAAAATAAGGCATTTATCTTTTAGTCCTGATTTGATTTCCAATATCATGTCTAGCTTGTTATCAAGTTGTTTTTTAATGATGGGGTGAGAAAAAAGATTGGCAGTTATTTTTTACTTCCTTTCTTAAGCTTCCAACCCGAAAGGGGAAGAGAATCCTAAGTGTAACGACAATTCAATCATTTGCTTATCATGGAAGAAAGCGCTTCTAAATTTAAAAATAGTCCTCGCCTAGAGCCGAGTTATCAACATCTATTCTTGTCACAGCTACTAACTAGCCCTGTATCATAAGACACTTCTCCTTTCCATTTTAGGTCCCTGAGCATGGCTGGGAAGTGAAACACCTTTCATTTCTGAGGTTTGCATGACTGTCTCTCCATATTTACCTTGGCCTTTCCATTCCCCATTACAACCCGTCCAAGTAGAGTTCCTCACTTTCTAGATGCTTCTATTACTCCTTAATCACCTCAGCACTTTGTTCTAAAATATACCTTTGACATTGCTGAAGAATTTTGGTTTCTAAAATGCCACCAGAACCTTCGGTGGGAATGTCCACTGAAATTTCTTGCCATGCACAATCAATTCTTCTGCTTCAGCCAACACAGTCGTTCATATGAAAACATACAGTGTTTCCTTATCTCTTGCCCATTTTGTGTGTGTGTGTGTGTGTGTGTGTGTGTGTGTGTGTGTGTGTGTGTGTGTGTGTGTGATCCTTTCTGCCTATAATATTCACTTCTTTTCTTAGTAGCTCAGGATAGTTTGCTTTACTCATAAATCACATGCTCTAAAAGACAAAAGTGAGTTTGGTATTTGATAAGAGAAGGTATCCTCGGGTCCTGAGAGACAGAGAAGCCTCAAGAGGAAAGAGCATACCTTTTGATGGAGCTCCCCAATGTTTTCTTTCTTCTGTCTACTGATGATGGATATTAATGCTCATATGCACTGTGCAGGCCACCAGCTGCTGAGTGGATGAGAGCTTCCTGTTCCTGTGTAGAAAACTATCATCTCCAAGAGACAATCATGATCAATACACAAGAGATGAGAGTTTGTACAAAAATGCTTCCATTTCTTTGTGTTGCATGGAGATCATACTTCAGTGTTATATATGCCTCACCAAGTGTTTGCACTGGGGTTGAAACGCAGACACCCAGTGCTAAGCTCCAGGAGGAGGATCTGTGTTCTGTGCACGCTTTCCTGAGTCCTGCTTCCATAGTCCTCCACCCCCACTGTGGAAGGCTGACCCACACATACACTACTACCATTCTACCCATACATACCACTGCTTGGCTTATGGGATTCTAAGGGAGACTTGTGAATACACACGTTTTTCATGGCTTGATTTATTTAATTTTAAAAGAAAATAATTTCATTAATGGTTTCAAAATTTATCAGCCCATAATTATGTGCTGTGCTCTTCTATAATGTCTTAAATGTCCCATATTGTTTTATCAATCCAACACCGTTTTTGTTCTCCTGAAGGTCCCATGCTTACAAGGATGCCCTTTTCCCTTTCAGTAAATTAAGTCATAGTTCTATTAACCTACACTTATAATTTTATTTTCCTTTTTTTAGTCTTACACTTTCAATTTTACTCATTTTTGGTTTTACTTTGTAATTTCTTCCTCTTTAGTTTACTATGTCTGTGGCTTTTTATAAAACTCAGCCTCATTCTGTAGCCCAGTTGGCCTAGAAGTCACTAGATAGCTAAGGCCAGCCTTGAACTCATTAGCAGTCTCTCAAACATCTGTGGCTCTTTAAGATGAATGCTAAAACTTTAATTTTGCTTAATGGATATAAAATTATTCATTTCTATCCAAATATTGATTTAGAACTACCAGTTAGGGCATAAAGTGCCTTTTTGGTCTATGATTTCTAAATACTATAAAAGCCTCCACTGTAATTTACTTAGTAGAACACTACTTATCAAGGTAATATTTTACTTCCAAAGTTACTCAGTTTGATTAGATACCTTTAATTATTGATTTCTAATTGAACTTTTTTGATTAGAGAGTTACAGACCATTTCCTCCTTTAGTCTATATGTGTGTGTTCATGAGTTTATGAGTATATACGTTATATGTGCAGGTGTAGATAGATGCATATTTTTGTGGCCAGAGGACAGTGTCAGGCATCATCTGAGAAATCTTATTGGCATTCTTTGAGATAAGGTTTCTTACTGGTCAGGAGGTCATCAATCAAGATAGGCTTCAGGGGAGCTGCAGATGACCTCCACTTTCCTACCAATGGGATTACAAGCAGGAACTACCATACCTGGCATTGCCACACAGCTTCCAGGAATAGAGCTCAGGTCCTCACGCTTGCAAGGCAGGCACCTCAGTAGCTGAACTCTGAGAGAGAACTGCAGACTGCTAAGGAATTTTAGCCAAACTAACCCTTAATTTTTATAAATGTCTAAAATCCTTGCAAGCTATACATTTTCTGCACCTGGGGTAAATCATCCTCTAAAATACGCCTTGGCTAAAAACTGTTAATAAAGTTTGAATATTTTAATACTTTTTGTCTAGTTAATCTATTACTCTCTTAATTAGTTGATTGAACTACTCCAGCAGAACCATAGACTGGGAAATTTTGTCCCTGTAACTCTGCCAGTCTATAATCTAGTTTAACTGTTGTGTGGTTCTGATTCTTCAGGCATGCATTGTTATTGCTCTGTTTTTGTTAATTATTCACTTTCTCATTAATATTTTCTTTGCCGCCTTTAAGGTATCATATCTTGTCTTCACCTAAGGCACTATGTTTACATCACGGTGGTATTGGAGACTTGGCTCCCCATTCCATACAGATGCTGAGGCTCTATGTCCCCATAGATTTTCTAGATAACAATCCCTGGCTCACTGTTACATGTTCCTTCTTTATGTAAGTGGAGAAGAAGGTAACTATACACAAAATATGACAGAGGGACAGCACACACACACACACACACACACACACACACACACACACACACACACACACAGAGAGAGAGAGAGAGAGAGAGAGAGAGAGAGAGAGAGCAAGCTGATGATCATCAGTAGTGCCACATACATAGAAAGAGATGAAAAAAAATGCACACAAGATGGGGGTGTTTCAACATGTGCCCCTCTGCCATCTTGACTGTGAAGTCATCTAATTTTCAAGTAGAAAGCTTGATCAATTGCCATTTCAATTCTAAGACTTAAATTTGCAAATATGGCTCTTTGACATGAAATTAATTTTCCCAAGTAGTGTAGTGAACATTCTCGTTTCTCTGATGTAAAAGTAGCCCGAGAGGTTACAAGCTGCTAGTGACTGCTCATTGCTTCCACTGGAATGCACAGCTCCCCTGCAGCAATGCTCCTGATGGATTTCTGCAGGAGGGCCTGTTAAGTGCTTGCTGTGTTTAGAAATGGCACCTGGGCTGGTGCCCAAACTTGCATTAAGAAGGAGAATGGTATTAATGTGCCCTTAAAAACATCTGTATAACCTAGCAGAAAAAAGTCACTTTATTCTTATCATTTGCTTTATATCTTGCTATTATCATTGTTAATTACAGTTTTCTAATAAAGCAGTTATTTATTGAACCACCATCAGTCTACTATCCTCTACCTTAAAATTTATTCTTCCCGGAAAAAGTCTTTCTTCCTGTCAAAATTATATATAATTTAATTAAGGGTTTTGGATGAATGATTAAAATAAGTAATGGCAGAGAGATTGCTAAAGTTGGTGACTGAGCGCCTGGTTAAGTTAATGCCCAATTTATCTTCTTTCATTCTATTTAGGCTTTAAAATTCAAGCCTTTTTTTCCTCTCTAAAAGTAAAGATGTCTTAAGAGGTTTAAATCGAGCTAAGTCAGACACATCCACTTATATTTTTAACAATTTTGCATGTGTTTTGACAGCTTTTCTTTCTTCACCGTTTAGATTATAATTTATGGTTTCATTTCACAGCAGTTAAATATTATAGTCAGTTTTAGGGAGTGAAAAATTACCATTATCCAGCTTCCTAATACTGTCATACACGAATCATTCAGGAAAACTTTAGGGATCTGCCCAGCTGCGTTTCTCCTGACACATGCATATGTCTGTGTACAGTGCCAAGACTTTCAACTCTGTGGATTAGAAAGTGGATAGAACAAAATAAAGAAAAAATAAAATAGGGCATCTAATTCAGTACCAATGTGACTGTGCCACCTGAAGAACTACTGATGTAAATTTATTTAAATATATCTTCTTATATAGTTTTTACGAGAACTCTATATAATATAAATTAATGATAAAGCAAATCATTCACATAGAAGCAAAGAGCAAACACAAAGTGCATCCTGTTAATATTTCATTATCAATTATTATAAATCACAAAGAAATTGTATTGTCTTAAATTATTTATTATTGTATTGTGCGTGCGTGTGTTTCTAATGTGTGCTTTTGAGTGTAGGTCAATAATTCATAGTGGGGTCAGAAGAAAATTTCCAAGGTCATTTTTCTTCTGCTGTGGGCTGCAGGGACTGAACTCAGAGCGTGAGGCTTGTACCGGAAGTTTTCCATCAGTTTTCTCGTATTTGATAACGTAATTGTGTTTGATAAGCAAGAGCTCCATCTGGGTATTATGTCTGGAGAAGGTTTTGTAGGAAATGAGACGTAATTTTTAGATGTATTAATGATCATCATATAAGAAAAATTTTTGATGATTCTTGAGATGCCAAAACACAACAGATAAATGATAGATAGATAGGTAGATAGGTAGGTAGGTAGGTAGGTAGGTAGATAGATAGATAGATAGATAGATAGATAGATAGATAGATAGATAGATAGATAGATAGATATGTAGGTACATAGATAGGTACATAGATAGGTAGGTAGGTAGGTAGATAATAAAAGATGATTCCTGAGATGCCAAACACAACATGTAAGTAGGTAGGTGGTACATGGATGATACAGATAAGCAGATACAGATATAGGTATGAGGTACTGTGTGCTTCCTTGGCTCAGGTACACATAGGTATTGTACATGTACGTATATACTTGGCTGAAGGGAAGTACCTAAAAATTGGCAAATAGCAAGAAGAAATAATGACACAACACAAAGAGGAAAATGGAGGAAAGGGAGGAAGGAATCAGCAGAGACCAGAGGGGTAAGCTATTGCACAAAAGAATGAGACTCAGGGATAAATCTCTGAGGACGTTGGAGATACTAGAGGGAATAAACACCACAGTCAGATCTTACCCAGCTGTCTTCAACCTTCCTCAGCCTAGATTCCCTTGGAATGGCTTCCCTCTGTGTCTCTATCCTGTCTTAAGTACCCTTTAGTAAATTAAGGCATGGCCCCACCACACCTGCTTGGGAGCCTGGAATTCCTTCTATAATTTAAAGTGACTTTGACTCAGTTGGTATTAAGGGTGTAGGTCACCACTCCCAGGATACTCCCTGTTCTGGGATTAAAGGTTTGAATCACCACTCTCTGATTTTCCTAGACTGACTGTGGTTAGAGCTCTGGGACTTCTGGAGCTTTTACTAACCCCCCACATAGACTGTCGGTAGATTCCCTCTGATATCTCCAAAACTTCTGAAACTTTTATTGAACCCCCACAGTAAGTGACACTTTTGTAGTCAGGCTTTTACATGGTCCTGCAGAAATTCTCTTCTTTGCTAAACTTCCTGTCTTCACTCTGAAAGAATCCTAGCCTTGTGATTCATGAACAGAGAGGCAAGAACATCATACCATACCTCAAGTGTCTTTTTTTTTTTTTTGATAGGTTTTTGTTTGTGTTGTGGATAGAATTTGAGGCCTGAAGTGGGCCAGAAAACTGTACTACAACTGAGCCACACCCTAAACCCTCCAAACTGTTTTTAAAACTAAAAAATTAGTTTGCAGTGACTGGCAGATGTGGAAACCATTGTACTCACGACACAGGTACGCCATCGGGCCTTGGTTTGTTTCATCTTTAATAGTGAAGCTTCTAGTTAGTGCTCTGGAAAAAACACACATACATGATGTGAATGGAAATGAGGGTAACTGACTGAGACAAATACGCTTGCTTCTGCCTGACTGCTCATTCTGTTCCAGTAAGCACCTCAGACACTCCGCAATCTCATACTATTCGTCAAGTAGAAGCAACATATTTCTGTAGCATTGAGGTTTCTGGTGTCTGGTGGCCAGACGCCCAGACCCACAAACCTGCAGCCCCAGACCCCTTAGCCACCCACAGCTGATCAGGTCCCCAGAAATTACTTACATTTCATGCTGTTTGGCCTATGGCTTAGGCACATCCCTAGCTAGCTTTTTCATCCTAACTCAACACATTTTTATTAATCTGTCTGCCTTGTGGCCCATGGCTCACCTTTGTTCCTTACATGTTTCTTCTTTGGCAGCTGGCTTGGTCTGTCTCTGACTCTGCCCTGCTTCTCCTATCTATGCTGTGATTTCCCCTCCTGCTTTTTCTATGGTGCCTGTCATAGGCCAAAACAGCTCCTTTATTTAAAGATTGATATTCACAGCATACAGAAAGACATTCCCAGATCATATTTCAAAGGAGTTTGGCATTTGGGCCTTTGCTTTAAACTTAACAGAAACTCCTTGGGCGCTTGTCATCTGTGCTTGCCTTCCACTGTCCCCAGAGCTTTCTTCAAAGCCTAAGTCCTTTTGTTTTCTCTGCTGAAATCCTCCTGGTTGATTTTTGAAGGCAAATCTTCTCAACAGAGATGCATGAAAAGCACCCGGTTTCGTATTATTCATTCAGGGCACAGTGACCCTTCCAGTTTCATCAAAGTTTCCTAAGACCTGGTGACAGTCTTTTGTGCTTCCTGTTCTATCCTGACGTCTCTGCCGGATTTCTGGATAACAATGCTTTAGAGTGGATCCCACACATCACAATCTTCAGAAGGAATACTCTGGATGCTCAGATGACATCATTCCCTTCTGTGATGTGCTTCTTGCCCCAACAGGACATCAAGAGACTCTAGATTATTAACCACTATGTTACCCTTAGATACAATGCTATGAGAGACAAAATAGAAACAGTATTTAATGTTGCTGAGGACATTTCCCTCCATGCCTAGTACCAGCATTTAGTATTTGATAACATGGCATGGTGGCTGTATCTTTGAACAAAGGCATATCATAATAAAAATAACGTTTATTATTTTTGTTTGCTTGCTTTTTGGTTTGGTTTGCTTGTTTGTTCTTGTTTTTTGAGACAGGGTTTCTCTGTGTAACAGTCCTGGCTCTGGCTGTCCTGGAACTCACTCTGTAGACCAGGCTGGTATCAAACTCAAAGAGATCCACCTGCCTCTGCCTCCCAAGTGCTGGAATTAAAGGCATGTGCTGCCACCACCTGACTTTAATTATCTTATATTATATAATTTCAGGTATTTTTAAGAGTTCTATCATGTTGAAAGTGGACACAAGATTAGATTTTTATGAAAATAGAAATATATTGAACCCTATCTGTGCTCTATGACTTAAAGTTTTTAAGTTATTTTAGAAATTGTATCTAATAATGTAATTAAAATTGTATGTGAGATCTCTTCTAAGATAGAACAGTGGCCAGTGATGCTGAGTTTATCCAGAAATACACAGTCTTTAAAAATATTTTGGGAAGAGAATAAGTCCTTTTTAAGGGTTAACCCAAAACATGCTTTATAAGAATATTTCCAGAAACATGTAAACACGGCCTGGAAAGCAAACTGGTGATGGGTGGTGGTACACACCTTTAATCCCAGTGCTCCAGAGGCAGAGGCAGGAAAATTTCTGAGTTCAAGGCCAGTGTGGTCTACAGAGTGAGTGCCAGGACAGCGAGACTATATGGAGACATGCTATCTTGAAAAAAGAAAAAAAAAAAAAAACCAAGAAAAAAAGGCAAGATGGAAAAAGTAGACTGTTTCTTCCTCATTGCACATAATGAAGCCATCCAGACTTCATCCAGACATATGGAGCAACATTAAATGGAATCTCTCTCTCTCTCTCTCTCTCTCTCTCTCTCTCTCTCTCTCTCTCTCTCTCTCTCTCTCTCTCTCTCTGTGTGTGTGTGTGTGTGTGTGTGTGTAACAATAGTAATTTTAAAAATGCCATTAATTTGAGAAGAAATGTGGCAACACAGGAAGGGTTGGAGGAGGAAAAATAATTAGAAATGATGAAAATACAGTACTCAAAATTGTCAGTTTTTTAAAATGCAATTAAAAAGGAAATTAGCTGAATATGTTCCCCAGATGAAAATAAATGGAAAAAATAGTAACGATAAAAAACACAAGCATGTTGATTCTAAAGAGAGAAGGATATAGAGAACAGCAGAATAAAGCTATTGGTCACTCTGAGCTGTCGTACAGGTGATAGAGAGTTTTAACAAGCTCAGAACTGCCTCACCAGAATCCCTCTTGGGCATGTACATGGCATCATTAACTTTCCATGCTCAGAACAGCTTGACTTCCTACTACAAATTGAGAACTCCTATTTGCTTCATGCAATCAATCTACTGAATGTATGATATGGTTTCCAGCAGAGTAGACTATCTTACAAGAGCTTCTCATTAGCATATTATCTTTACGTAATAAATATTGTAGGCCATCCTATGGAGGATTTAAAAATATAACTATGAAATTTAAAGGAGACAAACTTACTGTCCTTAAAAAGAATATAAGGAGGGCTGAAGAGATGGTTTCAGCTGTTAAAGACTAGGCTCACAGCCTCAAAACCAGAAAGACTGTGAAAATATCCAAATGCACAGGCCTAAATCCATATGAAACCAGTTATTATAAATAATAGCTCCCAACATCAAGTGTTCTCATGTTGATTGCTGCAAATAAGCCTTAAACCATTCTGTTTTCAGTGTAGGAAACTGTCTGTGGCTGAATGTTTCCTGAAAACATTGTCTTCTTTCCTTAAAGCCAAACAAAGCATGAGTCCGAACCCACTGCAATTTCCTCAGAATGAATACAGTTCTGTTTCTTACCTGCATCTGCTCCCTTTACTGGAGTACAGAAATGAACTGATTTCCTGAAGGAGGCAGTCTTTTCCGACTTCTGGCCACTGCCATCTTGGGAACTTCATAGTATCAAAGAATTTACTCTCTTCCTCGTCACAACCATGTATGTCAGTTTTCAAATACCTGTGTCTTTTCCATGTTTAAAACCAAACAAATCACACACACACACACACACACACACACACACACACACACACACACACACACACACACACACCACCCACTTCATAACAACAAAACCCACAAGAAAGCTTATTCTGCATCCTCCTCGGCTTCTCCTTCATAGCTACAAACCTTGAATGAATTGTTTAAACTCATGATCTCAGTTCTGAGACACCTGTTCACTTCTCACTCTCCCCATCGAACTATGAGCCCCAAAGTCTTTAATCCCCACTGTGCTTAACTCTTTAAGCTTAGTGCTTATTAGACACATTTTTCTTGCCTTCTTTGATAATATTTATTCTTGTTTTCTTTTCAAACTCCAGAGGTGAAGTATTTTTTCTCTTTATATGCTTTCTTTCTGTAGTTTCATAATTTGAAGTCTTCAATCACTGCATATGTTGACTCTCAAGTTCATAAACATCAGTACAGATAATGTGTTACCGTCAATCAGCATGTCTTTTGTTCTTCTGGGTGACTCTACTTAGGTGCCACAGAATCATCCCTTAACTCTAAATTAGTTAATACCTAGAAGTTCACTTGTAGGCTTAAGTTACCTTTCAGTGCTCTGGAGCTGGGTATATAGTCCTGCAAGATGGCTAATTTCATAAGCCAGTAAGATTTCATGTACCCATCTCCCCTTCCTTAAGGCTTCATGTGCAATCATTTCCAGATGCTAACATTTCTATCTTAAATCCATTTACATCTCCCCATTCTCAACTCCACTGTGCAAATCAAAGTTACTATTTGCCACCCTATATAGGTGACATAAAAATAAAAACTTATCTTTTCAGTATGGGATCATGCCCCTGTTCTGCTTGGAAACGCATGACATTTTCCCACTTGTTTTTATGAGGAACCACAGAGTCCATGTCTGTTAATTTACTACTTTGTAAACTCTTTTGCTGTCTACCGCAAACTCTGGTCCCCCTCCCCTGATCTTCAATTCTACTTGCCTTAGGTCTTCCTGCAGTCTAGTTCTGCACCCCCAAGCCTTTTACATTGATACCCCCCTCCTCCCAGAATGACTTCCTTTCTCTAAGACAAACCCAGATCAAATGATTCATTTCTTGGGACACTTAACCATCTTTGTCTCCATCCTTTAAACAACACTTGCCTCTCCAATGTGGCTCTGAGCAAGGTCATTAATTACATGTCTATTTTTATATTTATTACATCAGTGTGTGTCTCACCCCATCAAACTGGCTCAATTAAATTAGGAAACAGGGCTGGTTTTGTTCAGTAGTCCTTGGAAGGTAGTCTCATTCTAGTAGGAACTACACATAAAACTTTGTATATTGGTGCAAACCTCTGTCCTCTACCCATATAGAAAATCTCTACTGCAGACCAATATGTGTGTGTGTGTGGTGTGGGAGTGTGTGTGGTGTGGGAGTGTGTGTGTGTATATGTGTGTGGTGTGTGGGAGTGTGTGTGTGTGGAGGTTGGGGGGGGTGGGAGAGTGTATTCGTAACAGATTCTCGGCGGCATTTCTGTAAGCCATATGCTGTGTAGGTCATGTATAACAATAAAAACAGAAACTCATCTTTCAAAATTTGATTTTAAATCCTTAATTCTTTATATAGATCTGCCACAGCAACAGCTCCAGTCTAGTATTTAAAAACAGGTATCTCTTGTCTAACCACTTTCTTTCGGTTACAAAGCAAACAATAATAATTTTATTTTTATTTTGGTTTTTTGAGACAGTTTCTTTGTGTAGCCTTGACTCTCGTGGAACTAGCTCAGTATACTAGGCTGGCCTTGAATTTACAGAGATTTACCTGCCTCTGCCTCCCAAGCTCTGGGATTAAAGTCATGGGCCACCACCATCAACCACAAAATTTTTTGATCAAAGCAAAGTAGAAGAGGGTACCCAGATTGTGCTTGCAGCATGCATAGATGTACAAGTGATTCAAACAATAGCTGCTCTTCAGCTGTAAAGATATTTATTATGTGGATATTGTTAGGACTATGCCTTAGTTTTGGAGCCAACATTAGAAAGAATAGAAACACTCACATACATCTGCTGATAAACTGAAGATTATTTTAGAAACATCAATAATTACACATAAAAACTAATTATTCTAAAAGGACTTATTGATTAATTAAAATTTTAAGTAGGAAAAAAAACTATACTAAGCCTAGATACGGCAGAGGCAGAAGCTTCCTGTGGTCACCCACTTGGAAGCAGGAGGATCCAGACTAGCCTGGATTATGAACTACTCTGTGTCAAATATATCACACACAAGCCAAACAAAAACAGCTCCCAGGCCAGGCTGGAGAGATGCCTCAACACTTAAGAGCCCCTTTTTGGAGTTATAGGGCCTGGAGCTCAGATCCCAGCAATCACACCATAAACCAGGCATCAGGCAAATACCTTTAATTCCAACTACCAAGGATTCAATGGCTGCTGTCTTCTGGCCTCATGCCTATGTAATTCCCCAACACACACACACACACACACACACACACACACACACACACACACACACACACACACACACACACACGCATGCACGCACGCATGCACACACACAAATTCTTTTTATACTCACTAAGATACACACAAATGAAAATAAAACCAAGTAGTTATAAAATAACAACCCATCCTCACTAGATTTGAGAAATCTCTAGCTTGTATAAAAATGTATTCTCTTTTATTTTTTTTTTTTTGATGGGAGAGGTCATAATGGGCCATTCTGATATTTTACAGTCTCCTAAGCAATCCTTTTTGCTTCTAAAGTGTTCCCACTATGACATAATTCTGCTACACCTTTGCAATCCTCAAAAGAACAGTCTCAGGTCTTACCTGTACTCTGACTTCTGAAGACTCCTTCCAACAGCCAAATCCTTTCTTTTTTCTCTTGGATCTCAGAATGTCAAAATGTAAACTAGAAATACGCAGATTAGATCGCCTCACCTCTGGCTGCTTTCCAAGCTTGGATGGGGAAGCAGGAAGTTTACAGGAAGAAATCTCATTAGGTTCTTATAACTGGGTTAAGGACATTGGACATGTGAAATAGTGAGCATGCCCCATACTAAACTCAATGCAAATATTCCATACCAAAACGGTTTGGGATATGGATTTCCCGGATCTATTTTACTCACTAGTGCAGGTCATAAGTCATTAACACTTTTGTCTTTAGGAAATCTAGTGGACATACACTTCTGAATTTTCATTTGAAATGTTTTGAGGGTCTTAGTATTTTCATCCTCGTTCTAGCCCCAAAATCAGGATAGGATCTTATTCCAAGTCATATGCCGCTTTTCAGTCCCACCTAAGTTTTATTATATCAGGTGTGCTGGCTAGTTTTATATCAACTGGAGACAAGTTTCACTTATCTGAGAGGAGGGAACCTCAATTAAGGAAGTGTTTCCAAAAGATTGGGCTGTAGGCATTTTCTTAGTGATTGATGGGGAAGGCCCAGTGCATTGTGGGTGGTGCCACCCCTGGGCTGCTGATCTTGGGTTCTATAACAACACGGGCTAAGCAAGCCACCGGGAGCACATCAGCAAGCAGCACTCCTCCATCAGCTCCTGCCTCCAGGTTCCTACCTCATTGCTTTTGATGATGGATTGTTGAATAGAACTGTGAGGGATATCAGTCCTTTTCTCCCCAAGCTGTTTTTGGTCATGATGTTTCATCACAGCAACAATAACCCCAACTAAGACATTAGATAAAAACAGAACTTGACCAAATATTATAATACATAAAAACCTTGATTTATAAGTAAGGCTGCTGATAAGCTTGAAAATAAAATAAACCAGTACATTATTATACAGTCTTGAATGGATTTTTTTTAACCTTAATAGAATTTTTATTTATATAAAATCACATATGAAGATATGAAAGGCATATTATTAGTAATACAATGGACTTGGCAAATATTTAGCAAGCATCAATATTTATTATAAGGCTATTAACGACCATTGTGAGCATGCAAATTTTCACAGGGCCTTGTAGCTCTGACTGAGAAAAGAAGGTGAGAGGTTTTGTAGACAGCTTCCCTTCTGACAGATGTGTTTGGTCTACCCTACCGCCTGAGATTTGCCGACAACAGCCTTTCTAATTACTGTGGTTATTTTGATTGCACATTATCAGGAAGGTGGGGAATATGCTGCTTCTTTTTTAGAATGTAGAGCTTGGATTGATGAATCTCATTTATCTCAGTGTCAGCAATCCATAAAATGTCAGCTTTGTAATCCAGGGTTCCTAAGTGTTTACGTTTTTTAATACAAGGCATTTTCCATGCTGCCACACGGTCTTAATAATTAGAAATTTAACTGCTCCGAAATAACGTTCCTCAGCACAGAGGACCTATAACTTGAGTACACTATTGCCTGACTGCCAACTATATAGTTAGTTTCCATTTCTTTATTGATTTGTTTTTCTGTGTTAAGGAACAATAAAATTTATCATTTATAGCAAACTACCTTAGGTGACTTACTTGAATTTCTACAGACCTCTTCCTTAATAGGTTTTGCTGAGATGCAATGCATATTTAACATAGTGCACAGATTTTACTTGTGCAAGTCAATAATTTTTTTGTCTAGTGTATATTTCCTTTCATTCAGTAACTTCAATACAGAGATTTCCCCATGATTTTAAAAAGTTCCATTGTGCATTGTGTTCTTAACTCTGCCTTCTTCCCCACTGTGGAGGTTTGAATAAGAAATGTTCCCTCCAGGAGTTTATGTGTTCAAACACTTGGCCCCCAGCTGGTGGTGCTGTCTGGAGATGTCTGAAGCTTTTAGAAGTTGAAGTTTGTCAGAAGCACATCATGGGGTGGGGTGGGCCTGGGGCCAGGCTTTGAGAGTTTATAGGCTTGCTTTACTTCTCTCCCTCCCTCCCCCCTCCTCCGTCCTTTCCTCCACTTCCTCCTTTCTCACCTCTCTCCCTCCACCCCTCTCTCCTTTCTTCTGTGAGTCTCTCTGTCCCTTCCTTCTCCCTGCTTCCTGTGTGATAAACTGTGGTTAGCCAGCTTCCTGCTCTGGCTGCCTACTGCAATACCTTGCTCACATTATGGACCCTCCAGAACCATAAATCAAAACAAACTCTTTGTTAAGTTGCTTTTGATCATAGCATTTTATCATAGCAATGGAAAATAACTAATATACCCGCCTGGATACCCACAGGAATGAATTATACAGTATTTACTTTGGTGTCCGGCTTCTTTGGCTTGGCACATTTTTCTTAGACTTCTCCATGATTGTTGGTGTGTAACTCTTTAACTCTGAGTCATAGCCCATTGCATATTTATATGATTCTTTATCATTTGTATGTTGAAGGAATTGCAGGTTGTTTCTTATTTATGAAAAAAAGCTACTGTTTACATTTTTGTACATATCTTTTGATGGACAGAAATTCTCCTTCCTCTTGATTAAATACTTCAACGTACAGTTGCTAGGTTACAGAGATCTTTAACAACTGTTTACACTGTTTTGAATTCCAGTTGCAATATGTGAGAGTCCTAGTTGTCCCATATCCTTGTCAACACATGTACAATATAGTCACTGTCATTAAGAGAACGTGCAATTCATTTGTTATAGGCCCTACCTTTGTCTCTTGCCCAACACTCCCTCACTGTAACAGCAAATGCAGGGAGACAATTACCTTATTCCTGCTTTTCTGGATGAAATGAAATGAAGGAGAATCTTTAACTCTATGTCTGACATCAAGTGGAAATTTACGTTTTTAATGATTTCCTCAATCAAGTAATATCTTTCTCTTCAGTGTGCTCAGAAATTTTCTCATGAAATTGACTTTGGTTTTTGGCTGGAGAATAACACAATTGCTGGAGACAGACCATAAACATCTTGTTGACTGTGATAGCTAGTTTTATGTCAACTCGACACCAGTTAGAATCATTTGTGAGGCAGGAAATTGAGAAAATTTCCATCAGATTGCCCTGTAGGAGGTTGCATCGATTGATGATTAATGTGGGAAGGCCCAGCTCACTGTGGGTGATGCCATCTGTGGGATGGAGGTCCTGGGTTTGATAAGTAAGTAGACTGATTAAGCCACAAGAAGCAAGCCAGTAAGCAACATTCCTCCATGGCCTCTGCCCCAGCTCCTGCCTCCAGGTTCCTGACTTGAGATCTTGCCCTGACATCTCTGGGTGATGAATTTTGTGATAGAAGCTGGAAGAAACCCTTTCCTTCCCAAGTTGCTTTTGGTCATGGTGGTTATCACAGCAATAGAAACCATAAAAAAGACATGGCACCCAGTCTTATTCCATTTTTAAATAACAGCCTCGTTGCTCTAGCATCCAGTTATCATATTTAAAGTAGTTAATCATTTTTTCCTAGTCACAAAGTTGTATGGCCCTCAACAAAATCAACTTCAGAATACTTAGAACCACTGTGCCTCTTAGCAACTATTCTTCTTCTGTTTTGCCAGTAAAAAGTAGGGGTAAGGGCATTGTTTTACTGGTACTGTTCTTAGAATAAGTAAATGCTGAATAGCTGGGTCATAGATAAAGTATATAATACAAATTAGTTTTGAGTTACCATACAAATATCTTATTGAAATAAGTGTAGTTAATCCCAAGGAAGTATTTGAGGGAGATGGTTCAGTGGGTGAAGCACTTGCCTCAGGAGAGCCAGAGTTAAAACTCCCAGCACCCATGTAGGTGTCTCATGAGCCTGGGGCTCAGCAGTACCACCATTACTTATCAAGCACAAATGGAATCCCTGGAGCAAGCTGCTAGCTGGATCAGTGAGCAATGGGTCCAGATGAGAGACTCTGTCTTAATACATGAAGTGGAGATCGAAGAAGGCACCTTCCCTAAACATATTGCTTGCACACATGTGTATCTTTGCCTATACAAACATGCATGTACATACATACCACACATGTGAAAAATTTAATGAGTCCTGCTTCAAATGATACAGTGAAAAGCTAGAAAACCACCATAATTGTTTTGCTAAATAATGTCATCATTTTATTATTCTTTTTGCAACAATCAGAAAAATGCTCAATACTCCTGACTTAGTAATAATATTTGAGGAATATTTTCTTATGAAATATTTCAAGTTAGCAAAAACATTCTCCTACATTCTGCTTATCTTAGGATGTCAAAGGATATGGGAAACCTGTTTGTTTCTGGTTTTTTTTTTAAACAATTTATTTATTTTATGTATATGAGTGTTCTAGTGCAGGTACAACTTTAGGAAAGAAGAGGGCATCAGATTCCACTGTGGATGGTTGTGAGGAGACACCAACGGCTGCTAGGAATTGAACTTAGGACCTCTAGAAAAGCAGCCAGTGCTCTAAACTACTAAGTCACCTCTCCAGCCCTCTGCTCCGTTTTATTCAACATACTATTTTTATTGATTATTTGGGATTTTCACATAATGTATGCTGATCACACTCCCTCAGGTCTTCTATGTCCACTCTCCAACCATTGTGACCTCTCTCAAGAAGAAGAAGAAGGAGAAGGAGAAGAATAGAAAACATACTAAGTCCAGTTTGTTTGCACATATACTCACTTAAGCATGGTCACATATCCAGTGGCTAGCCCCTTGAGGAAAACGGAGTCTTTCCCACCCCGACACCTGCCTGAAGCCATCAACTGTAAAGAGCTACAATACTATTAAAATTTTTAGGAGTTCTCTTCTATTGATTTGTGTAGACTCTTCCTTGTAGGGGGGTGAAGTTGAGTAGAGATGTTGTCACAAAAGCCTGTCTCTCATTCTCAGTGGTGAGTCTGCAGTCATTGATACTACTTTAAAAGAAGCTTTCTTGCCCTTTATAGTCAGTAGCAGCATGGGTCATGAACTTCCACGTGGTTTCTGGGGAAAGCATGAACCCGGGACATCCATATGGCCCCTGGCATCAGGATAGCATGGGCCGAGGACCCTAGTATGATATCCAGAGGCACTACAGATCATGGACATTAACACACCCCTGGGCAGCAACACAGGCTGCATCAACATGGCCCCTTGTGGCTGCATGACTCACAGATGTCCACATGGCTCCAGGTGGCAGCACAGACAGTGAACATCCACATGTCCTCCAGTGATAACATGGATAACAAATATCAACAAGGACCCTGGCTGCAGCAAGACCATAGACACCAACCATAGGCATCAACATGGTCTCAGGCAGCAACACGGACCATGGACACTAACACTGTCCATGACTATGGACATCAACATGGCCTCCAGCAGTAGCAGAGACAATAGACATCCACCTGGCTTTTGGTGCTAGCATAGTCTATGGACATCAACACAGTCACCAGTGGCACAGAACATGGATATCAGGCCTCAGAACAGCCTGGGGTGGCAGCATGGACCATGGCACTAGCATATCCTCTACTTGTAGTATGGACCACTGTACAAACATGGCCCCTGGGTGCAGCACCAACTATGGAGGGGAAGACAGGTTGTTATGCTCACTGAAACAGTGTGTTCCCAACAAAGCAACCTAAACTCCCTGTGGTAAAGATCCTGCTTCATGGGAAGAAATCATGTAAAAGAGCTAATGATTGTGGAAAGGAAAAGTCATGGTAAGAGAGCAAGCTGGGAATACATGTTCCCTGCCTGCCACTCCTGAAGTTAGATGGGAATGTGTGGAGCAGCAAGCTTCCAGAAAGATGAGTTTTGCTTTGAGAAAGAGAAACTGACACACTTAGAACTTTGACTGGTGTCAGAGCTTTAAATAGGAAGAATTCTCCAGTGCAGAGATTTTCTTTCCCTGGTAATCTTTTCTGTATAAAGATTCTTACTGAGTCATCAAGCATTGATTTGGGGCTTGAAAATCAGAACACTGTTCCCTACAATCATGTGTCTTAAAGTCTTAGTTTTCAGAAATCGAGCAGTCTTACTGTCTTTACTGTTGGATCTATAGAATCATACAACTGTCACTGAATCAATTTTAGAGCATTTTAGAAAGAAAAAGAGCTATGGGTTTTAACTGCACTACTAGGGATCCAGCACCTTCTTCTGGCCTCAACAGACTTTGCACTTGTTTGCACATACTCACTCACAAATGCACAAGATATACATTCAGAAACAATAAATCATACGTAGACAGGTACTGAATGCTATTCATGGTATAAAAGCTTTGTGGGGGCAAGAGGTGAGAGAAAAAAATTGTAGGCACACATCAGACCAACTATCTCTAGTAAAATCTGGGATTCATAAATCCTAAAAGCATTTTAAACTCTTTGCCAGCAGAGTAGAAGCAGGGCTCCAGGCTCTCTTAAGTTGGTATCTGTGATCCCAATTCAACAATAATTTATAATTTCATTGATCTCTGGATAGTGCTTGTCTAGTATGTGTGAGACCTCAGGACTGACCATCAGTTCTACACAAAAGACAAAAGAAATAAAACATGGAAGAAAACAAATAAACACACAAAGTCTTCATTTCCTATGTGTCAAAACACACTAGCAATACGTTTGATGTTGTGTCACAGCCGGTCAATGAAGAGATTGTGTAATGATTAAAGCAGTCTGCTTTCAGCCTTCTTAGAGTTATAGAATAATAGTTTCATAAGAGGCCTCTGAAATTTTATTTTCAAAGCAAATGTTTCTCAGAGAAACTGGAATAATTCCTCCAGAAGAAGTAGCTCCTAAAGCCATGTTCTGAGGTCTCAAAGGTATTTTGAGTTAGGACCCACACCTACTCTATGATGCAGTGTAGTGATTATTTCTAATAACTAATCTCTTTTTCTGCCCTGTCCTTGGTAATGACCAGTGGGGCTCAATGCTCATGCACCATGCTGACTCTTTGGTCTTTGGTGCAACCTTCTTGCTGCTTGCAAACTCTGGGGATGAATTTGGCATTGCCCCAGACTGTGTTCCTGCCAAGTCCAATTTCATCAGGGAGTAATAAAGAACAATACACATTTTTACTTTAATGTTCAAAGATTTCTGGATCATTGAATTTGGACAGTGTTTCATCTGTGGGATGCAAATTATTCTAATTACAACAAATTTAGCTAATAAAAAAGAACACCTGCCTTTTTAGGGCAACATCCTCCAAACAGGTTTGTAATAATGAATTAGAATGAAATTAAATTTTGCTTGCATTTAAGAGTAGTTAGGAAAGAATAAAAAAGAAACAAACAATTGTGTTTGCCATTGGGGAAGGCATTAGCTGGTTAAAGAACTCTACAGAAGGAACAACAGGCTCTTATGTGTGCATTTGTACTGCGTGTCCCCAACAAAAGAAAGGAAAACAATAAAGAAATCACTGTGTGGACACCAGGATGAAACGACTGTTCATGATTGACATTCCAAAAGGAAGGCTTCCTCTAAAAACACAACCGCCAAGAACTGAGGGATTGACCACGCACGCATCACACTTTTCATATAATTTAGTTGTAGAAAGAACCTCAAGAGGACAACAGCTTTTATTGTGCCCTTCATTTTGTAGACTTCAGTTCTATAGAGGCTGAGCATGTTTTCCAGACACACAGTCAACCTTTGCTACAGCAGAGAACATAAACCCTACACTTTGGAGGTTTGTAATGGACTGTCTACTAGATTTTATGGATCTCCTTGCTGTAATAACATTCTGCCCAATGTTGGGTCACTTAAAGTATATGAATCTACTACATTTTAATATACAGCCCATTTTTGGTTTTTAATCTCTCTTAAGACCTATGAGAGGTAAAGTAAAATAAGTAAAAAATTTTTATGGTCAAGAAGTGAAAGTGAAATAAATCCCACCAAAGTACCTGGTCATGTGCAGGGACTCCTATCACACAGTTATCAAGGTCTCTCAAGGTCAGATTAAAAGCTTCACTAAACCCTTGAGTTGAGAGGTTGCTATCACAAGAGAGGAAAATAAAGCAACATTTGCAGGTCAAAAATTATTTCCCAGTCTTCAGAGAAGAATGAAGCTCTGTTGCTAAAATCCCGCCTTGTATTCCTTCTTTCTTTTGACTTGTCTACCTTTCATGTGAGTGTTTTTCTGCATATATGTATGTGTACCTGGTGCATACTGAGGTCTCTAGAACTGAAACGAGAGACAGTTGTGAGCTGCTATGTAGGTGCTAGGAAACAAACCTAGGTCTTCTTCAAGAACAACAAGTACTCTCAACTGCTGAGCCATTTCTCCAGGATACCCTTGAGGTTTTATTACAAGGATATTACTACAAGGTAGCATTCAGTGATGATCCCAGAAACAATTCCTGTGTGGTGATGCTTCACCTGGAAATGCCTCTGATTTCATCAAAAAGATAAATAAATTAATTACTGATACAGAATGAGCCAGTGAATGAAGTTAACATCTTTGTTTCATTCAAATGGAAGATGATATCCACAGAAAATGTCCAAGTCTTTCACTCCTGTTTTAAGTTCTGTAGCCTAGTGGTACTACCCCCTAGCCCTATCTTTCAATCATAAAACTGTATTTCATCACTATGCAGGTAACTAAGAGCCTCACACACAATTGAATTATAAGCAAAGTGCGTAACATGCAGTACTTCTTAAAGCTTAGTGCACACACACACACACACACACATACACACACACACACATACACACACACACACATACACACACACACAAACACACACACAAATTACCTGAGGATATTATTAAACTGCCCTTGATGAACTTCATAGCCACTGGGGCTAGGCTTGAGACCAGACCAAAATTCTGCATTTGCCAGAGTGATGCGGTTCATCCACACTGGAACAAGTTTTCAATGGTGCAGGTTTCTGTTTCTTTAAAAGTTTATAAGGTTATAAGTTTATAAGTAACATTACTAAGCAATTATTTGGGGGAGTTTGAGGATAGATGATATAATAACAAACATAATAACCCATTGGCACAAGACAGTTCTAAAAACATTAAGATTGATGAATGGAATAAACAAAAGACCTTTTCTCCTAGGGTTCATTTGATGTTGCTAAACTGACGTAAGGCAGAGAATTTAAAGGTCTCAATTAGGAAAGAAAAGGCATGTGGATAAGAATCACTGAGTAGTTTTGACTTTATTTCAGAAGTGGGGTAAAGTCATTAGTGGCTTTCAGTCACAGTGATGAGAAAGCAGAAGTAAAGTTTTTATCGAAAGTGATTAAGGACTGGGAGTCTGAGGGTGCTTTTGTGGTAACAAGACTTTGATTTCATGAAGGTATGAGAGTTGGGTTACTGTAAGGAAAAGGAGACCATTGAGAAGCTGAGTTACTGAGCACTCACTATCAGCTATTCTGTTTTATGTTACATGGGCTGCCAGTCAAAACACCAGGAAGGCCATCAGAAAGTGCACGGGTGCACCCACACCCACCCTGGATGTCCCTGAACAGCCAGGCCCCTCTGGGAGGGCCTACTTGACCTTTCCAAAGCTCTTCAGGAGGCAAATGGCATACTGCTTGCTTGTAGGCATTCCTCAACCCTAGAACCTCACAAGGAGACCTTATACTTCCTGTCCCTGCTTCCCCTGTGGCCTGCAGACCTTATGGGGTATGTCCCAGGGGTAGACAAACGATGTTCAAAGAATGTTGTTGACAATATTTTCTTATTCTGAAAAGTCCAGATTAAAAATAAAATGTTATTTACTAAGCCGTACGTTCCCTTCCCTTCCTGCTCTTCCTAATTCTTCTCAGGTGGGCCTGAGCTTCTGCTTCCTAAAGAGGTGGTCAGGAGATGCAAAAGAGGGAGGGAGTGACCCATTTGATGTTTCAAGATTTTTTTTTCTCATACTAGTAAATGTCCTGAGTCAGGGTATGAGTCTGATTCTGACTGGATCCCAAGTGCTTCCTATTCCCATTCTATCCCACGGCCAAGCATTGTAAGCTGTCTAGGAAAAAGCAATTGGATGAATAACACTGTTTTTCTTCAGCCTCCAAGTTAGCCAAGTCATTGTTTTGTCTTGCAAGAACTGTACCCTGAAATACCATGGAAAGCTATTAAGAAATGCGGTGAGGTGACTGAAGGAGCACCTTCATCTCAAGTGAGGAGACCACAGTTTCAACTCTGACCACAAGCTTCAGCTCCTCATTTTTGGTTTTTGGTCCAAGTAATATATTAACAATCCAAATAGCTGCCTTTCCCACTTCAGCCTTTTCAAGATTTTTTTTTTTTTTTTTATGCATCGATTTTGACTGGATCTATCTTTATCAAAGTACATTTTGCCTCCTTTTTAACTTGAGGCAAAACAAAAAGTTGAGCTCACCCAACTAAAAGGTCACACGATACTATTAATAACTCATGTATATCACAGTTCTGAAACTTTCAAAACTGGAGTTTACCTCATATTAAAGTCTTCTAAATGTATGTTCTTTGAGGTTTTTATAGAGGTGTCCTTTTGTGGTGCCTCCGAATTTTTCTTTGGAGCTGCTTAACACCACCTGTATCTACTCTGGTTTCCTAGGAGTAATGATTCTCAGCTGAGGCTAAAATATTGAACACTTCGAAATCAGTAGAAGACTTTAAGGAGCCTGGATGCTTGGGACCAATTAAATCAGAATCTCTGGGTTGGGATCCAGAGGTGAGGATATTTTAAAATGTCAATATTGAAAGCTCTTACTTGGATAATCATACTCTCTTCAAGATTTAGAGAGAATAAGATAGCCCTTTCATTTTCCCCATGGGATAATAAAAACACATGGATTTGAAGCACATAGGTATTGGTTTACACAGAAGAAGCCATAGGTCGATTTGAAGGGTAGGAAGCTGGAGGGCTCCTTGGAGACAAATGTGGAAGTCTCAAGAATTGGAGAACACCACTTCAGCAGGAGTATTGACTTAGCGCCTAGAGGTTGTATTGGTAATCTGTAGTTTAGAAGGCTTCTTAAGACCCCTACGGGCAGGGAGAGCTCTTGCTCAAAATGAGTCTTTTAGGTGATAACAGTTGTGTCTGTTTGGTCTGTACCAAAGGCTGTGGGGAAATGAGAGCTCAAGCATATCTTGGTTGCTTCTCACTCTAGCACTGACTCAACTCCCGCAGTTTCCAGGTCTGCACGGAACTTTTTAATTTTATATTTAACACAGGTTACAGGTGACCTTTACAGGATGTCCTGCCATAAGAGGCACCAAAAGAGCATCATGGAACCATCTGGGGTCTGAGCCTGTGGCAAGGAGCCTGGGCACTTGCTCATAGGACATTCCTTTTTCTTCTGCCTTTTTTTTTCTTTGCAATCAATTTGTGATTCACTTTCTTCGTGTGTCAAAAGGATAGAGGACTAAGTGCCGTGCATAGCCTTGAAGGATTTTCCTTAACAAGTAAGCATGCTGCAGGACCCTGCAAAACTGTAAAAACATTAATATTATTCAGACAAAAAGTATTGATTCTAATTGTTTATGAATGATGAATTTTACCCATTTCTTCTATTGACTACATGAATTTTCTGACTAAATCATGTATAAAGTACAAAGGGAGACAAAATTTTTATTACCAAGTATTTAATACACAATGAAAACAAGAGAAAATTGGTTAAGATGCAAATGTGCTAGGCACTTATGATGATAATGGAAACTGGGGAGAAGTAAAGAGAAATTGTCTGTTTTTTCCCCCCTCACAATGTATAGATCCTGTTCCTGCTTATTCTCCCTTGCAGCCCAAAATGAGTCTTTGTCACTTCCTAAGGCAAAATAAAAGTTCAGTCTTTGTCTTTATTATCTTCTCAAGGGAAATTTCAGTTCTGGTCCCAGCCACTCTGGGACTTGCTGCCACAAGGCTGTTCATCTGCTCTACAGAAACAGGACCCAGACTTCTCCAGAGATCCCACAACTGCTTGCTCACTTCATATACACATGCACAGAAAATCTTTATTCTTAAAATGCCTCTTTGGAGAAGTGGTTTCCAAACAGAATAGAAATATTAAAATTCTGTACTGGAAGTTACCCATTTCAGTATCAGGGGTATAGTTAAGTAGTGGAGCACTTGCCTAGCATGTGTGAAATTCTAGGTCAAATCCTCAGTACCACCAAGGGAAAAAAAAAATAAACAGCAACACACAAACAAAGGAGGTTACTAGATGCCCTGCTTAGCTTTAACTGTTAACTTATCATAACCTAGAATTATCTTGGAAAAGAATCCCAATTGAGGTTCAGATGTATTCTCTACATCAGAGTGATCTGGTCCATGTCTGTAGAGAATTGTCTTTATTTTAATTGATATAGGAGGGTGCAGTTCATTGTGGGCGGCAACATACCCTAGGCAGGTGGTCCAGACTGTATAAGAAATCTAGTTGGGCTTGAGCCTGTCTCCAGGCTAGTAAGCAGAATCCTCCATGGTCCCTGCCTTCTTTAGGTGATGTGCATCCCTTGGTTGGAGGTAATGCTGTGTGGAATATCAAGCAGATATTTCTCCAAGGTTCTGCCTCCAGTACTTCCTTGATGTCCTGCAATGGTGGACTGTGACCTAGGTTGTAAGGAATAAACTATTCTCTCTCCTAAGTTGCTTTTGGTCAGTCAGAATGTTTTGTCACAACCACAGAAATGATACTAGAAACCGGGTATGAAGTCAGGAAGGTTGTCTATACTTTTTTGTGAACACCCAAGCAATCTCCCAAAGATGCTTATCATCAGGAAAGGGAAGTGGGTTTAGAGCCATCAGAAAGAAAGTTGTCTCTCAGTTCTTCTAATGGTTACTTGTCTTTCCTCTCTCAGTGTTTATGAAACCAGCCAACCTATATTATTTTATTTTAATGATATTTTGAATGAATGGTTATAAGGAATATATGAGAAATATTACTCCTTAAAGAGAAAATTGCCCTTCATTGGGTATGTTAGTATTGAATATCTACAAGTTATACATTATTTCGAATGACATGAAATTTCCATTTTCATGAATGAGTTCTGATTCACATTCCCATCTCATGTCTAATTCTGGGTCGTGATGATCTGTTCCTGTTTCTGTTTATATTTTCAGTTTGTTTTTGATGCTGAATCTCACTACATAGCCCATACCAAACTTGAATTCTCAATCCTACTGCGTCTGCCTCTTGAGTCCTGGAATTACAGGCATGTGCCACTTTTCCTGGCTTCCTACGTGGTTCTAGATGCTCACTTTTAAAATCAGAAGATTTGACTTTAGGCTATCATCTGGAGTATCTTTAAATTTTTTGGGTTTACCTCTTGTACCACAGAGGCCAGCTGCTTCCTTCTACTCATTGCTTCATGGTATGAAAATGTGAATCATTTAGAAATAATTTCCTTTCATGAATCTTAACACAGTTCATCATGCTTGACTTTAACTGTATCCCTAGGGGATGAAAGGAAAGGTCCTCCATACATTTCCCAGGAAGGGCAAGGACTCCCAAGGTGAGTCAATTCAGTCTGGCATATCCAGTTGAGGCAGGACCAAGGCCCTACCATAGTATCAAGGCTGAGCTCCCAATAGCTCAGATCATCATCTCTGTGGGTCTCCTCCTCATGATCCTGATCCCTTTGCTCATATACTCTCTTCTCCCTCTCTTCAGCTGGACAGGGGAGCTTGACCTGGGGCTTCGCTATGGATTTCTGCTTCTGCCTCCATCAGTTTCTTGATGAAGATTCAATAATGACAATTAGGGTGGTCATTCTTTGATTATAGAGGAAGGTCTGTTTAGTTACACTCTCCACTGTTGCTTGGAGTCCTATCCAGGGACATCATTTTGGTTCTTGGGTATTTCCTTATCATCAGGATTCTCTCTAACCCCAAAATGGCTCTCTTTTTCAAGATATCCATTTCTTTGTTTTTCCCCTCTGTTGTTCCCCTCACCCAACCATCCCATTCTCTCATGATCTTTTCACATCTCTCCTTTCTCGCTCCCCCATTTTGATGCCAACTTCCTCAGGAGATCTTCTCTATTTCCCCTTCCCAGAGGGAATTCATAGATGTGTCTCTTAAGCTCCTTCTGTTACCTAGCTACCCTGGAGTCATAGATTGTAGCCTGGTTATCCTTTGCTTTACATCTAAAATCCACTTATGAGTGAGTACATACTATATCTATCTTTCTGGACCTGTGTTACCTCACTCAAGGATGATACTCTCCAGATCCATGTATTTGCCTGCAAATTTCAGGATGCCATTTTATTTTTTTACTGCTGAGTAGTACTTCAATGTGTAAATGTACAACAATTTGTTAATCCATTCTTCAGTTGAGGAGCATCTAGGTTGTTTCCAGGTTCTGGCTATTACAATAATGCTGCTATGAATAAAGTTGATATAATGCCAATGGGATAAGAATTGCATCCTTTGGGTATATGCCCAATATTCATTGGATTTTCATGATTTTCTTCCCACCATCAGATCCACATAGCTTCTACAAATATAAAACAGCAAAAGTGCCATAAAGATACTAAAATCATCACTGTCTTTTGCCGCCTTTTCATTCTGCTTTTCCTGAGATAGTTCACAGTACAGCATTGCCTGACTCCCAAACTGTAGATGTGCTTGTGGTTTCTAGTCTCTCTAGCCTTAGCCTTTAATGACTGAGCCATCTCTCCATTTAGATATGCTTTCTAAAGGACGAAGTTGCAGCAACAGAATCTCCTTCTCATCTAACCCCTCCTTATTTTTTGTGTCTACTAAGGTTCTTTGTCAGTCTCAATCCACCCTTTCCCACTCGGAGATCTTGTTCCTGAGTTTTGAAGATAGTTTTTGCCTATTCCACATATACTCTTCTCTTGGGCAAAGCTTTCCCCCTTACCTAAGAATTTCGCATTGACTTCAGAGGTTATGTAAACTCTTGCATCTGCCGATTCTGCATTGTTCTACTTCCAGCCTCAGCAACCTCTCCAAGGGGCTCACCGCGCCACCTTCTTGCCAAGCCTTTCCAAGTGGCAGCACCACTCCTAGGTGGTTTTAATTCCACCCACCTCCCTGGAGAGATAAAGGAATGAGAATGTAGCTTGCAGCAGCGGGGAGCAGGGAGCCAGGAGAAGAAATCATAGCTGGAGGGCTGGAAGCAGGAGACTATTACAAAGTTGGGGGATTTTACTCCCTCTGAGTCTATTACTAGGAACGCCCCATTTCCAAATGTTCCAAAGACTGAAAGAAGGTAAGTTTGGTGTCTTTCCTTAGAAGGGGCCTTGTGAAACTGATGACTGTAGCTGCACTCTGACCGGAAGATATACTTTAAAGGAATGGTAACAAAAAAAAGTGAAAAATGGGACATGCTTCGTTTTCCCGTTTCTTCCTGCTGCCTTGCTCCAACCCACACTAATGCCCTGTTCAGAGAGCTCATTAACCTTAATGCTCAAATTCGATATCCCTGCTGTCTCTGTTCTTTAGATCGAAACTCTAAACTCTCGAGCACTCTTATATTGAGTTGGCCTGTATGTTGGCTAGTTGTCTGTCAATTTGACGCAAGCTAGAATTGTTTGAAAGGAGGTGACTGCTGTTGGGATAACATCTCCCTTAGATCCAGCTGTAAAGCTGGGCAGTTGTGGAGCACAGCACTCGAGAGGTAGAGGCAGGTGGAACTTTATGAGTTGGAGGCCAGCATGGTCTACAGAGTGAGGTCCAGTACAGTCAAGGTGATGCAAGTAACCCTGTCTTGAAAAACACAAAACGCAAAACAAAACAAAACAAATCAAGCTGTATGAAAGTTATTTTTGTAATGAATAACCGATGGTAAAGGGCCCAGCCCATTGAGGGTATTTGGTACATTCTATAAGAAAGCAGTCTGAGCAAGCCATGAAGGGCAAGCCAGTAAGCAGCACCCCTTCCATGGCCTCTGCATCAGCTCATCCTTCAGGTTCCTGCCTTCAGTTCTTGCCCTGACTTCCTCTAAAGATGAACAGTACTGTGGAGTGGAAGTCAGTTACCCCCCTCACACACACACCTGCCCCACAACTTGCTTTTGGTCATGTGTTTCATCCCAGCCATACTAACCCTAACCAGGACAGTCTAATTATCACTCTGTCTTCATGGCATCATTCTAAATAACGACGTCAATTCACACTTGCATTGGGTTGTCAAAAGCAAAAGTGGTTATCAGTGGGCACAACTGTCTTCTGGGGAACATACACTAGTTATGCCACAGGAAATGTTTTAAATGTTATAAATGTTTTCCCGTTTCTAACAGCACAGTTGCATCCTGCTTTTGCTGCTACCAGCTTTCAAGTTTTGTGAAATGAATTTTGACATTGTTGGGAAAAGCACCATGCTCCATCATCACAAGACAGTTTTGGAGTTCTGTTGAGACTGTATTTCAGAAAAGGCAGTCCTATAGCCTTACCCACCGTGCTCTGGTTTATCGACTCACCTCTTTCTCTTTCTTTCATCTTTCTCCTTTTGGTATTACAGCCCATACATGTACATCCCAGGCAAGCACTAACCATATTCCCAAGCACTCACCATACATTTTGGCCTTTAAAATATATATCTATAATATATAAAAATACATATATATGCTTGTTGATTCCTTCATTTTGTAGCGCTGGGTGTTGAATTCAGGGCTTTCTTTATGCTTGTTGGGCAAACTACTCCACCACTGATCTGTAACCCCAGCCCTCTCTGTCCTTGTTTTCAACGAAAGGATCTTGCTATGTCGTGCCATTTGGCTTGGAACTCATTGGACAGACTAAGTTGGCCCCAGATCATGAGCAGTCTCTTTTCTCAGTGATGGGATTACAGATTTACAAATGCACCACCCTTCTTGACTCCAGTGACATTTTTAAATTGATTCTTCTTATTTGCATAATCCCCTTACTTTTTCAATGGGCTTTCACATCTGTCTCCTAGTGTGTCTATGGTTTAACTCATTCTTGCTCTCTATCAGCCACAGCCTTGAAAAACTGCTGCTCTGACATTGGATTTGCCTACCCTGCACAACACCCCCACCCCAGTGTTTTTTCTCCAGAACTAAAATCACAGCTGTTTACAATTACACCCTGCCTGTAGGACTTAACATTTTAGAAATCTTTACTTTATCCCCTCCTTTTGGAAATTAGTTTCATACTTTTCTGGAGGAAAAAAAGACACTTTTTGTTTGGTATTTCTTTTTCACGTGCTTCTTCCTCCTTGATAGTAGTGCATGCGAAAACAGGGAAGGAAGGATTTGGGTGAGGTAACAGCCAAACATCTTCACATCAGGCCCCCGAGGCTACAAAGCCACTGCAGCAAAGACAATGTTTTCACTTGGGTATCATCATCAGCACCCTGCAGAGCTGAGAACTAACCACATGTAGGTGCACAGGGTGTGCAAGTGTACAGGGTGTGCAGTCTTCAGAGTGTACAGGTGTTCCAGGTGGACAGGTTCTCAGGGTGAGCAGGCATTTGGGGTGTGCAGGTGTTCAGGGTGTGCAGGTGTTCAGGGTGTGCAGGTGTTCAGGGTGTGCAGGTGTTCAGGATGTGCAGGTGTTCAGGGTGTGCAGGTGTTCAGGGTGTGCAGGTGTTCCGGGTGTGCAGGTGTTCAGGATGTGCAGGTGTTCCGGGTGTGCAGGTGTTCAGGGTGTGCAGGTGTTCAGGGTGTGCAGATCTTGAAGAAAGATGATCTTGGGGTATTTTCATGGCTTTCTCTTTTTTCATGCCTCCCTTCTCAAGCATCCCAGCCTTTTCTCCGACATGTTCTATTCCTTTAAGTCACTGGTAGAGCCACTGAAACCATGCCACCCTCCTTCAGCTCATGAGCAATCATCTTTAGTACAGACTCTGAAGGGAGTCAGACACCGGAAACTTGCTGAAGTAATTGGTAAGGAGTGAGAAAGAGTTGGCTTTTGCCGGAAATCACTTAGAATTAGGAGACAGATCGCAGACTTGGACTTAAATCTCTGGCTGTTTTTATTTGCATCATGCTGCTTCCAGAAAGCACAATCGCAAGTTCATAAAAATCTCCAAAGTCAAGTATAACTTAAAAGATGCTATGGAAACAGATATATTGCATAAAGAGCCTTTGACCATATGCCACCTGGCCCCTTGTGGGTTGTGTTTATATGACTGCTTTATGTGGGCTGCAGGAAGCCACACAACTGTCAGGACGAACTGAGGCCAGTTTTATGCTGCTGAAGGTGTTTAGTTATATCCCTTGGTTCAGGCTTCTGCCCCACTTTATCTACTAGGTCATTACCACGGTGTTAATCTTTCCTTTACTTTGACATTTGCGATAGTTTTTAGCCATTATCCAATGAAATATTGTGTAGTAAGAGGTATCTGGCCCAGACTTTTGGGCCTAGCCTCAAGGTTTAGATTCACAGACCCACAAACCCACAGAGACACACAGATGCTTATATTAATTTTAGGCTGATTGGCCTAAGGCCCAGGGCATATAACTTGCTAACTCTTTACCTTTAATCTAACCCATGACTCTTATCCTGTCAGCCATGTGACTTGGTACCTTTTCTCAGAGCAGCATAGTTGTCCTCTTCGTCTTCTGACTTGTCTGGCAACTCTGGAGACTCCGCAGCATTCTGATCTGTTCTTCCTGTTCCTAGAGTCTTCTTAGTCTGATAGCCCTACCCATACTTCCTGTCTGCCTTTGGTCAATCAGTGCTTTTTATTAAACTCACAGGTGGGACAATTATTTACAATGTAACATCATAAATCCACTACAATATTGATTCTCACTTATGAGCCTCTAATCTTTCTACTCCCTGAAGGAAATGACTATTTAATACAATAGCTAAAGCAATAGGGTTCAAAAATGCTTCTACAATGACACTAAAAGTTTACCAGAATCACATTTAACTTACAGAAAAATAGAGGCTCACCAACTTTCCCTAACATGTACTTTGCTCTTTTCTCTCTATAACAAAATTTCATAACCTTTTTATAAATGACTTGCTACTCAAGAAAAAAATCAAGTTAGTAAGTATGATGGTTAAGCTTGATTGGATTAGCTGGGTCCAGAATCAAGTAAAAAAGCAGGGGAAGACCCATCTCAAACACATCTTAATACAAGGATGTGAAAGAGGAAACTTTACTGTTGGCCTGCTTGCTCTCACTTTTGCTGGCAAGTTCATCTGTCCTGTTGCCATGGTATCGCTTCACTGAGATTAGAACCTACTTCTTCAGGATTCCAACATAGACTGAAGACCAGTAAGCTCTCCAGGGATCCTCTAGACCAGTGGTTCTCAACCTTCTCAATGCTGTGACCCTATAGTATGGTTCTTCATGTTGTGGTGACCTTCAACCATAAAATTAGTTTTTGATACTTCATAACTATTTTTCTGTCTGGTCAAGGATATCTGATATGTAACCCCATGAAAAGGTTAATTTGCTAGAAGGTCACAACCCAGAGGTTGAGAACCTTTGCTCTAGAGCTCCAGCACTGGATTGGGATTGCTGAGATATTCAGTTTTGTAGACTAAGAAACTACCATATTCTCAGTGCTGCCATGTGTGATAGCAGTGGACTACCAGGAACATATCATATAAGCCAATCTGATAAGTCCTCTGTAAATATATATTTACTCTATCAATCTGTCCTCTAGAGAACCTTAACTAAGCCTAATTGATAAACATAATTCCTAGACTCCACTATTTACGTATTCTTTTCTAATACAGCTATAATTTCTTTAGGTCCACATAATATCATATTTAATCTCAGCATGGGAAAACACTCTCTGTTTTTTTCTATCACTATTCTATTCCTTGACCTAAATTATCTATTTATAAAATTTCCATTTCTTTTCTATGCATTATGAGCATCTAAAAAGGCGTCTTTTTCAAAGAGAGAAAGCATCACCTTGAGAAAAGGTTATCAGGTTGGGTGGAGCTGTGTAATTGAAATGTAGTATAGAGACATAGAAGGGAGAGAACTCATACAATTCACCAAGTACCTGCTTGGCTTCCTGATTCTTTTTGAATGCTCTCTGCTATTTGTTATGATTAGCTTTAGGCTGTCCATAGAAATGTTATTACAGTCAGAGCAAATAATCACCAGATCTTACTCAAACTGTTCATCCCACCAAATGAGAATAGAGATCATTTCCTAAATTCTCCTAGAATTAAGCAAGCTTAATTTTCTGTCAGATAGGACTATCTCTCCGTAAAGCTGCTTTAAAGAAAATGACATCAAACATAAGAGAAGATGGGGTTTATATTAGCCCTAAACAGTAAGGCTAAGAAGGCTTTTTCAAGGTTTTTGGTTCTATAGGAACTTGGCAGAACATTTCAAAATTATTTTCTAGAACATGCTATCAGGGTGAAGGTTAGGGTGTAGGGTGTGAAACATGTCAAATTTCAGAAAATAGGTCAAGACACGATCAAACCCAAGTTTTACAGAAAACAGGAATGAATTTATTTTGACCTTGTGATTAGATGGCTTTTAATCATTAAAACCTTAGATGGCACAGCAGGGATTCATATGGATTTACCCCAAGACATCTTAAATTTCTCTTACCATCAATCCATCTCACTGGGGTTCCCTTGAGTTCATCATGGGTCATTTAATTACAGTAAGGTTGCATTGGAGGATGTCCACAATGTTCAGTGACTTCTGACATGTTTGTATTCAAGAAACCAGCCACTCCTTTCGTGGATCATCTTGACATGAGCCACCCAGCCTACAGCACATTTTCCAACAGTGATCATACTCTGATTTGCCATTAAGACCAGTTCTCCCCAGCAAAGTAACTCAAATAAAGCTGAGTTGCATATCCAGCCTTGTCAGAGCCATCTTACTTGTTCTTTGTGATGATGCTACACTTCACTGTTACCAGATAGAATATCCAGATGTGTCCACTTGGATAATGGATGGATAATGAATGATGGATAATGTAGATTCTGTCATCCATATGCTCTATAAACAATCTGTCCTGGGACAGATCTTAGCTGAACCACTTACTTAGCTGAACCTTGTCTTGAACTTATCTAAAGAGTATGTTTCTCTGCTAGTTTGACAACTGTTGACTTGTCTGTCTTACAATAGAATAAATGGTAAGAGCATAGGACTTAAGAAGTCTGCTCTTTATGGTACTGGCTGCATGTTATGGAAGCTCTCTATGAGTTATTTAAATCCAAAGGCTGCAATAAATAAAAACACATGGGACTCTAGGTAGCTGTCAGAGAAAAGCCTAAAACTCTAGATGTAGATGAATAACTATAGGGGATTGTGTTAGTAAATAGAGGGAGCCTTCTAATAAGAGAAATGACAGACAGACAATACTAGTGTGGAAAAAGTGTAAGAAACTGTAAGAGTAACTAGTGTATGTCTTAAATTGTTAAGAAATTAAGCTTGGGGAATGCAAAATAGTTCAGCAGCTGAATGCTCTTGCCACCAAACCTGCAGACCTGAGTTTGACTTCTAAGACCCACATGGTAGAGGAAGAGAACCAACTCTCACAAGTTATACTCTGGTTTCTGCATAAGTGTCATGGTATAGTCATCCCTGTTCTAAATAAATCAGCGGATAATGTAGATAATAATAATAATAACAATAATTTTAAATAATTATTTCGCAGTTGTAGGTCAGCAGTAAAGTGCTTACTTAGCACATATGAGGCCCAGTGTTTCTCTCCAGCATCAGCACCACAGTCATAAATAAATAATATAAACAGCTCCTGTTGCTCAATCATTGGACCAACCACATGTCATAAAGCCAGACAAGAGAGAAAGACCAGGCTGCTCAGTATAAACTCAAGTTTTGAAATCTGTAGCTAAAAACATCAAATCCTTCTTGTTCGTGACAAATGCAGAGGACAATTTGCTGGTTCAGGGTGAATTTCAGGTCTCTGTTAAGAAAGCAAGAACAAAAATAATCGTTTCCATTTAAAATGAGCAGCGAAGCACTAGACTCTAAATATAGCTGCAGGTCCCATCTCCTGCTGATTTGTGCGTATAGAGCATGAAAGCAAGCTCAGAAACAAAGACAGAGAGAGAAGATGAGATTTAATTGCAATGAAAAGCAGGAAAGTCAGACTTTAAAATAAAGGTCCAAAAAATTTAAAAATAAAATAAAAAAATGATTATGAAGTATATATGTCTTTGTAAGCAAACAGCATATTCGTCATTTTTAGAGCATAGCTTCAGAAGACACCATCAAGAAACTCAGTGCTGAAGTCAGTTATTTTCAGCAGGTAGACAGAGACCTACAGGAGATGGTCATGGTTGTGTATATTTGGAGAATGGCAAGTAGAATAGAAGACTTTTGGTTTTTTTGGTTTTATAAGACAGTTTTTCTGTGTAGTCCTAGCTGTCCCAGAGAACTCAGACATCCATTTGCCTCTGTCTTCCAATTGCTGAGATGAAAAGTCTGAGCCGCCCATGAGTGGATTTTAGACATAATGCAAAGAATATCCAGGCTGCAAATCACAACTCCCTAATAGCTAGGTAACAGGAAGCACTTAAGGAAGACATCCAAAGGTCCCCCTGGGAAGGGGAAATAGTGAAGTCTTCCTAAGTAGATTGGGATAATAACAAGGAGCAAGAGAGGAGAGGAATAAATCATGAGAGAAAGAGATGGTTGCATGAGGGAGAAAAATGAAATGGCTATCTTGACAGAGGGAGCCACTGTGAGGTTAGAAAGAAACCTGGTGCTAGGGAAACCTCCAAGAACCCTTAAGACGTTCCTGGCTAGGACTCCAAGCAATAGTAGAGAGGGTCCCTAAATAGGACTTCCCCTAAAATCAAATGAGTGACCACCCTAACTGTCATTATAGAACCTTCATCCAGCAATGGATAGAGGCAGAAGCAGAGATCCATAGCTAAGCACCAGGTCAAGCTCCGGGTCCAGCTGAAGAGAGAGAAAGGAGAGAGTATATGAGCAAAGGGATCAGGATCATGAGGAGGAGACCCACAGAGATGGCTGACCCGAGCTATTGGGAGCTCACTGACTCTGAAATAATCTCTGAGGAACCTTCAGGGAAAGGAAATAAACTCTCCAAAGGTAGATAACCGTCAAATGGCGTGGGCAGTTTGTGGATCCTGTTGCAGTAGAATCAGAATATGTTCCTGGTGCATGAACTGACATCTTGAGCCCACTCCCTACAGAGGAACACCTAACCCAGCCTTTATATTGGGATGAGAGACTCGGACCTACCTCAACCGGATACGCCAGACTAAATGGACTCATCTTGGAACTCCTTGCCCTCCTTCCTTGGGGAATGGATGAAAGGGAGGAGGGAGGAGGGAGGAGGGAGGAGGCCCAGGGAGGACTGAGAGGGACTGGGAGGAGGAAAGGGAGGGGGAGCAGTGGTAGATATGGAAAAATCTTTTTAAATAAAAATAAATGTGTGTGTGTGTGTGTGAGAGAGAGAGAGAGGGGGTGGGAGGGAGAGAGAGAGGGAGAGAGGGAGGGAGAGAGAGAGGGAGAGAGAGAGAAAAGGAGGGAGGGAGAGGGAGAGAGGGAGAGGGAGAGAGAGAGAGGGAGGGAGGGAGAGAGAGAGGGAGAGAGGGAGGGAGAGAGAGAGAGGGAGAGAGAGGGAGGGAGGGAGAGAGAGAGGGAGAGAGGGAGGGAGAGAGAGAGGGAGAGAGAGAGAAAAGGAGGGAGGGAGAGAGAGGGAGAGGGAGAGGGAGAGAGAGAGGGAGAGGGAGAGAGAGAGAGAGAGAGGGAGAGAGGGAGGGAGAGAGAGAGGGAGAGAGAGAGAAAAGGAGGGAGGGAGGGAGAGGGAGAGAGGGAGAGGGAGAGAGAGAGGGAGAGGGAGAGGGAGAGGGAGAGGGAGAGAGAGAGAGAGAGAGAGAGAGAGAGAGAGAGAGAGAGAGAGAGAGAGAGAGAGGGAGAGAGAGAGAGAGAAAGCCATCATGCCCAGCTTAGACTTTTTAAATATATTTAAATGGAAAGTAAATCCTTCTCACCCCACCGTCACCCCTCTGTTACCCCTGCCTATTCCTCAGCAGTGAGACATCATGTCTGGGCTTTAAGATGTCAGCTCCAGATGCCATTCTGTTCTTAGAGTCCTTGAAATGACATTTCATTCTTATAGGATATGTTGTCCACCAGTATTTGCTTAACAGTTTCCTCAATCAGCACTATTGATTTTATATTTTACTTAGAACCACTTTTATTTGTGTCAATGTAACAAGAATTATTGATCAACATAGAGTTACTTGGGTGTATTTATTTTTTTTAACTGAATAATATGGTTCTATGACTGACTTTGCTTTCACCTTCAGCTTTGCAAAGCCCCATAGTTGTATTTATTTTTTAAGTATTTATCAACTCAACTAATCTCAGATCCTTGATAGGAATTGAAGACATCCCTTGTACACTAAAAACTAACTTTTCCTTCACTAATTAAAAGCAGCTTCTGACACAGAAATTTTAAAAAATTTATTTTCAGTTACAGTCATGTAAAAGTGATGATAGACATACTAAATAAACCTAAGTATATGTGCTAATGAAAACAAAGATTTTTATTTATTAAAAGTATTTTGTATAAGATTTAATAAATATAATTAATTTACTAAAGTTACAATAGGTAAATCAATATATTATCTTTCATATTATTTTTAGGATCAATACTAGTATAATTTTCAGGGAGAGGGCAAAGATTTGTCATTTTTTTTATTAAAAATGTCTAAGCCAGGTATAGTGACTTATACCATAATCCTATCACATGGGAGACTGAGACAGGAGCATTGCAATGAGTTTAAAGCCAGCTTGTGCTACATGGTGATTTTCAGGCTAGCCTGATCTGCAAGTAGGATTCTATCTCAAAATAAATAAAAAATATGAGAGAGAGTTTCAATACTTTTCTATAAACAAGGAATCAGATTCATTCATTATTTACAAATGCCAGCATTGAGAATTAAAGGTTGATTAAAACTGGAAGATGGAGGTGTATCCCAGTGATAGTATGCTTAACTAGCAATCTTAAGACCCAAGGTTTGACCCTAGAATCACCAAGAAAGGAAGAAGTGGGGAGGGGAAGAAGGAGGAGAATAATTTTCTTCTGTTCATCAAAATAGAAACTGGAGCTAACTCCTATTAAATATCTTTAGTAAGAGCATGTGATATTATGTAATTAACCCTTGTTGTCCTGCCCATAGGTTGAACAACCTACTTTCCTAAATTCATTGACCTCGTCACTATGAGTGCCTTGAAAATCTTGAGTCATGCACTTAGTTTAATGGGAATATTGTTTAGAGGACAAGTTCATCCCACTTAGGAAGTGTGTATTTGTAAGTTAATTTCCTTTGGGATCAATGTTATCATCAGGATCTAGTATAGTTATGACCAAGGCTCTTTGGATATTTCTTCCAGATGGTTCAACTGTTGTTAGCTGTGAAATGTTAGGTATGTTTAGCAGGGAAGAGGGGCATTGTTTGGTATGAGGCTAAAAGGACTGACTAATGTTTTCATAGTGAGCATCTTAAAGGTCAGTAGAATTCTCCTGACAGTTAGTACATATTGCTTTAATAAAACTTCACTCTGTGATTAACACAGGAGAAGCAGAAATCTTAAAGAAAATGAAAGCATTTCAATACTTCTTTGAGACTTTTAAAATCTTAGTTCATAAGTTATGATAGTTGTCACCCACTCATTAGACATTTAAAGTAGCCAATTGGCCAGAATTTATTATAAACAAATCATTATTTGTAAATAAACACAATTAACTATATCTACTCTTAAAAGTACACAAATATTCTAACATAGCCACTTTAGTCATACATAATTATTAGATTTAATTGACCTAAGACTATTTTAACTCATCAATATATTTCTTACATTATGGAGATAAAACATAGCAGATTCCACTATAATGTTGAGCTCATTGAATTTCTAGAGAACATAAAACCTTACTTGTCTTTTTAACATACCTTTCTAATGTTTGGTAGGTAAATTTTTGTTCTTGCTGCTTAATGGTCACCCAGGAGATTTGAAAAAATGGTGTAGCAGGCATCTTGATAATGTCATTAATGTTGACTTTTGAGTTAAATTGTGAAAAGGAATTATCAAACAAACATTATCAGAGGTATGGGCTATTGGTATAAGCACTGATTTCAGATGTGATTTTAGCTCTCTCTGTTTCACCAGTAGCTAATATTTTTTTTTTTGAGAAAGTCCCCTTTCTTAAGGACATGACTCTGAAACCAAGATAACTTAGCCTCATCTCCCAGTCCCATCCTTTCCTTGTGCCCCTGTGGTGGTTTGAATGAGCAATGTCCCTATGCTTTGCCTATACTCTTGTAAGTGAACACTTAGAACCAGTTGGTGGCTCTGTATGGGAAGGTTAGAGAACCTTTAGGAAGTGCACACAGCCTTGTAGGAAGTTGGCCTCACTTCCTGTTCTTTTTCTTTGCTTCCTATGTGTGGAAGAAATGTGATCAATGATCTCTCTACTTGCAGACTGCCAGACTGGACTTATGTTCCAGCTGCCTTGCTTTTCCTGACCTTACGAATTCTGTCTCTCTGGGACTATAAGTCTAAATAAATCTCCTTTCTTCCCTAACTTGCTTTTTGTCAAGCTATTAAATTGCAGTAGCAGAAAAGCAACAAATACAACCCAATACCTAATTTTCCCTTGAACTGAGGTCCAGGAACCTGGTTTCGGAGCTCATGATTGCAGAGGAAAATTGAGAGCATTTTGTAAAATGCAGAACTAAGTGAATGAATGCATCTTCCTCCCAAGTCTTCTTCAGCTTGCATGTGGCCCAGCTGTTGCCTCCAGTGATTTTCAACAGGATTAGTAGCACTCATGGTCAAGACTAGCTGGCTACTCCCCAGGGTTAAAGTTTCTGAGTTGTTCTATTGCCAATTAGTTGAAAATTGTAGTTTAAATGTGTCTTGAGTTATATAACATCTATTGTGATATGCAGGTTCCTAGGGACAAGCAGCAGGTGAAGAGATATATGACAGGGAAGAAAATGTGGCCAGACAACTGTGGCTGGCAAGTAACAATAAAAGCCAATTACCCCGGGAACTGAAGAGATCCACAGCCTCTCCCCTTTGGTCCCTATGGAGATGGCAGGCTGTCCAACTGTAACAGCCAATGTTCTTTATGATAGAGAGAGGATCAGAAAATCTTTCACTGAGATAAGAGTTACTACTCCAGGATTTGGTGTCAGATTCTTGGTGACCCATCCTCTAGTCTGTGTGTAAGAATTATGTTACACCCAAATCCTCACTGAAACCAGAAAATGAAGCTGCTTGCTGCAGGCATGAAAGGAAGACATTTCTGAAAACTACTTATTACAAAGAATGAATTTTTAATATGTGGTAAATTACATTGCATAAATATCAGGCTGAACTGTCAAGCCTTCGTATATTTTCCAATCAACAATCTTACTCAACACAACAACACTCTTTGTTCAGCTTTAGAGCCTAGGAAACAGTTTTTTCAATGTTCAAATGTATTATTTCCTAGTCAAGGGCAGAAAATAATCTCTACTATGTCAAATCAATCTAAAAATTAGTTTTTAGTTGTAGGTAAGATGCAAAAGAATTATCTTCATGTTAAATGTAACACAAACTCTGCTTAATTCTTCCCAACTAGAACAGTGCCTCATAATGGACAATGACACAAAATGGTTGAGTTGAACATAATTTACCTCAGATTCGATGAACTTTTTTTTTTCAGAATTAAAGCTTTATTTTCATTAACTCACATTAAAAAAATACAGTTTGTTCAAGGAGGCCATCACTTACTTGTCCAGTGCCCAATACTCCAAGCCTCTATAGAGTTAGGCCATCTCATGGCCATTCTTAGGTATTGGAGCTATTAGAAACCAGAGGTTTACCCAGGGTCTGCACTTGCACTATGAATTATGGAGAGCCCATTTCAATGTCTTCAGTTTGAATTTCTTGATTAGATTAAACTATTTGCAAGTTTGCAGTGCTGTAACACTTCGTTGAAGCCCTAGCTGAGCTTGACATCACTCTGGTTCTAAGCACACCCCAGAAACTGTTTGATCTCAAGAGAACAAGGCCCACAGACACTTCTGACCCAGAAGCTGGGCTCCCTGAGGCTCCTGGTAAGTGTTATCAGGCTTTGCAGGCTCAGTATTACCACCTCCACTGATGTCCCCAGTGATGGTCTGGACCACAACCACACCAGCTGCAGTGGATGTCATCTGGGCAATCAGACCTGGCTGTCTGGGGTCAGCAGCAGGTGAGCCAGCTGCACATGGTGCAGTTGCTGCTGGAGGCTGAGCTGCAGGTGCTTGCCTGGGAGCAGCTGTCATCTGAGGGGTCTGGCTAGCTGGAGGGTTCATGCAGGAAGATCGGCTTCAGCTTCCACGCGGCATCAAAGGTGCCACACACTCCAAGTCCAAAGACGACAACTGCCTGATTTGGTGAACTTAAGTTACATAATGACCTCACAATTTTATTACAAAGATAAATGTCCACCATTAGATGTTTGTGCATTCATTTTTGTTTATTTATTAACTATCATTTGACATGGTGTCTTGCAGCTCTTGCTGACCTAGAAGCATTTATGTAGCCCAGGGTTGTCTTGAACTCACAGCCCTCCTCTTTCCCATGGGCTGGGTTATGTTTCCATTTTACATACCTCTTGAAAGGATTTCCACTAGTACTTGGGAAATTACTATTAAACTTCCCAGATGGCAATAATTTAGTGGGTATGGAAGAAATCAGCCCAGATTTAAACCTGTTTTCAGACAGGACTATACAGACCATGAGAAACTAAAGTACATGTTAAATTGTAACTATACCTAATAGCCTCAAATTATTCTATAACTGCCTTAGGAATCTTCAAAAATAACTAGACTTTTAGTAGACAAGATACTAAGAATTTCTTGCCTAAGGTGTTAAGCCAAGAGTAAGGAAACACATTTTGAAAAACTACCAAAATCAAGCATCATGGCAGACACCTGTAATCCCAGAACTTGGGAGGCTAGGGCAGGAGGATTACCATGAGTTCATAGACAGCCTGGTCTACAAAATGAGTTCCAGGCCATTCTAGGAAATATAGAGAAAATGTCTCAAAAAAAAGGAAGACAAAACACCTCAAATAACCGACCAGTTTCTATAAATCTGAGCAAATGAGCCAGGCAGTGGTTGTGTATCCCTTTAATCCAGCTCTTGGGAGGCAGAGGCAGGTGGATCTCTGTGAATTTAAGGCCAGCCTGGTCTACAGAGTGAGTTCCCAGACAGGCTCCAAAGCTACTCAGAAAACCCTGTCTCAAAACAAAAAACAAACAAACAAAAAATCTGAGCAAATGAATGTCCTTGGTGGAAGGCGCGAGATTAGTGCAGCAGGTGACAACACCTTTGGTGACTGGCTGAAACAAACTAATGGTGGCTTAAAGGACCCATGGAAAGATATATAGCAGGACCCAAGAACTCTGACAAAAAATTCTACTCTCTTCCATTCTGACACCTTCTTCCATTATTACTAACTGAAATTGTTTTTTTAAAAACAAAATCCAGGATGCCAAATAAGTGAAAACTTCCACCATTGAAAAATAACTCTTTACTGTTTTTGTGAAACATAGTCTAGTGTAAAACCCAAATATCAACATTGTGTTTTTAGGCCCTAAACTGCACTGAAACCATCAAGAGTTTTTATTTTTTTATTTTTAACTCAGTAATGTCGAGTCAACATAGCAACAAATCGCAAACATTTTGATTCCTTCGTCAGCTCCTGATTTGCATGTATCATAGCGTGTGGTAAATTACTCTGAAATTTTTCTTTAATTTTGCAAGTCATTCTTTAAACATATAAAAACATATATGCGACATTCACCAAAGTTATAACCGAGTCATCTGGAAGAAGAAGGTAAACACATCACGGTACATACACATTTGGTATATGATTGAGCAGGTAAGGTCCAAGCCTTTGCATTCTAAAATTTATTTAGTTCTGACAGAGATGTATTAGTTTTTATTCTTTTTCTTGATAATTAAAAGTACACTAATTGTCCTGGATGTAATTTTCCTTATTGGGGTTTATTATCTCAAAGTCAGAAAAGTGAGTATGGCATTAACAGGAACTCAAGGGTTTTGTGCATAATATTCCTCTACTTTAGCATAATACAAGTTAGATATGGACACGGAAAAATTAAAATTGTCACATTAGAGCCCAAAAGTTCCATTAATTATTGCAGCAAAACAGTAGAAAGTTCTTAATGTTAACCAGTATATTAAAATGCATTTTAAACTGAGATACTACAGAAAAAAAATCAATTCATAAACTGTCACAAAATCAAAATTTTAAATTTTCTATCCTCATAATTCAATTCAGTTGAGACATAAAATCAATGCAGGGCATCCAGTAAGCTCTGATTGCTAAGATTATTTTAAAAGTCAGTGGAGAAAAAAGACAATCAGACCTCTAACAATATAGTAAATTCTGGAAGAAAACACAGAATTTGTATAAACCAAAAAATATCAAACTTTAGTATTCATCCAAGGATTCTTCCATGACTAGGGAAACTATACTGGGCTTTGTTGTTATATATGAAATCATTGATAATTTGCTGCTAGTTATTACCATTCTCAGCATTATGTATTTATCTTACTCATCTGTATTTTATTCCTTCTAATATTCTGATATAACCAAGTTCAAAATTAATTCAATTTATAACTAACTCTGCACATATCTTTCCCTTATGGGCAGTAATTTAGTAAGTAATTTATGTGTGTGTGTATATATGTTTTATATATATATATATATATATATATATATAAAACCAATGGGAAAAACTATGATATTTAGGTAACTTAGGTAATCATTTAACAGAATGTATTACTTCTCTAGAGATGGGCGAAAGAAAAACAGTTTTTTTTGAAGATATTTACATATACCCAATGGAAAGTTACCATCAGATTCTGGACCAATGATGACTTCTCTTCTGATTCTATTATATATTCTTGTTGTTGTTGTTGGTGGTGGTTGTTACTTCTGTTTTCTGAGACAAGGTTTCATACGCTTCAACCTAGCCTTGACCTCTACCTCTCAAGTGTTGGAACTATATACTTTGGCCAATAATAGTCTTTGTGGTTTGGGTTTGCTTTTTGAGACAGGGTCTTTCTATGTAGCCTTTGTTGTCCTAGAACTCACTATGTAGACCAGGTTGGTCTAAAACTCACAGAGATCCCTTTATCAACTTGCCTCTGCCTTCTGCATATTGAGATTAAAGGCTTGTACCACCTTTTAGTTTTCTTTTTAATAGAGGGATGGGGTTGGTATATAGTACCATTTCTCAACCTGTGGTCTTGACCATCAGAAAACACATTTCCAATTCTCTTAGGAACTGAGGCACCACTCAGTAGCAAAATACAGTTATGAAATAGCAATGAAAATAAACATGTTTGGGTGTTCCTAAGACCATTGGGAATATGTGTTTTCCAATGGTCATGACCCACAGGTTGAGAACCACTGATATAGAATTTCATATACATCAAGTTGGCCTTAAGAATTCACAAAGTAGTCATATCTTTTGATATCAAAATATCTAAATTCTCCTACCTGTACCTCCCAAGCCTAGGATTTACGTAGGTTGTACTACTAGGGCAGGTCTGTTTATAGTACCTATCTAGTCCAGTTGCAGTTTAAGTAGGGTCATAATATTTGAGATGAATACATTTTGTTGATAAATACATTTTATTTAAGTTTACTTTTGTGTTTCTATAATATATGTTACTGCTTCTGCTTAAGAAAGAGAAAATACATAGATATAGATGCTCGTTTTTAAGAAATGAAGCAAAACTTTCTTAAAAGTTACAGCCCAGTCATCTGGAAGGTAAAAGAAGGTAAACATATCCTTAGGGCTTCACTTGGCAGCACTTGAGTCAGTAAGTAAGGTAGGACCCAAAGACAGCTTTTCTAACAAGTTCCCAGGTGGGTTCATCAGCCACTCTTCTAGAGTATGCATAAATTGATCTCTTTTGCCCCATTCAATTTGTCTGTTCTGCCTTAGAACACAAGTAAAGGAGAAAATGAAGGAATCAGCCAGGACACAGAAGTCATCCTTGACAACACAGCATTAGAAAGGCTGATTAACATCCCCCTCCTTAGGAATAAGGATTCATAGTTCACTTCACACCCACAAAAGCGTTCACAGTTGTTTTCATTTGCCAGAAGGGAGCACAGATCTTCAAAAATCACTGAATCTCAAGAGCGTCTCCACATTCTAAAGAGCACAAAATTCATGACTTCATATTGTTGTGCAAAGAGAAAAGAAAAGGCTAAAGTGGGTACCAGAATGTGTTAAAATACTCACTACAGACAAACTATTTAAATACTGCACAAGCAAAGATGTAGCTCCATGGTCGTGTGATAGCTAAAGAAACTCCATTTTATGCTGGTATCCATCTTGGTACCTAATAGCTATTTGTCTCTGACTCAGGTTCCTGGACTTTCCACACCTTGACCCTTCCCCAAAAATGTAAAGCCATACCATCTACTTGTTATGATATGAATAACTGGTTTGTTTGTTTGTTTTGCTTCTATAACCTCCTTATGCAGACATTCAAGGACTATTTTGAGGTTTCCTTAATTACCTAATCTTGGCAAAGCAAAACAGCTGTTGGCTTGCTCATGCAGATTTTCAAGGTCTTCTTGTGGTTTGCACTTTTAAAATTTCTTCCCTAACCCCTCTTCATGTAGCAGTCTCTAATTTGGCTCGCAGCCTGTTGCCTTGCTAGCAGCTCCAATAGATTTAGCTAATTATAATCTAAATTGAGTCTGTGGTCTTTTCCTAGGGGATCTTGAACTCCACAACAGTAGCACAGACTTTGGTAGCATGTGTGAGGACCTAGGTCCCATCCCCAGCACAAAACCTAAAGTGTCTAATGGAGTCTCCATCACTTTCACCCAGAGAGTATGTTCCTTGGCATCTGTCACTCATGAAGACCATTGCCAAACTCTCTTTTGCTGCTACCCATAGGGAAATAAATAGGCACACAGAAATCTGAATCAGAAGTGTAGGGCCTGTTTTCCTACTGGGGTTCTGCCATGAAAATAATAACAGAAGACCTTCACAGGATAAATCCATATATAAATTAAACCAGATGTGTGGAAGCAAAGACTTGCTTTTTAGACATAGCTTGACATTTCTAAATGCAAGAACCTGGAGATCCTTACAGGAATAAGCACTCAGACTTCTCCCTTGTCATTTGCTTGATTTCTCTGGGAATGCTAAGCAGGAATCCTGTACATATAGAAGGAGAGAAGGAAAGAGTGGGAAGAGAAATGATGAACTCTATCAACATGTTCCTTGTCACCTTCTTTCTTTACCCTCTTATTGCACTTGCTCACACTGTTCTGGCTCCACAGAGGCAGAAGACATCTCTACTGTGGTCCCCGATGGATGTACTTGTGCCTGTTTCTTCATTCTGATGTCTGTCTATCAATTGTTCACCTCATACTCTAGAAATCTCCTATATTACTCTATGTTGATAGAATCTTTCCAATGTGAAGAATCACAGAGTCAGATATTAGGGTGAAAGCTGAAAGATCAGAGGAGCAGGGTAGCAGTCACCAGAAACTTCTTACCTCTGAAATCAAAATCCTGTCTCCAGTCTCCTTAATTCCTGTCTCTACTTCCTAAGTGCTGGGATTCAAGGCATATGTCATCACTGCCTGGCTTCTGTGGTTAACAAGTAGCTAGCTCTACCCACTGATCTCCAGGCTAGCTTTATTTGTCAGAACACAAACAAAATATCACACAACCAATGTCTCTGTTATTTAGGGAATCCAGTCAAGTTCCAAATGTCCACTACCATCATGATGAAGAATACCTTGTAATAATAAAAACCAATTCATGAAAGATACTTTTACCCACATCAGCTCCACGAGCTTCTGTCCTTTCTCTGCTCAGGTTTGTGACTTTGTAAGCATAGAGGTTAGACTCAGACTTTGAACTGGCTAGGCTCTGTGGATATAGTTGAGTCAGTAAAATGCTTGCCTAGCATGCCCAAGTTTGATCTCAAATAATGTGCAAACTGGGTGTGGTAGTGCACATCTACTATTCCAGCACTTGGCAGGTGGAGGCAGGAGCATCAGAAGGTTAAAGCCAGCCTTGGCTGCATACTCAGCTGCAGGAGAACCTCCTTCAAAAATAAAGCACAAGCAAACAAGTATGAGATAAAGCAAAAACCAGAAATCTTGGCTTTGGAAATGACTTTGAAGCCTCAAAGCCCTAGCCCTGGTGTGGTATTTCCTTCAGAAAGTCCACAACACCTAGAACTCTGCAAACAGTGGCACCAAGATGAACCTCTGGGGGACATTTTTATTCAAACCACCATACAAACAAGCATGGCAGCAGTATGGCTACTCTCCCTAAAGAATGAAATACAAATGATAATGAGCATTTTCATTAATTATGCTTCTTACCAGATTGACAAGTAAGCAACAACAAAATGGCATCTGTTATTAACAAAAATGTGGTGAAGCAGGCACCGTTGTGTCCTTTAGGCAGTAGTCTCTGGTAGTGAAGTCACTCTTCTTGATCAGAGTTTTTAGAGCAGGTCAATATAGTGTTTATGCTGATGGAAACTAAGGAATTTTCAGTAGTTTCACTTCTAGGCATATTCTCTCAGAAGTCTGCATTCATACACCAATATCCATCAGCCACCCATAACAGATATGTGCATATAGATTTATTAAAATAGTATTATTTTATAAAGCAGTAGGTAGTACAGAAAAGAGGAAAATTTGTCAAGCCCCCCCCACATATACATGCTATTTTCCTATGAGTAGTACGATGCAGACAACTTAGTACATGTTAAATAATACTTGAAGAATTTCCAAAATCATCTCATTAAAAGTTTCCTAATACTACGAATTGGCATCTAAATTTTATTAAACCCAATGTTTTATTGTTCCTTCTCTGCACAGCTTCTCCTACACCTAGTCACTAGTCTGACTTGTCATTCTGCCTCTGTTATACTTAGATGACCTTGCAATTTACAGTACGCACTAAACTATTTTATTTTGTCTATAAACTTTATCTTTGTAACTCCTTTGCTATATAAGGAGTCCTCAGAAGAATGCGGCAAGGAACTCCTTTTCCTTCGCATGGCTTTTCTAAGCCTCCAAAATTTCATGTTTCCCCTTTAGATAAAATTTAGCTTCTCCAATCCCTGCTTGACTTATATTTTTATCATAACTCACTCTTATGCCATTATGAATCTCAACAAGATGTGTGAGCACTATTTCTTGATAGTAGATGTGAGAAAAACTTGACAGTTATAAAGACAAGCTTTTCAGATCACACGAAGGAATAAATAAATGCCAGGTATCATGGAATAAGCAAACAGAAGGTGGCAGGATATCTGGCATCATTAAGTAGTCAGCTCTCTGACTTATATTGTGAACTTTGCCCCACATCTTTCTTTTTTTCTGACCCTTATCCTGTTCACCTGTTAACGATACCCATGTGTCTTGAATTACAATAGCTTATGATTCTACTTAGTAATTTTGAAAGTTAACATTCAGTTCCAGGTTCTGGCAGCTGCAGAAAGATGCCAGTATTCAGTCTCAGGTGAGCCTAGGGATCAGGTCAAGTCCTGTTTACTTACCTTGCCTTTCTGATGTCACAGTTGGTACTCTCTCTAATGAGTCTGCCTGCCTGAAGGGCTCAGTATTGCTTCTGCCTTGTCTCTTGACTTATTAATGGTGTTAGAGACCCCTTTCCTCCTTATTCCTCACAGAACAGAGTTAAACGTGCTACTTAGTTAATAATACCACCGGAAATTTCAGAAGGACATGACAAAAGTGCATTTCAAGAAGAATCTGTAGCAATTTGATTCTCAGCTCTATCTACATATATCCTACAAAGTCTTCTTCTGACTTTATCTTACCACAAGATGGTCCCCTGTATGCTATTTCGCCCCTATAGCTAGCAAAGTTAAAGGTATCCCTCTGCAGGCTTAGACAAACTGATTTATGATAACAAATAAAGCAAGACATTTTGAGTTTTCAAACTCTAGCCTAAAACCCACTTCCTCAGATCTCTTATGAATGTCCTCATATTAATATTTGTAAGGGAATTTTTTTGTCTTCTGAGAAAATTACTTTTAAGGAATTGTGACTTGAGAACAAATCTATAAGAAAGTGAATCTTGGATCCAGGAGCCAAATTATGGGAACATACAAATTATGTAGATCCAAATAATACCATGTGGGGGTCTATAGCCTATCCCACCAACTTTAGGCAATGCTGACATTATTGGTATATTGTTGTTATCTCTATTTTTCTTATTCAAAAACTCTAAAACTTTAAAGTTTCCTTTTATTTTAGGAAATAAATCTGTTGGATAGTGAACTTTTACTCTCATTCCTTTGAAAATTTCAATTCAGAGTAGATGAGTGTAGGATTTCACACACTCTTCTTGCCAGTAGCACAAAATCATGGCAGCAAAAAAACTGATAATTTTATTAATATCACAGAAGATGCATTGGTATCAGTATCCCTAGAATCATCCAAAGTCAATGCCACAAAGCCATTCACTGTTCTTTGCTAAGAATTCTCAGAGGTAGAACTGTTGTTTGGTGATAGGGCACTTGGCATTGCCTAGCATGTTTAAGGCCCTGGCTTCAATTCCTGCACTGGAAAAAATTTGCATTAAAATATTGGCCCTTTGTAATGTTTAAAATACACTTCACAAGTGTAACTTTACTCTTATATCTTCTGAATACAAATTAATTTCCTCATCAGTGTAGTGCGAATATTCTTCTGAATTAAGAAGTAAACCTTTAACAATTGCTTTAAATAGAGCCTTGAAGGATGTCTCTGAGGATAAGAGCATATAGTGTTCTTGCCAAGGACTTGAGTTTCTCACACCCATACCTTTGGGCAGCTCCAGGGGTATCTGACACCTTTGGCCTCCAAGGTTCCTACACACACACACACACACACACACACACACACACACACACACACACACACACACACACACACACACACACACACACACACACACACACACACACACACACACACACACACACTTTAAAATAAAATATTTAGAAATAATAAAATTACCTTAACTAGACAGTTTCTTTTTTAAAAAAGACAAAAGAATGATTTACTGTCAGTGAGTGTACCTAAGTATTCTTAGATGAACAAATTATTTTTGCTATATTATTAGCTAGATTGATAATACTATTGGTGTAGGCATGAAGGTCATGAACTCTCCTACATAAGAAGGATATGACTTTTTTTGAGACAAGTGTGAAACCCAAACAGGAGTCACAGTGTTGTTAAAGAGTCACATTGTTATACATTGTTATTAAGTCTTACAAAAATAAGTTTCTATTTCCTAAGCCTGCAAACCATGTGTTTTTTTTTTTTTAACTGTGCAGAACTTGTAACTCAATGATGGTACGCCCGCCCCTTTGCCTCGCTAAACTCCTGAACACCTGTAATGGCCCCCTTCCTCCCCCTGTGTTCTTGCACTCATCTACCTCACAGGCAGCCTTGAGCCCGGAGTCCCACTCTGTCCAGGTGCCAACAGCCAATTATCTCAACAGCTGTTTTCTATAAACCCTAAATCTTCCCCATAAAAAGGACCCAAAAAGCTAGTGAGGGGCTGCTTTCTTAAAGCCCAACTCATGGGGAGGCAGTCATCTGGCCAGTTCCTTAATACAACTTGCTTTAATCAGTCATGGAAATGCGCCCCACCCCAGGTACAATAACAGGGTCTCACTTTGGAGCCTTGGCTTGCCTGGAACTCACTCTATAGACCAGACTGATGTCAAACTCCAAGATTCACCTATCTAAGCCTCACAAATACTAGGACTGAAGGTGACTCCACTGCTGAGCTATGTTTTAATTCTTAACACAACCTTCCAAGTCATTCTCTATGTCTAGCCTACTGCTTTATAGTATCAAGGATTATATTTTATATTTCCAAGTTTGCTCTTTGTTCTTTGATAATTTTCTGTCTTTTTCATACTGTTACTTTTAATTATTTTAAAAATCTTCTCCCACCCCTTCTCCCAGCCTTCCCCTAGCATTTCCCTGCTCCAGTTCACTCCCCAGAAAAGGCAAGGAATCCCAAGGTGAGTCAATTTGGTCTGGCATATTCAGTTGAGGCAGGACCAAGTCCCTCCCCTCAGTATCAAGGCTGAAAAAGTGTTTTCCTTCTTGTGGCCTTCCAGGAACCAGTTCATGGACCCAGAATAAACTCTGGTCCAAGTGTAAGAGGCTCCAGAAACTGCCCGTGCCTTTTAATTGTCTCCTAAATTCAGGGGGTCCAGATTGATTCCATGAAGGTTCCTCAGCTGTCATTTCAGAACCTGAGAGCTCCCACCAGCACAGGACAGCCTATTCTATGGGTCTCCCCATCATGATCTGGATCTCTCCACTCATGCAATCCCTCCTCCCTCTCTTCAGCTGGACCAGTAGCTCAGCCTGATGTTTAGCTATGGATCTCTGCATCTGCCTCCACCAGCTGCTGGATGAAGGTTTATAATGGCAATTAGGGCGGTCATTCATTTGATTATAGGGGAAGGCCAGTTTAGACACGCTCTCCACCTGGGCTCACCTTGTGGGTTCTTGAGTGTTCCTGGTATCAGGTTTCTCTCTAATCCCACAATGGCTCCCTCTATCAGGATATCCACTTCTTTGTGCTCTCTCTCTCTCCTACCATCCCTTTCTCTAATTTATCTAGACAGTTTCTAAGTAGAGATAATTATTAAATATATGTATACATATATGAGCCTATAAATGACTAATCTTTACAAATTGTTAACTATTTTACGCTCATTAAACATAAGGCTTTGTACACACTGTAAAACTGCCCTACTGTTGCTTTAAGCAGTTTGCCACTGATGGAAATCTACAGTGTCCTCCCACTCCCCTTTCCCCCTTTGACTATTTAAGGTTTATTTTTAACCAGTTCTTTACTTAATAAATTTACTCTATATCTTTACTTTTCATAAATTCAAGTCTCAAAAGTGAAAATGCAAGAGCAAAGGGGGTTTCTGTCTTATTTAAAACAAGTTTTACATTTGCTGTTTGTATGTGTATGCATGATGTGTGTACTTGTGTGCAAATGCATGCTTTCCATAATGCATGTGTGGGGATCAGTTCTCTGCTGCCATGTAGTTACAGGGCTCCAATTCAGATCATCAGGCTTGGTGGCAAGTGCCTACATTGGTTGAATGATCTTTTGGGCTCTTCTCTTTCAAATGGTTACTGCCAGACTATAAGTTAAATATGATTCACATTCACACTAAGGTTGTTGTACAAAACCAGTTTTCCTGTATCGTCACCAGCATGGAACTTTTTTTTTTCTTTTTGATTTTTGAGATAAAGTCAAATTGTACAGCTCTGACTGGCTTGGAACTTTCTATGTAGCCCCAGTGGGCTTCAAGTTTGCAGCTGTCTACCTCTGCCTCCAAAATGCTGGCATTACAAATGTGAGCCACCATATCCCAGCGAAAAAAAATTAAATGTAATTCTCCAATTCAAAATTTTCTGATCACCAGTGAGGTTAAATATTGCAGGAAATGTGTTCACACTGAGTAAAGTTAAACCTTGTCAGAGGGCTGGGTCTGTGGTTGGCTGGCCAGAATAAACCATGGAGTTCTTGGAGGACTCCGGTCAGGATAGAAGGTACAAGAAGGAATAAGGAGGGGCTTAGAAATTCTCTTGGGCAATTCCACGTGGGAAGTGTGGAGAGTAGGCTCAGCTGATCTGTTCCTCCGATGTTCTTTGGAGTTAACAGGGTTTAATCTCAATTTATGATGCCCAAGTTATTATTAATATTGGAACAATTAAGGCAAACATACTACGTAAGGGCTATTTTCCCCTTTAAAACTCAAATTCTCAAAGTGTGTTCAGTGGGCACCTGAACAGGGCATCTCCAGCTATTGTATCTGCAGAGTGTTTCACATATAGCAGAACAGAAGGAGACGTAGGTAAGCAGTACCCAGAATCCCTAGTCCTTCACGTAGAGGAACAGCTGGCTGACTCTGTGGACTTCCTAATCATTGCTGAATTCTTCCTGCCTGTGTGCAACTGTTGGAAATAACAGTTCCACCTCCTGCCTTATCTTTCTTCCATATTTTGTTTATGTCCTGTAGGGGTATTGTATTGTTTCATGGTAAATAACTGTCCCACCCACTGGTTTAATAAAAAGTGCTGATTGGCCAAAGGCAGGCAGGAAGTGTGGGCGGGGCTACCAGACTAAGAAAACTCTTGAGAACAGACACACAGAGAGCAGAGAGCAGAATGCCAGAGAGAAGCGGGAAGAAGCAGAGGACAACTATGCTGCTCTAAAGAAAGGTACCGAGCCGCATGGCTGAACAAGAGACATGGGTTAGATGAAGGGTAGAGAGGTAGCAAGTGATATGCCTGGGCCTGAGGCTGATCAGCCTAAAACAATTGTAAATATCTGTGTGTCTCTGTGGGACTGAGGGACTGCGGGTCTGCGGGTCTTTGGGCTTAAATGTTGAGGTAAGGCCCTAAAGTCCAGGCCAGAAACCTCCTACTACAATGTCCCTCAAGTTTATAAACTGAAATCAAAACCCCAAGGTGATGAGATTAAAAAGAGACTAAAAGATAATTAGGTTCTGAGAACAGAAGCCAAACAATGGGATTATTGCCTTTAATTTAAAACCAAGAACTTGCTACGTGGCTCAGTGGTTCAGAGCATCAACTGCTTTAGAAGAAGGCTTAGGTTTGGTTCTTAGCATCCATGTCAGGTGGCTCACAACAATCCGTGGTTCTGTATTTTTGATTATGTGTAGTTTGTGTGTCGGTGTATGTGCTGGTATGAGCACATATGAGTATAGAGTCTAGAGAAGGCACCAGATCCTCTAGAGCTGGAGTTGTGCATCATTGTGAGCTGTCTGGCATGGGAGCTGAGAAACAAATTTGGTCCTTTGAGGGAGCAGTTTGCACTCTTCACTGCTGAGGACCTCGTCCCAAACAAACCTTAAAAAGAGAATAATAGACAATAAATTATATATTAAAAAATAAGGACAAGAAAACAAACTCAGAGAGCTCACTGACCCCCTCCATTGTGTGAAGACATAGCAAGAAAATACAGTGTGGGAGCCAAAAAAAAAAAAAAAATTAGAAATTCTCACATAGGTGAAATAGCCCTTTAATTTGGACTTCACAGCCTCAGCAATTGTGCAAAACACATTTCTGTCATTTCAAATCGACTCTGCTGAGGTCTGTCTGTTGTAGTTGCCCAAAGAGAGGAAGCATCTGTTAAGGCCTCTCATTTTGCATCAGCACGGTTGTCCATGTAAATCCATTCATCTTCCCAGTTCTCATTCTTAGGATCCGGGTCTTCCTGTCAGCTAACAATAACTTTCTATGAAGCGATGGCTTGCCTTTGTTTTTCCTTGTCTGCTTCGAGGCACTCAGGCAAGTTCCTCACAACTATCTTCCTCCCACTTCACCGACTGCATTATTTTCAATTAATTCCCAATAAAGTCTTAATTGTCAGTGCCCTGGCAGAGCCGGCAGAGCTAATCCCTGTTTAAGCTAATAGGTTCAACTTCTTCAACAAACAAATCTTTCATGAAAGCTGCTGACAAGTCAGAGAATTAGCTGAGTGATGCTTCATTGCTTGTCTTTTTCCTGGATCCTCCTCTCTAGTCTTCAGGCTACTTATTTCTATTGGGTTCTGGTGCTGATAAATAGGACAGAAAGCGGAGAACACAGTCTATTCCTTACCACACGTGGAATATTTCTGGTGCATCAAGCTGCTGCTTCAAAAGCTGTAAGGTGGTGGTGGTCCAGCAGCACTCAGGAGGCAAAGGCATAGAGATCTCTGTGAGTTCGAGGCCAGCCTGTTCTGCAGAGTGAGTTCCAGGACACCAGAAGAACAAAAATAGAAGTTAACCTCTGAACTTGACACACATATTCACACACACACACACACACACACACACACACACACACACACACACACACACACACAAAGGGGTGGGGGGGCTGGGACATGTTTTAGCAGATAATGTCCTTATTGTATAAGCAAGAAGACCTGATTTCAGATTCCCAGAATCCACATGTGGTAGTTTGAATGAGAATGAGCCCACTCCACAGGCATATACTCTTGAACAATTGGATTCCAGTTATCAGAACTGTTGGGGGGGGGGGTGTGTGGAACTAGGAGGTGTGGTTTTATTGGAGGAGGTGAGCCACTGAGGGCCGGCTTTGAGATTTCAAAAGCCTACACCATTATTGGCTAGCTCTCTCTGCCTTGTGCTGTGGATGAAGACGTGGACTCTCGGCGACTGCTCTAGCACACGCCTGCCGGCCTGCTGCTGCTCTCTATGGTCATTGTGGATTGGAATTCTGAGCCTCCAAAGTAAATGCTTTCTTTTATAAATTGCCTTGATCATGGCATTTTGTCAGAACAATCAAAAAGTAAGATACTATGTAAACCTGGGCACAGTAGTTTGTGTGTGTAACCCCAATAAGATGGGAGGTGTGGGCAGCAGACTGACCCTGGTTGATCATGGGCCAGCTAGCCTGCAATGATGAACAGTAGAGAATGAGATCTGATCCCCCAAAATGTAGAAGGCAAGGACAAGCACAGGAAATTGTCCTCTGACCTCCGTATATTCATATGTGCATCATGACATTTTTACTCCTTTTTTACTAATAATTGGGACTAAGAGCTACTCAAGACAGCAATCTAATCAAATTAGGGAATATTTTAAAAGTGCAATAATGTTAGCAAGATTGTAACTATGAAGCCATCTAGTGTGACATTGGAATACGAGCTAGGATTAAGTTTTGAAAGCATCTAAGCCACAGCAATAAAAATGCTATATTTACATTCTGGCAGCCATCTCGCTGGGAGGAATCTATTACACAGATGATCTCCAACAAGTGCATAAACCATGATGTATTATTACTATTATTTATAAAAGATTATTAAAATAAATGTGATATATTCATACAATGCAAACAAAAGTATCTTGAAAATAAATGATTAATCCATTGAGGTGCCTCACAGTTCTCATCCCAGCACTGGGGGGCAGAGGCAGGCAGGTCTTGGTGGCATGCATGGTTGCTACATACTGACTTCTATACTAGGTAGGGCTACACAGTTGTATCTTGTCTCAAGAGAGCAAGAGAAAGAGGGGGGATAAATGATTAAACAGAAACAAAATTATATGGCCTATATCCTGAACATATCATGTAATATTAAAGATAAATGCCATGCTTTAAGGAGGGCTTATGTGGGATAGTTGGGAGCAAATCCAGAAGACTACATATATGAACAAAGCATGAAGAAATACATTCCTGTATGCTTCCTAAAAGCACTAATTAAGATAGTTTAATATTTTACTTTGAATGTTTTCAGATAGGTCCTGATGCAGACCAGCCTGCCTTGCTATGTAGCTGAGAATGACTCTGAACTCCTAATTCTCCTTTTTCTACCTCCTAAGTGTTGAGAATATAGGCTCTCAGTCACATGCCAGGCTAATACAATCACACATTTAATCTCGGCACCTGGAAAGCTGAAGGAGGAGATGGCACACCTAGTAGTTAGTTAGTTCTAGGTCAGCTTGGGCTACAAAGAGGTGTGTTCAAAATAAAATAAAAAGAGAGAGAAACATTTGGAAAACTTGTTAAAGATAAACATTCCACCCCATCGGATGGTTTTAAAGATGCTTTTAGAAGAAAAATGATGTGAGTATCTTTAGGGAAGATCCAGATGTCTGATGGTGGGAGAACAGAGCAGAGAAAATTTTATTTTTATCTTTATTTAATTTCTGATTTTTTTTAAACCATATACTTGAACTGTAATTTTTTTTTTAATGTTAGCATGAGTTATCAAGTAAATGAAATTCTGGGCATTTTCTGTAGTCTCTCATTTTTTAAAAAATGTGTCTAGATAAAGAAAACTGAGGTTTATTTTTTCAATTTGAATCATTCTGAGTCCACGATCTTTAGGAAAGCCCCATACTGTCAGCTGCGCCTCCTCTGTGTACAATCATCATTTTCGAAAGACAGTGTCTTTCTTGAGAGGGTGATACAAAAGGGGGCATATATTTTTGGCTCAAATTTTATACCCTGAAGAATAGAGTATGATGTCATTTCTAGATCTCTCTCTGATCTGTCAGTTCACCAAGTTAAACAACTGAAATCCCTTCCAAAACAAATCCTTTTGCAGTCAGCAAAATGAGGCAATTACATGAATAAGTTTTTCCACTTGGCCTATTTTTCTGCCTGTGGTTATTAATCAGTCTCACGGACTGTATTTTCCATTTTACATCCACTCTCAGGCGCTACTCCAGGTGGCCAAACATTTCACATTGCATAAATAAAGTAAAGCAAAACCTTTGTCCATTGAGCAAAATAGATGTACTTCGTTGCCGACTCCAATTCTCTCAATTACTGAAAATTACAACATGGCATAGTCCCTTTGCCTAGCTGGGGTTTATTTAAGTAGAGACTCACCTTCTCTGGATGACTGAATTTATTTCAGTCGATGCCAACTGTCTTCCGCCCCTTCTGTCCTTGGATTGATTACTCTGTTGTATTGCTTTGTCTCATCTTTCAGTAAGTATGGACACTGTGGCTTAAGAAACAGCTGTTTCACATAAACTACTCCAGACACCGCTTCTGAGTCACCAGAAACACGTTTGATTTCAATGTTTATTTTAGTCTTTTCTTTGAAATTTTAGGTATTCTTTTTTATTAGTTGTATTATTATTATTATTATTATTTGCTTTTGGTTTGTTTTTGAGACAGGATCCTATGTATCCCAGATGATGAACTTAAACATATTATATAGCTCAGGGTGACCTTAAGGGTCAAACAGATCCTCCTGCCTCCATCTCCCAAATGTTGGGGTTAGAAGTGTGCATCACCAAATCCAGTTTGTAGGGTGCTGGGAATCACCTCCAGGACTCCCTGCATACTAGGAAACATCCTGCTTAAGTGAACTACAACCCCAGTTCTGCTTTGTTTTGGTTTTTATAGGGCTTGAAATGAACTAGGTCGAGCATGCTGGCCCTCAACTCAGTGATTGCAGTGGGATTATGTTATATTGTAAATAATTGCCCCACCTACTAGTTTAATGAAAACGCTGATTGGCTGAAGGCAGACAGACTAAGAAAACTCTGAGAACAGGAAAAACAGAGCAGAAATGCCACAGATAAGCCAGAAGATACAGAGGACAACTATGCTGCTCTGAGAAAAGGTACTGAGCCACATGGCTGAACAAGATAAGAATCATGGGTTAGTTTAAGAGTAGAAGCTAGCAAGTTATACACCTGGGTCCCAGGTCAATCAGCATATAATTATTAGAAGTGTCTGTGTGTTTCAATGGGATTATGGGACTGTAGGCCAGAAAGTCCAGACCAGAAACATCATACAACAATGACCCTCTGTCTCAGCCTCTCAAATGCTGAAATCACAGGAATGTGTAACTATGCATAGGTTAGACTCATAATTTTTAAATAAAACATGTATTTATTTAATGTGGTGGTAACACAGCGGACTTGTGGCAGTCAGAGGACAATTTGTGTGAGTTGATTGTCTCTCCTTCCACTGTGTGATTCCCAGGGATGGAATTCAGGTTGTCAGATTTGGCAACAAGTGCCTTCCCCAGCTGGGTTGTTTTGCCAGCCCCAGAGTCACCAATCCTTTAAAGAGGTAATGCACACACAAGCAGAGATTCTGACTCAGTTGACACAGAGTGGAGCCTCAGCACTGAAGAAGCTTCTAGGATCATTCCATTACACCGTAAATGCTCTGGCCTCCTAGAGAAGAACGAAACATTTCTTCTTTCTCAATTAGGCTTCCCTTGTACTTAGTCTGAATTCTGATACTGTCAGATTTCTATAGAATGACTTTCCCTGAGAGGTCACAGAGTTGTGACAAGGAATGCACCACAGGCACACTCAAAAATTGCCCCAGGTCATTGCATGGCTGTGTTAATAGACTCAACAATGTATACTTCTTACAGTATTGACAGGGCTTCAAGATCCATGGATTTTGGTCCTCTTCTGGCCTCTGGCATGTGAGCTGGGGATTGAGATATTTTTAAAATTTTCCAGGTGGTAGTGATGTACAGTCAAGGTTAAGAACATCTCCAAAGGGCCATGCTACTTAAACCTCATCTCTCACCCTGTCAAGTAAGGACCCAGCTTTCTCAGAGACTCCAGAGGATACACAACCAAAAGTTAGTGACAGAAAAGGGCATAAACTACAAGTATGTATGCACACACTCTCCAATCTTCAGCTTTAGTTTGGAAGCATCCACTGTTCATTTCTAAATGTCCAACTCTAAGAAAGATAATTTTCACTCTTCAACATAAGGTTGGGGCTCTACTAAAAATATACACTAGAAAATATCTCACATCTCCCTTTCATTTCTCTACACACACACACACACACACACACACACACACACACAAACACACACACGCATACACACATGCACACATACACACATGCACACACACCTACACACATGCACACACACAATCTCACACATACACACATACACACACATGCACAAATACACACACACATGCACACATGCATACACTCATGCATACACACACACACACACACACACACACACACACACACATACACACACACACACACCGACATTATTTTAGGCAGTCATGCACCACCACGGCCACTGTATGGGTTCAGGTGAATCTAATTCAGGGCTTTGTGCATGCTGAGTAGGTGTTCTTCCACCTCTGCCTCTTATACTTCCTCTTTCCTTTTCTCTGTTCTTAATTTATTCACTGATATCCAGGAATCTCAGTGCAGTCTTAGAGAACTTTGCACTGAGCTAACCAGCTTTCAAAAATGCCAAAGAGTCTCTCAAATACATCAATGCATTTATCGCATTTATAGATCAAGGAAAGGAAAGATCAAGTTTCTTCCCAGCAATATCACACACACACAAAAACCATGTCTTGATGGAATTGTGATGCTTCTGGACCTAGATAGAAATTCACAGTTACAAGTACTCTGTAGTGGTATATAGAGTTCTTTGAGTACTTGCTCAAGTGCTGTACCTGGGTGACATGGTAAATTTACTTTTAGCTTCTTGATAAACCTCCACATTTGTCTCCTTAGTGGCTGTACCAGTTTGCACCCCTAACAGCAGTGAAAAAGTGTTCCTCTTTCCCCACATCCAAACCACTAGGTGTGTTATTTATTTTAGCCACGCTGGCTGGGAGAAGATGAAACTTCCAAGTAGTTTTAATTTGCATTTCTGGGTCATCTATAGATGTTAAACAGCAAAACAAATCATCTCAGCCTTTTGGATGTTTTCTTTTGAGAACTCTCTGCTTGGTTTCATGCCCCTGCCTTTAACTGGGTTGCTGGACTTCTTGGTGTTTGTTTTTTGCATTTCTTGTGTATCCTGGGCTGGCCATGAATTTTCCATTCACCCTTTCACTCTCATTGGCTCTGGCTCATCCCATATGATAGGAACTGGATGGCCACTGCATTTTGATATATTTCTTTTCTAGTACTTTTCTCTGACTTATGTGGATATGTATGAACAAGAAAGAAACATGTCAGTTGTTTCCTCCTATGAAACATTAGCATTTTATCTATTGACAGTATTTGCCTACTACACTTCCTTTATAGGCCCCCCTCTTCTCAGAAATCATTTCTTGTGAGGTTGGAGAAAGGGTTCAGTAGTTAAGAGCACTTGCTGCTCTTTCAGAAGACCAAGATTCAGTACTGACTACCCATATTACCTGATGCTCACAGCCTCCTGTAACTCCAGTCCTGGAACCTATGCCCTCTGACCTCCAAGAACACCTGCATGTACATGGTACACATCAACACATACAACCACACATACATACACATAAAATAACTTTTGTAAAAGAAATCATTTTCACATAGATTAAATGTGGATACTGGTATCTAGACCTCTCACTGACATTGCAGCCCATTATATAAGCCTCCCCAAATGGGTAGCATTCGATCATCAATAATGAAAGTTAATTTCATGCCTTACAATTAGCTGATTTCTTTTATATATTTATTGATGTAATGCTGGAGATTAATATCAGATTTCATGCATTCTGGGTAAAAAATGTTCTGTCAGTCAGCTCCATTCTCAAACTGGCTTCTTCATCAACTGTAGGTCTAATAACCTACTTATAATTTGAGGATTTTTATACATGTTATTAAAATTCTCTTCCTTCTCAAAGTTCATGTGTATCTCTGTGTTTGCACACTGTGTGCAATCATATGAGAAACCATAAAGAGATTAGTGTGTACTTATAAACTTGTATCCTGTTGTTTTGAAGTGTAATAAAATATTTAGGATATGTGGAAGAATGCCTATAAAATATGTATATTCAGATCAGTACTGAAATAATAAAATATCTACCTCCAACTTTTAAAACCAGGTCATTGAACTACTTGTGAAGCTCATGTGCCTTAACCAGCAACTCTCTCCATCTTCCTTTCTTTTGTTTATTGAATTCCAGTGGCTTTGCCTTCACATCTCCTTCCCTTACTCTGTTCTGTGTTTCAATGAAGTAACACACTTTTCTTTCCCTTCCAACTTCATGGTGGGAAAGCTGCTGGGAGGCAGCCGGAGATGTCAGGATGGCAGATTATCTATTTCCAGCAATCCCTGTGTCTCCTCTGCAAGTTCAACCTCTTGCCAGAGGATCCCTCCCTCTGTGGACCAGCTCCTAGCAGGCAATGCTGATCTTATGTCTCACTGGTGTCCAGCTTCCTGGCTCCAATAGCTTCTCATATTATCCTTCGAGTCCTCGGGGCATACTGTCTCCTTTCCTTGAGTAGCTGACTCATCATGCCCGGTTTGGATTCTGTCACCAGTATAGCCAATCATCTATATTAAATCATTCCTGCTTTGAAGAGCAAGAATAGTTTCTGATTTATAAATGGACACTAAAAGCTCTTTTATCTCTAGTATACGAAGGACATTAATCATGCTTAAATTTTATTGAATTCACATTGTACACCTCCCAATATGACCTGTTTTTCCTTCTGTAACTTTTTAACTTGATGAACTGTATTTATAAACCTGGACATTTTCCCTCTTGTCAAAATGTTATATTGATGGAATAAATATAATTTATCCCCATTTTGTACTGTTATGCTTTTTATGGATTGCTATACTTTCTGTGCTACTCTACTTTAGAATGCTTGTCATAGGTCCAAGGCATTGTCTTATGATTTTATTTTCTTCTGTACGTCTTGTATTATATATCATTGTCAAAGCTGTGTTTGTGTTATAAACACATATTTCTTCTTTTTCTGTCCTGAGATAGTTTTTTAAAATGAAAATAATTCAGTTTTTTAAAGCATCAGGAAGAGCATGCAGGCAAAATATCTGACTCTGACTTTTTTAATGAGAAAATAAAGCAAGTTTTTTTTTTTTTTTTAATTCTAGCTCTATACTGTGTGAGGTGCTTTCTACATGTTTTCTGGTCACTGTAAATTTAAGCTATGCGGTTTCCTATTTTCTTGAGTGTAGTCTTCCATGGATTCTTTCCTTCCTTTGTAAATCATCTAGATAGATACTATTTTTTCTGTCTCTGAATTTCATGTGTCCATTTTTTTCTTTCATTTCTACTGTGTTCAGAATAACGTGGGACAAGGGATAAAGGAGCCAGCTGTGCAAGCCTAGCAGCCTGAGCTGATGTTGGGATTTCCATACTGGTTAGTCTTCTATTCCTGTGAAGGGACACCATGACCAAAGCAACTTATAAAGGAGAGGATTTAATGGGGGGGGGGGTGTTGCTTACAGTTTCAGAGAGTTAGCTTATGATAATCATGGCAGGGGGTGTGGTGGCAATCAGGTGGGCATGAAGCTGGAGCAGTAGCTGAAAGCTACATCTGCTCTACGGGCAAGAGGAAGAGAGACAAAGCCTGGGCACACCCCTGTTGACACACTTCCTCCCAAAATGACACACCTCCTAGTCCTTCCTAAACACTTCATCAGCTGGGAACCAGATATTCAGATATATAAGTTTACGGGCCCTTCTCATTTAAAACATCGCATCCATTTACAGATGGTGGGATCCCTCCACAGAGCTGTCCACTGATCCTCACAGGTATGTCATGGTACTCTTGCCCCAGCCCATATACAACAATGAAAAAAAAAAGTTTTTTAAACCTTAGAAAGAGAATTTTCTCACTCTATCTTTCACCTATCCATTTAGATTTTTTTATGTCGAGTTATATTAAAAACTATTATACTTTGGGGACCAGGGAAAAGGCTCATTGAGTAAAAAGGCTTATTGCCTTGTAGGTCTAATTACTTGAGTTCAGTTCCTGGGACCCACAATGGAAGGAGAGACATGACTCCCTAAAGTTGTCCTCTGGTTTACACACACACACATTCCACAGCACACACGCATATACTACCTATATACCCACACAATAACACATACAATTTTATGTTAAGAATATATGTTTTATATTTTTCACAACTAGAGGTTTCTTTGAAAATTGTATTCATGTGTGTGTGTGTGTGTGTGTGTGTGTGTGTGTATGTGTGTGTGTGTGAGTTTACATGTGCCAGGGTGTACTTGTGGAGGTCAGAGGACAATTTTACCAGTCAGTTCTCAGCACCCATCTTGTTAAGAGCAGTTTCTCTTGTTATTTCTGCTGTTCAGCATACTTTAGGCTAGCTGGCTCATGAGCTTCCAGCCAATTATGTTTTATGAACTTTAATATTTTTCATAATGTGCTTTTAAGCAATTGCATAGCATTGTTACCATAGGAGCAAACCCACGTGGAGGTTTTTACAAGTATTGTTGTACTTGACTCTTTTTAAAAATAATACCACAATATACTCCAATATATACTATACATTTATCAAAGACAGTTTCCTAGAAAGTAATTACTGAATCATTGACATGATCATTTTGGAGACTTAAAGCACCAATATGCCTATATTGCATCCCCAAATAAATGATAGTAGTCCACTTTGATACAAAGTATCATTTTACTGCGCTTATATTAATGTAAGTGATCCATTTTTATATCAGAATCATATTTTACATCTGGCAAAGATTTTAGAAGGCATCTAATTTCAGTGTGTGGTTCTTTGTGTTCCAATACACTAAGTTACTCAATATGCTATCATCCCTTTCCAACAAACAAAAATTATTTTATTGTGCTTTATATTAAAGCAACCGTCGCCATTTTGTTCATCTAAAATAGTTTCCAAAGGAAAAGTATAGATTGCTCAGTTCATATATATTTATATTAGATTTCCCATTTGTTTTTATTTCTTAAAAAATATGTCCAAATTATTTACTGATTTTGAACAGCTGATCATACATGCCATCCTCATCTGATATCCTCTTTGTAAACCTACATTTAATCAGTCTGTTAGGTAGCTCTGAGGACTGGCCCTTGCCATTGATCGCATTCCCGTTGTTCTGCTCTGTTGCCTGCTACTGTCTCTCAGGTAACATAAGGGCTTTTAGAGACAGACTCCGATGCATTCTATTTCGCAGCTTCCCACAGTTGCTTAAAGATTCAACTTGACCTTTCCTCCCGTTCTTATTTCAAGTTACCAGCATGCCAATACCAGAGAAATCTCATCAAAGGCTTAACTGTCTATACCCCACTGATTCATTCTTTATCACAATTTGATCTTGCTTATTCCTGTTCATCACCTTTTTCAGTAATGTAAGTTTTTTGAGTTTTTCTTCTCTAATACATTTCTCCAAATGGCAGCTGTTACCCCAATTTGCCCTTATTTAGGAATAAAAAAAAAATCAAATGTGCTAAGCTTCTCTGAAAATTGTTATTCCAACTTGAGAAGAAGAAATTGATGCTCTGAAAACAAAGTGGGGAATTTTGTGGCCATGAGCAGAGCAGAGCCAGGGGGTCCTAGGATCCTCTTGGGTTTTATTTTCAACAAGCTAAACACAATCACTGCTTGAAAAATCAAGTTTTCTCTTTTTCTCTGTTGTTGTGATTGTCTGCTTTTAATTATCTGTAATCTGCTGTTCAGATACAGATCTTGAAATCCACAGCTTCTGTTTCACATGAGGCCTTATTACAATGACAGGATGTTAGGCCTGACCCAGACACATTACATCAGGGCATGTGATTTACCAGGATTCCCACCCAGGTCCATTAAACACACCATTATCCATTTCCAAAGTACTGTTGCCATGGACTGGCTACTCCTTGCTGCAGGTGAATTAAATACCTAATAAAGCAGAAAGCTCTTATTTCTAAATGATAAGGTAGCGACGGTGACTATTATTTTGAGCTGCAAAACAGGTTATTCTGTCCGAGTAAGAAGAGAGGTGGCACAGATAGATATCAAGGTTTTTGTTTTTGTTTTCTGGAGGTACAATTCCTCTCGCTGAGTGAAGCCACTTGAACAATTGGAGTCCATTTTTCCTTTGCTCATCTTGAGGGTAACAGTGAACAGAAGATTCTAGAGGAACTAGGTGCCAACTAGCAAAATGTGCAATCTTTCTTTCTCCATTTCACCATATTGCACCCTTGACATAGTGGTGTAAAGCTAGGGATTAAGAAAAAGATTCCTAATTTAAAAACCATTACTACAAAAAGCAAAGGCTGATGGATGGCTGAGTAGTTAAGAGCACTTACTGTTCTTCCAGAGGGTGGGTTTCATTTCCAGAACCACAGCCATCTGTAACTCCAGTTCTGGGGAATCTGATGCCTTTTTCTGACCTCCTCAGGCACCAAGAATGCACACGATAGACATCCCATGCTGATAAAACACATAAAAATAAAATAAACACATCTTATAAAAAGAAATATGATCACATCACTGACATATAATCATCATCACACAGAAAATATGTGTGCATATTTTGAAAGAGAAGATTCAAGTTGCCTGAACCATTGGCTCAATCATTTACATGTATTTTTAAAAGCAACAAATTTATTTTTATTATTTATTTATTGTGTGTGTGTGTATGTATGCAAGCATGTGTACGGTGTGTGTGTGTGTGTTTAATGAGTATGCATGCAATGACCTACATTTGGAAGTCAGAAGACAGTTTTGGAAGCCAGTTTTTTCCTTCTACCATGTGAACCGTTTGATTCTTAACATCATAACCTTAACTTTCATATTATTGTTGTTGTCCTTACTGATATTTCAAGACAAGGTCTTTCTGTGTTGCCCTGGGTAGCCTCATACTTGCTATGTAGTCAAGACTGCTTTCAAACTTAAAACAATTCTACGTCCTCACTCTCCAACCTCTTGGCCTTCCTAACTGGTGTGTGCCACCCTGCTCAGCTTGTTTGTATTTCACAGTAAGAATGCACAGAGAACTGGCAAGGAACTGAATTTAGCTTCTTTACACACACACACACACACACACACACACACACACACACACCCCAAAACAAAAACAAAAACAAAAACAAAAACCAACAACTCTGTAACAGAGGGGGAAAGGGGAATGTGGAAGTGCTTAGTAATCTTCCATGCTGCTATATTGCTTATCTAAAAGTCTTCAAGGAACTGATTTTTTTTTCCTTTGGGAAGAGTACACATAAATTTAGAACCTTTACTAGGAATTAATAATACCCAGTACTTAAAGAAGAAAAAAAACCACATCATTTACTCTACTGTTTCCTCTATGTGGGGTCTGGTTTGCATATGTGGTTTCTGTTGAAAGGTCACAAACAGGCAGAACTGTTTATTATGACTTTTAATCTTTTCCTACAATACTTCATTTCTTGACCAGTTCCCAATTGGCCTGTACCAATGTCTGCAAGATTTTAGGACCCCTAACAGGATAATATATAATAGCTGTCTTGGAATTAGTATTCATCTTCAATAAGTCTAATTTCTATAAATGACACTAGGGGAATGATTTCAGACTGCAGGACAGAGACAGAGGCCAGAACCAGCTCTCCCCATTTTAGATGTTGACAAGCAAAGTTTTACCCACAAAAAATATTAACATTGAGACAGAATCTTTTTGTCTGCCGAACAGATATTTCTCATTCCTATTTGAGAATGGCTCTGCTACTATTTAGGAGCTGGTTGCAGTTAATGAGTCATGAAAGGGTTTGAGCCGACCACTTATCATTTCCCGTTTGCTATGATTGCTTGAGAAGCAGGTCTATTTCTGACCTCAAAGACAGAAGAGGAAGTGGGCCGAGACCTTCTGGGAAAGAGCCTTGTGCTTTACAAAAATGAAAGAAGCTTTATTGGCCACCTCTACTGCCTCCTTTCAAACCTGCAAACAGATGTGGGCAACTAGAACTGTTGTAGCTACTTGCAACCATGAGGGTATGATCTTCATAATGAAACAATCGGATGAAGAAGGCAGAGAAAAGAAGAAAGATGCTTGGATTTAAAGATAACACCAGACAACAAAAAGCAACCTTGGGGCAAAGAACCTTATGATTTCTTGCCTAACACCAAGATGTTAGTAAGGTGGTCCTCTCCACTTCCTTCTCCCCTTTGGTTTGGACTCCTCTTCCTCATCTGTGATGACGTGGATTAAGCCCCACATTGATCATTGAGACTCCACTACTGACCTCCTCCCAAGCCAAGAGTAAGGCTTTCTGTTCCATCCAAACACATTTTTATTGTTGTTGCTGGTAGTTTGATTTGCTTTGGTTTTGTCTTTTGATCGACAGAGGGTCTCATATTCTGTAGCTCTGGCTGTCCCCAAATATGATAATCTTCCTTCTGAGCCATCACATCTGGATCTCTCTGTTTTTCAGGAAATCTTTAACTGTAATCTGAACTATAACTTTAATCTGAGTAGTCTTCTGTTGCATTATAATTGCATCACATTCATTTCTATAATGGTGTTTCTATTGATAACCCCACTATTTAATAATCTCATGGTTGCCTTTTTGTTGTATGAGGTTTCTAGCCTGGAATTTTCAGTCTAGCCTTGTGGCCCAGACTTTCTGGCCTACAGCCCCATAGTCCCACTGAAACACACAGATACTTATATTAATTGTATGCTGATTGACCTGGGACCCAGGCATATAACTTTCTAGCTCTTGCTCTTAACCTAACCCATGACTCTTATCCTGTTCAGCCATGTGACTCGATACTTTTTCTCAGAGCAGCATATGTGTCCTCTGCATCTTTTGACTTCTCTGTGGCTTTTCTGCTCTGTTCTTCCTGTTCCTAGAGTTTTCTTAGTCTGGTAGCTCCACCCACACTTCCTGTCTGCCTTCAGCTAACCAGCGTTTTTATTAAACTAGTAGGCAGGACAGTTATTTACAATGTAATAACATAATCCCCCTAAACCTTTTGTTGTATAATGCAATCTTTTAATATAATTTATTTAAAATAGTATATATATATTTTTTTACATTTGTTTGAGTGTTCATTAGTATTACATGAGTGTGGGCATGAGGAGGCCAGAGGTCAACATCAGGTACCTTTTTAAATCTACATATGCTGTCTGCACCTTATGTACTGAGGATAAATCTCTCATGTGAATCTAGTGACTTCTGATTCAGCTGTCTAGCTAGCTAGCTTGCTCAGTGAATTCCAAGGACTGGGATTAAAGGTGTACCACCATTCCACTTGGCACTTCTGTGGGGTCTAAGCATCTAAACTCTGGTCTTCATATTTTCCTAGTAGTCAGTTTACCCACTAAGCAATTCTTTGTAGTTAGGAATTTCTGAACTATCTGTCCTAGTCTATCCCCAAGGTCCAGACCCACAGTCCTGCTTCAACTTTGTGCCAAATAATCACACAAAAGCTTATATTAATTGCAAACTGTTTGGCTATGTCTCAGGCTCATTACCAACTAGCTCTTACAACTTAACTCAACCCATTTTCAATAATTTATGTCTTGCCATGTGGCTGGGGGCTTACCTGTGTTTCTTTACATCTTGCCTTTTTGGGCAGCAGTTTGCAGTCTCTGTCTGACTCTGCCCTCCTCCTTTATCTATGTTTGGATTTCCTATCTGCCTCCAAGCTGCCTTGTGATAGGTCAAAATACTTTCTTTATTATCAAATGGCAACAAAGTATATTAACAGCACACAGAAAGACATCCCACAGTACTTTCCCTTTTCAGTCTAATCAAAAAAAAGGTTTCAATTTTAATATAGCCAAATTATATCTAACAAAACTGCTATCAAGCAAGAATAACAGTTACAATATCTAGTCTATTTGTACTTAGCAAAGTTAAAGAAAATATTGTCATTTATCTTATCTTTGTGAAGCTAAAGCATTATATCTAATTTACTTTTTATCATAACTGAGGAAAATTATAACTATCTAGTATTCAACTCCATCAAAGACCACAGAAGGATATAAAATTACCCAAGTAAAGAAGGGCATTATAAACAACTTCCAAAATCTAGAAATGGCAGAGACATCTTCCTATTTGGATAGTCACTCAAAGTTCCCTTGTAACATTGGGGCATTGATCCTCAGCATTCTGGCCTAGAGTCTGTGGCAGAGTTTTTAGTGAAGCAGGAAATTTGAAGGACTGTTCTGTCCATTTTGGCAAGGTTTGTCAGTTGCTATTCCTTGTGTCCTGTATAGTGCTTGATGGTTTTCTCTGTGTAGCAGGAACCTGAAGGATCATCTCAGGTTGTTCTGGCAAAGTTCAGAGGTCACTTTCCTTTGAGTACGGGCATGTTCAGTTTATACAGCATACTGTCAAGCAGTCAAGGCAAGAACAGTCTCCTGTACAATGGCTAACCTTTGCCACAAAGAAAGTAAACTCCACATGGCATTTCTTCAGTGACCATCACCCTCTTGAAGTAGATTTGTGCTGCCAGGAGCAGACCTGTTTCACTGTCTAGAAAAGTCTAAAATCTTAAAACATTTTAAATCCCATTTTCTGAAGGTCTTTGAAGTTTTTGAAGATTTTTTTTTTATCTAATTGAAATAAATCTTTGTATATCTAAAAACTTAACTGACATGAATATAAGTTTATTATCATAGATGACTACATCTGCATTTCTTAATTATACATTACAATTTAAATGTGTTATATAAACATAATATCTTAAACAAGAGTAGAAATATACATACAGTACAACAAAATTGACGTTAAATTTATTTCAATAAACCCAAATTCATACCAGTATAAAGTATTTTGAAATTAACAGTTGTTTTTTAGGTCAAAGTAGATTCAATAATCTATCTTTTAGAAGCCATTTCTGCATTAATTCCCCAGCCTCATTTCCAATATACATTCTTTATACTGATGGACACACAAAATATGTCTGCCAGAGTGGTGGATAAATTATTGTACTCTGCCACCTAAAGCATTACATGTAAGCTTTGATGTCTCTAGATTTTAGAGGATTTAGTTTTTTCACTCAGTCTTGTTTGTGGTATCAGATCAAGAGAGTAATTTGTAAGCGGTCCTGAATCCCGTGCCTCTTGGTTTTTGGTCTTGGTACATTGTAATCACTGACAAACAGCTACTGCACTCCTTAGGATTTTGAAGAAAATTCTCCTTCTTTTCAGCAAAATAAAATTCTTCTTTGAAGACATAACTCGTGGTTTGAGTCTAGCCCCTGCAGAAACTCAAGTCCCAGCAAAAGAATAAAGCACAACACCAACAGCTACTAACCATGAAGGAGTCCTAGCAAGTCAACTCTCCTACTCTTTCGGAAGGTGGAAATGATACAGTCTAGACCAGTGTCCTCCAGAGATGTCTTCTATGATTAGGTTTTTAGATGCGAGCTAATAATTTAGCTAGAGGTTAAGGAATTGGATGGAATAAAATTGAAGGATTGGTGGCAAGTTTCAAGAAAGAACAATGTGAATGAGTTACTGAGAATAAATCAGAATATCCGCCCGTCCTTCCTTCTTTCCTTCCTCCCTTCTTTCTTTTTATTTCTTTCCCTCTTTTCTGAGGTAGGGTCTGATATGTAGCATAGGCTGGCCTCAGACCTATACCCTACTCCCAAGCCTTCTAATTACTGTGGTGATAGTCCTGAGTACCACACTAGCTGAATATTCATGATTCAAGTGAATGCTCACTACTCAGCCACAACACTATCGATCAGACTTAAAAATGTGAGTCATCCTCCTCCCTCAGATATTTTATGGCCTGCTCAGAAGACTGATGGACAAAACAATTTAAGTGTTCAACACACAAGCAATGGAGGAGAATACGCTCAGAGACACACATATCGTGGATGAATGAGTCACTCTACTTTTATCAGATTTCTCAGTAACTCTAGAACTCTTCTATCACAGAGAAAATATGGAGCTACATAATTATAAACATTTACTTTTGGCTGTCTTCATTTCTTATGGGCAGTGGTGAGCAAGAGCTGATGGCGGAGCAAAGCAGCTCATCTCATGGGACCCAGGGAACAGAATGAGGAAGGATCTAGGTTTAACCTCTAAAGGCTTACCCATGCCCACACCCATTGATTTGCTTCCTCCATCCAAACTGCATCACCTGTGATTTCTATCTCTTCCCCACCACATAGGAACCAAGACTTTTTTTTTAAAAAAAATAAAAATGTAGCCTTTCTTTTTATTTATTCTTTGTGTCTTTTACATCATGCATTTATTTTCCATTTATTTGTTTATTTATTTATTTTCCATTCCTTTGCATCCATTCTCACCTTTGCAAACATGCCTCCAGTAAAACATTTAAAAAATTAAGAGAAAAAAGAACAAAAATGAAAATCTCATTGTAGAAGTTGTAGTGTGGCACACTGAATCACACAGTAAACCCTTTATCCGTCTGTACCTGCAGGTGCTTATTGCAAAGAATCATTGGTCTGGTTCAAGATGTCTGGTTTCTCCTACACTATTGGTGCTGAGCCCTCACTGGAACTCCTCATAGATACCATGTTGCTGCCCTGTGAGGAGATATCTTACAGCTTTGGGCCTGCAGCACCAGCATCTTCACGTGCCCCAGCAGATCATAGACAGGATGGATGTTGGGGAGAGCCGACTCATAACTCTGGATCTGGGCCTGGGTAGTTGCAGGGTTGGTCAGCCCACCATCTCTCTGTTGTCTTCACCACCAAGCGAAGCTCTCCAGCATTGCTCGGGTTAGTCACCTCTTGCAGACACAAGCAAGGGGCAGGGCCAGTTCTGCTTTCACACCCTTAGGGTCAGCTCTCCCACATTTGAGCCATCAGAGCCTGCTAACTGTGTTGCTCAGGTATAGGGGCTACTCTCCTAAGCGCTACAGCTGGTGAGGGGTAGGTACAGCTCTCTCACTCTACCTCAAGGCCTGCTCTCCCACCTGCCACAAATGGTGATCCTCGGGAGTGGAGCATCTCTCCCACATCAGCACCACCATATAGTAGATGAAGATTAGGGCCAATGCTCATGTTCTCAGGCCAGTTAACCTGCAAACTGTAAACAGGGTCCATTCTACTGTGCTGCCCAGGTGAAGAGCAGGGTGTGTTTTTCTGAGTGCTGCAGCTGATAAAGAAGAGGATCGGCTCCCTCATCTGTTGGGGAAAGAGGGTCATTTCTCCTCCACTCACACCACTGCATCTGTGGAGTAGTGGAGACAGCTCATGCTCACAGTTCTGGGCTGGCTCACTCTCACCTCTGCAGACAGAGTTGACTTTATTGTGCTGCCCAGGTGAGGTGTAGGGCCTGCTCTCACAGCTGATGAGAAACAGGAGCAGCCTTCCTGCTCTAATGACCTCAGAACCAGCTCTCCCACTTGCTTTAGGTTTAGAGAGGTTGGAGAGGCATCTCTCCCACACCCATGCCACAATATGATAGGTGAGGAGTGGGACCAGATGTCCCACACTCATGGCATGTGCTCCTGTCAACAAGGTCATCTCTGCCATCTAGAGGAGGTGCAGGGCTGGCTTTTGTGAGTGTTGCAGCTGGTACATGGGGGAGAGTCAGCTCTCTTTTCAGCTGGAGGCCATAGGGCAAGGGGAAGGCATCTTTCTCTTGCTCCCACCATCAAACAGCAAAAAAAGGGAGGCAGAACTATCTATGTCCCTCTCACATCCCCAGGGCTGGCTCACCCATGTCATATCCCTGTCTGCATGGTCAGCACTACTGTGCTGCTCAGGCAAGGCCCAGGACTGGTTCTCCTGAGTGCTGAAGCTGATGAGAGTTTGGGTCAGGTTCCACACCTGCTGTAGGTATGGAGTGGTGAGGGGAAGAGGGGACCAAGACATTTTAAATAATAATATTAATAATTTATTTATTCCTTAAGAATGTCATAATGCAACAATGTACTTTGATCATATTTAGCCCCAACCCCCTCTTCATTCCTCCTAGATTTTCCCACCCTTTATTCATTTCAAACTTCAAGTCCCATTTAATAGTATTTGTTTATATCTTCTGAGTCCAGAGGAACAAGGTTTTTGAACACATTAACCTGTGGTATATATTTCCAATACAAACCACAGTGTGTGTGGTGTGTGTGTGTGTGTGTGTGTGTGTGTGTGTGTGTGAGAGAGAGAGAGAGAGAGAGAGAGAGAGAGAGAGAGAGAGAGAGAGAGAGAGAGAGAGAGAGAGACTGCAACTGGGTGTGGTGGCACAATCTTTATATAATCCCAGCACTTGGGACGTGGAGACAGAGAATTAGGAGTTCAAGGTCATTCTCTCATACAAAGAGTTCAAGGCCAGCTTGGAATACATGAGACCCTGTCTCAATAATTTTTAAAATCTATTCGTTTTTATACATTTATTAGTTTGTGTGTGTGTGTGTGTGTGTGTGTGTGTGTGTGTGTGTGTGTGTGTGTGTGTTTGTCTATCTGCCTACTGGTATGTGCCTGCCATGGTGTGTGCATGCCACAGTGTGAGTGTAGAGGTAAGAGGACACTTTGCAGGCATCAGTTCTCACAGCCCACCATATGGTTCTGAGGACTGAACTCAGCTCATCATACATGACATCAGGTATCTTTACTCACTGAGCCATCTCAATGGCCTTCTATCTATTTGATTTTTAAGGAATAAATGACAATGACTCAATGACCACAGCAGGCTCATATCTATGGGTAATCACCACTAGTAAGAATTTGCTTATCCACCAGTGGTAAGTGGTAAGTGGTAAGTGTTTGGACGTCTCACCAGATGCAACTCCAATTAGCTGAAGGCAGACATTCATGCAAACCACCAGGTCAGTCAGTGAGGCAGAAAGATTGGCATTTGGATTCTTCTGTTGTCTTGAATATAGTTAGAGAAACCACCATTTCCCCCACTCTCATTCTCTGTTTGCCCCTCTTTTTTATATAGGGCACACTAGGAATGGTTAATTCAATTTTATAGGCTACGTTAGAATATCAAGGTGCTATCATATAGCAATGAACATAGAGCAATTGACATCCTCCAGAAGTTCATTTTGTTCGTTTTTCGTTTTTTGAGTCAGGGTCTCATGTAGTTCATTTAGCCTCAAATTCCCCATGTAGTTGAGGATGCCTTTGGACTCCAGATTCTCCAGCTCCCACCTCTCAGCTGCTAGGATTTCGTGTGTGTGCTGACATACTTTGCCAAGTCACTCCGAGTTCTTGAATTTGGACTTGATATTCAGTTACTAGAAAAATGGTTTCATTCTGTTAGGAGAAAATTCGGGCCTTTCCTGTTTAATTTTAAAAAGGAAAGGTCTGTATCGATATTTAGCAAACCAAAGCATGAATATCTGTTTTCATTTGAGGCTTTTTCCTTTCTGAGGAATTCCCCCGTGCACCAGTTTAGAAAGCACTGCCTGCCTGCTCTAGAAGCTAAAATGCCAAATGCTTGCTTCCCCGTCCTCCTTTGCAGCTAGGGTACAAACATATGATTTCATTTTTGTCAATCTGTTTGCCTGTGCTGAATTTTGACTTGGGAGTTAATAAAAATGAAACCGATTCAGTTATGCTTTCTGTGTTTCTCATGGAGGCAGCACAGCAGCTGCTGATGTATCTGTTGTCTCCAGAACAAGTGGGAGTGGTAAGGGCAGTTTAGCAGTTGGCTCAGGATTGAGCAAGCCTCACAGTTGCTGTTCTGCAGGCTGCTTACTTCTCACTAGCGGTGAAGTGGCTTCCTCCCTAGCTTTATGTATGTCAGGCAAGGTAGAATACATAGGTTAATTGAGGTAAAGATATCACACGCGCGCGCGCGCGCACACACACACACACACACACATACACACACACAAATGCACGCACACACATGCGCGCTTTAAAAAACTAAATAGAAAATTTTGATTAGTTACAGACATATTTCTTCCTCCATCAATGGCCAGGTCTGAAACCAGGACTGGGGAGATCTTCCCACTCAAGTGTGAGGGAAAATATTTCGGTTTGTTGAGGGATGTGTGAATGGGGAACACTGAGGCTTTGGAGGCCACCACAATGCTGACTCTGTGCATTTCCATTTCAGTGAGCTTTAGTGACATTAGAGGAGCAGAGCCCAGAGGCTTGATAATTATTCACCTGACAAAATGACATTTTTTTCAACTTTAAAAATCTCACATGTGCCTATATGTACAAGTCCAACCGCGTTTTAAGTAAATTTTAGATTCATATGATTAAAAACTTAATTTTATTTATACCCCTGCATATTATACCTAAGATACAACATACATAAATCTTAGACATACATCTAACACACATGTCTATCTCTAGGGAGAGATCCTGACATGAATCAGTGTCCACCAAGGACAGAAGAGAAAAGAAGATCTTTACATTTTCAGTGTTTGCATCATTTTATATTGATTTTATATTAAGATTGCCGTAATTTTCAAAACAAGGAGATGGTTAATATTAAACAAGTGTGGGGCAGGACATGAGATTGTTTGCAAGTCTGGAAGCTGAGAGATGGAGGCAGGAGGATAGCTCCATGTTCAAGGCCAACCTAATCAAATACAGCAAGACCCCACCTCACAAAGAACAAACTGAACGAACAAAAGAACATTTCACTATTAACTAAACCTGGCTTTCATCCAAAAGTAGGATCCTGAATGTAAGTAGGTCCTGAATGTAAGCTACTCATCAGAGTCCTACCCTGAGATTCCAAAGGCCTCTACATTTTACAATCAGCCTAATATGGGATTGGACTTATGCACTTTGGTCTGCAGTTGCCAAGTCTGACACAGAGCTCAGCACACTGCAGAGAGCTGGCAGTGCCCGAATTTACATCAACTTCTACAGGTTTCTTCACCTTTTCTGTTCTGTCTGACGCATTTCCTGCTGCTGTCTAAGTGTTCCCTTAGCTGCTGAACTAATGCATTTATGCCTTCAATGGGTCTCCAGTGAACCTATAAATAATTAAAGATGCATTAGCTCCCAAGAGGGTTGCAGAGATTCCCTGTAGAAGTAGTACTGCCTAGAGACCTAGTCGTACAGTTTTCCTAAGCCATGACCTAGCTTTGAGGATGAAGTCACATTACTCAGCAGCGAGCATTATAATTACTCACAGCGGTTTGTCTGGTGCCATATGACATCAAATTTGCAGAATTAAAGATAATTTAATTCCAAAGAAAAATAGCTGGTTTTAAAGAATGAGAGGATATCTCAAGTCTTGGAAATGTCTGGGTTAGACTCTATATGTTGAGATTTTATAAGGCTTTCATTTTAAATTAGTATCTTATGCAACTTTCTGTAATTCTACTGAGTCTTCTAGGATAGAATAGATCAGAATTTGGTCTGGGATAGTGGCACATTTCTATAATGCCAGCATTTGGAAGGATACATCAAGAAAATCGAGTTGAATTCAAGGCCAGTTTGTACTTCATAGTCCCAGGACAGAGGACATTAAGACTCTATTTTAAATACACACACACACACACACACACACACACACACACACACACACACACACAGACACACACACACACAGACACACACACAGACACACACACACAGACACACACACAGACACACACACACAGACACACACACAGACACACACACACAGACACACACACACACACCAAAAAACAACAGAAAAGAGCAAGCCTCCCAAGGGATAGCAGTGGAACTTGGCATGACAAGTAACAATAAGATTAGGTGCAAACCCTCATATCAAAGTTGGGCGAGGCAACCCAGTAGGAGGAAAAGGGACCCAAGACAGGCGAAAGAGTCAGAGACAGCCCCTGCCCCCACTCTTAGGAGTCCCATAGGAACACCTAGACACACAATCACAGCATATATGCAGAGGACTTAGCTCATACTAATACAGACTCCATGACTGTTGCTTCAGTCTCTGTGCGCCCCTATGAGTCAGTTAGTCGATTTTGTGGCCATATTCTTTGGTGTCTTTGACCTCTCTACCTCCTACAATCTTACTTCCCCCTCTTCTTCATAGTTCCCTTGGCTTCTGCATCTGTTCCTATCAGTTGCTGGATGTAGCCTCTCTGATGACAAAAAATGCTAGGCCCCAGTCTCTGAGTATAGCATGGTATCACTAGGAATCATTTAACTGCCTTTCTTTTCTCCTCCTCTCTCTCTCTCTCTCTCTCTCTCTCTCTCTCTCTCTCTCTCTCTCTCTCTCTCTCTCTCTCTCTCTCTCTCTCTCTCTCTGCCAGTAGTGTTTGGTTTTAGTCTCTGGGCTATCCAGTTCTGTGCCACCATTACTCCAGCATATCTTATAGGCAGGACAAATTGTAGGTTGAAGGTTTTGTGGCTGAATTGGTATTTTCTGGTTTGGTTACAGGAGATGCTGGTTCCGGTTCTGTGTCTCCCATTACTGGCAGTCTTCCTTAGGATCACCCTCATAGATTCTGGGAGTTTCCTTTGCACTAGCTTTCTACATCACCTTTGAAATGTCCCCAATTCCAGTCGTCTCTCTCTTTCCATTCCCCCATCCCTGTTCCCATTCTCAATCTCCCCTAGTACCCCCTGAAATTTATTCCCCCCTTCCCAGGAAGATGCATGCATCCCTCCTTAAACCTTCCTTGTTACCTAGTCTCTCTGGGTCTGTGGATTGTTGTAGTAGGAAGTTCTGTCCCTCCAGAAACTCCCAGATACCCTGCAGCTGCTTCCTAAATAGTTGACTCAGATGCTTAATATTACAATAATTTCTGGGCTAGTAGTTCAGGCTTATTATTATCTAGCTCTTCAACTTAAATTAACCCATAATTCTACTTAAGTTTAGCCATGTGACTTGGTATCTTTCCTCAATGAAGCATTCTTATCTTGCTTTCTCTGTGTTTGGCTGGTGCCTGCATCTTGCCTTTTGTCTTCCCAGAATTCTCCTAGTCTGGTCACCCCACCTATACTTCCTGTCTGCCTAATGCTCAATCAGTGTTTTAGTAAACCAATGTGAGTGACAAATCTTTACAGTGTATAAGAGCAATAGCCCACAGATTATAGCATGATTATGTTTTACTTTATAGCTAATATTCACCTGTAGGTGACCACATACCACATTTGCCTTTCTGGATATGAGTTACTTCACTCAGGATGATTTTTTCCCTATTCTAGCCATTTGTCTGCAAATTTTATATGTGTTTTTTTTTTTTTTTGTATTGAGTAATACTTCATTGAGTAAATTACATTTTTGTCATCCATTCTTTGGTTGAGGGACATCTAGGTTGTTTCTAGTGTTTTGCTATTACAAATAAAGCTGCCATGAATGTAGTTTAGCAGGTGTCTTTATGGTAGAACAGAGTGTCCTTTTAACTTGATCTTCTAGTCTGCTGTGAAAATTTTAATACTTTTTCTCAGTTTCATTTCTTGATAGTAATGGTGACATTTCCTGATATTTAGATTTTTAAATTCTTGTAAGGTGTACTTTATTAGCTTAGTTTTTTGTGTACTTGTATGGATCTGAGTATGTGTGAACCATGTATGAGTGTGAGATCCCTGGAACTGAAGTTATAGGTGGTTATTAGCTATCTTGTGGGTGCTGTGAACAAAGGTTTGGTCCTCCGTAAGAACAAGAGTTCCCAAGCACTTAAGTTTTAATTTTAGTTTTTTTTTTTTTTTAAAAATGCTTTATGGCTCAGCACTTGGAGGGCGAAGACTGGTGGAGGACTGTGAGTTTGAGAATGACCTGAATCATACTGTAAGCCTCTTTTTCAAAGCAAACAAACATAAACCAACATGTCTTATAAACAAGTTTATATTCTTTGTTATTAATGTATCTAAGTGTGTGAACTTGCAGACTTTCCCAAGCAGAGTTCTTCAGGGGCATTTCTCTCTTTAAAACTTGACTGTGAAGCAAACACTAACACTGGAAAGATCTGGGGTCTGGAAGGCAAATGGGAACCTGGCTTCTGTTGTCTGTCCCCAGCTGTGTATTCTCAGGGTCCAGGACCCTCATTTGCATCTTACCTTAGAGCACTACCCCAAGCTTCCCTTCCCTGAGGCCAGTCCCCTGGGCTATGCCACTTGTATTTCCTGCTTAGTAAAGACTGGGTAAACAGAATTTCACAAAGCAGCCTCTGTGTGGTGTTGTATTCCTGTGATCTCTGTACTTGGGTGGCTGCAGCAGGCAGCCAGACTGGAACCAAAAGTCCAAGGCCAGCTCACATAACTGTGAAGCCATCTACACACACACACACACACACACACACACACACACACACACACACACACACACATACACAGAAGCAAACAGTGTAAAACTCTCACAATTCCTTAGAGATATAGGACCCCACCAACCCCATCTGCCAAGGCTTGTTTCCTGAAGTCTAGCACTCACATTGTGTCAAACAGAGTGAAAACCTGAGCACTAGGTAGAGAAAGAGCTGGTCTCTAGGTCTCTTGTGCTTATACTCATCTCTTTAATCATTTGCAATCAAGACATTTGACAGAGGGCTGTAGAGAGAGCTCAGTAGTGGGCTACATTCCTGCTCTTCTAGAGGACCCCAGTTCTGTTCGTAAACCATGTTGGGTGGCTCACAACTATATCTGTGATTAAAGTTCCAGGGTTTGGAGATCTCTTGCCTCCGAGGGCACCTGCATTCATGTGTGTACACCTACATGCAGACCCATGCACCTACACATAATTCAAAGCAATAAAAATAAGTCTAATTAAAGAGAAAGAGAATTTGATTCAATCCTCTACTCAGACAAGCTCTTATGTTGCCATACTGGAAGTCCATAAAGGGACCATGTCACCAAAGTAGGCCTGATTTGAACTCCTTGCAGAATGCCAGGAATTTAAGCAATGGTTTCACCAAAGAGATGATTTCTAAGGTGGCCAAATATGAGGGGAGAGGGATTTCAGGTTCAACTCAATGTCCCCAAAGCTAGAATTTAAGGGCTAGAGAGATGGCTCAGTGGTAAGGGTATTGTTGCTCTTATAAAAGATCTGAATTCAGTTCAAGACCATGCCATACTGCTCATGATTATCTTAACTCCAGTTTTAGGGGATATGACACTTTTCTGGCCTCTGCAGGTACCAGAACATGCATAGCATACATTCACACACACAAACACACACACACACACACACACACACACACACACACACACACACACACACACACAAATATTTTTCAAAGTTCTAAGGTATAGGGTGTTATATGATAGAGAATGTCAAAGAAGGGATAACAGGAGACAGAAAAAGGTCAAAAAACTGGCTGGCTGAATGGGCATCATCAAACCTCCTGGCTTTATATAGATCCATGTTCAGAAAAGGTTGCTGCTTGAGCATAGATCTGTTGGGTTGGGTGGTGAAAGTGCCTCCCAGCACTTGGGAGGCAGAGATGGGTGGTTTCCTGTGAATCTGAGGCAGTCTTGCCTACATAATAGAGTTCCAGAACAGCCAGGGTAACAAATTAATATCCTGCTTCTAAACCAAAACTAAACTAAACCAAACCAAAAATAAGTGGGGTTGTGAGTTAGTAGACCTTCCTTTAGGTTACCATCTCAATTACCCCTTAACCTCTCCCTACCTTCACATCCCTCTTGCTTAATTAAGCCTTTCTACCTCCAATATTTTACCTCACTACTTTCTTATACCTATAATTTTCTCTCCCCCATCCATCCATCCATCCATCCATCCATCCATCCATCCATCCATCCATCATCCATCCATCCATAAATGTATACCTTACTAAATTGTCTCTTTCTAGTTTCCTGGCTCCCACTTCTCCTCCAAGTTAAACACACAGACCAAAGGAGAGATTCCCATAGGAGAGAAAATAGACATTTGTCTCTTGGGTCTGAGTTACTCCTCTTGGTATATTACCCCCCCCCCCCCAGTTCTGTGCATTTACCTGTAAATTTAAGAATTTTATTTGTTCTTTACAAATGAGTAATATTTCACTGTGTATATATACACCTCATTTTTCTTATCCAGTCATCTGTTAATGAAGATTTAAGTTGATTCTTTTTCTTAAGCTATTGTGAATTGAGTAGTATTGAACATTGCAATTATCTATAGGTTGCTATGAAGTCTATTTGTACATGATCAGTAGTATAGCTGGCTATATCACACTTCTATTTATAGTTTTTTTGGTTTTCAAATTTTTTATACTTAATGTTTATCTGTATGTGTGAATATGTGTATGTATGTTGTTGTTGGGGGTTAATGGTACCATGACAAACAGGTGAAGGCCATAAGACAACTTGCGCAGGAAGAGACAATTCTCTCTTTTTATCCTGTGGGACCTGGGGATCCAGCCTAGGTCTCCAAGTTTAACTTTTTGTGCCTTTGTTTGACGAACCATCTCATCAGCCCTTTTTACTTGTTTTTAAAAAGAAATGTACAATCTGCGTTCTAAGATGACTGCACTAGCTTACACTCCTGACAACAATATATAAAGGTTCCCCTTCTATGATTTTCATGGAAGCATTTATATTTCTGATGATGACCATCTGATGAGTTAAATGTGATCTTAAAATACTCCAAATTTGCATTGTCCTACTGGTTAAGGAATTTGCACACTTTTCAAAAGGCGAGTTGTTTTCCCTTCACAATTTTCTACTAAGTTCCCTAGCCATGTTTTAATTGAGTTATTTATTTTCTTAATGTTTGGTTTGGAGTTCTTTGTTTATGCTATCTACTAATCCTTCCTGGGATGGTTAGCTGACAAAGACTTCCCCATTCTGTGTGCTTCTTGTTTGTGGGTCTCTGCTTCCTTTGAGTACAGATGAAGCCTTTTGATGTTATTGGGTCCCATTTGTCAGTCGTTGGTCTTATTTTCAGTATGCTCACAGTCTTACTCAGTAAATAACCAAGACGAATTACACGTGCCCCTAAGTTGAGTTCTTCTCTCTACTTTTCCTTCTGGCCGCTCTACATTACTTTTGTTGAGGCTCTTGAGCCATTTGGAGTTGAGTTTGTACAGAGAGGGATAACTATCTAGTTTCATTTTCCTAGCACCATCTGTTAAAGATGCTCTCTTTTTTCCAGTGCATATCTTTTCGGTATCTTTCTTTAAACAATTCTAATGGCTAGTTACTTGGATCTGTGTTTAGGTCCTTAATTCTGTTTCATAGGGTTATGTGTTTATGTTTGTGCTTGTCCCATGTAGTTTGTGCTATGGGTCCATAGGGTAAACTAAGATCAGGATATGGTGCTATCTCCCACAGTATTCTTTTTTTTTTTTTTTGGATTACTTTGGCTATCCTTGGGATTTTGTGCCACAATATAAGTTTTTGAATTGATTTTTCTATGTCTAAAGGGTGGCATTGGAATTTTTATTGGGATTGAATTGAATCTGTATGTTTTTTTTAAAATGGTAACAAGTCATTTTCATAATAATAATGGTTTCCATCATGAGCATAGGATGTCTTTCCATCTAGCATGTCTCAATTTTTTTAAGTTGTCTTAAGATTTTCGTTATGAAGCTCTTTCATTTCCTTGATTAGTTTTTACACTCTTGATATTTCTTCATTTAATTTTTATTTGAGGCTATTGCTAATGGGAGAGCTCTCTGATTTCCTTTTCAGTTTGTTGTGATTAGTAATAGAAAGGCTAGTTGATTTTGTATCCTATTACTTTTTCTGAACTAAATGGATTTATCAGTTGTAGGATTTTTTTGATATAGTCTTTAATGTAGTCTTATAGAGAGAATCATTGCATCCGCAGATAAGGGTACACTGATCACTTCCTCTTTTATTTCTTTCTCCTATCTTATTGTTCTAGCTAAGACTTCAACACTATACTGAGTAGAAGAAAGTGGACACTTCCTTTTTCCCTGATTTTTGGCAGCTCCAGTTTTTCTCCATTTATCATGATGCTGTCTACTGGCTTGTTGCATATAGCCTAGTTCCTAGAAAATAGAATTCTAGATTTACAGCATCTAGAAGGTGTGAGTAGCTACTTTCTCCAACTGCAACTTTTCTTGTAGGGAGGAAGGAGGTTCCCAAGAGTTGGCAAGCCCAAGAACTCACAAGGTTCCATGTGCTCCCCAAAGTTCATAAGTAAGAGACTCTTGGGTGAAGGTGTCTGTGAGTTGGGCAGGGGCTCCAGGGATGGGGTTTTCCAGCATCTTCACCTATGCTCTGGTAGGCTATTTGGTGATACAGTTGCCATAGAGTCACCCATGCTCCTGTAAATGGTCCCAATAAACTTGTTGATCCACCAAGCTAGACTAGGTGGAATCCTTCCTTTTGTCTGTCACTGGTGTTCTGACTGGATTAAAAAGTCACACGACAGGAGAAAGGATGTTCTTTTCATTTCCCTCCTCCTCCTCTTCCATTTCTTCCTCCTCCTCCTCTTCAGAAAGGGCATCACTGTGCTGCTCCTGCTGACATTTGTTGTTCAACAACTTCCTTTAAATTGAAACATTCCATTCAAAGGAGAAGTTCAACCTAGGCAGAGACTCCTTAGGCTGGAGAGCTGGCTCAGTAGGGAAGAGGATTTTGCTGCACTTGCAGGGGTGTAGTAGTGGGTTCTCGGGTCCGGGCAGCCAGAGATCCAAGACCCACAGACCTGCCACGCCCGAGACCGCTTAGCCGCCCAGCCGCCCAGCCGCCCAGACTCCCAGAAAGGACTCAGACGCTTCTATTAACTTTATGCTATTTGGCCTATGGCTCAGGCACATTGCTAGCTAGCTCTCATATCTTAAATCAACCCATTTCTATTAATCTGTTGGCCACGTGGCCCGTGTGGCTCACCCGTGCTCGCTCCTTACATGTTTCTTCTTGGGCGGCTGGCTCGATCTGCCTGACTCCACCCTGCTTCTCCTACCTAAGCTCTGATTTCTCCTCCTACTTCTTCTATGGTGCCTGCCATGGCCCAAAACAGCTCCTTTATTTAAAGATTGAGATTCACAGCATACATAAACGCATTCCCACATCACAGGGGAACCTGTATTTGGTTCCTAGCACTCCACCAACATGTCACAACCCCCTTTAATTCTAGTTTCATGTGATCTGATACCTTCCTCGTGCCTCTGAAGGTACCTGTACATATATGTGTTACATATATAGACAAACAGTTACACACTCTCACAAATAAATAAAAACACAAAATTTAAATAAGTAACTAAGTAAAGGCTCATGAAAACTCATTAATTAAACAGTTCACAGATCTCACCCTTAAACTTACCGAATTCACAAGGCCTTTAATTTCTTCAAGGTTACGAAAGTAAGAACTATTGCAGAGAGCCTCAATCCAGTTTTGTGAGTCATCCATTCATAGAGTTTTGGTGATACAACTGCCACTGAGGAGTCCACGCTTCTGGAAATAACTCCTCACCACATTCAAATAATTAACACACATAAATTCATTGCAGGAGAGCTAGAGTTAACTGTTAACTTAATACAACTTAGAATTACCTGGAAAGAGAATTTTGAGGAATTACCTAAATCAAGTTGGCCTGTGGGGGGTTCTCTTGATTATTAGTTGATGTAGGAGGACCCAACTCATTGTAGATGGCACTCTCACTGAGCTGAACCCTGAATTCTATGTGGAGCTAAAGAAAGCTGGGCTAAGTGTCAAGAGCACCTAGCAGACAAGGATCTGTGCATCTATTCTGCTTCTGCTCTTGACTGTGGATGTGATGACTTCCAGCCTGATTTCCCCACAATAATGAACTAAATCCTTGAATTGTAAGCTGAAGAAACTTTTTCTTTTCCTGTTGCTTTAGATCAGATTTTGTTTTTTAAATCATAGCAACAGGAATGAAAATAAGACACCTTTATTAACCAGGTTCGATCGGGGTGATATTGTTTCTGTTGCTTATCATTGGGTCTCCATCTGGGGTGAGTAAACATTTGTTCATGTTTCCTTAGGAACAGGGTCACACAACACTTTGGATTCTCAAGCTTGAGCCCCCCTTCTGTCTTGGCCTTTGAAAAGCTTAGATTACAAGTATGGCCACTGGACCCAGTTCCTACCTTCTCATTCTAAACACACACACACACACACACACACACACACACACACACACACACACACACACACCCCAAAACAAATCACTAAAATACTTTAAGTTAAACAGCAAAAGAAGCATGTGTGTGTGGGTGGGTGGAGGTTAGATTATAAAAAACAAAAAGATAAATCTAGAAAGAGAAAACCACCTCTAGAACCACAATCCTGCACTCAGGAGACCTGCAAGAGGCTGGAGACTCTGAGTGCAGGCTGGGCAGTCCCTGTAGCCACCACCCCCACCATCTAAAAGAACAGAAGTTTATTGGGTTCATGGTTCTTCAGGAATAAAACATGCTGCAGAAAAGGCTTGCATCAGGAGGCAGTACTGAGGGCCCTGGAGAGCTGAGTTTGAGTGAGGGCTCACTGCCTTCCTGTCTATTGCAGAGCATGTTGCCCAACCACTCCTTCTGATATACTTCCCCTCCTGCCCTCGTGCACATCATCCGTTAGCAGGAGGTTGAAGTGTGTCTGTGGTTGGCAGTACACAATGATTTCCCTAAAATGCCACTGGACAAGAGTCTGAAAGTAGTTCACATGGAAGAAGAGCTTCCTACTGCTGCTCCCTGTTCCCTATCAAGCTAACTCCAGAGTTTTGCAGAGCCTTCTACTAGTGCCCAGTTAACAGCATCTAAATGGGCAATCAGGAAACAGAGCTGGCAGATTTTTTTTTTTTTTTAGTTAGCGAAAACACAGTAACTATAAAATAAATATTGAAGTTAGTGAAGTGCAACAATGTTAATTTTTCATCTTTTGTTGTGATATAAAATTCTCATTAGGAGAAAGGAGCAATCATTAAAAAAATATATTCTTTGGAAATAGTGCAGTTAGTTTCTTTTAAAGTATACTAAAATGTTTTAAAATTCTGCCAGCTGGGGTTGGGATTGTAGCTTAGTTGGTATAGTGTTTGCTTAGCATACAAGAGGTTGGGGGTCCAACCCTCAAACCTTCCAGAAGAATAACAGAGCTGGTCAGTAAAACCTGATATCTGTACCATTTTAAGAAATATGTTAATAATCAATGTCATTACTGGAAGATTACAAATAAAAAAAAATGCAAACACCCAGAACATTCACAACCAGAGATTCGAAATCTCATTGCTTTTGTTATGATTACCATATTATGAAATATAACTCTTCAGATACTAAGAATCTGATTTCTAATCATTTGCTTTTATATCCTTCCTTCAGCTTAGAAACCTAAACGCAGCAAGACAAAGTGGGAATCAACATGAAAGCCTGGAGGCGTTGTTGCTGGTGCGCGTTATATGGGGTTTCTGGCCAAGAAAACGGAAGTTATCTGGTTTGTCGCAACCGCGCTCTTGTAGACCTTCCACAGCATTTGGTTGGTATGTTTTTGTCTTTACTGTCAGTAAAGTTATATGTGTCTACAATAGGCTGAATAATGAGGTCTTTCCAAACTCAGCAGCTTCTATCATGTCTAGTTTTGGTTCCAACTATAACTTGGATCCAGTTTGTCCTGTGCATCCCTCTTTCTTCTGGGATGCAGTAGATCACCAGTTAAGTCATGTTTTGTCTTTATGCTGACAGAAGTGGGAGACAGCAAGTTAGGTCACGAATGCACACTTCAAGATTCAGCTGTCTCGTGTACAACCTATTGTTAGAGACAAGCCATGCATGTGGTATACCCAAAGTCAGAAGACAGTAATATGTGCTCTGTTGGGTATGAGGCTAAAGGAAATCCCACCTGCAGCAAAAAATGAGCAGCATATTCCTCTGGTGCAGACTGATGGCCAGGAAGAATTTTGAAGAATAGTGAAATCTACTCGATTCAATTTTTTAGACTTGAGCATAGTTTGTTTTATAAATGTTTGAAGTAATTATGGTCTATTGATGCAATGTAATTAGATTTTATTCACAAATATTTCCCCTGTGGCATTTTTCATGAATGACTTTTCTAACATGAACAAAAATAGGTATAATGGTTCATGACTATAATCCCAGCACCAAGGACGCTAAGGCTCAAGGATTGCCATGAGTTTTTGCTTCATTTTAATTTTTAAAGGCATTTTTAATTTTTAATTATGCTTATATGTGGAGTCCAAAAAGAAATCCTATCTTTTAGAGTTAGAGGCATAGGCAGTTGTGAGCCTCCAAATATGGGTTCTGGGAGCCAAACTTTGGTCTTTATAAGAACAGTATGTACCCTTAACCACTGAGCCATCTCTCCAGGCCAATCTGTCTACCATAGTGAGTTCTTGGTCACCCTGGGCTACAAAGTGAGATCCTGTCTCAGGTCCCTTCTCGTGAAAAAAAGAAAGTAGGAAAAAAAAGCTTTCAGTAGCTTTGGACTTCAACAGGTTGTTCTGTAGCTGATTTTTCAGTCAGCAATGGTTGTAGTAATATTGGCTCTAATTCCTCATTTCATTACTCACTTCCTTCATAAAGTAGAAGTTTCAACACATCAGGCATGGTAGGGCACCCTTGGGAGTTTTTCGAATTGTAGATGAAGGCAGGAAGGTAAGGAACTGAGGTCTTCTTGGACTAACTATATGTAGTGAGTTTAAGTCCAGCCTCAAGAAAACCATATGGAGGGATAATTTTAAATATATTCTTTACACGGAATGATGGGAAGGCCAAAGATGTCAACACAGTAGGTCTTAGGGCAGGGCTAGCCCTGGAGCTGCTATTTATCTGAAACTTGGGAAAGAGGAAGTGGAAGCTTGGGCTGTTCTGATGCCAAGCGACTTTGTGGGAGCCTTCCACTTTCATAAATATGAAACTTTCACAACAAAGTTACTCTGAAAAAAATTCCCTGTGTTTTCCTCAGTTCATCCAAAGAGACTGCTTCTGCACCTGGTGCTGGTCTATAGTTCCCTCTTGAAAAGAAACCTGTAATGACTCTCTCTCTCTCTCTCTCTCTCTCTCTCTCTCTCTCTCTCTCTCTCTCTCTCTCTCTCTCTCTGTGTGTGTGTGTGTGTGGTTTTGAGACGAAGGGTCTCATCTCAGATATAGGCAACTCTCAGGTGTGAGTTAGGAGTTGGCACAATCAAGGTCACATAGAACTTGAACTGAGTCCACAGCGAGGTGCTGGGTCGTTGTCCTGAGAATTTGAAGACTGAAATTCAAGGACAGCTGGAAGGATGAGTTTGAAAGGGACTTTTTGTTACAGAGAGGAAGCATAAATGAGAAAGTTGAGGATCTGTTGCAGAAAGCAGAATTCTGGAAGCTAGCGATGCTTTGGAGGGAGCTCTGAAAGTGTGAGTGTGTGTGTGTGGGGCAAACTGTTTATATAAGGACTATTTATAGGACATATGGTAAAAACTGGATGAAGGTTGAATAATTTCTGTTCATATTGGTCAATTCTCTGAGCATTTCACCAGTCGAGCCAATGAAGACTCACAGGCCCTACACAATGTCCTCCTGGCTCAGCCATAGAGCAGATCAGGTACTCTTCTATTAGGGAGCAGTCATACCTTGATGATCCTTTCTCTCCATCGTAGACTTGTCTTTATGGCTGTTGGTCATGGCTATGTGCTGGTCATTATCCTAGGCTGCATAGCTAGTCATGTTAACCTTGCATATGCCATAACCTTTACTTAACGTATATGGGGATCTGCCAATTGTTTATTACCCTATACTCGCGGTTCTTTATGTTACTAGCATGAAGTTTTACCTGGAGCTCCTATTACAGATGCTAAGATGTACCTCCTGTTATTACTGTTTATCTCCTATTTTACTCTGGTCTTTGGTGTGATCTGTGGAAGTCCCTTTCCTGAAATGGGTGGGGACTTTTCAGAAGTCATTAATGTTAGTCTGCAGCATTTGGCTTTTGTTAGAAACAGAATTCTAAGGCAGGGTAACACTGCCTTGTGTATGTTCTTCAAGGAGAGGGAACCCGTCAGCATGCCAAGACTGGCTCAGAACCTTGCTGCTCCTTCCTCTTATCTGGTTGATTTGCTTATCTCATACCCAGCTGCAAGCCTTTTCATTTCACATCCCCTTGTGTTTCCAACATCACCAATTTAACCCTACTATTCTTTATAACTCTAACCTTATTGCTACCGGTAAACTATACACCAGGTCCCTCCCTCCCTTCTTCCCTCCTTCTATGCCTTCCTCCTTTCTTTCCTGTCTTCGAGGCAGGGGTCCATGTACTCCAGGTTGGTTTATAGCTGAGGATAGCATTGAAATCTAGAGTTGTGTGCTTCTGCATTCCCTACATTGCGATACAGCACACCCTCGGTTTCTATTTTCTTCCTTCCCTCCCTCCTTCCTTCTCCTTATGTTTCTTCTTCCTTCTTTCTTTTCAACTTTTGTGTGTGTGTGTGTGTGTGTGTGTGTGTGTGTTGGGATGCATGTGGAGGTCAGAGGACAACTTTCAGGAGTCAGCTCTCTCCCACTCAGCAATGGAATCAAATTCAGGTCGCCATGCCTGACAGCAAGCACCTTCACCTATCATGTCATCGTGTTCTAGTCTCTCGTTTTTTCATCAATAAATGAGGGAGGGAGAGAGAGAAGGGGGCAATTACAAGAGGAAGAGGGAAAGAAAGAAAAAGGATGTGTGTGAAATCAGGAGACAATGTAAAATCCAGTTTACTTCATACTTCAACTTCTCCTTTTGGGCAGGCCCACACCTAAAATAATCTAGACAGTGAAGAAAAATATGCTAGGGTTGGCAACCTTTTGGTTGGAAGTTTGCTAATATCAACACTTCAGGAGGCTGGTGTGCCAAGTGGCATGAGGAAGCAGACTTGGACCATGTGGGATGTATGAGCCACTGGCTCAGATTTAAAGCACTGCTACTGCCCTGCCCATATCTGGGACTGTGGGAATGTAGCTGCAATTGGGCCTGTTGTGGTTCCCACCTCCGCTATCTCTGATATAGGCTACGTCGACAATAACTCTCTTAAAGCCACAAGTATCCAATATAGGGCAGCTGTTTATGCTTCTATCTACCATGCAAAACTCTGATGAAGATGGCAACCTGTAGCCACTGAACAAGTTATGTCATGTATTTTCTCTCTTACAATCTTTCTATGGCAGAGAAGTAGGTAAATACAGTCCTGCTTTGTAGTTTTGTATGGCTTAGAACTCTCTGTGTAGACTACGCTGGCCTTGAACTTGAAATTATCCTTCTACCTTTGCCTCCTGAGTGCTGAGATTACAGGCACAGAGTATCATACCCAGCTGTGTCCTTTCCTAACTTTTTAATCCCTTTATTATGGAGGTTATACCTTCACAGATTCCTTTATGGCCACACCCATGCTCTTTCCATATTTCCATGTCATGGCACACCAAGTGATAAATATTCAACGTCCTGGTGAAAATGAAAAAGACTCAAGTAAGTGGTGATTCTAACTTCCATGGTCTAATAGTCTGACCATAGATAATTTCATAATACTAATATGAAGCCATTGAATGTGGATCACTGAGTGTGGAGCTGTGGAAAGAAGTGTGTGAAAATATATATTTAATAAAATTAGCCTGGAATATCAGAGGACAGAACCATCTCTGCAGCCTTTTTTGTTTTGTTTTGTTTTTCCAAAAACACCACTCATGCAGTGGTGGTGCATGCCATGAGCTCCAGCACTTGGGAGGCAAAAGTTGGAGGGTCTCTTACTTTGCACATCAATCCGGCCTTGATCTGGGTTCAAGGCCAGATTGGGGTACAAAGCAAGTTCCAGGACAGCCAGCACTGTTCCACAGGAAACCTGTCTTGAAAAAGCAAAACCAACCAACCAAACAAACAAAAGCAAAACAAAACAGAAAAGGCTGGAGAGCTGGCTTTGTCTTCTAGTATTCCAGAATAATTTTATTAAACCTGTCACCATAGAACTGCCCCGGTGGATTTTAAAGTTTATGGGTGTGAAATGCAGCATTGCACTGTGTCTAAATCTTCCCACTCCCTATAACACTATTCCCTTCTTTCTCCTGATTTTTTTTCCACACACAGTCTCTCCTGGTCTCCAGTCTCCACCTCCAGCCTCTGAACTCTCTGCTCTTCTTTGCTCTTTCCATTTTGCTCCATGGAAAGCTACAATCTTGTCTTCCAACAAATATTTGTTGAGTGCGGTCTGTATTTCACACATCAGCTGAAGTAGAGGAGAAAAGCTTTTGAACAGAGCAAATTACTCAGACTTAGAGCTTCTTAGGAAAGGATGACAGTAGTATGAGGTTTCTGCCTGGGCTTTTGGGCCTAGCCTCAAGGTTTAGACCCGCAGACCCGCAGAGACACACAGATGCTTACATCAATTTTAGACTGATCGGCCTAAGGCCCAGGCATATCACTTGCTAACTCTTTACCCTTCATCTAACCCATGATTCTTATCCTGTTCAGCCATGGGGGCTCGGTACCTTTCACAGAGCAGCATAGTTGTCCTCTGCTTCTTCTGGCCTCTCTCTGGCATTCTGCTGTTCTTCTTGTTCCCAGAGTTTTCTTAGTCTGGTAGCCCCAACCACACTTCCTGTCCCCCTTTGGTCAATCAGTGCTTTTTATTAAACTCATAGGCAGGACACAATTATTTACAATGTAACATCATAAATCCACTACATATCCCTTTTCTCTTTTTAAAATAAGAACCCCAAATTTAATTTCCTTTTTATATTTTTTTTTCACTGTTAACTATTACAACTTGTAACAACATTGTAAACAAACACAAACATCCATAATCCATGTTTTAGGAATCTGGGCGTCATTCTCTAGGCTACTTCCTGATGAATGGGGGTGCTGGCAATCCCATGGGAATACAAAGAAAAATTAAGGATTATGGACAAGTCTTTAGTGGAGTACTCTGTAAGGCTGGGTCATCTCAGCCAGTCTCCTTGAAGTTGTTCTGGATACAGAGCTCGGGAAACTTCAACAAAGGTGCTCTGAAATGCTGAATCATCTGGGCCATACATTTCCATTGGAGATTTTTCAGGGGGTCTTCCTCTATCTATGTTCTTTATCCAGGAATAAATCCACAGCCTCTCATTTTCTGTGAAAATAAAAAGAAAACCTCTTCTCCAAAGCAGCATATCTTTGGATTTCAATTTTAAAGTCAACTCATTTACAAAATATATAGGTTGAATTAATCCAACAGCATTTATAATCAACTATCTTTTAGCAGCTTTTACTACTTCATTTTCAGTCAGGAATCTTAAAGATAAGACAATAACATACAGTATCCAGACTCTCTGTATTTTCCATCTTTACGTGGTTTTTAAATTTTTTTTTATTTTATTTCTTTTTTAGGGTTTTCTCTACCTTTTTTTCTTTTTCTCTCTCTAAGCCTATGTATATATATATTTTAACACACTCTAAACTATTTAGACTTTTTTTTTTTAAAAAAAAACTGTTTTTACTTTATATTTATTTCTTAACTTTTTCTGTCTCTGACCACACCTTTGCTTGGCTAGGTGTGATTGACTCCACCCAGATTCTTCTATTTCTGACTACACCATTAATCTGCCAAGTCCTTGGCTAAGGGTTAAAGGTTGGTAGGATGGATGAATGGATGGCTGCACCCAGCTCCTAGTCTAGCTTCATAGAATTTAGCTATTTAGCCCAGGTACTCTGGGGAATTTTAGGGTCCATATAATCACCAAGTAAAGCATTGCCATCTGCTGCTCATTAACTCCATTTAAGTATTTGGTATCAGGGCCTCTTAAAAGACTCATAAGTGTTTTGCCTCTAAGACTGAATCAGGAAGCTTCTCTTAAAAAAACCAAGCCTCTGCTTGTTTCCAGCAAACAGAGCTGATCTAAGAAGACATGGCCACTAAGAAGCCATCTTGATTCTGTTCTGTTTTATAAACAGAAACCTTAAATACACCATTTACAACTTTGTGCTTACATCTAGGCTCTTGTGAGACTGCAGGAACCAGCCATTTTACACCTTAAGCTGCACTCCAAAAGCCGGCCATTGTAACCCAAGCCCACATGCCTCACCAGGCCATCTCTATACCACAGCTCATGTGAGAGACACAACTTGGAAGCTGCTTTTGACTTCATTTCTGTGCTCTAGATCATTTTTAAGCTTTCTATGGCTTTGTGTAGGTATATTCTGCCCACGTTGGACTGCCATTTGTAGTATGAGGTGTTGAATGTGGTCTGTATTTCACACATCAGCTGAAATAGAGGAGAAAAGCATTTGAACAGAGCAAATTACTCAGACTTAGAGCTTCTTAGGAAAGGATGACAAATAGTGTAACAGGTGCTGTTACTGAGGCAAGCCCAAATGATACGCACTAGCCAGGAGGAAGGACAGCCTGTTCTGTAAATACCACACTTTGATCCAACTATGCAGATTGAAGATATTAGTTCCTTGATACGATTCACTTCTCATAGAATATAAGTATTACCCGAAGTGCAGTCTTGAGAAATGGAGCCAGTTGCTGTGGTGATACAATATATATTTAATAAAACCAGTCCAGAATAGCAGAGGTGGCGCATGGTATTAGTCCCAGTACTTGGGAGGCAAAGGCAGAAGGATCTCTGTGAGTTCAAGGCCTGCCTGGTCTACAAAGCAACTTCCAGACAGCCAGGACTGTCACACAGAAAAGCCTCTATCAAAACAAAACAAAACAAAAGGTTGGAGAGATGGCTCTGTCCTCTGATATTCCAGGATGATTTTTATTAAATATATATCACCACAAGTTGGCTTACTGAATAATCTTTATTTTGTCTTTTTGATTTTGTGTTGTTATTTGTTTTTTTTGAAACTGTTTCTTACTCTCTAGCCCAGGCTGGCCTAGAACTCACTGGGTAGCCCAGTCTTGCCTCAAACTTGCTTCAGTTTCTTTTCTTTTCCTTCAGGATCTCCAGACAATGCTGGACACATAGGACATTTGATAAGAACTAGGGGATATCTGGATTCCTGGATTTATAAATTACTTGTAATTTAACAAATTCATCCAAACAATATGGTAGAAAACCACTTCAGTAGTCGCGGAGCAATGAGGAATTAGTCAATTGTATGTAGGAGAGGATACATTTTCACTAAATAATTTGATTTCTGTATGTATATGTTTAGCTCCTGATAGAAGGTCACACTGGTGAATTTAGGAGTGTGAAGGAGGACAGCAAAGTGCGTTTGCTGTCTGAGGTGTCTGCAGCAAAACAGTTAGTGGGGGACTCGAACCTACTGTGTCCTAATGAGGGGAGAGAAGTTGTTCTTGCTGCTACAGTTGGGATGGATCTGGATAATGTGGAGAAATTCTCTTTTTAACTTCCATGGGGATGGCTGAACATGCCATAGATGCCATGTCTTACTGTCCTCTCTATTTATTTATTTTTTATTGATCTGTTTTCTTTTTTATTTACATACATATGTATATACACACACACATATATACACATCACACGCACGCACACACACACACACATATATATATAAAACCTTCACTCCAGTCACCTCCACAATAAACTATTTTTAACTGATATGGGCTTTCATAGTATTACTATTTTCAACTATCTGAATTTTTGTTAACATAATCATATAAGTAATCATATATTAACATTATCATATAAATAATTTTCCTTCCCTTTTCCCGTCATACCTGACTTGTGACAGTACATCAATGTAAACTACTGTCAACAATCCTTAACAATTTATCTGTTAACAAAAGAAGTAATAAGAGTACAAATCTCCACAAGCCATCATCCAAGACCAATAAACACTCTTCAGCACCTGAGTTATTTATATTATTACTTTTTATATATAAAAAGTTTTTCCCATGCTCACCACTGCTCCTCTTCCCTCCCTCTTCCCAGTTCTCCCTCAGACTCCACCCATCCCATCCTCCCATCCATTTCCTTGGAAGGGCAAGGATTCCCAAGGTGAGTCAGTTTGGTCTGACATATCCAGCTGAGGTACAAGGCCCTCACCCCAGTATCAAAGCTGAGAAAAGTGTTCTGTAGAGAATGGGCTCTGAGAAGCCAGTTCATGCACCAAGAATAAACTCATCCTACTGCAAGAGGCTCCACAAACTGCCCAAGCTGTTTGACAGTCATCTACATTCAGAGGGTTTAGTTCCTTTCCATGGAGGTTCCTCAGCTGTCATTTCTGAGTCAGTGAGCTCCCAACAGCCCTGGTCAGCTGTCTCTGTGGGTCTCCTCCTCACGATCCTGATACCATTGCTCATATAATCTGGTGCTTAGCCATGGATCTCCACTTCTGCCTCCATCATAGTACTCTATAGTCCTTTGTTGAGGGCAAATTTTGATATAAAATTTGCCTTATGTTGTGGCTTCCTTTTTTTTTTTAGCCATGGCTATCCTAATCAGCAGCTACAACTCCACTGCTACCTGCAGTGGTTAGGCTGCAAGGGCTGTATCTGAAGGGAATTCTGTTCCCTCCGGCACTGACTTTTTCAAAGCTACTAAGGAAACTCATCTAAATCTCCGAGTTTCTAAGCAACTCAAGACTCAAAGGTTGAGGTGGAATTCTGCTCCTCAGAGAGGCTGAGTAGCAAGTCACTAACTCCTTGCTCACATGTCCCTGGAAAAGCTCTCATGCTTCTTCTAGACCCTACCTAAATGCCTTTCTCCACTTGGCTCCTGGCTACCACTTCCTATCAGCTAGGAGCTGACTCAGCCTCCTGACTGCAGGTGAACTTTAATCAAACAAAGGTAACACATCTTTGCATCATCAAACGAATATTCTGAACAGAAACAAAGTAACACACTCTAAAACAACATTCTACAACGTTTCTTGTCTGCTATGTGAAGGAGTGTGGATGAGATCTCTTACTTTTGATCCACTAGTTTTCCTGTCTTACACATCACGTCACCAATGTCAGGATCAGAATCAGACAGAGGAAAGATCTGAGTCACCCCAGTTATTGTTCGGGAACACAGGCTGATAGAGATGCTGGCTGAAACTGGGGTACCTTATAAAGGAAGGCTGTCAGGGACAGCTCTTCATGTATCCAGCCAACACTGAGGTCTTGAAGAAGACGCAGAGGAACCTGCCTCTCTAAAGGCATTGCTACAGAAGGTAAGCATTGTTAAAGCACTGTTAAATAAATGTTATTGCCAATGGGGCTTTGCTACAATCATCCTTTCTAATGCTATGTTGGAGACTAGGATAAGCTGATGTCTTAACTTGTAGCTTCAATACCCTGCCTTGGTGTCCTGGCTGCCTTAAGCACAGGATTATCAGCCAAGTAGTAAGGCCAAATACCCTCACCCCAGCCAGGCCATCATCTCCAAAACATGTCACAGGAGCCCCGAGAAAGCTGCACTGCAATCACCATGGTTTTCTATCTCTGGGACAGAGGAAGCAACCCAGCTAATGAAGTGTAGCTATAACTCTTAGTTTTCCAAACAGCTAGTACTGGGTATCTTCCCATGGCATGCCTTGGTAAACTCTAGGTAACCTTGAAGCCTTCTCTAGCCAAATAGATGGAGACTTTACCTAGTAATCCATCAGAAGGCCTGGATTGGTGCCCACATGGTCCTTGGTCTGTATGAGGAAGTGGCAGGACTGGGTCAAACACTATCACCACACCCCTTTTGGGGGGGTATATAAGGAGGTCTTTGGCTCACTTTAGCCCAGAACACACTCCCCTTTGCTGCACCACTCCGTGTGCTATTACAACATTAATCTTTAGAGAACTCTTCTCTTGCCAGGTAGTGAAGGGAAACTGAATGCCTTGGTTGGTCCCGAGTTCCTGAGTGTTGTCAAGCCTCAAGGGATACAGATCTGAGCAACCATAGGCCTGGGGTTCAAATCACTTGTCAAGGCAAGGCTATGGATCCCTGTGTCCGAGGCCCTGAAAGTGAACTTTAAGGCTGGAAAGCCCCATCTAATTGCTGCAGGATGCTGTCTTCTGTTGTTACTCATGACTGCCCAAAACAGGATCAGAAAAGAGGACAAGTATGGGACTACAGATGCCGAAAAGCTAGAGATAGGGTAAGCTTCCAATCCAACCTGAGTGTTGAGAACAGTGTCTGGATTCTCCTGGCTTTGAGACTATATACTCCTCTGGGGTTTGTTCAGCTTCTGGGTCCGGGGCACTCACCCAGGCTTGCCAGCACAGGAAGAACTTACTCACTAGTCCTATTAAAGATTAAAAGGCTCCCACCAGCTAGCTGATTGATAACCCCTCCTATATTCCAGACACTGCTTGGTTTTGGAATAAGAAAATAAGCATGGTTTGCCAGGGGAAAGTTCTCAGTAAAGAAACTAAAATCGAAAGTGCTTGGTGGAGCCCGTCCACTTTAAATATGGCAATAAGGGTGGGCCAACTACCTTAAGCTTGAAGCAGGGCAGAAGCAAGGATGCAGCAGTATTGCCTTCCTGCTCAAGATAACTGGAGAAGCTTTTCCATTAACTACCCCGCAGAAGTGTGGCTTCTGAGTAAGAACCAAGCCATACCCTGCTTCCCAGCGAGACCCTGACACATTCCAGCTGCGCCTGTCAATTTCTTATTAACAAAGCTAAGACTGAAGTGCTGGTGAGTCCCTGGATTCTCTCAGAAAGGGCTTCATTTTCTTTAGAGCTCCTCAAAGGGGATGAACTTCAACCTGGGAGAAAACAAAACAAAAACCAAAACCCCACCACTACCACCAAAATTTAAGGCATTAAGGAAATGGGAGAGTGATTCTGGAGTAATCTCTAGGCTTTCCCCTTCTTGCCTGATTACAAGGAAAGATTTGTTCACTTTATTTATATTTAATTCGTGAAGAATTTTTTTTCTTTTCCCCTTCCTCCCTCCCAGCCACTCCGGCTTGGGTTTCCATATGACTCATAATTCCTTCTGAAAGTGGAGTCGAATTCATAAAAGTGGTGGAAAGGGGGGTGGTTCGGGAGAGGCCGGGAGCCCCAGGGAGTCTTCACTACCTACACTGTCACTCAGCTCCCGGCGCGAGTGGCGGTCGGGGGTGGGGAAATCCAGACTGCGCGGATGGCGGATACTATTAAAGCCCCAGCGGCGCGCAGTCGGGCTCGGTGACCCGCGGCGGGTGCGGGAGGGTCTGCGGCGGGCGGGCCGCGCTGCAGCAGCCTGGGCACGGCCGCCGCCCGCGGGCGCGAGTGTGCGCGGGTGTGGGAAGGCCGGCGTGCGGGCCGCGAGGGGTGTGCGCGCGTGAGTCGGAGTGGGGCTCGCCCCTCGCCGGCGCCCGCCGCTCCACGGCTGCCGATCGCTCTCCAGCCGTCCCCGGCCCCCTTCGGGTCCCTCGGTTCCCCACGGACGTCAGTCCGGGCGGGGGAGGGAGAAAGTGAGACTCGGTGTCATCACCATCCATTGTCAGAAGGGGAGGAAATTGGAATCAAGCAGCGGCGAGCAGCAGCTGGGCGGTCACACCTGGGAATGCAAAGCCGACCTCCCCCTCCTCCTCCTCCTCCACCACCTCCTCCTATCTCACCCGGGATCACTTCCGAAACCACTTCGCCTTCAGCCCCTGCCTCGGCCAGAGGTTTCATTTTTAACTGAATATTTACGAAAGCTGGAAGCGTGCGAGGGGGGTGGGGTGGGGTGGAAATAGCGGCTGCTTCTTTTCCAGGGATTTATTTAATGGGGATGTGTTCAAGGCAAGAGAGAATTCAGAAGGATATCGACGTCGTGATCCAGAAGTCCAGAGCCGAGAAAGACTGCCTGTTTGCAGGTGAGTTCTTGCCTCCGGGATCCTGGGACCCGGAGCCAGTCTCCCCCTCCGGCCACCCCCTTGTCCAGATTTCTGACCGCGACGAGTGTGCCTGGGGGGTGTGGGGCTGCAAGTCCCCGTTCCCGATGCATTCGGAAACAGCTGCAGCAGCGTGAGCGGGAGCCTTAAGAGGGAGGGGGGCACCAGCAGCCCCCCCACCCAGCTCCGCCAGGCCAGGGCAGCCTCTGATTCCGGGGGCAGGACCCGCGCGATCGGAGCTGAGGGGCCGAGCGCTTGATTCCAGCTACCGGCGGTGCCCCGAGCATCCTTCGGGCTCCGGCAGCCGCGGCCGAACGGAGCGGGCTAGAGCCCGAGGCTTTGCGCCATCGGCCGAACGGCGGCGGCCGGAAAGGGACCGGCTGCGCTGCGCTGCGCCGTGCGGTGCCGCTGCGCTCGGCGCCATCGAGGGCCCGGGAGAAGGCAGCGCTGGGCCGAGCTCCCGCCCCCTAGGCTGCACCCGCTCCTCTGTGAGCGCACAGACACCGCCCCGGGGAAGGGATGGAGTCCCCGGGTTGCGGAGCTAGGCAGGCCCAATCTGGGGGTCGCTTTGCGTCCATCTTTGCTCCCCCGAGGCCGAGTGTAGTTCGAGCTTCGCAGCCCGAAGCCTGGCAGGGGCTGCTTCCGGCCGCCTGGCTGGGAAATTCCCGCCGTTGCCATGGCACCCGGCACTTGTTGCGGGGGGCCGACTCCCGCTGCACCCCGTGGCGTGTTGGGCATCCCCTCCTCACCGCAACCGTGCCCACCCCCGGCTCTCCAGTCCTCCATTCCCTCCTGATCCGGCCTCCTTGGCTCAGATGAAATAGCAGGCTCAGGACAGAATTGGGGTTAAAAACAACCCACTCGGGGTGGCCTTTTAACACGACTTTCCGTTTCAGATTTCAGGTACTCAGACTCCACCTTTACTTTCACCTACGTTGGCGGCCCCAAAAGGTATTTATGTATATAGAGTTGCTTCATTTCCTGTTCACACGCTTGTGTTTCCTTTGTTCCTAGCGTGTTCCGTGTTTGGGTATTTTGCTTGTTTGTTTAAATTCTTGGGGCTGCTGTCTAGCTGCGTTCTTATCCTGGTGTCTCCCGATTTGATATAGCAGAAGGAAAATGAGTATGTTCGAAGTTGGTTCCCCTCCTTTTTTTCTTTCTTTCTTTCTAAAGCTATGCTACAGGCGATGAGCAGAACTCTGATGTTAAGAAACTGTTCAGCCACAGTAGTAGATTGCTCCTTAGGCGTTCTGGTGTAGACACAGGCGAGCTGTAGGAGTATTGAGCTTGGAGTGAATGAAATACGTGGAAGACATAAAATATGTCACAAAATAGTTTGATCTCCAGTGGTGATTTTTTTTTCTTATGAGTTGGGGCTGTGTGTTTCCATTTTCCTCAAGGTTGACATAAATGTGTAGTCTGCCAGTTCTCCATACGTTTTTGTTTTTGTATTTTTCCCCACCCCCAAGGAGTGGTTATTTTGGTTTTCTCGTTAGTTATAGGAAAGATTTTGGAGAGTTATATGTAGCTGGAGTGATGACTTTTTCTGGGGAATAACGAGAAATGCACATTTTAGTAGTAAATTGTTAAGGCTTTGATGCCGCCCAAATCCAATTTTGTATTGAGGAAGTAGAATGAGCATTAACAGTTCCTACAGAAATACACATTTTTGTGGTTAGAGTTTTCTTCCTTTATCCCAGGGACAGGTCATTTAAAAGAGCTTTGGCTAGTGTCAGAGATTTAGTCTTGGAGGCTCCTTAGCCTAGCCCAGCTGTTAGCTGGGGTCGATGGTCGAAATAGTTTGATCACATTTCAAAATATTTCTTAACTAATGGAAACATTTATGGCTATAGAAACTTCAAAGAAGCTTTTATCTGTAAATATTTTAAAAAGCTTGACATTAATGTGTACCTTTAAAATACTTAGAATTTACTTGCATCCTTCACCTCAAAAACAAAACAAAACAAAACAAAAAAACCTTAGAATGGTTATGGTGTACACAAATACTGTCACCCTAACACTCAGGGTTGGCATAACATTGATTGACTGAGAATGTATCAGTGAATTATTAAGCTTCAATTACAATATTTCTTAATTTCTGAGAGTATCATTATTTTTGTAATTATGTATCAAATTAAATTAGTGGATGTTTGATTAAATTAATACTGCTCCTACACTTAATATCCAAAGGACATTAATATATGACAAATGTCCTTTTGGATTATTTTAAGGGCTAAAACATCCTGTATGGCCATGAAAAACAGTCTCAGACAATCAGGCGGAGCTAGTTGTCACAGTCCTGTTAGTGGAGTATGGGGACAGAAATACCCTAAGTGGGCCTTTCTTTGATGTGTGTGTGTGTGTGTGTGTGTGTGTGTGTGTGTGAGAGAGAGAGAGAGAGAGAGAGAGAGAGAGAGAGAGAGAGAGAGAGAGAGAGAGAGAGAGAGAAGAGAGATATTCTGGGATGAATAACTTCACTAACTAATTAAGATAGCATCAGTTTTCACTGTAGAAACAAGTACCATGACTGCTTTTAAAGTAAGAAATATTTCCTTTTGTGTGTCACTCTTTTAAGAGGTAATGTTTTTCCTTTGTGCTTATTTATTTGTTTTCCCGGGGCTTATGTGTATAATGTGGAAAGAAAAAAAAATTAGCTGTGTGATTACTTTGTTTTCTGGAGGCTTGTTCTTACAGTGCAACAAATGTAAAGTTGTTTAATACAAGACAGTAGGAAATCCCCTTATGTTTGTATTGGAGGGCAGAGCTTTTTCTTAATTAAAATTATAATGCTTTCATTATTCATATTGGAAGCCTACAGTTATTATCCACTTCCCAACCTGAAATATCTGTCAGGTGTTCAAAATTAATGTTCTCCTGCTGGATCTTGATTTATTTTTGTGTTTTTAGAATTGTTCTTGAAACGGTCTCACTGTAACTCAGGCTGCCCTGGGACTCCCTGTATTGACCCCTCTGGCTTTGGGCTTGTGTGTGTCCTGCTTCTTTCTCCCGAGTACTGGATTATAGACCTGATCAACTACACCAGCTCTGTCTTGATTCAATATGCTTGCTGACCTACAGCATTGCATTAATGTTGTCATTGCAAATAAATTAATTTCCCCCGATGAAGGAAGTCTTCTACAGAGAACAGTCTGTGGTTATCTTGAATTGATTTCAACTGCTGTTTTGTTTAAACCATTGGAAATGATTTTCAATTCAAGGTGTATGTAAAATTTAACATACCATTTAATATCTGACAGTTTCTAAGAGTGAATTACATGTTCCAAGTGTTATAAAAGCTGATTGATCATTCCAGGTACCATTATAAAGGGACTATTAAATTTTTTTTCTTTGCTTCAGTGTTTCTGGAGATAAGAGGAAATGCAAAAAGATAATTTGATTGTTAGGCCTGAGTAACAACCTTGTAGCCTTTCATCAGATGGTCCTCATGGGGGCAAAGTACTTGTTAAAATTAGGTATCCTGCCTTAGTGGAGTCAGTTGAAGACTGGGGAAGAGGTTGGATCAAAGCTCTTCCTGATGGGAAAGTACATGGAGTTAGTCTCCTCACTTTCGGATGTGCTGAGAATCTAAGACGGTTCAACTACCATGGTCACCCATGCTCCCTGCTCTGTCATCACACGCTGCTTCCTGTACATAGGTTTCTGGAAGGTTCACATGAACACACAACAAACAAGAGAACTTTCTTGTAATGTTTAATGTCTGTCGATTGGAGAAAGGTGTTAAATATTGTGAACATTGGTTTTCCTGGCATCTAGCCATTTACTCTGACAATGTAGACCACCGTTTAACTCCTAGAAGTTTCCTTATAACACCCCCGTTCCCATTCCTGAGTTCCAGAGCTGCTTAATTCTGATATTTGCTAAGAATAGGCCTCAATTGTCCATGATATAGAGTTCATGAAAAAAAATCATTTTTTTTCTTTTACACTTTGTCATGCTTGTGACCTCCGGGCATTTCCCTTTTTCTATATGAATTAGCAGGACATTCCTTAAAACCTCAAAAGATTGGGGCTCTGATTTTGCATCTTGCTTGTGGTCAGACATGGAAATAGTGCCAGAAGAAACAGAAGGGATAAAATATGTCGTACCAGATAACAAGGAGATTGGAAGGCCGACTAAAACTCTGGGGCTAGAGGTTATTACAGTTTAGAACCAAGAACCCAGTTGCCTCACCTACTGATTGCTCTTGGGTTCTCTGAGCTTTTAACCGTGGAAAGATTATGAAAATAAAACAGGTTTTAAAAACATAACCAGATTGTTGGAAGTTCTGAATGGGCTGGTGAAATGTTTAAGCTGGGAAAGGCACATGTCACAAGCCTGATGGTCTTAGTTCAGTCTCTAGTAACCCACACAACCTAAGTCCCTGAAAGTGTCCTCTGATCTAGGCCTGTGTCCAATGGCTTGTGCCTGTGCAGAGGTGTGTATGTGTGTGTGTGTGTGTGTGTGTGTGTGTGTGTGTGTGTGTGTATGCAAGCACATGCACATGTGCATGTGTTCACAGGTGCAGACAAAATAAGTTAAAAATATTTAGAAAATTAGACATGCCAAAGGAAGAAAAATTAAAAACACCACAGAATTCGTCTAACTTCTGTTAATGTATTAGTTTATGCTTTTAGAACTTTTGTGTTTATATACATTTAAAACATATACATTCAAAGATTGGATTATATTATTCTGAGAGATTGTGGTTTTGTGTGTGGTCCAAGGTACTGAACCCATCACCTCCCACTTGTTCTACAAACTTTCTACATCTTTCTGCATCCCTCACCTTCATTTTACTCTATACATCCAAACAGTGTCTCACTATCCAGTGCTGACTTGAACTCACTCTGTAGCCCCAACTAGTCTTGTCCTTGTGATGTTCCTGCCCCAACTTCCAGAGAGTTGACATTACAACCTTGAGTCACTGGTGATGGCCGAGAAGTTACAGTTTAGAACATTAAAGGTTTCCTTTAGAAAGAATATGGGAATAACGGCATGTTCATTAAATGGAGGGGTTCTCAGTCAAAAAGCATGACTTCATCTTACGAATTACAATATTTAAATCAAGTATACCATATCCTAGACTATCAACACCTGGGCATCTAATGTAGGAGAATTAGGAATTCCAGGCCAGTTTGGTCTATGTATCAAAACCCTGCTTTTAAAAAGGAATTCTAGTATTTACATTAGGAATTATGAAATGTAAAGTGCAGTATTTGACAGAAGTTGTGCACTTGCCTGCCCATGTATAGCCTCAGTTTATGGGTAATCCTCTTTTATGACATCATAGGTGATTGACATCTTTTGGAGCATACTTCCTTGTCCAGGGAAGTGCTTTGGAGCACTGGATAATAGTATTGGTACTCCTTGGAGCATATGATACTTATGGTTTTCTCAGAATGTTCTTCCTGCCCTTTCTGACTATGCTCTGCGCTCTTTTCTTTTACCATCAAATACCTTGGCACTATTCATTGTTGAGATGAAATTCTAAATGCTATGACGAAATTCCCATCTCAAAAATCTTTTCCTGTAACCCTTCCCTGTAGGATTTGTTTAAATATTTCAAAAGATGTGTCATAATACACAGATTCTACCCTACATTGGAAATATTATGTCTTCATCCGTCTCTGGTAAGGTGATATTATAATATGTTGACATGCATTGGTAATGTCTAACCTACTCAACACCCTGCTTTAGCAAAACAGTACCCTGCTAAGATTGAGTTTCCCCTCATGATGGAAGGGTTGACTGGATGTTGCTGAGCATCACAGTTTATCTGAAATCTTAGGGCTAATCTGGGAAAAGATAAAAATTCAAAAATTGGAGGAAATTTTCTGCTGAGTGCACATTGCTTTTGCGTTATTATAAAGTGGAAAGTTTAGGTTAAAACGTCATACATTAGGGACTGTCTGCTTTGTAATTAATTGCTTGTTTATGTCTCTTTGTGTTTCAGAGAAGGAACCTTGCCCTATTCACTGTGGTTTTCTTTGTCCCCGGAGTTCCGCCTAGTACACTGTTTTTCTCTATAAGTAGATATTTTATGAATTATGAGATGAATGCTAAGAAATCTGGCAGGCAAGAAGGAATTTTCTAACTTAAATGACCAAATATGGCAATGCCCCTTGCAGCAGAATTTCATATGAATCCAGAGTGGCGAAAGTTGCCTGGCCAAGTTACAATTCCTGTTTTCTGCCTCTACATTCAGGTTGCTTCTAGGGGGACAACAGACCCATAATGCTACTGTTTACTATAAGACTACAATTATTTGACAGACTATAGGGATTTTAACTCTTTCATATAGAAACAACTTCATCAATAAAGAAAATTAACATATTTCCTTTATTAGTGGAAAGGAAAAACTTGCTTACCACAGTTTAATGTTAGTTATTATCCAAAGACTGACTTAAAAGTATCTTCCTTAAAGTTGTGAAAGGCTGCCTCAGGTGCCAGAGTGGCTGGGGATGGGAGTGTGAAGGAAGCTGAGTGAGTGAATGAAGACCTGGTGGACGCCCCCCCCCAAGAAACACAACAAAAACTGGGCATTGAACCTAGGGCCTTATACATGCAAAGCAAGAGCTCTACGGTTAAGCTATAGCTCTTAAATCATGGCTGCTACCGTGCACATTTGTAATCCCGACACTTGGGAAGTAGAGGCTCCTAGGGGCACTTCTGCAAGTTCCAGGTGTGGGAGCTACACAGTGAACCCTGACTTAGGAAGGAGAGGAGCGACACTGTCACCCTCCCCACCAGCTGCTCTATCTGATGTAGTCTAGATTCATTATTAAATGAAATTTTAGGCCGCTGGTTTAAAGTAACCTTCAGTTTAACATGAATAAGACTTTATCAATGCATATATATTTAAGATATTTGACCTTTATTTTGTGTGTTAAGGTAGTACTATTCATGATACTTATTTTTTGGAACATAATCTTGGTGGCGCCAGTTCCTGCCTCCCTTCTCTCACTCCCGTGTTTACCCTAAAGAAAAAGTAGGCATTTTGTTGGTTACTTTACATTTTATAGCTAAAGACATTGAGCATAGGGTAATTTAAAATAGGTTAGCATTTACACAAGACAGTAGGGCTGTAGTTTAGTACAAGTCAGTGTTTATATAAGGTTTAGGGACATTGGTTCAACTGGCCTGACCAGAGTTGTTGGGAATATTTGGGGACAGGGAGGGATTGCTAAAGGGATGTTTTCCAGGGTCAGTACTGAAAAATATCTAATGGTTGGCAAGAAATGTACCAAGGCCCAGTGCAAAGCATAATAGTTAGAAAATTATGTACCTTGGCTCTGGAATCCTTAGGCAAATATTTGGCTAATCAATTTAAATTCCCCATCATACTCTGCAGCATTATAAAGAAAAAAATCTTAAGGGAAATTTCACCAATCCTGAAAATATTTTGTAATTCTGTACCCGGATTTGTCTTTTTGTGGCTTGTTCTTTAAGAGGTGAATCTTGCTTTAAGATACTGGCCACTGATTTAGTCATTTTATTTTAGGCAAGTATTGACATGGATATTTTTATTTCATTTCTGAAATACCATTTTCCTGTACCTCTGTGAACACTGGTAAGAAATATGATAATAATAATGTCTATTTTAGTATTTGAGACAAGGTCTCACTCAAAGGCACAGTCTGGGCCCTTAACTTGAAATCCTCCTGGTCCACCTTCTCAAGTGTCTGGATTAAAGGTGTACATCACCACAATTGGCAAAAAATTATGTTTTTAGAAATGTATTTTTGTATGTGTGCATACGGTTCATGTTATGCCTGAATTCTTGTGTGAAGGTGCTCTTGTGTTTGGGTGCATGTGTGGATGTCAGAGGACAACCTCATGTGTTTGCTCTGAGCTTTTATCTTGCTTGAGACAGTGTCTCCTGCTGCTTTTCCAGTGTACATACCAAGGTGGCTGGCCTCGAGCTTCCAAGGTATTCTCCTTTCTGTATTGGGACTCCAAACATGTGACACGACGTTTGGCTTTTACTGGGTTCCAAAGACTGTACTCAGGTCAAGCTCTACCCTGGGCCGCGTGTCCTGGCTAAGAAATATATTAATGTCTTTTTGTCAAGGCCCCTTATCCCAGCCTTTTTTATATGTGCTGAAGTCGAGGTTTCCTCTTAGGCTTACTTCAGTGAATGCTTGACACTGCCACCTGAGCATGCCTCATCTTCGCTCAGTTCAGCATGTCAAAACAAACCATTTCCTCTTTAGAACAAGCTTTTTTCTCTGGCCTTTACCTGAACAAAATCCTATCCGAACCAGGGATGGGAGTCACAGTCTCCGACTTCACACATCTAGTCATCCTGAAGTCCCACCCACTTACTTAAGAGTTGTCTTTGGTGCCAGCATCCCCCAGCATTTATGCAATGACCTGTTGACCTCGATTTAGACCACTAGCACTTTTATAGAGTGGCCTTTAAGAACTCTGATTATTACATTCTAACTCATTCAGTTTCTGTACCAGTTGACTTAAATTAATTTTTATTTTATATATATATTAAAGATAGAATCTTGCTCTCTACAGGCTAGTGTGGAATTTGGAGCTATCCTTCTGCCTTTTTCTTTAGAGTCCTGGGATTACAGACATGCACTACTATACTCATCTTTCTTAAATGTTTCCAAAAGCATAAATTTGATCATATGTGTCGATTCAGCAGCTTTCAGCTTTCAAATGTGACCATAGATGTTTTTTGTTTGTTTGTTTGTTCTCTTAGCAATCTTAAATTCCTGGATTGACTTTCAAAAGCTGCTTTCTGTATCATATCCACTCCTATTTGAAGTGTCTCAGCCTTCTAAATCCTGATGTTTGTTCTTTTGTCTGCTTGACCCCCATATCACCACACTGAATAGCAGTTTGATTAATTTAGCAGACAGTTGTTAAAAGATTATTGATAGTAAAAGTTCCACTTGCATAATGTAGCAGGTTTGGATATCAAGATTGTGAATTTTAATATCATAAAGGCGAGTTCAATTTGTTTTCCCTGCTCAGGAGCGGCATGTCCACTTATTCATATGTATGCTGTATTTAGAGCTGACTTGAACAGAGTAAGCAAGAGGACAAAGTTGCTGCCTACCTGTAAAACCTCAAGAATGAAAGCCTTGAGTGTCTCATTTACATATCAGTGAAAGTGAGTTTGGCTGAGATATTGAGTGCAGGATGACTGAGCCTTATAAGATGGCTCAGTAGTAGAGCACTTTTCTTTCATACACAAGGACCCGAGTTCCATTCCAGCTCCATCTGACCAAAACTTCAGCAGTGGAGGATGACAAATGGGTATTCAGTTCATCAGGGGGCCATCTACTGAAACCTGTGGCAGACAGGCCAGCTCTCTTTGTGCAGAGTTAGAAAGACTTCATTTATTTATTATTAAAGTTTATTTTGCAACACTTTAAAATATAGGTCAAAAGATAAATTTTCAACCAGCTCTGAAACCTTCTGCTTATTTTGACCATGGTAGCAAAGTGATGTCACCAGCTGAGTACACTGTAGTTTCAGTGTTCAGAAAGCAGAAGCTGAAGGTTGTCGAGTTCTAGCCCAGCCTGACTGGGGTGCATAGCAAATTCAAGGACAGCCTAGATTGGCTTCATATTTAGACTGTCTCAAAAGCAAAGTAACTCACCAAACAACAATGGACACTGACTTATCTTTATTCAACCTGCAGAAGCTCTTTTTAAAATCATTTATTAAAATAACTGGATTTGAAAGGTGGAATCTGAGGCACAGAAATAATATATTTGCTGGCCTTTCACATTTATGAAAAAAAATACTGAAACTCAAAAGAAAAATTAGATCAGGTATTATTTTGAGGCACATAGCCTCCAAAATCCTAATTATATGTCAAAACCAGAGCAAGTAAAAATGGTTCCAGAGAGACACCCCAGTATTTTGGTTAGACACTGTTATTCCATTTCCAGTTAGTGTGCCTAGATACAGTGAATATTTTTTAATGTTTTTTTTTTAAATGGCAGAGTATATTTCCTATAGTATATAAAAGCATTTCCCAAACTGTTTTATTAGATGTTAGGGTTGTGGCCAGATGTGTCAGGGAAATGTTCAGTTGGATGGTATTAAACAATTTTAATGATTAGAGTCTGAGTCTTTTATATAATGGTGCACATTACATACTTCCAGAAGGTGAATGAAGCACTCAGGGTTGTTGAGACTTACTTGATTATGGATCTAGATTGTCTCAGGAGAGTGGTTTTTTTTTTGTTTTTTTTTTTTTTTTAATAGAAAATGCTTTGGCAACCTCTGAGTCTTATTCGTTTAAATTAGTTTTGGGGTAAACAACAGTGTGCTGTGCATGGAAATTACAGATTCTTATTGAACACTAAATGAATGTTTTAAGCATCTTTTAAAAACAAATTTACGACCAGGAAAGTATTGATTAAAAGGCATCTGGTATTTTGTGAACTTATTCCTATAGTCCCCTCTCCTCTCAATTGTGCTGAACCCATTTATGATGAGGGCTCTCTACTCTTCTTATGGATCAAAGCCCAGAGCTTAGTAGAGGCGTCTTTCCTGCATGATTAGGAGGCTAAGGAAGTGTTGGGAGCAGATAATGGCAGTAGAGCAGAAGTGCTCATCATATCCTTTAAATTCTGTTGCTGTGAGTCTAGTGGAGTGTCTTGGTGAACAGTCTGGAGAATCATCCTTTAGAGAAGTTCATGATGAGGAAACTCTGGAATTTTTCCAGATAGTTCATTTCTCTGATAAATGAGGGGGAGAGAGAAAGAGAGAGAGAGAGAGAGAGAGAGAGAGAGAGAGGAGAGAGAGAGAGAGAGAGAGAGAGAGAGAGAGAGGAGAGAGAGAGGAGAGAGAGGGAGAGAGAGAGGAGAGAGAGGAGAGAGAATATGAATCATGAAGGAATGTTTGGTTAAAATAATCTCCCTCAAGCCACCAAATGAGAAATTTAATGAAGAATTTAACGTTTCTTAAGCCCTTTCAACATTACTGAAGGAGAAAATTACTATGTTTTAGAATTACAATTGCTTGAGACAGGATCTTGGTATACAGCTCAGATTGGCCTGGAATTCCTGCTACATCTGTCTCAGGCTCCCACGTCCTGGGAGTCCAAGAGCTAAAAGTATCCTCTTTAAAAGGCAGTGCAGTATTCAACCTTAGGAAGCTGTGTATCACTTTTGGTTGTACTTGAGTGGAGCCCAGAATCCCTTACTTTTAGGTACCCCGTGGTGGACACAGTGATTTGTGGGTGTTCTTGATGACCATCAGTGTCATCATATAAGTAATAATGCTCCATGGCTTTTATGTTCCCAGGAAACCTCAGGCAAATAACAATGACAAATAATTTGTTCCCTCTACGTTTCTTACTTAAACAGGCAAAATTTTAACTGAATGTTTGTTCATGCAAACCCATGAGTCAACACAGACGTAAACACCCTCCCCCCCACACACACCTTTTAGTTTTGTTTCCTAAATGTGTTCATGTTGGCATTTGCTCTCTCCACTCTTACACAGCCCAAGCCCAGACCCAGGGGATGATGGCACCCACAATGGGCAGGTCTTTGCACCTTAGTTAAAGTAATCAAGACAACCCCCAAAGGACAGACATTCACATACTAACCAGATCTAGACAGTCTCTTATCAAAACTTTCATCTGGGTTAGTCTACATCTACTTGGGTCTTGACCCCATTGAAGATTGCATATCAGATATCCTGCATATCAGATATTTACATCATTGCCATTCATAAAAGTAGCAAAATGAGGGTTATGAGATAACAGCAAAAATAATTTTATGGTTGGAGTCACCACAGCATGAGGAACTGTATTAAATGGTCACAGCATTAGAAAGATTGAGAAGCATTGCTCTACATTATGTTGACAATTAGAAACTAGACCTAACCTTTATACGTTATCATTGATCGTCAGAACAGTCTAAAGGTATTGACTGTCTACCTAGGTTTAATACGAAAATCAACCAGGTAGATAAAGCTGGGACAGTAAGCACTTCCCATTAAAATGTGCCACAACTTGACATGAGAGGAGAAAAAAATTTCATGAAAAAGCAGCTATTGTTTTATTGCCATATCCAACTCAAATTGACTCCTGTATTGGTCAGATTTATTTTTAGGTAACGGAGAAAAAAGTTTGACTAATTCTCTGAGCCAAATTCTTTCTTGTAGGGAGAAAAGCAGCCTAGTGGGGACAGTGGTTTCAGGGTGTCTTAATTAGATGATTTCAGTGAGATTGCTATTCTTGGTTGAATATGGCTCCAGACTGGTAGGACTTGGGCCAAGAAACACTTTAAACTTAATTTTTTGAAATTGTACTAGTTTAATTGAGAATGTGTTCACTTCCTATACCATTAGTGTAACACCTCCTGGCCCCTCAGTTCTTGATGTCTAATGTATGCAGTAACTGTGGGCAATTGTCGGGAGGGGGGGATTGAGTTGTGGCGGGAGATTTATAAAAAGCTTTTGTTTTTAAAGCAAAAAAATGATTTTCAGTTTCTGAGTACATTTTGAGTAATACCATACTTTAATTGTATCTTTATTATCCAAAGCCAAGACTTCCCTAACCTCTAGATAAAGATTTTAAGCATAGAAAATTTTAAAGAGATTTACCGAGGTGTGTGTAAATGCCTGCATGTATATATGTGCACCTTGTGCGTGTGTTTGATGCCCACAAAGGCCAGAAGAGAGTGCTAGATCCCGGGGAACTGCAGATGCAGCTGGGTATGATCGGCCATGTGAGTGCTGGCAACTGAATCTCGGTCTTCTACTTGCTTCTATAAGCAAATGCTTATAACTACTGAACTACCTCTCAAACACCAAGAATTTTTTAATGTTACCAAAGCATGGAAATTTGAATCAAGTAAATCCAAAATAAATCCTTTTTATGAAGTAAAAGTACCTTGGCATAAAACTAAAATGGATGATCTGTGTTAAGTACATGGAATTAAATCACAATTTTGTATTAATATAAATCCACCATTGGCTATATTCATTTATGATTATATCTAAACAAGTTATCATTTAGTATTCTAAAAATATTAACAACCTTTATAAAAAGCCTATACCCTTCTGTGGGCCACCCACCATGACTAGGACATATATTAGTATGTAAGATCGACTATCATTGAGTTTAATAAACCTATGTGTATACGACTTTACAACATAGCAGTAGTACGTTCATTTAACCATATTAATTCAGTTTAGAGGCAGCCTTGTCAGTAGTCCAGGCTTTCCTCAGATTCCTTTGGGTCCTCCTACCTCATCTTACTCTATGTTGGGATCCAGGTGCGATCCACATGCCTAATTTATGAGTTAATTCCTCCCCAGAAGCTTGCTTAGTTATACGGGATCCATACACTTAGTGGAGAAGAACATTGTTGAAACCAGGAGTATTACAGGTCTGTAACTGCAGCACTTAGGAGGAGGAGACAGGGTGGGCAGAAGTTTGAAGTTATCCTCAGCTATGTAGCCAGGTCAAGGCCGGTCTGAACCACATGAGACCTTGTCCTTCCCTCATGGGGGAAAAGAAAAACATGGACTTGTTCTACACACGTCACTTTCATTAGCTTTCCATATTATAGTTATATTTTATATATATATATAGTTATATTATAGTTATACCTCCCACCCTGTGTGTGTGTGTGTAAGTATGGGCACGTGTTGTATAGGGGACAGTCTGGGCCTCACCTTGTACCTTGTTTGAAGCATGGTCTCATTGTTGCTTTACAATAAGAGTTTTACCCATGGCCAGCCTCAGCTTCTTCCTTTTGGAGGTAGTTTCTAAGTGAAAATGGGATCCATGTGGTAAGAAATAGATCAATATTAGTCTGGCTGGGTGGTTTACACCTTGAGTGCTGGATGATGATGTGTTTGAAGCCAGGCTGGTCTACTCAATAAGACTATATCTCAACAAAACAAGAGAGAGTCATAGAATTGGATTTGAGTAAAGAAGTAAAATGTGCTATGGCACAGATCCAGTCAGCCCTGAACACTGTTGGCACTGAGCTCTGCCAGGTTTTCATAAGATCTATGCATGGCTGTGAAAACACAAGCAGGAGGAGTTATTTTGTAGTCCTCTAAAGGCATGCAGATATCTTGAGTGTTAGCAATGTCCCCATTGACCGAAATAAAATACCCCGAGAATAAGCAGACTACCTGTCTTGCAAACTAACTTTATACATAATTTCTCACAGTAAAACAGAAGTAGGTTCTACTTCCAGCTTTAAAAACAAAAATGAAAGCAACCCCCCCCAAACAACTGTGTATTGTGACTGAAAGAAGAAATGAATCATAAATATCTGACCCATTATAAATAAAATGCCTTTTATAAAAAATATTTTAGTAACCATAACTGAATGACATATACAATTAAATGCAGTTGAGCTCTTGAGACCTCACTCTCCCTTATCTTTCTTTCTTTGAGCTTAAGATGAATTGATTTTATCTCAGATATTGTGTCTGTTCCTGAATTTTTATTGTGAACTGACCTGTAAGAAAAATACCATTTAATCATGACCTGCTGAGAGCTTATCATGTGCTTCAGGCACCAAGGATCTGAGGGCAGTTCTGTTAGATTACCTACCTGCCCTGGCTCACTCTGCCCACAGCTTCACATGTGGACTACTCTTGAAGCCTTGTGACTTCTAGGATCCCTTTTGTGAGGTAAAGGACTAAGTTATAAAGAAGAAACAGCAACAAAAAAGAAAACCACAAACAAAACAACCAACCAACCAACCAACCAACCAACCAACCAACCAACCAACCAAACATAAAGCTCCACCGCAATGGATCATTAACTGGAAACAATTTCTTAGGGTTGCCTACTGCGGCTGAGGACACCCAGCCTTTGGCCACCATCTTAGTCCTTTCTCCCATTCTATTTGCTCAGTCTTCTGTTTGCTGGTAGACACTGTGAATGGACAGCAGCTTGTTAGAACTGTTCTAAAGTGGAAGATTTCCTTGAGGGCTCTGAATGAATACGATTTGGCTTTGTGAGATTGTTTTAAAAGTTTTATTTATCACCTATCTGTCTGTCAGTCAGTTGGTCTGTCTGTTTATCTGACTACCCACCTACCATCTATCTATCATCCATCTGTCCGTCTGTCCATCTGTCTGTCTGCCTGCCTGCCTGTCTGTCATGTACATGTGTGAATATGTTTGCCAAAGCAAGTGTATAAAGGTCAGAGGATAACTGGTAGGAATCAGTTCTCTCCTCCTTGGGTCACTAGGCTTGGAGGCAAGTCTTTATCCTTTGGCTGAACTGTCTTGCTGGCCCTTGTGATTGATGCATACACACACACACACACACACACACACACACACACACACACACACACACACAACACATACACACACACACACACACACACACACACACACACACACACACACATTTTTTTGGTAGCTTCAAACCTTAATTTTTCTCCTATTCCTAATTTATAGTTATGGCTATGTCCCGACAAAGCAGGGTAAGTGTCATACATAGTGCCATCTGTCATCTTGGCAGATGGTTAGGCTTAGGTGGTTAGAGTTCCATGTGATCAAGGTTATGCCATTGGAAACTCATTTTCCCAACATTATTCACCTTTCTGGCTTTTGGAGAGAAAGTTTTATGTTGTGCAGAGGCCACCCTGGATCTTAATCAGTGTGTAGTCTAGGCTTGTCCTAAATTAATGGCACTCTTCTCACCTCAGCGTTCATGAGCCTGGCCACCACTCACCATTGTCTTCTCTAGAGTGGAGAAACCTGGACCTACCACAGGACTTGATGAAATACAAAAGGTGCCTGGGATTGTACATGTAGTTTGCTGTCACTTCCTTCACTTGGAAATTGTTTATCTCATTTGAATAGGAGTTAAAAGCTCAACAATGAATAGTAAAGTAACATTCTGCTAAGCTAAATTAATGAACACATCAGGATTTTTGTAGTCATTGAACATTTTCAACTTCTGTGCTAACACTTTACTTTCTGGATAGAAAGACTAGGTGCCCAGTATGAGAATGGATTTATTACTGTAGAAATGAAGTTGGTCATTTTATTTTTCTTGTATGATTGTGTGGGGGTAGAGCACACAAATGTGGAGGTCAGAGGGTGACTTTAGGGAGATGGTTCTCTACTTCCACTGTGGAACTTGAAGATCAAGCTCAGATTGTCAGATTCTTAAGGCAAGACTTTGTAAGTGCAGAACCATTTCACCAGCCCATCATTTTAAATAGTATATATTTTAAGTCATAAAAATTGCTTGTGGGTCTGGGAAGATGGCTCAATTGATAAATTGCTGAGTAGCTAAGTTCATACCCCAATAGTCACAGCAAAACTCAGTGCTGGGAGTGAGGGGCAAGAAACAAACTGGTCTCTGAAACTCTGTCAGTGTGGGGACTGTCTCAGAACACAAGGTGGAAGGGTGCAGAGATGGCTGGGCAAGGGCAGGCACTGATCTTACAGACCCAAATTTGGTCCCTAGAACACATGTCTGGTGCTCACAACTACCTAACTCCAGCTCCAGGGGATCTGATGCTCTGCTCTCCTCTGTCCTCTATGGACACTGCACTGACACCCCTCACAAACTCCCAACATAAACACACACACTCACTCTCTCTCTCTCTCTCTCTTTCTCTCTTAAAAATAATAACAAGGTAAAAGCAATTGAGGAAAGACACCCATTGTCAACCTCTGGCTCCCACAGGTATCTTCAAACTATGACATCCACATGCCATGCATGCACACTCCCCCCAGACACATGTACACAAAAATGCCTTTCAAAGCACAGAGATATGTGTGTGCTGTTAGAAAATCAAGCCTAGAGGTGTTATACTATTTAAAAATATCAAATTAGGTCATGTGAATGTTTTATTGGACTTTCAATCCATAAGATGCTTCTTCAAGAAGAGTGAATGACAGGATAGATTTATATTCCACTAATTGTTTATCTGTGGACTACAAGTAAATGTAGAGTGATAATGCTATTTTGATGTTGGTAAACTGTTTTTATATGATTTCTTATATTTGAGTGACAGCCTCCTTTCCCCCCTTCCTGAACGAATATTGGAACATATGGTCTAATAGCCTGTGTACATTGGGGAGGGCAGAGATAGAAGGCTTCGAATCAGGGCTGACCTGGAAAAGCTTTGGTCCCAGTTTTTGTGGATCAGGATGGGGGAGGGCTGCCATGGGCTTTCTAGAAGCCCTTGGAAGGTACAGAGTGCAGATTGGCTGCAAAATGCAGAATTCTTCATGAAGAGGTTGGGGAATTTCTGTGCTTAATGCATCAGGGACTCAGATTAGAGCCTTCCATCCACTTAGGCAGTGCCTCACACTGGCTCTCACTGGATTGTGAACATTCATTTACTGTGAGGAAGCATTTAACCCTTCTCAGATGCTCCATCAAGCTCAGAGTACTGTAAATACATTTCCCCTCCGGCTATTTCACAAGGACATTGAGGATTAATTAAATTTAAAAGAAACTAGTGCAGCAAACTCCCAGGAGACAACAGGGCTGTTTATCATTTCTCATCATTCTTTTTCTTATTCATCCAGTTTACAAATATTTGATGAGTTCAAATTATAATGAAGGAATGATACCAGATGCCCTAATTGGGGATACAAATATGGATGCTTAGGATGACATTTTACGTTATTATTATTGTGTGTATATGTATGTGTGAGTGGAGGAGGCACATGTGTGCAGGTCAGAGGTCAACTTTGTACACTGAGTTTTCATCTTACGCCTTTGTGTGTATTCTAGTTGTCAAGCTTACCTGGTCAGGCTTGGTGGCAGGTGCCTTTACCAACTGAGCCATCCCTCTGGCCCCTCCTAATTTCATTTTAAAAACACCTACAGCATGAGTAATTATACAGGTTTGCACTGCTTGGATCAGCAAGAGTTGGTCTTTGATTGACATCATGGTAGCATGCTTACTTTGTATATTCATATTTTTTTTTTGAAATTTAGAAATTCTTTCACTTCTTCCATAAAGTATGCATCTAATGATATTATGGTATTTTATTTATTGTAATCAGTGTCATATACATCTAGCCTTATTTTACATGGCATGTTTAGGTGTTATTTTTTGAGGCAGAATCTCATGTTGCCCAGACTAGCTTTGAGTTCGTTGTGTAGCTGAGGCTGCCCCTGAACTTATCCTTCTGCTTCATAGACCTAACACTGGGGCTATAGGTGTGTGCTGCTAAATTTGGCTACTACAGTCATACATACTCTTAAAGAAAGATTTTATTTTTAATTATTAGTATGCATGTAGATCTGTGTGTGGGCACATCTGCATGTGAGTGCAAGTGACTGGAGGTCAGAAGAAGGTAGAAGGTGTGGGGCCTCTGGAGCTGAAGTTCCAGGGTGTGGTGAAACGCTGTCTGTGGGTACTAGGAACCAAGCTCAGGTTCTCTACAGAAGCAGTATGTGTTTTTAAATGCGGAGGCCTCTTTCCAACCCCATATGGTTAGATTTTCAACATCATAGGATTTGTGAAAATCACTAGGTCAAATTTGAAAAAAAAGGGAAGTTTCTAATTCTTCAATTTAGTATTAAAGTAAACATATACTCATCTGCAGACCGAATTAAAACATGTTAATTATCTAAGGTTTCATTTCAGTAAGCATTTATAATCTATTTTCAAAGAATGTATAACATTTCCCAAGGAGGCAAGGGTGACTTTTTAGTTGTTGCTAAAAATTTGACTTAGTCTTATTTATTTTGTTATTCTTATTTATCTGTTTGTCCAACTGTTTATCTGGTATAAAGGGCTGCCATTATAGCCCATCCTGATTTGAACTCCTGGGCTGGACATCTTCCCTCAGCCTCTTAAAAGTGTGAGCCATTGCACCTGGCTTTAGGTTTATTTAATTAATACTTGAATGAGTGACTCAGACTATTGGCCTGAAAATGTTAATCTTTCATTTTAGTTAAACATAGAGGAATAGCTAAGTTCATATGGTGTGTCTGAGTCTCCTTTCTGGCTTTGAAAAGACATAAAGGTACTCTGAATTAAATTTAGGAGGAAGGAAGAGAATTTCTCCTCTTGATTTAGTTCTCAGTTTGTGATTTTAATCCATTGATTAATTAATTAATTATTGAGACAGGGTCTTCCGAATGAAATTAGAGGTGGGAATTGCCACACCTTGCATAGCTTGTGCTCTTGTAAAAGGAAAGTAGTGGTTTGAGATCAGCTGGCCTGTCGCTGTCCAGCAGATTGCTGAGAGGGCAGCTAGGGGGTGGGCTGCTGGTCCTGGGAAGCTCTGAGGCCTATGGTCACAGATAGAAAGCTGTGGAGGAATAGAATGGAAAGAAAAGGGAAGTTATAAGCTCGAAATTGCCACATTGAGACTAATGGTAAATGACAACCAAGACTTGATCTGTATTCATATATTCCATTTGTCTTCAACTTCCGTAATGCTATAAAAATGATAAAGTGTCTTAATCTGGTTTTGATAGCATTGGCATCCAGCTTTTGCTTAAATTGTGTGGTCTGTCAGAGAACTTTGGGCTCTTTTTAAAAACATAATCTAATATTTTTAGTGAACCAGTATCTAGTACTCAGTTTTACTCACGTATTCATAGCAGGGACCTTAAGAAAACTCTTGCTAATCAAGAATTCACTAGGGAAAGCAGGGACATAGGACATACTGTGAATGGCATGACTTACTCCTAGGTCTCTCTTTGAAATGGGGCCTGGGACAGGAGTGAACACTGTCTTTTTGTTGGGTGCTGAGCCTGTGTCAGCCATCCCAGTGGCTGGTTCTGCTGTGGTTCTGTCTCTTGAAGTTGGTTGTTTGGAGTCTCTGATGTTTCAGCTGTGGGTCTCACTTTACAAACAGTTGCTGTAGACTACTTCCCCAGAAATATGCATTTTATTATATCTGCCGCAGTCTCTTTGCATTTAGTGTAAACATGCTATTTGGAGTGTATTAGGGGACAGGGCAAATAAGCCAGGGTTTCTGGGATTCCAGTCTGCTTGTCTGGAGCCACATACCACACAGAGAGCATGTGTGTCATGACGCATGCCTCAAATAGTGCCTTCCTTAGCCAGGGACAGGACATCCAGCCTCACTCTAGTTTAAGTGCAATAATTTTCTTGTTTGTTTGACTGTAGTTTCTCTAGTACGTTGGCTTTCTGGGTTGATTGGTTCCAGGCTTACCCTTGTCTTGAAGGATTTTTTTTTTCTTTCATTATTTTCTTTAGGTCTTGCCTCCTAGGCCAGCTAGTGTTGCTTCTCTGGGGATCACAGAACAGCTGCCTCAGCTCCTATGCTTCTCCCCTTTCCATGTCTAATCGCTCCCTGTCCTAGCTCTGGAATCAGGAGTCAGGGATCAAAGGAGCCAGTCTGAAGTTAGCCTTCCCTGTTGTGTGACAGGATCTTGCTGTGTCTGCCTAGTTCTCTTGTTTGACTTTCCTAATTGCTGGAATTACAGACAACTGCTAATTGGTTCAGACTAGCAGGGACATTTCTATGAAAATGTTCCTAAAGGATAGATACTGATGTGGTGGCCATAATGCCTGCCATAGTGAGGGTTTTCACATTTCTGTTTCATAATATTTCTTCTAGGCTTTGAGATCTCTAGGAAGAAGCTGTATTTATCTTAGGTAAATAAATGGTACTGTGCTTCATGAGACTAGTTTACCATAACCGAGCATCTTTACTCAGATAAAGGGCACTTTATAACCAGTATCAGTGAGTCTACTATAGGCCTCAAATAAGCCTATACTGAGTAGAGTGGTGTGGAATATTATTTTAAGATGTATTACATTTGTTTATACTGTGGAATACTTGTTTTAATGATATAAGAATGCATTGCATTTTTTTATGTTGCGTTTATTTAACTCTGAAGCTGAGTTACTGTGCCTGTTTAAAACTCCTGATTGGTCTATTAAACAGCTGAATGGCCATAGCAAAGCAGGGCTAGCAGGTAGAGAGAATAAATAGAAGGAGCAAGAAAGGTGGGAAGGAGGACATTAGGGGTCAGCCACCCAGCTATACATCCAGCAATGGAGTAAGAAAGAAAGATATACAGAAATAGAAAAAGGTAAAAGCCCAAAGGCAAAAGCGAGATGGGACAATTTGTTAAGATAAAGCTAGCTAGAAATAAGCAAAGCTAGATTCAGGCATTTATAAGAAAGAATAAGTCTCCATGTGTAATGTATTTGCTGTAATTATGGGTGGGTCCCCAAAGAGTAAAGAGTCAAAGAGTAAAAACAACCAACAGCAGTAGAGCATTGCATAAAATGAAGTTGAAATTAGAACCACTTAGTTCTACTGAGCTTTTTGGGTTTTTTTTTTTTTTTGTTTGTTTTGTTTTGTTTTGTTTTTGTTTTCTCTCCATGTTGGTGGAGGCCTCTGCTCCATTTAACCTTTCATGGAGTCAGTTGAAGTATCATCTGTGTGTTGCCTGGCAACATATGTTAGTTGTTTTTCTGATTGGTGTAACAGACAGACAGAATACCCAACAAAAGAAACACAGGGAGAGAAGCATTTGTTTTGGCACATGGTTGAGGGTGCAGCCATATTGTGGTGGGAATAATGATGGCAGGAATGTGAGGTAACAGCTTATGTCTGTGGACAGGAAGAGAGTGAGAGATGCTGAGGAAGGCTTGTGCTCTATCCCCAGTATGATGCTGTATGTCCCAATTTAGGGTTGGTCTTCCCACATCACATAACTTAATCTAGAAGCTCCCTCACAGACCTGCCCAGAGGTGTGTCTCCTAGGTGACTCTAGATCCTCTCAGGTTGACAATATGCATTCTCTCTTTGGTCTCCATCAGGAAAACAAATGACAGAATTCTGGTGACTCTTGTATTGCCTCTGCCTAGAAGTAACGCTCACTACTTCCTTTTTCATTTATGAGTGAGAGGGTCACGTTACTGTGTAGATGTAGACAACTCTAAGAGTTGTAAGAAAGACAGCAAAAGATCATGTGGGCAACATTCCTATGTCTAACCCTAGCCAAAAGGTTGCATTTTTGAATACTTTCTATGATTGGTGAAGAATAATTCATTTCTTTGCCTAATACCTCAGGTGTTAGAAGGCTCTCTCTTGCTGTCCACAGATAGAGATAACGCTTGGAGCATACTTTCCTTGCTTGCTGCACCTAGCTTGCACATGCTTTCTATAGGAGGATTCTTTGGAAAACAGGATTCTAGTTTAAGGCTGCATTGTTGGCAATTTTAGTTTATTCTTAGTTTGGCATGCTCATTCTTGGTTTCCATTCTGTATGGACAGTGCTGATCACCTGTTTCCTTTTCTTGATTACTACTGCTCCAGGAATCCAAAGAGAAAAGGGTAGTAGCAGATAATTGTCCCAAAGCTACAGATTTATAATATTACTGTTTCAGCCGCTTCCCTGGAACCTCTCTCTGGAACTTGCTATCTCCTGGAATTGCTTCAACTCTGATACAGCTTACACCACATGCCTGGGCATTTGACCATTATGTCATTAATTGCCAGCTTACACAATTACTACCACTTCATCAAGACTATTGCCATCCTAGCCCATTTGCTTTTTAGTAAGTCTGTTTGCCCTTCCCCTTTTCAACCTTGTTCCATCATTTTAGGGAATCATTTTTTCATGATCCACTCAGCTGCTTGTTCTTTCATCTTTGGGGGGGAAGGTTGTAAAATCCACAGGTCCATCCACCTCTTCTACTCCTAATACCCTGGCTACTTGACATTTATGGAAACAGAAGCCGGGTCATGACAATTAATGCTCCTCTGTATTCTTCTGCCCCAATAGGACCCTGATATATCAGACACTAAATGGGGGATATGGAAGAATGAGAAAGAAGACCCATTTGCCATTGAACTCCCTGCCTCTAGTGTTCTGTCCTTCCTCTGTCTCCTCTTAATGTATTTCTCAGTTTTCCTAACTCCTTTCCCTTATTCTAGATAAGTCTGCATCAAGCTAGCAGACTTCTTACCAGATACTTACAACTCAGATGTTTCATCTGTGATCTTTTCTTTCTTTATTCAGGTCTGAGTGGTAAGGAAACTAATGCATGAAATTGCTTTTCAGTCCTGGGCTCTATCCTCTGATTTATCCATCTTTTGCCACCTTCTTTTCATTATCTCTTTTCTATCTTAGAAACAGAGGGAAGAGGGAGGAACACACACACACACACACACACACACACACACACACACACACACACACACACACACACTCTTTTGTTTGCTTATTCTCTTTTTTTGCTCCAGTTTTCCCCTCTCCAAAGCCCTTCTCTTTAGTCTAAAAGTGCTCTGGCCTTGCTTTTAAGACTGCATGGAAACTGTCCTCATTGTGCTTCTGTTGAGTGACTACAGCTCTCCACCGAGCTCATTAGACCCCTTTCCTGAGCTGTCCTTTCCTGTCTTCTTGGAGGGACTCCTGCATTTCGCTTGTATCTTACCTGCTGTGCCTTCTGTAAAGGGCTCCACTTCCTACTCCAGTCTCATGAATGCCAGTGCAGTTTAATGGTTGCTGTTGTTAGTTCATTCATATAAACACTCTTGGAAGTTTTCCTCAGTTCCCCAGGTGCATGTACTGTCTGGATCTTACCCTAGAGACCTCCCCATTTTCTGACTTCTTTTAGTTTATTTGTCTGTAATGATTCTGTCTATGACTGCTTTTGTGTTTATACTTGCAGCACAGGCACCTTAATCTTCTTCAGAGTCACTGTTCTAATAAGTGGAAATCTTAGTGTCCTTGTGCTGGTGAATGTCTCTACTGTTTGCCCATTTTTACCCACACCAAAAACCTGGTATTGTCCAAGATGTCTGTCTTTCTCATGAAGGAAACACAAATAATCTTCATACTCTTGCTGGTTTTAAGATCACGGTCAACTACCTGTGACAGAGATCCATCTGTTGTCACTACCACTTCTTGCTTTTGCTTTTATTAGTCTAATTGTTCTTTCCAAATTAGTCTCTCCTTATCCAGGTTTGCTTCATTCTATTTAAGTCAACCATAGCAAAACAGTCATTCTTAGATACACATGTGATCATGTTATTTCCTTCTTCCTAGTTGCCTCTGATGGAAGGGTCAAATCCAAAGTTTTCATTATGATGCTCAGATGTGCCTTTGTGATTTGTCATATCCACATCTCCCCTTTGATGAATGTGGGCCTTTTCGATGGTGCACATATGGAGGTCAGCCTGAGGAAATAGCTCTCCTCTTTCATCCATAGATTCTGGGGATGAGAATACTCTTCTTGGCGTCACCTCTGTAGTTCTAATGTGTTCTGTGTTCCAAGATGCTGGTGGCAGACCAGAGCTGAGGAGTCATAAGTGAGGGCTTCATCTTCATGAAGGGACTAACATCATTGCTGGAGTGGGTTATTACTGAGAATAGAGTTGCTCAAATGCAGGTTGAGCTTTTTTTAAGATTCTTGCCTTCTGTCTCCTGACATGGGGTGATGTATCATGAATGTCCCCACTAGATGCCTGCCCTATCTTGGGTTAAGCAGTCTCTAGAACCACAAAGCAAATTGATTACTCAGTCTCATCTACCCTGTAACAGTAATACAAAACTGACATAAACAACCTGTGAAGGGTAGAGTTCTCTTTTCACTTAGTACAGTGTCCCATCTATAAAAAGCAAGAAGCTGGGGAGTTGCCCCAGTGGTTGAGAGCACTGGCTACTCTTCCAGAGGACTTGTGTGCAATTCCCAGTTCACAGTGACCATAACTTAAGTTCCAGTGGATCTCACAGTTACTTCTGGCCTCCATGGGCATCACATATATACAAGTTGCACAGATCTAGAAGCAGGGAAAACACACATGCACATTAAGTAGAGAAATGAAAACCAAAATGCCATAGTTATTTCATCCAGGCTTTGGATTGAAGGTGTGGGTAGTCTTGGGGCTTAGTAGACAAGTATACCTATGAAACATTCTCTTTGTCCTCATGATTGATTTTCTTAATTTCATGGATGTTGTGTTGGGTAATTTTATGTCAACTTGATACAAGCTAAAGTCATCTGAGAGGAACAGATGACTTTATTAAGGCAATGTGTCAATAATATCAGCCTAACAAGTATTTTCCTAATTAGTGATTGTTATAGAAGGGCCCAGCCCACTGTGGGTGGGGCATCCCTGGGCTGGTGGTCCTGGGTTCTCTGAGAAAGCAGGCTGAGTTAGCCATGAGGAGCACGCCATTAAGCAGCACCCTGTCCATGGCCTCTGTATCTTCTCCTGCCTTCAGCTTCCTGCCATTTGAGTTCATGCCCTGGCTTTCTCCAACAATGAATAGTGATGGGAAAGAATAAGACATATGCTTTCATTCCCAACTTTCTTTTTGGTAATGATATTTTATTACAGCAATAGTGACTCTCACTAGGTCAGGTGAATACAGTTAATACCATCTCTGGCTCTGTAATCAATTGTCCCAAATCTTACTGTCTTTTAAAACTCAGAGTAACTTGGACGGTTGTTCCCCTATCTTAAAGCACCAACTGGGCACCCTCCTAAACGTATTCACCACAGCACAAAACTTATTTTTAATTGCTGTTTTCCCATCTTGACTTTAACTTGGCTGAAACAGAGCTATATATTCTAATTTATACTGCTAACTCATTAGCCCAGAGGGAACTGGGGAACTCCTAAGATTTTTAGTTTAAAGGTATTTGGGACCTCCCTTAGAGATTCTCCATATAATTTAAACATCCTTGTTCCTAAAGAGATTTTCAAATTAAAGTCCCAAGAGGTAGGTCCCTGCCTTGCACTTTTGAAACAGGCATGTCTGGAACTGTGTAGGCTAGGTTGCCTCTGCCTCATGAGTGTGGGGATTGTAGATGTGAACATTATACTTGGCTTGAAAGGAACTCACTTTGGGTTCTTGATACACTGGCTTGCTGTGCCAGCCTCAATCCTCCTTCCTCATCCTCTCAAGTGTTGGGATCACAAGCACGTGGTGCCACACTGTATTGAACTGTATTTTTAAAGGCCTCTTTGTTGTGATCCTAATTATTCCTATTAATGATAGATCCTTTCATTGATTTTTAAAAGGCATGTCAAGATTTGAATGAATGGAAGGCAGTTTTGCCCAGTTTCCCCCCCCCCCTTATTACTTTTGGGGGTTAATATGGTGTCTCACACTGTAGAGAATGCTGGTCAGGTTTTCCATATCGTGTAGTCTTCCTGGAACTTGCAGAGAGCTTTCTTCCTCAGACTCTCAGGTCCTGGATTACAATCCTGAGTTTCCTTATGTACTTCTCTCCTTTATTTATTAAATTAACACCACAGTTCCAAGATTCTCCAGGCATATGCATTAATGGATTACACTCAGCTTTTGTTTGGAATCTGGAATATTCTGAAGCCAGTAGAAAATTCAGTATGTCTGTGCACTGATGGTGGTGCCGACTGATAGAGAATATTTTCAGTGTCTAGAGAACTGTCACAGAATAATTCTAAACCTTTTTTGTTTATTATATTCATCTCTATGTTGCCTGTGGCTTCACAGTTATCTATACTTGTTCCGAAAAGCCTTGGCAATTCAGAAAGAAATGAAGAAAGTGAAATTTATTATAATTTTAGCCTCCAAAGATAATATATGGATTGTTGAACATGTATCTCTTTAGTATTTTCTCACAGATCCCCTCCCTCAGACACTCAACTCTCTCATATATTTACTTGCCATGTATAAAATATTATTTTTATATTTATTGTGTATGATGAGAGAAGGGTTGTGCCTCTCATCCCAGCACCTGAGAAGCTGCAGCAGGAGGTTTACTTTGGTTTCAGGGCCAACTATGGCTGTATTGTAAAATCCAATCTCAAAAACACAACAGTAAATAACAAAGCATCATCTCTAATCTGAAGTGGCATTTTGCAAGTAGTGCTGTTTATTTAATGATGTTTGTTAACGACTACCTTGAATATTCTGTGCACCATATTTGATGTTTAAGACACCTTCTTTTGTTGACATACTTTGTTACTTGCATTACCTTGTAGCAAGTGAAGAACGTTGTGTTTATTTATTTACCCCTCTGCTGACTTAAAATATATAACTGGAATGGAAACTCAGAGTCTAGCAGCAGTTGCCTATCTAGAGTTGGCTTCAATGTACCCTCCTGCCAGTGTTCTCATGTAGCAGAATAGAATTCTTTACAATTTTTTCCACTTCCATGGGTGCAAAGTTGACTATGATTATGGTTTTCATTTGTATTTAGTTAATTGAAAGTGAATGTAAATAATTTTCATTTTTACTTTGTTCCTAAATTTGATGAAAATCAAAATATCTTTTTTATTTTCTTCTGGGTGAGTGGTATTTAACCAGGTATTTCAGGACAGAGTTTCAGTACTGCTCTTAAAATCTTAGTGTCTTTGAGGAGTTTCCTTCAGGTGGCTTCAGGAACCTTGGTTCTAACTATGCCTTGACAATATAATTTGTAATATGAAGTTTCTGGCCTGCTCTTTCAGGCCTAGCCCAGAGGTTTGGACCCATTCTCAACCTTGCTGCCACTTAGCCCCAAATAATCACACAGAGGCTTATGATAATTTCATGCTGACTGGCCTATAGCAGACATATTGATAGCTAGCACTTTCATCTTAACTCAATCTATTTACATTGATCTGTTTAGCCATGTGGCTTGGTACCTTTTCTCAGAGCAGCATGGCTGTCTTCTTTCTTCTGTGTCTGCTGGTGTCTCTGCTCTGCTCTTCCTGTTCCCAGAGTTTTCTTAGTCTGGTAGCTCCGCTCACACTTTCTGTCTGCCTTCTGGCCAATCATCATTTTATTAAACCAGTAGGAGGGATAAATACTTACAATGTAACACCATAATCCTACTATAATAACTTGAGATAGTTTGGAAACTGGAAGTGGATTTACCAGATTATATAATATCTGAAGAAATTGGTTCCCAAATACAGTTGTGGAGTTAGAATGCCATATTGCGATCACCACAATGACTATAGTACAAAATTATAAGTGTTCATGTAGGTCAGAATTAGTAATGTGAACATGATTTGGGGCAACATCACCAGTACTTAGGAAACAACAACAACAAAGACTTCCAGGCTAGCCAGAGTCCACTGTAGTTGTAAGGCTTCCTGACAGAATGAACTATGTTGTAAATGATTGCTTGGTGGGAAGTGGCTCAGCAAATTGAGCATTTTCTATATGCACTTCATAAAGGTAAATGAGTAGGTCTGTAATTAGTGTTCTTAATGTTCACTAGTTAATTATTAATTATTATTTTCTGTAAGAGAGCCAAACATTTGTATAAGCTAATCTTTTAATAGCTCTTTTAAATACATAAATATGGCCATACCTTTCCATTGCTCTTTTAAGCAAATACGGTCATTGCTTCCATTACTGGTTGCCAGTTTTTATTTTTAATATTTGTGTCTGTTTTATTTCTACACTTAAGTTTAAAGAAGTTTGTGTGTGTGAGAGAGAGAGAGGGAGAGGGAGAGGGAGAGGGAGAGAGGAGAGAGAGAGAGAGAGAGAGAGAGAGAGAGAGAGAGAGAGAGAGAGAGAGAGAGAGAGAGAGAGAGAGAGAGCAAGCTCACATCTGAGAGTGCATAGGGTGGTTGTGTGTGTCGAGGCCAGAAGATAAGTGTGGAGTCTGTTCTCTTCTCCCACTTCTCTGTGGGATTATAATTTAGATCAGCAAGCTTTATTGGCAAGGGCTCTACCCATTGAGCAATCTCACCAGCCTTAAGCCTTTTTTCCCTGAAAGAGACTTATGCAGCCTACACTGGTGGCTTGAACCTCAGACCCTTCTCTTATCACCCAAGTGCTGAGATCACAGGTATCTGGCAGCACATCCATACCCCACTTCTAAACATGTTTTCTTTTTCTCAAAATTTTAAAAAGGTTTATTTATTTTATGTGTATGGGTGTTTGGGCTACATGTGTGTATATGTATCACGTGTATGCCTGGTCCCCATGTAGGTCAGAGAGGGTACCAGATCCCCTTGAACTGGAGATATAGCAGTTGTGAGCTCGCATGTGGGTACTGGGAGTGGAACCCAGGTCTTCTGCAAGAACAAGGGCTCTTTAGCTGCTGAGGCATCTCTCCAGCCCCCTAAACATGCTTTCCTTACTCATAAATTATTTTGGTGTTGTGGGTTTAAAAGTAACTCTGCAAGCATATTGTGTTTCCCTGAATCACAATGTGATTTACTTCTAGATATGAAAAATTCAAGCTTCAGTGTGCTTGAGCAAAGATTTTGTGATTTAGTGTTGTGGTGGGAATTACAGATTTCAAAAAATTTCCCATTGATGGATTCATAATTATTTTCCAATGTGTTGTTATATTGATGCATTTCAGCTAAATTGTATTTTTAAGCAAAGGGATGATTTAGATGAAAAATGTATGCTATTAATTATGAGTTATGCAGATCTTATATGTTAAATCAACACAACAGCATGTAGAAGACTTGATACTTATGAGGGAGAATAATATTTTGTGAGATGAGAAATAGCTGCATTTAATGAGCTCAAAATACACAGTGGAGCCGAGGACTCGTGAGGCCAGACTGGAGGAATCATCTCTCATTTATCACTGTGAGGTCACCTTATAGATTTGGTTACTGATGAAAGGTGTAAAAAGTACATAGATTAAAGCAGGGATAGTTTATATTTTACATGTGAAAGCCAGAAGTTTACCTCAGATTAATTTAAAATCTGAGTGACTTCAGAAATTGGCCTAAAAATTAAATTGAGCATCCCAGGTATTATATTTCACTGTGACTTTAAGTGGCAAACCTATAATCTTCTTTCTGAAAACATGAAAATGCTAAGGTAGCTATAATTATACTGTCTTGAAGCACAGTAGGTCTTGTCACCACTGACAGCTTCTCTGGACTTGGAACTTCTTTGGGAACTGGGGCTACAGGCTATTGTGAGCCCCACATGGTAGTCATATTCAGGTCCCATGTGAGCGGCTGTGCTCATCTCTCCAGCCCTCAAGGAAGAATTCTAAATGCACAAGTAAATGAATGAATATATTGATGTTGCACAGTTAGAGGTTACATAAAGAAAACACTTGAGTTTAGAATGTGTGAAGTCCCTCAAAATTTCCATATCTTCTGTCTAGTAAGCAGGTGAAGTCACACTGATCTTTATACCAGAAGTGTTCGTGTTATTCTAAGTTTCCCTGTGCTGTTCTCAGGCATCCTAAGAATCCCGTAGAACCTATGAATATTAGAATACTTGTAAATGAAGCATTTTCAGAAAGCTCATCAACTGGGTTAAATGACACTTTAATTTGAAGGTAGATAATAAAACAATTCATTTTATAGAAAGTGTGTGTGTGCGTGCGCGTGCACGTGTGTGTGTGTGTGTGTGTGTGTGTGTGTGTGTGTGTGTGTGTGTATTTGTGTGGACAAATGCTTGTGGTTATAGAAGTCCAAAGAGGGCATTGGGCCCCCTGAGCTGGAGGTTGTGAGACACCTGATGCAGGTGTAGGGAACTGAGCTAGAGTCCTCTGAAGGAGCAGTACAAATTCTTGATATCATCCCTCCAGTCCTTGAAGCTAGAAGTTAAATGTGGGAGTACCATTTACAGTAAAAAATTGAGAAAAGATTGAATACCCATCCTTTATATGCACAAAGCAGAGAAAGATAAAGGCCTAGGACACAAGAACAATTAATCTTTTTTTTTCTTTTTTACTTCTCTAGTCTTTATTTTCAGACAAGTTCTTACTATGTGGCCCAGGCTGACCATAAACCCACTGTACAGCCCATGATTGGCCTCAGACTTTCCAAAATCACCTTGCCTCCACCTCTGGTGTTCTGGGGTTACAGTGATATGATATCATGCTAAGAATAAAGAGCATTTTATCCAGATGAAAAATTAACTTTTATCCCTCTCTTTTCTTTTGAACTAGACAGAGTGCAAAAGGAAACAAAAAGATCTTGGTATGAAGCTCTAGGGGCCAGGGCCTACCTTGGAAGTTCAGGGAAAGAATAGCATCAAGACGGAAGGTTTTATAAGTTGTTGCAGCCAAACTGATCTTTACCTTGTAACTGTAGAGTTAAAATAGACCAAGTACATTTCTTTAAGACTTTCTACTACCCCTTGGGTTATCCCCCCCCCCCCCCGCCTTCTTTGCACTCACTTCCGAAGGTTATCCAGGATTCTTTTGGTTTGGAAACCAGGGCACAGGTGTCCTTGGGTTTTGGGTGTCCTGTGCGGAGCAGGTAGCAGCTGAGTTCTGAGTTCTGTCTGTCTTGCTGTGCATAGGCTTTATCACTTCCAGGGCATGGCACAGAGGAGTGGTGTGTGTGTGTGTGTGTGTGTGTGTGTGTGTGTGTGTGTGTGTGTGTGTGTGTGTGTGTGTGTGTGTGTGTGAAGTAATGAAGAGAATGACAGGCAGTTGCCTAAAAAAAATATGAATTTTTGCAGAGTTGGAATCTTCAGCAGCACCGCATCAGTGATGCTTAAGACTACCATTTTCAGAGTGTTTGTATGCATGCTTTTCCGTCATTTCATGTTCACAGCTGCCTTTGTTCCCTGTTCACCTGAGCAGAGAGAAGTAGACTTTGAGAGATGAGAGAATACCTATATCCTATCACTCTCTTAAGATTCGTTACCACTTAGGACTCTGCTAGGAGTCCTGGAGAACACGTGGGCACCCAAATTACTGCAGGGTTTTTATCATTGCAAGAAACCATGTACACTGGATCTCAGACTCAAGTGACCTATGAGCCGTCTCATCTGCTATTAGAGTACAGCTGCAGATTCTGGGGGGTCTGTGATGGGATGAGGTGGGAAGGGCTTGCTTTTGATAAGCTCCCGAGTGGACTACAGTGTAGCAGCTTGGATAGTTCCTGGGATGCAAAGTCTTCAGAGGCAGCTCAGGCCTTTACTGAACTTTCATTCTTGATAAGATAATGTCACTACTAGCTACAAAAAGTCCCATTAATGAAGGGCTGGGAGACAGATATCATACTCATGGACTCTGTCAGCTTTGAAAACTAATGAAATAAAGCAAATTCAATTTGTATCAATCTCTAAAATTCCAAATATAGACCTTCTTGTGAGAGAATGCGGGGGCTTTCAAACATGGACAGTGGTTCAAGGGTTTGTGTGTGTGTGTTTAAAGTTTGATTTCAGTCTTATATCATGCGCCCTCCCTGTGCTGTTTGAAAGTGCAGATGCACCAATTTGGGGAGAGGAAACTGGATATCCAGGGTTACAAAAACTCGCACTAAAATATATTGTCCCTAAGTGACAAGAAGAGCTGAACTGGCCCCTGACAGTGCTGTGGGTGACTTTCACAGCCGGGAGACACCATAAGTTTGCACTTGAAAATCCTTTTCCTTGAGTGTTCTATGCTTTCCCAGCCTAAATTTTTGTTTGTTGTTCCCCCCCCTCCTGTAATACAGTGAGTTCGGAGACTTAATTGGATCCAGTACAAGGAAGTAAATAACTGTCTTATAAATTTTCCAAATAAAGCTTTAAGACAATTATTTAAATAATTAATTATTGGAGTTTATGCTTACTTTCATCTTCTTTTAAGGGTTTGAAATCTTTTGGCTGCTTGTCATCATTGTTAAAGCTTCAGGTTTCCTCCCTATGGGACCCATCTTACACTAATATGGTAGCAGTAATGCTCATTTGGCTTCTGTCTGATACATTTTTAGCTATTCTTATTTCTCTTGCAAAACCCCCCTCTGGATAATCATTACATTCAATAATCCTCACTCTCAAACCTGAAGCAGCACCTGAGATCCATCTGAGCACTCACTGGAACACTTTTTTGATGTTACTGGAGTTTGTATATTTTTCTATCTCTGAGTCAGTGGAAATTCCCCAGATGATGTCAAGGAGAATTTCTTCTTACATTAGAATTTATATTAAAAAAGAATTGATATTCAAGCCTTACATGTTCAAATACTAATTTGCAGTAGGGTTTCCACCACTTATTTTTTTAATACCTGCTGAATTCCATTATGGATTTTTAATTTTAGAGTTTATCCTGACTGAAGATCTAATAGCGTGTGTTTTTGTTGCTCTGTGCATTTTTAGGAGAGGTTAAGACCAAAGAGGTCCACGTTTTAGTTAGAGGAGATTGGTGGGGCTCTAGGGTCAGGCGGAGGAGGTGGAGAATGCAGAGCCAGTAGTCTTTACGGGCTGCTTTTGGGGGTGGGAGGATGTGGAGGAGGTTCCATTACTGAAGTTTAGTACGTAAGTGGCTTTGCTACCTAGGATAACATGTTCACTTCTCCCAGCAAATATAGCATGCGTCTTATTTGTCTTCACTTAAATCTTAATTTGCTCTTGTTGGCTTACTTTTCATTGGTGTCATGCCACACGCACGACATCCTAATTGTGTAGCTATATTTAAAATTTGAAACTTCATTTCCCAAGTGCCTTTGATCAGTGTGATTGGTTCTTTTAAATTTAGATAGTTTATGAGATTGTCAAGGAGATAAAGTTAGCTTGAAGACCATTAAAGAACAAGTTGATTAATGACTCCAAAATAAGCTGTTCATTCTTCTGACAGATCCCGCTCTGCTCCAGGGCTCAGCCAGCAAGGAGAAGGTTTGCTGTTGCTCAGTGACGTGGCCAGAGACAAGCATCTAGAATTTATTTATTCTGTTATCATTTTGTTTAAAAAGTTTAAGAATGGACCTTGTTCTTACAGAAGTGACTCATGAAAATAATGGGCTTAATTTAAGAATTGTAATTATTTTATGGGACCATAAACTAGTGCAGTTTTCCTGCTTTGACAGTTGACCTTTTTAGCTTAAGAAACATGCAGTTTTTATACATTTTGTTCCAGTTTGTAGAACAGGTAATTTGGAACATGGTGATAACACATTCATCTTTAGTTGTATAACTCATGTTATTGTCATATTTGAGTTTTTTTTCTAGAAATAAGGAAATGCCTTCCCTTACCATCTAAAAGCTAACATTTCACATCATTTTCATCTCTATTATTATCATTTCATTGACAGAGACTGAACCTAAAGCATCCGGTGTAGGTGTGTAGGAAGTTACTGGATCTTTACTTTTTTAAAAAAATGACAATTGATCTGTGTAGTTTATAGTGACCTGTAACTCATGATCCTCCTGCTTCAGCATCCAGATGGTGGGGATTACAGGTGTGGGGCCCCATACCTGGCTTCCCAGATTGGATCTTGTTTAATTATTTTTTTCTATAAAAAGGACAATACATACAGTTTCTTTAAAAAATAAATGTGTTATGGTGTTATGTTTATATAGTTGCAATAACGTGACCTGTATATTGTATAGTGTAACAGTAAGCAACTTGATTTGTGGTTATTGATAAAGCATCAAGGTAGAATGATGGCTTTTGGTTTATTTAAATGTGTTTCTGATTTAGTGGCCTAGAGTATCAGCTTTAAACTCAGAAAAAGTAAACCGAAGCAACAATTTTTAATACTTTGCACTTGATTATGTGGTTTTTAAATGATTTTTTTAAAACTATTTTAAGAACATTTCAAACAGTACAGCAAACAGCAACACAGCTCTGATTGTGCTGGAAACAACTTTGGAAGTGGGTCCCTTCTTCTGACATCTTACTCTGCAAGAGAATATTGAAAACCCAAAGCCTTGTCACTCCAATTCTGTTCTCTCTTTCCACTCAGTTGTTTCTGCCTCCAAGAACAACAGCACAAATATTTTAAAATGAATACAGTTCCAGATTTATTTAGCTCAAATAGCAACATGATTAGGCGAGCACAGGCAGAAACGTAAAGCACAGCGACTCTCTTTCATGGAATGGTACCCCGAAGGCTTCCTTGTCAGACAGTGGCAGGATGGGCAGACCCTTTCTCTGAGGAGCTTATCATCTGAGTGAGATTGACAGATACAAGTTTATACAAATTGAGGAGGTTGCTGAAGATGGCAGCTAAGTCAAAGCAGATTATCAGGATGTGACTGTCAGTTGGAACCCTGGCTTCTGTCCTCATCTATTCTGAGGGGAGCAGACACACATGTTTTAACTGTCTAGCTTAGACTTCCATTCATGGAGTTCAAGGGGTTTTGACTCGGTTGTCTCTGGATTTATATTATATATAAATATAAATATAATTATATTATTACCTTTTTATGTAAAATTAAGGATTTATATTTTCAAGGCAACAGCTTCATCTTGTTTCTACAAATATTTATGAGCACTTTTTGTATGCCCAGCTCTCTTCACTGTGGAGTGCATAGTTATTGGATTCTGAGATCTTAATTGAGTTCACTACCTGGTCTATTCCTTTGGAAAAACCTGCCTTGCGGACAAGTGCCTTCCAGTCTTCAGCCTCTGAGAAGAAAAGCCACTAAGGGAAGATGCCCTTGGTTGGAATATTTAGAGACAATCTCTGTGGAAACTTAATTTTATGTTTGTACAAGTCACTGGGAAAATGAAATGATACGTGGTTGAAGTTTAAGATGTTTTGGAATTACTTAGTGCCTCGTGTGTCTTAGGGTTTTTTTTAATTTTTGTTGTTGTTGTTGCTATGGTAGATTAGTCTTAAGGAATAGGAGTTCTTGGCCTCATGATTCTGTAGGTTGGGAAGCCCAAGAGCATTCCATCTCCTCTGCTGTGCATCTGGTCAGGCCTTGCTGAATTATATCATGGTGGAAGACATACATGAGGAACCAGAGGAAACATACTGGCTTGAATGCCTTCTTATGCAGACTCTTATATGTACTGATGACATCTTGGGATCCTGCCTGATCACCTCGTCTAATGCTATTGACCTCAAAAGGCCCAGTATCTAAATACCATTACCATACAAATTTGGTATTAAGACTCTAACACATAGACTTTATGGCGTGTGTTCAAACCACAGCACTGGGATTCAAAACATGTTAAAATCTATCCTGAACTTGTCTTAGCTTTTAACATATCACTTAATTTTCCCCACAGAAGTATCCTGTCTAGACTATAGAATTATTGCAGTAATAACTTCTTGTTAGCTTAGTGGGAGGAATGAATGACTCACAGTGATGGCAAATTTTGAACGTTTGGTGAATTACTGATAAGATTTTTTTTTTATTATACTTAATAGTACTTAAAGATAATTTATTTATTTTATATCCTGATGGTATCATTCCCACCTTCTCCTTTTACTCCTTTCCCCTTTCCCTCTTCCCTCCAATCCACTCTCCAGTTTGCTCAGAAATGGGCAGACTTCCCAGTGGACATCATCAAACCATAACATATCAAGTTGTCTTAAGACCAAGTATCTCCTCAGGTATTCAGACTGGACAAGGTGATCCAACATGAAAATAGGTTTCCAAGAACCACCCAAAGCACCAGGCATAGCCCCTCTTCCCATCACCAGGAGTCCAACAGATAGACCAGGCTACTCAACTGTCACATGTTTGCAGATGGCCTAGGTCAGTCTCATGCAGGCTCCCATGGTTTTTGGTTCAGACTCTGTAAGTTCCCATAAGCCAGGCTAGCCATTTCTGTGGGGTTTCCTGCAGTGTTCCTGACACCCTCCCCCCTTTTCCAGCAGAACTCCCTAACCTCTGCCAAATGTTTGAATGTTTGGCCATTGGTCTCTGAATCTGCCTCCATCAGTCACTGGATGAAGGATCTCTAATGACTACCAGGTTAGTCCCGATCCAAAAACAGGGATGACCAATTCAGGCTAAGCATCCACTTCTGCCAGGAGTCTTAGCTGGAGCCATCCTCATAGACTTGTGGAAGTTTTATTTCCATCAGGTTTCTACCCAACTCTGTAAAGCCCAATTTCCAGTCATTTCTTAGTACTCTTCCCCTCCACCCATCTCCCGACCCAGTCCCTCAAGATCCCATGCCCACATGCCTCCAGAACAACCAGGAGATCTCTGTTTCCCCTTCTGGGGATAGTTATGCTTTCTTTACTTGTTACCTAGCCTTTCTGGGCCTGTGGATTGTAGCATGGTTATCCTTTATATACTTATGAGTGAGTACAAACCATGTTTGTCTTTCTGGGTCTAGGTTACCTCACTCAGGATGATTTTTTTTTTGTAGTTCCATCTCTTTGCTTTCAAATTTTCTGATGTCACTGCTTTTTTTAGCAGCTAATACTTCATTGTGTAAATGTACCACATTTTCTTAATTCATTCTTAGGTTGAGTGGCATCTAGGTTGTTTCTAGGTTCTGGCTATTACAAATAAAGGTGCTATGAACATGTATTTTTGTGGTATGACTGAGCATCCTTTGCTTATATGCCCAAGAGTGGTATTGCTGGGTCTTGAAGTGAATCAATTCTCAATTTTCTAAGAAACTGCCATATTGTTGTCCTAAGTAGCTGTACAAGTTTGCCCCCCACAACCCCAGCAATAGAGGAGTATTCTTTTTGGTCCACATTCTCTTCAGCATAAACTTTCATTAGTGTTTTTGATCTTAGCCATTTTGACAGGTGTAAGATGGAATCTTAGAGTTGTTTTGATTTGCATTTCCCTGATGGCTAAGGATGATAACATTTATTTAAATGTTTCTCTGTCATTTGAGATTTCATCTGTTGTGAATTCTTTGTTTAGGTCAGTACCCCGTTTTTAAAATTGGGTTATTGGGTTATTGATGTCTAGTTCAGTTCTTTATATATGTTCATTGAGTTTGCTCATCTTGAGAACAGGAGCTGTTTCAGTTATGAGTGTATACCACCACAACCAGCCTGCTTTGCTGTTATTATTTTTTTATTCAGACTGGATCTTCCTCCTTGTAGCCCTGCCTGTCCTGAAACTCACTGTGTAACCCAAGCTAGCCTTGAACTAACAGAGATCTACTGAGTCTCTGTCTTCCAAGTGCTGGGATTAAAGGTGTTCACCATCATCACACCTAGATTTTTTTTTTTTTTTTTTTTTTTTTTTTTTTTTACTAATTTTGAAACATCCTCTTTCTCAAAGACACAGTTTTTATAATGTTCTTGGGTTAGGAGTAGTTGTACATTCTTGTAATCCTAGCACTTTGGAGGTGTGGTGGCTTATGTTGGTTGTCATTTTGACATGCCTGGCACAGGGAACTCAGTTGAGTTGTTGTCTCCATAATATTGGTCTGTGGACATCTATGTGTGGCAGTTTCTTTACTGTTACAATGCTTCAGCACTGTTTTTAGAAAATGTGATGTAATAATTATGAATGTGCACTGTTTCTAAGAAAACTGAAATGAGGGGCTGTTGATAGCAAATGTAAATTCTGTGTTATCGATTACTTGTATTGAAATAGTTCATAGAAAGGAGAGAAGACACAGCATTGACTGTTGTGTTAGGATTTTAAAAATGGATGCCAATCTGAAAAGCATCATAGAAGACAGCATTGGCAACTTTAAAAGTGATTTATTAGCATTCATTGCACAGTTAGATTTTCCAGGCTTGTATGTGTGCACACTCCCCAACACATGCAGAGACATACAGATACATATACAGAGATGGGGGGTTGAGAGAATGTCATAAAAAATTAAAAAGTGTGAATTTGGTTTAAGTGTACATGCACAAGCCAATTAAATAGAGTTCTTGTATATTTTGCCACCATTTTTGTGATATGAAATTATACAAAATAAACAAATAGAAATGGTCATCCACAAACAAGCAGAATCTACAACTTTCATTGAGATGTTTTTCACGAGAGCCAGGCGTAGTAGTACATACCTGTAAATCCCAGTACCCAGGATGCTGAAGCAGGAAGATGTGAATTTCAGGCTAGTCTACACTGCATATTGAGACTAATGAATGAAGTCTTGACTGTCAACTTAATAGGGTGAGAACCACTTAGAAGCCTATTAAGGCACATCTCCATGTGTCTTTGTACATTTCTAGAGAGGCTTAACTAAGGAGGGGGAGACCTACTCTATATGTGGGTGGTACTGTTTAGTAGGCTCTGGCCAGGATGCAATATAGATGGAGATGAAACCCTCTGATGTGAGCATCCTCTCTGCCCCAGCCACTGCAATGTCAGCTGCCCTGTTCTCCATGGCCTATCTGCTGTCACAGACAGCAAACATAACTGTCCTCAAGGCAGAGTGTTTTGTCACAGAAACACAAAGTGTGACTAATACAATTTCCAAATGTTTTCTCTCCTCTCTAGACTATTGGTCTTGCAATTACCTACTCTGTTTGCCTAAGCAATTGTTAGCTCTGCAGCCTTACATTTTCACTCACAGGGATAATTCTTAGTGTGGACATTTACATCTGAAAGGAATAAAAAAGCACATTGCAATGAGCCTGTGTTTGGAAGCTTGGGCCAAATTTCAGGTCTTAAAGTCTCCAGAAGTGCTCTCTGTAAAAGTAGCTGTTTCTGTTCAGTTGAAATGTACTGCATTTTCCTTTCGTCTAGTCTTGAGGTTTCCCTCTGGAGAGTGGCTAAAATCTGTAGCTGCCTCGACAGGCTTGTCAAGGTGGCCATTCTGTAGTAGACCTCTGACCAGTCTCTAGTATTCCAGTAAGGTGAGCTGCAGAGCTTAGGAGAAAATTCAGAAGCCTGTTCAAACAGCTTGTTGAATTCAAAAGAAGGTCTAGTTTTGGAGACATTTATTTAGCCTTTCTGTTTAGATTTTATTTGAAATAGTTTGAGTTCAGGATGGTTTCCCTTGGTGACTTGGGCCAAAAAGGTGTGTGTGTACTGAGCTCTAAATCATCCGAGTCAACCTAGTATTAAGTGGTCTATCATCTTCAGAGCTCTGTCATTTTTAGTACACTTGTCCATATGGGGGGGTCTGACTGAATTGTCTTGATTATGCCCCTATGGAATTTAGTTATTTCATTATATTCTTTCTGGTTTCTTATGCGACTCAAATCTTTTAAAAAAAATCTTAATATTTGAGAATAGCAAATTCTGTGGTTCAGGTCATTTTGAACGAGTTCAGTTTCTGGGTAAAGTAGATTCTAGAGAGTATTGAGGGAAGATTAAGTATCTATTGCTCCTCAGATTTTAAGGGTCAAATTTGCAAGAACACTCTCAAGCAGTGGGGGATTTATGATAATTTCTAGGGCTTCAGCCTTTGGGTTGAGTGGGTGGCACCATGTACAGGGTACACTTGCTGTGGTCATGTCTGTCTGAAGGTTCTCATTCCAAATGCAATCCTTTTCTGTAGAATTGTGCTTCCTCCGCTGCCCTCGCTCCCCACCCAGTACTAGGAATGTCGCTAAGCAAGAAGCAGCCACCATTTGGAGTAATGATATACGTTTGTTGATGTCTGTGGATGGTTGCCTTCCTGTTTAGTAACTTCTGTATCTCTTGTTGGCTGAATTGTATGCCTGTCACTGATCACTGGGTTTTGCAAGAGGGAGTTTATTAAAAAGGAGACCAAGTGTAGTTACTGGAGTACAGACCTTACGTCTCTTTTTTTAAGGACAGGACTTGAGGATATTTTGGGGATAAGAGAAGCAGAGTGGCTTAAAGCATGAGGAGGTGATTGGATGTGCAAGAATAGTTTGTGCATGCAAAATCATCCTTTGCATTCTTTTTTCAGAATACATGGTCAGAAATGTGGTCAGGAAATGATGTAGGTTTTGGCTCTCTGACATCAAAAAGTCACCCATCCAATACCTACACTTTTCCTGAAAAGTGACTGTCATCAGGACTCACAGGACAAGTGTTATCTGCAGACAGGCTCATGGGAACCTAGTACATTGTTCAGCTGTCTGGCCTCCTAAAGTAGTGATTTTAAGTTTTTGTTATGGTTATTGTGTATGTGGTATGTGTATGGAGTATGGGCATGTGTATGCCACAGCATGTGTGAAAAGTCAGAGGACAACTTTTAGGAATCACTCTCTCCTTCCACTGTGAGATCTAGGGATCAGTCTCCAATAATTAACTGCGGAGCCCTCCCTGGCCCCAAAGCAGTCAATTTTAAAGTCTACTAAACGTAAGTAACCAAAAGCAAGTGCAGTTAGAGCATTTGTTCATGTTTCCTTTCAGTTTCAGTCTAAAAGTCTGAATGTTTACTCTGAACATTTACTCTCCAGTTTTTAACCTGCAAGTAGGGGAAAGTACCTGTCATAAAAAGCAGTATAAAGCAAGCATCATTTGTTTATTTATTTTTTATTTTTTGTTAGTTTGTTGTTATTTTGAGGCAGGGTCTTGTTGTGCATCCTAGGCTTAGATCACATCTCGGGCCTTCCCCTCAGCTTCCTCTCCAGGGCTGGAGTTGCAGGTGTATGCCATCATGCCTAACTATAAAGCAAAATAGCTTTAATTTACTATGTATTAAAAGAATAGATTTTGTTGTTCCTTTGAACTGTATTTAGCATTGGCTTAATTTGCTTTCTTAAAATCACATTAAATCTTTTCTGCAGTTAGAAGTTGTCAAGCACTGTGCAGAGGTTGCCAAATCTGCTGTAGGCTGAAGAGGCTGTTTTATTTTATTTATCCTTTGAGCCTGGAGACACATCAAAGTCCTTATTATTGTATTTGGGATTTGGTCTTTATTGGCCTCCTATGACTGGCTCTTGGTTACACATCTCCCAATGACTCTTGATGATGAAATGTGTACAACTTGAAGATGTGCTTATTTTTTCTGCTATGTTGAAAGTGGACTTTGAAGAATTACTTACTTGAGTCTATAACCATTTACTTTATTTGAGTGTTTACTTTTTATGTGGTCACATCTAAGGACTTTAAATTTTTTTTTGGTGGGGGGGTGATGGAGCCTAGTTCCTTGAACATGTTGGCCAAGGCTTTATCACTAAACCTAGCCCTTGGATTTTTCAAGACAGCGTCTTGTTAGGTAATTCAGACTGGCTGCCCTTTTTATTTTGTAAGTATTTATTTATTTACTTATTTATTTAATGTGTATCTGATTACCACATACATGTCTGGTACCCTCAGATGTCCTTGAACTAGGCTTGTAGATGTTTTTGAGCCATAACATAGGCGCTTTGAATTTAACATAGGTGATCCTTAGAAGAGCAGGTAGTGCTTTTGACTACTAAGCTATCTCTCCTCTCTTGGCTGGTCTGTAACTTGAGACTCTTCTACCTCAGTCTCCTGAGTGTTGGCATTACAGGTATGTTTTACTGTACCTAGCTACAATTAAAGACTTGAAGTAGTAATTTCAGCATCCCACATTGTAAAGGTCATCCTTTACATTGCCCTCCTGCACATGGCAATCTTTAACTAGCCACAGTGATTATTGAGACTTGAAATGTGAGGCAATTTGAGATGTGCTATAAGTATAAATGTCCACACCAGATATTTTAGACATAGTACAAGAAAAATGGTGTAAGAATCATCAGTAATTTCCATATTGAAGACATTAGAATGATAAGATTTGTATATACTGGGCTAAATAAAATTATCATTATTTTTCTTTTAACTTTTTGATGGAGAGTCTTGGTATGTTCAGGTTGGCCTTGAACTCAGCTTGTAGCCCAGACTGGCATCCAATGCATGATGATCCTACCCACCCTTTCCTCCTGAATGCTTCAGTTAAAGACATATGTTACCATGCCCAATTGGCAAAGTGTTACCATACCTAAATAATTAAACATATTGAAATATATTCAGGTAAACAGAGAGTTTTCTGTGTAGCAGGGGGTGACCTTGGATTCTGATCCTTCTGTCTATATCTCTCAAGTGCTAGGATTAGATATGAGTCATCATGCCCAATTTTTATTTTACCTTTTTAATATGACAGTTTCAAATTATAAATGTGGCTTGCTGCATACTCTTTTTGGACAGCACTGCTTTTAAAATAGAAATATGTACCGTATGTTCAAAATGGTTTTAGAAGCCTGGATTTGTCTATTTGAGGAGCTGTGAGATTACTTGAGAGCAATGTAAAGTGTAAATTTGGACCAACTTCATGATCAATAATATGCTTCCTTGTAGAATCAATTCAAGTATAATTTATTGCATGTAGAAAAGATTTAGCTTTTCCCGATGGGAAAACTTTAAACAGGCCAAACCCATGTCCTTATTGCCATCCTGATTGTCTGTCTCCTCAGTATAGATGAGACTCATGTAAACAATGAATATGTTTTAATGGTAATTTGTATTACATTAAAAAGTTATTACCCTAAAGCTTTGGCTGTTAACACAAATGATCTTGTAGTGAGGTTTGTTTTGTATGGATGATGAGTTTCCCTTGACCTATGTAAAGATAATTAAGGGGTTTTCTTCCTGGGAATTATATTTCCTCACTTGATTGAAGGAGACCAACCACAGTAGCAATTAACTTGTTTCTTTTCACATCTCCATTTCTTTATACACAAGGGAAAATTAAAAAAAATTGATTTGATAAAAATATCTGACAAATGTCACAATTAATGATTTAAAAATGTGACACATAATTGTATGGAAGAAAAATACTCAATGAAACATTAAAGCAAATACTAGTGTTATTGTTAAGAAATACATAACAGATTAAGACATTTACTTTATCTCAGGCACCATAGAGCAGGAGAGTATGTGATTTTAAGGTCAAAGATGAACATGGTGATGCCTCATTAGATTTCTGGGAATGACAATGAGTGATAACTGGCTCAGATAAAGGTCAGGCCATTAGCAAGAGTGGTTGAATATGACATGAGGACTAGGTATGTGGTTCCAAGATACCAAGGTACAAAACCAGCTGAAAAACTAAGCATGGTAGTATGTTATACAAAACCTGCACAGCTCACTTACTATCTTGCTGTTATTTTAGATTTCTTTTATTTATATGTACAAGTGTTTTACCTGCATGTATGTATGCATACTGCAAGAGTGCTTGGTGTTCTCAGAGGTCCTAAGAAGGCACTGGATCCCCTGTATCTGGAAGTTATAGATGGTTGTGAACCATCTTGTAAGAGCTAGGGATGGAACTTGAGTCCTCCACAAGAGCAACAAGTGTCCTAAACCACTGAGCTATCTCTCTAGTCCCCCAGTTACTGCATTTTGTGTGTTTACTTGATAAATAGTTTCAGTTTGTCTGAGTCTTGTTTTGTAAAGTGTAGTTCAGGGTTCGGTCTACATCAGAGACAATAAAGTGTTTGCAAAATGTAGATTGCTTATTTTCAGCCCAGAACACCTGGGTATCATTTTCTGAGTATGATACCCAGAAATCTGTTTTGTCATCTCACTTCCCTTCTTGTGACAGTAGATAAGGGTGAGAATCTCTGAGAGGGTCCCTTCTTCCCTCCCTTTCTCTCTCCTTCCCTCTCTCCCTCTCTTTGTTCCTTTCTTTCACTATTTTTTTTGAGACAATGTCTAACCATGTAGCCCAGGCTGTGCTTCAACTTATAATAGTCTAGCCTTGGCCCCTAATAAGACCATCATTACACATTATTTTATCTGTTGCTTTGAGACAAGACCTTATGTTGCCTTGTTTGTCCTGGAACTTTACTATGTAGACCAGGCTGGCCATAAACATGGGTTCATTTTCCTGTCTTTAACTCCAGAGTACTAGTTACTCAGGATATATAGTATAGGTATATATAGTCACCACACTCAGATTTTAAAAATTCATCCATCTACCCACCCGCCCATCCATTTGTCTATACATTTCTATGTGTATGTAGGTACATTTGTGTCACAGCTCATGTCTGGAGGTCAGAAGACAGCTTGTGGGAGTTGGTTCTCTTCTTCCACCATGTGGGTCCCAGGAAAGGATCAAACTTGTATCTTTAGCTGAGTCATATTACTAAGCCTCCCACAATAGACATATGTAATTATAGACAAAACATTTCAGTGGTGAGATGAATGGCTGTGAAGGTTCCTCAGGATAGGCCTATAGGTCTACTCAGTTCTCATTCCTTTCCACACCCAGTATAATACTGAGTTTGATCATTGCATGAATAAAGGAAACTCAGGGCCAGATCTCTGGGAAAGAGAGAGTAAACACTACAGTCAGATCTCACCCAGCTGTCTTCCAGCTTCCTCAGCCTCTATCCTCCTGGCTTCTTCTTCCTGCTGTCTTTCTATGTCTGCCTTAAATACTTTCTTTGCTCAGTTAAGGTGTGGCACCACCACTGCCTGCCTGGGAGCCTAGAACTCCTTCTGTAAACTAAAATGACCTTGAACTTGGATTAAGGGTGTAGGTCACCATTCCTGGGATGTTCCCTATGCTGGGATTAAAGGTGTGAGTAACCACTGTCTGATCCTCCTAGACTGACTGTGGGTAGATCCCTCTGATATCTCTGAATGTTTTTATTACATTTGAAAATATTCCCACATTTCAAAACAATCTTTGGTAGCACTGACTGGCATCCTGCTATATGTCAATAAAGTATGATGTGAGGAATCTACTTCCTGGCTTCTGGGGCGACGAGTTTTATTGGGTTTTGGAATTTTGGAAACATGTGCTAAACAAAATCTTTTTCCCTGAGGTCTGCTGTGGACACATCAGACAGAATTGTCTCTGTGAAGTTATGTAAGTTATACAGAGACACTGTATATACTGCTTGATTGATGATCTATTGACAACAAATATTAGAAAGTCAGGACTGAAACCAGCCTAAATATGAGGGCATCTATTATCTTAGATGAGCAGAAACACAAAGCAGCATCAAGGACAGGGCACAAGTCAGAGGCTAAGTGTTATCAAGAACCTGGCTATGCAGGCATTTCCCTAAAGCTTTATCCTGTCTTTTTGCAAGATGATTGCCACTTACAGTTAGCATTGGGAGTGCTTTCTTGTCAGAATAAAAAATCAGTCTTGACAGTAGATCTAGAGGACCAATAACAATGTTTTGAGCTAGAGATGGGCCATCTTACTCTTAAGACTTGAAAGAGAGAAGTGCAGGCCTGATGGGGGATGGCAACAGATTTTGTTTTTTCAGGACTATAAAAAAGGCACACTGAGGGCAGCTAACATTGATCATTCACATTAGGGTTCTCTAGAGTAGCAAAGCTGGTACAAGGATAAGAATATTTATTAGATTACTGTATGGGAATATGCTTTAAATAGTCCGACAACAGCAACTATCTAATACTCAAGAGGGCAAGAACCCAGTGGTTGCTTGGTCCACGAGACTTTGTGCTTTGTGGTTCCAATTTGGCATCAAAGTTCTGAAGGTTGTCTGGGGAACCACTGGTCCTCAGTCTGTATCGGAAGTGGAAAAGATGGTTCTGGTATTAGCATAGGCAGCATCAGCAGTATCAGCTGAGTATCTTAACTCAACAGCAAGAGCAAAAGCAAGTGAGCAAAAGGGGAGACAATTTTCCTTTCCTGTCTGCTGCCAGAGGTACCGCACATTTGAGGCGGTTCTCCCACATCAGTTAAGGCAACCAAGACAATTCCTCAATGAAGGCCCTGTACGATGTGATTCTAAGTTGTGGCAACCTGACAATTAAAACCTGCTATCATGGGGGCTGGAGAGATAGCTCAGCTGCTAAGAGCATGTTCTGCACTTCTCTAGAGGACCTGAATTCAGTTCTTAGAACCCTTGTTGGTGCCTCTGGCTTCCATGGGCACCTGTGAACTTGTGTGAGTACCCCCACCCCCCAATAACTTAAAGCAATAAAAGTAGATGCAAGCCGCTGCTGCCTCCTGTAGTGGGCTGAGCCCTTTCACATCAGTTATCAATTCTAACAGTGTCTTAAAGACATGTCCTTACACCAGACTGATAGTGGCAATTCTTCAAATGAAGTTTATTTTGGGAGTATTTCTTTAGGTTGTTTTAAGTTGACAACACAGATTACTGTTATTTGTAGGATGACAATTTTGTAACTATATATATTTTCTTCCTAATAAAAGTTACTCTTTCCCCCTTTCCGTCTTTTGAGGTGAGATCTCACTTTATAACCCAGGTTGGCCTGGAACTTACGTGTGTAGCCCAGGCTGCCCTAGAACTCACGGTAAGTCTCCAAGCCTCAGCCTCCTAAGTGCTAGGGTTACAGACCTGCCCCGCCATAGCCTGCTTGTCTAAAACTTTTTTGTGTACCTAGTCCATTGAGTTTAATTGTGCGAATAAGCCAGTGTTTGTTTATCTACCCCGTGATTCCTCATAACCCGTCAGTGAGAATCTTTGCTTGGCTTTTTCATTTGTTCTAGACTCCCCAGATTTGTGAATGTGGAATTTGTGGGCAATCACAATTAACTAGTGCTTTCTAGCTTGGTTCTCACAACTCATACTCCAGGCAGAAAGGTCTTTACACCTTAAATTGATTTTGCACTCTGGGTTCCCTAAATCATTGATTATACATTTCAAAATTTATACCCATATTGTTACACTAAATCATGTGCGCTAGATATTTTGTTCCTACAGCTTACTTGATTTTGAGCATCATTTCTTTGGAGGTTTTGAAGTCAGGATATTTCTACCCCAGTCCCTGAGTGCTGGGATTATCAGTCATGTACGACTGTAGCCCACCTGTACTAGTTCATTTTCTTGAAAATGTATTTCTGGGAAATTGTATATCCTCTAAACATTTTTTGAAGTAAAATGTAAGAGTTATATTCTAAATGGTTGGCTTTTGATACGCAAACCTCTAGTACCTGGTCTGTATGTTTGTTTCTTTTCTTTTTTCCATGAAAGAGCCCTTCCTTTTCTCCTTGTCCCATTTGACTGTCTCTTTTTCCTCTCCTCCTGCTTTTCTGTTTCGAGGCAGGTCTACAATCTTCTTGCATGAGGCTCCCGATGGCTGGCGTTACAGTCCCAGGTTCTCACACCCGGCCACCCAGGCAGTACCTTTGGATTCTAAACTTTTTGTGATGGTCGATACCAGAATTAAGCTGGCTTGATAATTTTAGCTGCTCAGATCAGGGTTTTAAGAGTTTAGAAGCTTTTGCTTGAATCTAGACTTACAGCAGTGATTTTTGGCTCCTCTTTCCTAACTAGGGGTGGTGATATGTTCCTGTTTCCATGAGCACACTCACATATAGGGAATAACAGGGCTCAGAACATATTTGCAATCAGAAGAGACAGAGCAGTACCGACAATGTTCCATCCCGAAGTCTCTTATTTTCAGAATGCTTCTTCTTAAGTGAAATTTGGTTAGTCTAAACATTACCTAATTTGTACTTTTTTTCCAGTGCACTATAATTCTTACGTACATTGACTGATTTCTGTAATTTTCACATACTGATAGTCATATTTTACATATGAAATTGCTACTCACCGGCTTTGTAATTTACATAAAAATCATTATAGCTACCTTTTTGTTTGGTAGACTTATCTCCATGTTAGATTTGCATCTATTTATGTAGTACACTGAGTCATTATGTTCTTTGTAAACTGATGGAAAATCTTTCCATGCACATTTGTAAGAACATTTATTGATTTAATATATCACATGCTTGTCAGACATGCATCAGTGTGAATTGTTGTTTGTGTATAATGTATGCGTAGTTCTTTAGACAGACTACATAAGTCATCATTCAATTATCATAAATATATAATCAATCAGTAGTTTATCTTCCGAGGCCTAAATCCCACAGGATAGGAAGTTTTGATATTTGGAAATCGTAGATGTCTGTTGAATGCTTCTCCCAGAAGGCATTTGTGTTTCTTTAGACACCTTACCTTAGATTTCCTAATGCTGAGTTTATGTTAACAATTGAATAGATTTGACAGCTATCTAGAATGCATAATTCTTTTCTTGGAAACAATATGACAAATTGTGAAACTTTGATTGAAATTGATACATCATTATAACATGTCTTTTAAAATCCAAATATAATAGTGTGTATGATCAGAAGAATTGATGTATTGAAGGAAATTCCTGGAGGAGTAGGGGAAGGAATGAGGAACACTCCACTGAATTTCTCTGAATAGTAGCAAAGCTTCTATTTGGTGTGTTCTCTTGTTCTCAGTAGGGAGCTATTTATTCAGATGAGTACATATGTACTTGAAAACTAGGAAGTAGCGAGAGGCCTATGTCTTTACCTTGTGTGTTTTTTTTTTTTACTTTATTTTGTTTATTTATTTTTAAAAAAATAATGTCTTTTATTATCCATGTATCCCCCTGCTTCCCATCCCTTCTCTCCTCCCAAGCTCTCCCAGTCAGCCTTCAGCTTCACCCCTCCTCCTCCCCCCAAAGTGCAAGAAGTTCCAAGGTGGGTCAGCTTATGGCACATTCACTCCAGGCAAGTCCAATTTCCTCATCCCAAAGTCAGGACTAGGTTAGGTGTTCCTTTGCAGGGAATGGGCTCCAAAGTGCCAGCCCATGCACAGGAACACAATCTGAATTCCACCCCTTGAGGATCCACATACTGCCCATGCCAGTCGATAGTTGCCTACCCTTAGAGGGCCTAGCTCCTTTTCCTGATGGTTCCCCAGTGGCTATTCTTGATTCAGTGAGCTCCCCCAGAGCTCCAGCTAGCCATCATTGTGGGAATTTCCCTCATAATCCCTATCCTCTTGCTCATACAGACTCTCCTTCCCTGCTCTCAGCTGGACCAGGAGCTCTGCCCAGTGCTCAGCCATGGATCTCTGCCTCGACCTCTACTCATTGTTGGATGTAGGTTCTGTGATGACACTTAGGGTGGTTATTCATTTGATTATAGGGGAAGTTCTGTTTAGACACTCCTTCCACTATTGGTTGGAGACCTATCCAGGGATATCCTGTGAGTTCTTGGAGGTTTCCCTAGCACTTGCACATTGGCTTCCTCTATGAAGATATCCATCTCTTCTTCCTTCCTCTTTGTTGCTCCTCTCACTCAACCATCTCCTCCTCTCATGATTTGTTCCCACCTCTTCTTAGTTGCAGCCCGCTATGACCTAATTTGCTAAGGAGATCTTTTCTATTTTCTCTTCCTAGGGAAATCTCTGGGTGTCTCTCTTAAGTTCCTTCTGATCCCAAGCTGTTCAGGTGTCGTGGTTTGTAGCTTGGGTATTCTTTGCTTTTGTCTACAATCCATTTATGAGTGAGTACATCCAGTGCCTATCTTTCTGGGCTTGTGATACCTCACTGAGGAAGATATTCTCCAAATCTTTCCATTTGCCTGAAAAATTTAGTATGTCATTTTTTGTGTATATTTACCACAGTTTGTTAATCCATTCTTCAGTTGAGGGGCATCTAGGTTGTTTCTAGGTTCTTGCTATTACGAATAATGCTACTGTGAACACACCTGAGCTAATGCCTTTAAGGTACGAATGTCCATCCTTTGGGTATATGCCCAATAGTGGTATTCCTGGATCCTTTGTGTGCCTTTGATCTGGTATTCTTCTCCTTCAATTCCAATTATTCTCAGGTTTGGTCTTTTTATGGCATCTCAGATCTCCTGGACGTTTTGTTTTATGAATTCTTTGGTTTTAGTGTTTTTTTAAACTGACGTGTCTATTTCCACTATTGAATCTTCCACTCCAGAGATTCTCTCTTTGATCTCTTGCATTCTGTTAGTTATGCCAGCATCTGGTTTGTTTCTTTAGGTTTTCTTATTCAAGCTTTGCCTTGGTTTGCACTTCTTTATGGCTTCTATTTCAGTTTTTAATTCCTGGAATGTTTCTTTCACCTGTTTGTTTTCTTTTTCTTGGTTTTCTTTATTTTTTTTTTCAGAGATTTGTTCATCTGTTCCAATTTTTTGTTTGTATTTTCGTCTGTCTTTTTGAGTTTTTTAATATCCTTTTTTAAAGCTTCTATTATCTTTATTAAAGTTGTATTTAATGTTTCTTTCTGTTTCCTCTTCATTGCTATGCTCAGATCTTGATATTGTAGAACCACCAGCTTCTTCTGATGGCATTTTGTTATTCTTTATATTGTTATATGTATTCTTACACTGGCATCTGCCCATTGCTTCCTTGGTTCACTCTTAGTCCGCTCTTGGTCAGCTCTTAGTTGCGAGCCTTGGGGCTGAGTGTTTCCAGTAATTAATTGCAGGGACTGCTCTTATTTGGCTCTTAGTTAGCTGTAGGCCAAGGAGCTGGGTGTCTCCAGTTGTCACATGGGTTGTTCTTGGTAGGGTATTAGTTGGATCTTAGTCACTTGAGGACCAGGAGGCTTCAGGGTCTCCAGTTGTCTGTGTGTGATGAGGCAGATTGTGGTTTAGGTGTTGTTTGGCCTGTGGGATGTCTGTCCGGCTATGCTTTTCTGGGGATTGGACTTGGGAGGCTGCCTCTTCCAGTTTTCTTTGGTTTAGGGAAGAGCTGGGTGTGGTTGGGGTGCTGCGGGCTGTGTCCCTGGGCCGGGCTTCAGAGACCCCGGTCTCTGTCTTGGCCTGAGGGCATGCCACTTACCTCTTAGTCAGCTGTGGACTGGGAGGGGGTCTTTTGGGTCTCCCAAGTCTTCTGGTTGTGTTTCAATGTGACACCCTCAAATTGCTTTTCATTGACATCACTCTTAGATAGCTGTTGTTGAATGCCTTGTTTTATTGGTCTTCATCCCTCCACATTTTCTTTCCCTCTTCACACATTGCTTTCAGTTGCATCAGCAACCGACGTCAGAACCTAATTGGGCATGTTGTCTTCCTTATAAATTTTCCTTTTCCCCCTAAAGTTGGAAATTGCTCATAATTTCCCATTAAGCTTTAGTTTTACTGAAAATTTTTGTTTGTTCTCAATAATGTAAAAGCATTTGTCAGTTGTCTCATATGGCCAGGTATGAGGTAAATTAGCAGAGGAGCTCCTCTTTCTGTCTCCTACTCTAAAGATCTTTCTAGAACCCCCCCCCCCACCCCAGTCTGAGCCATATCTGTGGAGGACTGATTCTTGAATGTACTGAGTTGTAGCCTCTTTTTCCCCAGTGCCTCTGCTTATTTTGCTGATAGGATATACTTGTGTGACCAATAAAAACTGTTTCCAAAGATCTTCTTTTCCTCCATAATATGGCCATGTCTAAAACATCTTTATTTTTAGTTCAGTTTAAGTTTTGTTGTTTTTTGGGTGTGCCTTGCTGTGTAGCCAGTGTCTTCAAAACTAGAAAGGACAATGCACACAAACACAGAATTCCTTCCCTACATTCTCAATCTAACTTCCCAAGGGCTGATATTACAGGCATTTGCTATTTGCAGTGTGATATTCATTCAAATTGCTATATTGAGGATGTAGGGAAGGACTCCTGCATTTGTGTGCATTGTCCTTTCTAGTTTTGAAGACGCTGATAAGTATTTTAGAATATTTTCTTAACCCCCTTTAATCCTTTCTTCTGGGCTCTACCACTATGGTTTGTTTATATTCCAACATTCTTCATTCTATTTCATTTAAAATTTCATTAAATATGTCCTTTAATCCTTTTGTTGAATTTTTATTTCTTTAATTTTATTTTTACATTTTATTTTTGGAAGTAAGTGGATCTGAGGTGGCATCTTATTCTGCAGCTTAGAGAGGTCTTGAACTTAAGGCAGTCCTACCTCAGCCACCCAAGTACTAGAATAACTTCTCTGAACCCCCACACTCAGCTGCATTTTTAACTGTCAGTGAAGTTAACCCCTTCTTCCTCCCACTGTATTCCTCCCCCTTCTATCAGCAGACCATCTTTCTGCTGTCTGTTATCCTTGTCTTCCTCCGTGGGTATGTATATATACATAAGTACACCATCTGTGTGTCCACACGCAGGTATATGGACTTGAATCACATCTCAGCTTCAGTAGATATGGTGTGTTTAAGGAGCCCCTAGAAAGTGCATTTATTGTTACTGTTGCTCATTTGTCAAACTTTTCCTCTGCTAGACAGTGGCTGCATTCCTGTGAGCCTTCCACACCCTCCTTCCCTTTGAATGCTTCTTCACATGGTCAGCTGCACAGTTAACTCTTTTGATTCCTATTTAAACAATTATAGTCTGGGGCCAAGGAGTTGACTCGGTGGTTAAAATTCCAGAGAAGTGGAGTTTTCTTCCCAACACCTATGTGAGATTGTCTGTAGCAACCTGGAACTCTATCATCAGGGTTTCTCTGTCTCTTTCTGGTCCCCTAGGGCACCTGCACACACAGATATGCATAAATGCAAGCACACACAATCATTGAAAGCAAAAACTAAATGGACTGTTGGGATGACTCACTGGTTTTATTGTTGTCAAGTTGCTTTCTGCTGAGCCTGAAGGCCTAAGTTCAGGACCTGGACAGACACACATGTATGTCAGGAAGGTTGAAATGACCCCTGGAAGGTGTCCTCTGTATATAGGGCAATATGTTTGTTAATCCTCAGTTTATTAAATATGATTGGAAATGAATATGGGAGAAGCTAACTGTTTTTATGTTTATAATAATAATAATAATAATAATAATAATAGTTGAAATGACCCCTGGAAGGTGTCCTCTGTATATAGGGCAATATGTTTGCTAATCCTCAGTTTATTAAATATGATTGGAAATGAATATGGGAGAAGCTAACTGTTTTTATGTTTATAATAATAATAATAATAATAATAATAATAATAATAATATCATATACTGACCTCTGGCTGTTGACTGTCATTGTGCAGCTTCTTCTAGAGTTTTATATTTAGAAAATGACATTTGATACTATATTAAAAACGAACGGACTTGTGAGTAGTCTTTCATTTTCCTAGTGCATTGGAAAGCACCTGGGCAGCAGCACACTGCCCCCCCCCCCCCCCCCCCCCCCCCCGTTTCACTTTTGTTATTGTATTGGTGGCTTCAGATCCAAAAATAAATGGGAAACATTTTAGGGTTTTTCCAAGCTTAGACTGATTTTTTAAAAAAATATTGGACAATGTTTTATTTTAAGAAATATACATTTAGTGGTCATATTTCTCAAAATGTCTTGGCAGAACAACACATCAGGGCTTTATGTTTTTGTGGTTCACTATTTCCTTGGTTATCGGTTAAGCACTGAAGACCAGGCTGTGCCGACCACCCAAGTCTAAGACTCACAGACCAGGCTAGGGACACCACAGCAAGGCAAATGTTGTATGTTCTAATAGTCTAAGTGCTAGCATGACAGGAAAGTTGGGAGCAGGGAGGTGTGAGAGCATATCGGATGGGAACCAAATTCAGATCTGGTGGGAAGCAAAGGAAAGATATTTTGGTGTAGGGAATATTTAAAATAGCAAAGTGGGAGGAACTTACGGCCATCTTTTTCCAAGTTCTGTTCCTAATATTAGGTTTGACTATCATTGTCTTTAGTGTTCTTAACTATTTTTGTTGATGTCATGAAATTAATAAATTTAATCTCGAGATACAACAGTGACAGCTAGACCTGCTTCTCATTTCCTTCTGGCTGTTAAGACAGAAGATGGGAGGCTTGGCTTCTCAACCTACTTCCATCAAGTGCTTGCTATGTGCTTCCATGTAGGCTTAATCATGCTGCATTTGTTCTATCTATAAAAATGGAGGGGGCAATTGTGAGTTTCAGATCTGCAGTGAGTTGTTAGCAAATTCTCTAAAGGATTTAGTGGCTTATAGGTGTTGAATGCTCAGTAAACATGCTTGAGTAATCTCATTTAAAGCTGTAATTGGATAAGGTTGAGGGGTAGGCTAAAAGATGGCCATATCCCAACCCTAAAAATATTATTACTTTATGAGGCTGAAAGGAGTCTGCCATTGTGCTTAAATGAGGGGTTCTCAATAATAAGATCATAAAGGAGATTTAAGGTGAGCAGAGGGGAATTACAGGATCCTCCTGGAATAGACCGAGGTTTAGGGATGTTGCTCTGTTGTCTATGAATATGGAAGGAGCTGAGGTAAGGGTGATGGGGGACTCAAGAAATGGGAAGAGCAAAGATTTTCCCATTGTATTACTAATGAAATAGTTAGTCCTGGTCAAATCCAGTTGGAATTCTGCCACTTAATTCGTTGTGACTTCTTATAGCAGCAATAAAAAGCAAACATTCACAGGAGAATTCCCATTTCATAGAGAAAGAAGTAAGCCCTGAGTGGCAATCACGGCTGCTGGAAACTGAGAAGTGGGGGACTTGGGGACCTGTTGGCTTTATGATTGAATAGTTCCTCAAGAAGGGAATCCAAGCCTCATGGGCCTACCTTCTAACCAGCTGTAGGCATTGGTCTTCTTAAAGAGCTGATCCTCTCTATGGCTGAAGCCACACATTGACTCTCCTCTTTCCCTTCAGACTGCCTTTGGTGTAACCCACCACTACTGTTTTACTAGAAATTAGTTTGTGGTGGTTCCTCTCCTTCCTCACTTTGAGCATTTATGTGTTTCTTTTCTCTCCTTTACTGTCATTTTTGTAGGAGTTCATCAGGAAACAGAACCAGTATTCTTTCAGCCACTCACCACCCAAGCAGCATACTAATTTTTGACTCAGGACAGTGCCTCTTCTGATGTCTGTGCACTTAAAAAAAACTACAGACAGCAACAAATTCAGCTAGGGTTGCTGGTGAGAGCACCACTCCCAAGGTCTTTATGAAAGCCTCTCTAGTTCTCTATTTCTTCCCTTGTGACCATTATGGTAGTGCAGTAGGCAGGAGGCAAATGTTCCTATGGGCTTTGCCAAGACAGACTTAATGAATGTGTTTCATGGTTGAGAGAAATTCCTGTGAATTTGTGTCCACATCCATGAACTATCCAGGAATTTAATACTCTCACAAGCCCCTTCCCTATATGGGATGAAAAAAAAAAAAACCCCATAATTTTGGAGAGTGTGTATACATGCCAGAGTATCCTGATACTAATTCCAGAACCTTTATGAAAGCTTGGTTTTATTGCATATATTAAATATGATCATTTAATAAGAGATATTCTTAGTATCATCAGAAGTTTAAGACCTGAGGGTTTTTTGTTTTTTTTTCCTCCTCTTTGGTGGGAGATTGAGTCAGGCCATCCCAGATGCTAGGCAAGTCTACTATTGAGATGCATCCTTGGCCTTGAAGCTGTTTGTTTTAAAAACTTGTTTCTCAGGTCTCTCTGCTATCAGCAGTGACGGCAAGAGGACCCACCAAGAATATAACACTACTGTTAAGATTACAAAGCACAGTGTGTGTGTTTTTAAATTATATGAGCAAGTTTCTATTCAACTAGAAATCTCAACTGTTTCATCTTTACAGACACTTATACCTAAAGTTGCTTTTTCTCCCTCATTATACGGAAAGAATTTAGTATGTCTGTAGTAGCACATATTTGGAATTATAACTCAGGAGACTGAGGGAGGAATCCTGTGATTGATGCTTCCTTGGGGTAGCCTGTTTTGGAAAACAAAAACAAACAAAAATACTTAAGCCAAAAAGAATAACTTCCCCTCCTTCAGTTTGTAATGTAACTTACTTATTATGGATTAAAGATTGAACATTGTATTGGATCCTTTTTTACATGTTATAATTTCAGCTTTTTGTCTTTAATTTATTTTTATGTGTATGAGTGCTTTACCTGCAAGAGTATCTGTACATCCTATGTGCCTGGTGCCTGAGGAGACCAAAATAAGGGATTTGGAACTGGAGTCCGGCAGTTGAGAACAGCCATGTTCATGTTAAGAATCAAACCCTGGGATTTTGGAAGAGCTGCCAGTGCTCCTAACCATTGAGTCAACTCTCTAGACCCTAATACTTTCAGCTTTTTACAACAGGATTTGTTTTTTTATTTACTTACTTATTTGTGTGTGTGTGTGTGTGTGTGTGTGTGTGTGTGTGTGTGTGTGTGTGTGTACTTGCATGTTCAGATGCAGGTGCTTGGTTGAGTATATGTGTATTTGCGTATGTATTTGTGCATTGTGTGCAGAAGCCTGATGAATCCAGAACAGGAAATTGGATATCCTGGAGTTCAGAGATGTGAGTTGCCTGATATGGATGCTATAAATGGGATTCTGGTCCTATGAGAGAATAGGAAGTATTTTTAACGATGGAATAATTTTTTCAGTTAATTTCTACCTTTCTAATTGCACTTTCTCATATCCCTATCTTCTATTTGCAAAAATTACACCAAAGATAGGCATGGTGATAGAGACTTTTAGTCCTGTACTTGGGAGACAGAAGCGAGGGGATCTATATGAGTTCAAGGCTAGTCTACTCCACATAGTGAGGTTCAGGTTGACTAGAGCTATATAGTGAGACACTGTCTCAAAAACAAATCAGACCACAAAGAAACCTCCCAAGCCCTGAAAAGTACATCTGAATGAATATAATGCTGATGCTGCCAGAATCCTGAATAGAATAAAAATTTTCTGTCTTTCAAAAGTTCATCACTAGACCCCAATAGTTCCATATGAAAACCAAGAATTATTATCTTGGCACCTTTTCCAGAGGAAGAAAGAGCTGGCTGTTCCTTATTTTACAGTACAGAGGAGACAGGCTTGCAGAAGGAGATGGCTTCGTAAGCTGGCACAGGGCCTTTCAGATGAAACAGTAATTATATGATGGAGGATAGTCCTGATTGTGAAAGAACACAATTTGAACAAATTACATTTAATGATGTAATTGGCATTTATTAGCATTCATGAGCTGGGCAGGTTATCATCTATGAAATTGGAAGAGACTCTGGGAGCTAAGCAGAGTAGTCCCTTAGGTAGAGAAGTTTCTTTCTGGGTGTTGGCATTAACTTCTGCCTTTTGGAAAACTCTTGATTTTTAAAACTCAGTTTGACTATGTAGCAGTTATTGTCAGTGACTCCATTTTGCTTTTGTCTAAATAGGAGTGTAGTTCAAAGCTGGTCTGTGGGCTTTATCTAACATGGCTGGATACCTGTGTCAGTTCAGGGAAAATTTTTGCTTGCTGACCAGATGACCCAGCTGATGCCTGGATAACAAAATCTCAGACTGTAGTAATATGCATAATTAATTTGTTTTCTAGTAATGATGGTGTTAAACTACTTTGAGGTTATTTTAATGTATTTGATATTCTGTATGCCTGAGCTTTGAACTGGTGTTAATGCTGGTCAAAGGTTTGAATCACAACATAAAAAGTGGGTGCTCTCCCTTGTACAGTATACATTGTAGCTGTGCTTCTTTTGGGGGAGACCCATGCTAAGTAAGAACTCTTCCTATGAGTTATATCCCCAGACCTCTTTTATTTATACTTCTAAATATTTTGAGATTGGTTGTCTAGGCTGGACTTGAACTCATTCTGTAGCCACACTGGCTTTGAATGTGCAAATTCTGCTGCTTGAGCTTTCTGAATAGTTGGTAGGGCTGCATCTAGACCTTAATTATTTAAAATGATCACTAAAATTACTGACCATTCTACTTTTATACTCATTGCTGTTTAGAAGAGAAAAAACAAAAGGAAATACAATCTCACCATTTTTGTGTCATCCTGTCAATTCAGATCTACAATGCACCTGTTTCAGTGAAATGTCTATTATTTTGTAGTTGAAGTGTGCCTGTGTGTTAAGTAGCCCTCATCCTATAGGCATTAGTGCTATTAACCTAAAGTTGTAAGAGGCCTAAAGCCGAGACACTTTTCCTAGCTGGTGTTTTCCAAACTGTAATGGTGACAGTTTTCAAGCTTAGGTTGTGTCTTCTTAACTGTGTCTCCTAAATTTCACCTCCCATCTAAACCCCGTGCTCAGACCAGCATCTCTAATAACCAGACATTAGCTACTGAAGCAGTTGGACTGTAAATTATTCCCCTAGGTGCCTGTGTTTGAACATGTGGGTCCTGGCTGGTGGCACTGCTAGAGAACATTGTGTAACTTTTAGGGATGGAAAGAATTGGGTCACTGAGGGTGGTGGGCCTTGAGAATTTTTTAGCAGTGCTCCAGGCTGCTTCCTGACTGTGGATACAATGCAATCAGCTGCCTTGCACTCATTCTAGGAAGGAATGTATCCCCTTGAACTGGGAGCCAGAGTAAATCCATTCTCCCTCCCTCGAAATGCTTCCTGTCAGGTATTTAGTCATAGTAACAAGCACAGTAACAAATAGAGTCACTTTAGGAAGTTTATATGTAAAATTAAAATAGGGATCTTTTTATGACGCTTAATATTTTGGTACTGGATAAACATAATCTATTGTTATGTTTGGGTATACAAATTTAGGAGAATTTTAATGTGTTAGGACAGCTTGTTTGATTTAAATATGAGTAGACATAATAACCACCACACTATGAAAATGAATTACTTGAGTAGATGCAAATGTTTCCATGTTTCTTTGACCCTTGTCATAGCCTTTCTGTTTGACAAAAGTTAACATTGAAATCTACCACTTTCAGCTCAGCTTGGTGAACCTCAAGGATCAGATGTTAAAACTAAGAAAGACAGACTAATTTTTTCCATCCTTTTCTTCTAAGGTCAGCCAGGAAGCAGGCGGTTAAGGGACAGGACCTCTCTACAAACCATCCTTGAGGCTCCTGGAAGTTTCTGTCCTCTTGATCAGAGAGCTTGTGTGGATGTCAGAGGCTTGGCACTGTGTTTTACACAAAGAAGACCCAGTGGAGAAGGCACATGTTCAGCAAGACCATGACCCACCCTAGCAAATGGTGCAGTTGGTAGTTGGTTGAGAGGAAATGAGACTCCAGGAACAGAGGTCTCTGAAAGCCCTTAATGCAACCCCTGGAGAGATCTGTTAGAAGCAGTAGGGAGCCAAGGGATTAATTTTGGACCCCATACTGGGACATGAACACCTGGCAGGCAAGTCTAAGCAGAATTGAGTAGCTGATGCTCCCACAAAGGTCTTAATTCTTCTCTGGAATCAGAGGTGACACTTTCTACTTTAGGAAAGCAGCATCCAGCTCAATTTCACTTCTTTTCAGGTGCCCTTTCTTTCCACAGTCTGCACACTATTCAAGCAGGAGACAGCTAGTGGGATGACATAGCATCCCTCAACTGAAGATGGAGAAAAAAACAAATGGGGAATTGGACCAGAGGTCCATTTGAAACCGTCCTTTGCTAATCACGCTTTTCTTCCAGCCTTTGGCCCCTCCTCGAACCTTTTCCTGAAGTGAAATCTATACAGCAGTAGGAAAGCAATGTCCATTGTGGGTCTGTTCTCCCGAGAAACACATCTGGTGCCCTCAGAGCTGTGTGGATCAGTGTGTGTCCTTTTATGTCAGGAACTTCAATTTCAGACATCACCAGCCTTGCTGACACTCAACAGGGCACAACCAGAACCAGTCCTTCATCCCACATCCATGGAAATGTAATGGAGGATTGGCAGTGAGTGGGAGTGTAAGAAAGCAGATGGAAGCCATTATTGCAGAGAATGTGAAAATTCAGAAAAATAATCAGAGCAACAAGCTTCTGCAATTTGTGTGGAGAAATGGGAGATGAGGTGATGTATTAGGATGTTGCATTGGGTTTTGTCTCCTCTCTCTAATCTTCCCCTAATCTGTTAACAATTTGTCCATTTCATTAGTGTTCTCTGTAACACCTACTTTTCATTCCTATCAAAGAAGAAAATGCAGGCCTTGCCCTAGGAAGTCTGAGATCCAAGCCAACTCTTAAGAGGGAGAGGAGGAGGCCATTACTGGAGAGGAAGATCCTGCTCAGCACCCTAGTATTTACCACCTGTGCTGTTAAGTAACCCTTTGTGTTCCATAAATGCCCTTCACATACTTTGGGTACCAAGAGGGAGAGAATTGAGTTGGCCATGTTCTTCTTAGGGCTGACCATGAATGCACCTGTTTCCTCCTACCAAACAAAACCCCCAGTAAACAACTACCATCGAGTACAGGATTCAATGGTGGGTCCTCCCCCCCAAGAGATGGAGTGATTATTTGCAATGTACCATCTAATAGTTGATTTATTAGAGCCAGAGAACTTGCTAAGTATGTAAGAAGTAATGAGCTAATTATGATGCTCATTGTAGCCCCTGTGTTTTGTAATTTATCAAAGCATATAGAACTGCCCTAGTTGAGAGAGGATATTTAAGTTAATCTTTCCTTTCTACTCCCAATCCCACCTAATCCTAAAGGTAAGGGAGGGTGATTTCCAGTTGCATTGCTGGAGCTTTGCATGGCCTGTAACTCAGTAGCTCAGCTAAAATGAGTAGTGTATGGTGACAGCAACCTCTTCACTTGTGACATTGTGATGGATTACTGTGTGGCTGCGACTGTTTTCATCTCTTGTAACACTTTAGAGGAGTTTTGAACACAGGTGTCTCATTTCAAAAGGCAAGGATGGAGCAATCTGTAGAGAAGCACTCAATAGTAAAGAAAAGTTAGGATTTGGTTAGATATCATCATTCACGATACACAAGATGCAATGTCTTAAAATTACTAAAGCTGCATGTAAAATTAAAAAAAGCCCACTTATTTATTGGCTGTGTGTGCTAGGGTGGAAATTTCAGGAAGCTGCCTGTGCATGTGTCGTGACACATGAGAGTGTCAGACAATGACCCATAGGAGTCAGTTCTTTCTTTCCACCTTTGCCTGGAGAGCTTCTCTCTGCCCTAATGCAGAGTCTGACTTCTCATATCCAGTCTCCCCCGAAGGCTCTGCTGCTCCTCTGGTCTGCATATGTTCTGTGCTTTGAAGTTCTACTGCTCTGTAGCAGCACTGAAATGTTTGACAGACCATGAAGCCCACTTTGTTACTTTATTTCTCATGTTTCCTTATTCCTCTCAACCAATTAAAACATTCAACAGTTTTCACGAGTGAGTCTTGTGGTGGATGAGGCGAGCTGGACTGGGCAGTTGTTTTAAGAACACTTTTTTTTTTTTTTTTTGATTGCTGACATCTGCTGTAAAATGATCTATATTTGTTTTCTCTTCCATTAACTTTTAATTAATGGCACTGCCAGTGAAACTGAATTCTGGAGTTTGGGGAAGAGTTTTCATAGTAATTAGATTTTGCAATAAATCAATTATGACTATTGTTGCCAGCTTCTGTGTACTCACGGAAGTTTTATTTCATATAGTTTTATTATCTTTGAGAATCTCATACCTGCATCTGTGTTTTGATCCTGATCACCATTTTCCTCCCCCAGCCCACCTACATCCATTCTTCATGTCCCACATCTCCTCCCAACCTTATGTCATTCCAGCCTTTTTCTCTTCTTCGTTCTTTTCTTCAAAAAATAGCCCACCGAGCACACTTTGCTGCCCATATACTCATGGGTGTGGGAGCATATTCGTCACCAAGTTTGTTTGCTCTAATGCACAGCCTGACAACATTTTCCAGTTACCTTAGTAGGTCTGGTTGTCTATGGAACTCCAGGTGGTAGAAAAGGATGGAAGGGTGCATGCCTGGCTTCTTTCCTTACATTATTTCTGTTCAGGCTTCCACATACATGGTTGCATGCAGAGGATGACCAAGCTTTAGTAGATGGTTGGTGACAAGTCAGCAACCTGGCTTTCTCAATAACTGTAGAACAGCACCAGCCGCAATCCTCCCAATGCAGAGATGTGAATAAGCTCCTGAGATTTGGATTGTTATAGTATTTACTTACTTTCATAAAGAATTGGTACCACTTAAAGGGCTTGTTCTTTTCAGTCCCCTTGGGGCCATAGAATCCAGCTACGTGCTTTGTAGGAAGTAAGAATGTAATTTGGTTAATGCGGAGCGATATCTCCAGCAGAGATTTTTGTCACTAGTTTTGAGTACAGAGATTTATGTACAAACTCATACAATTGATTTTACCCCAGATTTTTCCTAACATTTCAATGTAATATGAGCTGTATACTTACCAGAAATGTTTGGGGCAGTCTGCCTCTGGAAAGCACTTCAGTTAGCTCTAAATCATGAATATTTTTGCAGCATATGATTAACTTTGGCGATTGCATTGTTTTACAGCCAGCATACTGGAATGCTCTGTAATGCAGCTTGGCAGCAGTGTACAGTAATCAGATGCCATTTAGAATAGTTTACTGATAATAGGCAGTAAGTTATTAATTCTTGCACAACTTCCCTGTTATTCTTGCCTTTTAAATATGGCACTGGCTTTTCCCTTTCATGAAAATATTAATATATTATGATTGAAGTTTCTTTAGAGAATCAACTTAAATATGTTTAATGCATAATTATTTTTTATTGGTTAGTTCTTTGAAAATAGGATGTTTTATAAACTTTGTAACCTGGTGTAGTTGGACATATCTGTAATTTTAGCACCATGGTGGCAGAGGCAAAGGCAAAGGATCGTAATTTCTAGGCTGGTCCAGAATATATGGTAGGTACTATCTTAAAAATAAAACAAAAACAAGGAAAAAAAGAGCCTTACTTCCCTAGTGTCCTAGAATAAAGTCTAGAAACAATGGGAAGCTGTTCAGCCTCTCCCGGAAGGCTTTGGTCAGGCCTGCACAATGGACCTGTAGCCCAGACTTGGGAAGCCAAGGCAATGGGATAAGAGTTCAGGATCATTCCTGGCTATATAGTGAGTCCATGGACAGCCTGGGCTCCATGAGACCCTGTCTCAAAATAAACAAGAACCAAGAAAGAAATGACAAACTAAATTGAAGACTTTATTATGATACAATATTATTGAGTGCTTAGGTATCAAAGGCCAGAGGAGGCCTTTCTGTCTGTTTATGACTTTTGCTTATTTTATTTTTTCATTTCATTTCATTTCATTTCATTTCATTTCATTTCATTTCATTTCAATTCATTTCAATTCATTTCCTTCCTTCCTTCCTTCCTTCCTTCCTTCCTTCCTTCCTTCCCTCCTTCCCTCCCTCCCTCCCTCCCTCCCTGCTTCCTTCTTTCCTTATGTAGCCCAGTCCGGTCTGAAGTTACTGTGGTACAGACTGCCGTTGTGCACCTTAGTCATCTGCCTTAGCCTTCTGAGTGCTGGGAATACAGGTGTGTACCAGCAAGATGATGTCCTACCTTAAATTTATATTCTTGAGACATTTAGTGTCTTTTAAAATTGCCCTTTGAAAAATTTTATTGTCTATTTTAAGTCTTAAGTCAGTGGTTAAAAACATTCTGAGGATTTTTTTTTTTTTTTTTTTTTTTTTTTTTTTTTTTTTTTAATTTGAGGCCAGCATGCCTGTGTGACATGATGCCTCTATGTATCGGGGTCTACAGCAGAAACTCTAGGAATGGTGGTTGTCTGTTCAGACTTCACCCCTTTCTTTTCTGGCCTTAGAATAAACAAAACTCAGCGAAATGTTACTGTCCATGTGAAAAATGATTCTTTGCTCTCACCTCCTTCATTAAGAATGCCAGTTGCTAGCCTTTCAGGAGAGGCCGTAAGCATAAATCAAGACTTCTTTGAACTAGTCAGAGGTGTTGCTCTATTTCCTTCTGAAGGACAGTGTCTATATCGCACCACAAAGAGGGAACAGTCAGTGTATTTATCCTTTACTGAAAACATAAGTTGGTTGGTTCAGAAAAGAACTTGTTACTCTTATGACTTGATGTGTATATGAGTAAGAATCACAGTGTGTCAAAAACTCTGCTTGTGGCACATGGTGACATGGAAAACAGCTCTTCCCTGCTCTACCCGTTTGCCTACACTTCATTTCTATATTAACAGAAAATTTAATTTTCTTAAGTTTTTGGAAGCAATATATAGTTTAGCTTATATTATGATACCTCTAAACATACTTTAATGTTTTCATTGATGATACAGTTATTCTTGAGGTCGTAGTTTGTTAACAGTTAAAACATAGCATTTGTATATATACTTGCTATAGTTTATTACTCGTTAATATGAATACAAATCAGTGAGTTTTATATTTATACATTTAACAAAAGATGGAAGTAAGAATCTTGTATTTGACTTCTCACTGTTAATCTGTGAAAGTATTGGCTAAATAATTCTCCCTAGCACAAATACATATTAACGTGTTAGGTTGTATTTTAAATCCAAGCATGATTTCAAGTGTTCACTGCTAATGTGGCCATTAATTAAAACAAAATTAGTTGATTAAAAGAAAGCATTGAAAAAATATTAATTTACTAAAACAATGAATTCTCCTTCCCCCAAAGCAATATTTCCTATTACACACCATTCCAGGCATCTGCATCTTAGTTCAGTTTGCTAGCAGTCATCTGCCAGATTTCTGCTCATTTTTCCAAGATACAGACAGTGAGCTTTTATGCATTGGTTTTTGTGCCATAAAATGGCTCTGCTTGTGTTGGCAGTATTGGTTGGCAAAGCGAACTGCTTAAACCATAGCCACACTTACTTCCATAATTGTAGTTTACCTGCAACCCTTCCCTTAAATTAAGGAGAGGGAAGAGACCCTCACCTGAGCTGCTTGGTTTTGCCTCTTGTTTCTCTGGGTTTTTGACAGCTTGTTCTCAGAAGTCAACAACTGGAATGGTTTTCCTGTGGTTAGTCTGGGGCTATGCCTGACTGCTCTCAGTTTAATGGGAGTTAGCTGTGGGTTGGGCTTCTAGTTCTGAAGTATCATCTCTTTAATCCATTTCGTACAGTGGAGGAGGGTTTCTCTAAACCCTGGAACCTCTCTATTTTTGATTATTCAGTAACAGAGTATATGTTGTTTTATTGGACGCCATAGTTAAGTGTCATGCAAATAGAAGATGTTAAATAAAAACCCACTGAAAAACTTTTGTGTAATCAGTTCCCCTGACACCCTTGCCAGGCCCTCCTCACCCCAAGCACATTTTATAAATACAGTTTTACAGATAAAACTTCAGATTTAATCTGATTGAGTAAGGAAGCTGCTTTTTCTTTTTGAACCACAGTGATTAGCATCAATAACCACTGTAAAGCATATTGTAGATTACCAATGATGTCTCAATTAAAAATCTCCTGGAACCAAAGCTTCGCTAACCAAATTGACTTGGGCACAGTAGATGGAGAAAATTCCCACACAGGAGAGTCCAGAAGTAGTAACTTCTCACACCACTGTTGCTTCCTAAAAGTTTATTGAGATTGGAGAACTACAAGAAATTATGGTTCTGAGTAAACCAGGTTCTGCGTAGCTCGTGCCAAAGGTACTCCCATTGCTTGCTGTTGAATGTCATCCCCCTGTCTCTGCTGTAGTCTGTTTCTACAGGACCCCTCTGCTTAGGAGTGAATTCTTTATTTGGAGGGGGAATATGACCGGGCTAGGAATTGAACCTTAGAAAAACGCCTCTCTCTAGTTCCTGTAACATTTTTCTGTGGAAATAACCAGTGCCATTAAAAGTTACTTTCTCATTGCTCTATGGCTTTTGTAGTCCCGGATCAGAACCTCTTGAGCTTCTTGGGACCTTTGGAGCTTGTGAAGATGGATGATTCCTTGGTAGTAGTATTCTGTGAGAGCATGCTGCTCAGGCACTTTCCAGGCAACCATTTCACTCCTAGATCCCGCCTGTCAGGAGCATGGTATTTTTATGCTCCTTTGCCAGTTTTTCCAGGTGAGTATATGAGACCCTCTCCTGTGCAAGGAGTTGCTGGCACATTTAGTCATCATGAGTCAGACCCAGTTCCCAGTGCCAGACACTGATTTCTTGTGGCAGACTCTGCTCAGTCCCCAAGCCTGGTTTCTGCTCCTGGCTCCCTGTTCTCTCTGCCTCAGCTTGATGGGGAGGGGTACCCCTGCTCCAGCTGCTGCTTCCTTACCATGATTCTTTTGTTCTATGACTTTTGGCCACGTAGATGGAAATTGTATTTTTGTGAAATAAAATAGTTCAGGTAATAGACCTTCCAGGCTTGATTTTAGTCCATTTCAACAAGATGTGTTAAGGCCATCTGTGGTCCATGTCCCTTCTGGTACCAGGGCTTCAGTCCACACTCGGTTCAACAAGGCAAGCTCTGCATTAATTTGGGAGATCAGGCTAGAGAGAGGACATTTGAAGAACAGGAGTGTTGCTGAATTTAGACCCTACCTCCTGCCCTTATACTCACCTATGCAGTTTCCTCTTCTTGCGGTGTCAATGAAATACTTGGTCTTCAGCAAGTCTCATGTCCTTATTTTGCACATATTCTTGCTAGTTTTATTTTAGAGCATTTAATACCTTGCATTTATTTGGGTGATATTTTAATTGTATTTTCATACATGTATCGCAAATTTCTCTAGCCCATTGTCTTGTTTATTTTTATTTATTGCCTTCTTTCTTAGTGCAGAGTTGGTCTTCAGTAATTATTTCCTCAAGAATTGGTTGGATGAATTTATGAGTTACCATCATTAATAGCTGATGGAAACCAATTAGAAAGTACAGTCTCTTTGTTACTTCTTTTCAGCCCGTGTCATATCTTTCAAGGGCGCCACTTCTATATATTTGCACAACCGTCTCAATGTACTTGTAAAAGATTGTTCTTGGTAGTAGTGGGCCAGTTGCTTTGAAGGCTTCCCTAGATCCTTGTTCATGTGCTTTTGGGATGTGTTGGGTGGTGCATAATTGAAGATGAAGGTCTGGCCTAGAACCTGCCAGACAGGAGCAAGGCCTGCATCTTTTAGCTCTGAATCATTTCTCTAGATGAAAAAAAATGATTTGATTATTTTCCCTTGAATTCTAATGAATCATTCTAAACCATTATCCTGTTTCCTTTCTTGAATGATGAAGAAGCTTCAGTGAGATTCTGCAAGTTTATGTATTAGAATGAGGATACATGGAGGTCCTTCAACTGGGCCGACTTAAAAAGAACAACTAGAATTTTACATTTGTGATTTATTCATAAAGTGTGATTATGCTGATCTGAGTGTGTGTGTGTGTGTGTGTGTGTATTTTTCCTTGCAGTCCACGCCAGTTTTGATCCAGGATTATCTTGACTCTGCCTCTCTAGTGCTGGGATTATTGCTGTGCACCACAACATCTGGCTCATTTTGACTTTTCAGAGACTTTATAGTTTCACTTTGCTATTTTTATATGAGCTTTGAAAAATTGCATCATGAGCTTAATGTGATGGCACAACCCCATAATTTCAGTACTCAGAAGACCGAGGCAGAAGGATCTTGTTTTATTTTTTCTGTTTTGAAATTTTTGTGTGTAAGTGTTTTGACTGTATGTATGCCTGTGCACAAATCATGTGCAGAGCCTGCAGAGGCTAGAAGAGGGTATGGGATGACCTGGGACTGTATGTTGTACCTTTGTTTGCGTGGGAATTCCATTTCAAAGTTAATTTATGGAGCTTTCTCACTTTTTTTTTTTTTTTTTTGGCATCCCAGTGAGAATTTCAGTTCTCTTCTAAAACGGTTGCCTTTCCTTCTTCAAGACCACTCAATGAAAACTAAGAGCTGTGAGTGTGGCCGGTGGTCTCGACATCACACCCATATGTCATACTACGTCCAGCCTTTGGGAGGTAGAGGCAGAAGCTTCTGGGGCTCAAGTCATTATAGTGTAGTATCAAGTAGAAGGCCAACCTAGACTACAGGAGACTCTTCCTGGATTAGTTACTTGTTTGGTTACTGTGGCAAAATATGATAAAAGTAACTTAAGAAAGGATTTATTTTAGCTCATAGTTTAAAGATAGTCCATGGGGGTGGGGTGGCCTTAGCAGGAGTCTGAGGCAGCTGGGTATCCCTATTAAAACAATAGAGAATCTCTACTGCTTCTCAGTTTGCCTTCTCATTTTTGTTCAGTTTAGGATCCCAGCTTATGGACCAATCACAAATTCAGTTAATCTAATCCCTCAGAGGCATGTCCAGAGTTTGTCTTCTAGGTCATTCTGTCTCTATTCAAGGTAACAATATTAAGTATCATGCCTCTAAAAAGGATGAAAGAAAGAAAGAGAAAATATAATACAAAAAGTAAACGAATATTTTAATTGCAGTACATTAATATCAATATTTTTGAATTGATAGCTTTTCCATCAAAATTTGAAAAGATGCATCATTCATAATGCATGGTTTTGACAACATTCTTAACTTTTATGTTAACTATTTTAGTTTTTCCAATTTCACTTTTTATTACATACAATTGCATTAAGTTTGAAACATACTTTACTAACACAATGAGAAGTGTCCAAGATGTTCATTGTTGTGGAGCAGGCAACTCAACAGCTCAGTTTAATTTGAGCTGCCCTAACTCTAAGTAGTTTATTCTCATAAATGTAGTTAAATATGAGGGCTATGGAGACAGGTAAATTGGTAAATGCTAAGGGCCTGAACCAGATCCTGAGAACATACACACTTGTGAATGTGTATGTTAATATTTGTGTGTATGCACATATCAATGTATATATGTACACATATACATACATATACACACATGCATACATATATATTCAGGGCATAGTGACTCATTTGCAATCCCAGTGCTGGGGAAGCAGAGACAAGTACATCTCTGGGGCTCCCAGTCCAGTGTCCCTAACCTAGTTGGTGAATTTAAAGTTGGAGAGTCCCTGCCTCAAGGTCATGGCTTGTAAAGGACACCTGAAGTCGTCCTTTGGCTTCCATCAGCATGCATGCACAAGTGTGTGGCCTGCACACATGATCGAAAGTGACCTCACACACACACACACACACACACACACACACACACACACACACACCTTAGACATTTGTGTTACACATTAACGTTCTCTTAATTGTTGATGAATACTCTGAAATGTAATCCCCAATCCCACTTAATTTACAAAATACCTATCGTCCTTCTGTTTTGACAACTGTAAACTAAGTGAAATAGTCTCATTCTTGAAGAAACTCTGCTTTGATACTGAAAAAGTAGTATCAAATAAAATCAGATGTCTCCTTTTATGATAGTTACTTAGGATATAAAATATAGTGGGAAAAGCCTTTTCTTCATATTTGGCTGTTAAATATATTTGACAATTTGGTTTAAATGGGGTGATGCTGCCTGCTGTTCATCTGTGCAGTGTAAATTTAAACAGTTATGTAAGTGGTAAACTAATGAAGGACAACTGGGCAAAGATTTGAACTCTGGACCTAGTACAGTGTGATGTAGCAAATTGATAGCGCTCTCTGGGTTCTAGAGCATGAGATGAATGATGAGTGGTCCTTTGGGCAGAAACGTTTTATTAGTGGTACAGACACACATTTTACTCACATGCTTCTTCTATTCCCAGCTCAGCTTCTCAAATGTTTCCCTTTATTTTTTATCTGATACATTTTGAGCGCCTCTTGACACACATGACAACTTTAGTTTTCTTGTCAGCTTGCCAGCTTTCAGCATCGGGGAAAAATGTGCGTTAGAAGGGCACCAGGCCTTCAAACATTTCCTGTCTTTTATTGAATTTGTATTTTCTGAACAAGATATATTTGTGTGTGTGTGTGTGTGTGTGTGTGTGTGTGTGTGTGTGTGTGTTTCCTTTTTGAAATAGGATCTCCTGTAGTCCAGGCTAGTCATGAACTCGCTGTGTTGCCAAGGATGGGCATGAAACCCCAACCTCCTTAGTACTGGAATTAAGAATGACATTGTGCTTTAGAATATGAGCACCTGGGAGGCAGAGGCAGAGGGTGCTCTGTGAATTCTAGGCTAGACTAGTCTACAGGACAGCCAGGATTGTTACACAGAGAATCCCTGTCTTGGAATACAACAACAACAAACAAAAACCACAAAATAAAACAATAAATAAAAATGGCTAGTGAGATGGCTTTGTCTTTTGATATTCCAGACTAATTTTATTAAATATGTATTACCACATCTCTGACTAGAAAATCTCTGAAAATTTAAAACAAGGTTACTGTAAATTTTGCCCCAAGATATCTAATGACAAATAGGTGTGAAGAAAACCTGAGGTTATTTCAGGTTTGTCTTAAGTGAGATAATGCAAAATCGGATTTTGTTCCTGTATATTGTAATTATTTGTTCCTCCTACTGGTTTAAGAAAAAATCTGATTGGCCAGAAGGAAGACAGGAAGTATGGGCGGGACTATCAGACTAAGAAATCTCTGGGAGGAGGAAGAGCTGAGCAGAGATGGCAGGCTAATACAGAGGAAAGAAGACAAAAATGCTGCTCTGAGGAAAGGTTTTGAGCCACTTGGCTAATCATGGGTTAGATTAAGGTAAAGAGTTAGCAAGTAATATGCCTGAGCCATAGGCCAAACAACATGTGTGATTATTTGGACTGTGAGTCCAGACCTCGGAGCTAGGCAGGGCCAGAAACTTCTACTACAAATCAGTCATACATCTCCTTGTGGGTACCCTTTTATCTTTAGAGACAGGGTCTGGCTACATAGCTGTGGCTGGCCTAGAACTAAGTCCAACATATTGGTATCAAACTTGTGCTGATTCTCCTTCTGTACCTCTCTAATGTTGAGATTACAAGTATGCGCCACTATGCCTGACATGATCATGATGACCATTGTGTACTTTTGTCCTTTGAGACAGGCTCTCATGTAGACCTGGCTGTCTTCAAATTCAGTGTGTACTTGAGGCCGATACTGAACTCCTGACATTCTTCCTTCACCTGTCCCTGTGTTACGGCCGTTCATATTTTGTTTTAATCACCAGGACTCACTGGGACTTTGATGTATGATAGATACTCATTAATTTTCTAAAATATGAACATTTTGGTTATTTTCCAAGTGCATCTGGCTACTAAGATTTCACATCAGAGAGATTTTTGTGATTCAGTGCTGATGTTTATCAGCATCAGCTTCCTCAGTATGAATGTTGCTTGTTCCTTGTCAGCAATGGAAATGAAAACTTGCACACAAGTAAGTAAACAAGTACATAGTGATGGCTCCAGAGAGAGGTTGAAATTAGAATCTTGAAAAATGAACACATCCCATGTGAGGGGGACCTCATGAACACAAAGCAGTCATTCTTGTTTGCAGAAGTCAGTGCACATTTCCTTTAATATTTTAGCATGTTTCTACTGAAGTTATAAACGGACATACTGTTCTGTACATGTTCAGTGGATATGGTTTTTTAAAACTCTGAATAGAAATAGTAGATATCAGCCTGCTGCTTACATAAGAAGTAAAGTACTTCTGGGGTCATTACATAAAGGTCTTTACTTATTTGGCTTTGGACACCTAGCAGTGTAAGTTGTCATTTTATTGACAAACACACATCACAGACATGAGCACTGACTCATCAGATTTTGGCTAGTTTTCTTGTTGTTAAAACTATAGGGACTGAAGTTAGATAGTTCTTGCAAAACAATGCCTTTTTATTACTGGTCTGTGTCATAGATGACCGACTCCAACTGGGTGAAAAACTGGCTTCTGACAGGTTGTTAGTTCAACTCTTAGGGGCAAAGGAAAAATCCAAATTATTAATACCAACATATTTGTTTCATTTTGTTTAATTTCCCCTTGAGACAAGATCTGGCTGTGTACTCTAGGCTGGCTTCTAACTTGCTATGTAGCCCAGGCTGGCCTAGGATTCAATTTTCAGCTTCCCGAGTCTTGGAATTATACTGGTTTCCACCAACACTGAATCATGATGAACACTTTGTAAAATATATATTTATATTTTACAAAAACAAAAGAAAAGGAAAGAGAAGGAAAACTACAAACCTTTTCACATTTTAAAATCCTGGATGAGTTACTTCTTTTTAAAGCTCTGAAGTTTTTCTGTGATTGACATTAACAACATTGTCACATGAAGTCAATTTTTGAAAAATTATGCCTGGATTTAGAAAGCAGTATTTATCACTGTATATCTAACTGTAGTAAGAAGCAAAAATTGTGGTTCTTAAATCATTTACAAAATGGTCCATCTCTTATTGACACAACCTCACAATTTGTGTAATCTATGAGTGCAATTTGTTAGTGTGTGTTACACAATAGCAATGTCTCCCTGCTCCATCTCTTATTGTATGAGGCTTCTTTTAATATCCAGTATGATTACTTATTTTCTCACCGGGTCAGAGACCCCACATTCCCTACAGATATGGCTCCCACGCTCATGTACTGTTTCCTTCCATTTCTTTGCCAACGTCTGGATAGTTCTCAGACACTGCCTGTCCTCTTCCCTCCTGAAAAACCTCCTGTCAGTGGCTTCGTCCACACAGACATTTCCTTGCTTTCCTGTAGTCTGAATGGTGACTGGCAGCCTGTGCTAAGGAGGGGAAAGCGAATGCAATTTGTCTTGTTATGGAAATACTTTGGAAAGTATTTAGAGTCTTCATGGAGTTTGTAGTTTAAATAATATTTAATCTAAGCATAGTGGAAAGTGACCAAAAAGTTTTAAAATCAAATGTCGGCTTCTGTTTTCATTGAAGGTTTTATTTTTGACCACGTTTGCTTGTTTATCTTCTTATCTGTTGGTTCATGTGAAATTCAAGATGTTTCCTCACAGATCTTTTTTTGGGATAGGGGCCCAGGCTGGGAAGCCTCATGGGGAACATTTATCTTTCCCAGCCATGGTTGAGGCTCAGCAGCCTTGTAGCAAACAGAAGAGAGAGCTTGTGCTGTGGATGTGGAATGGCAGTTTTTCCCTTTGAGCTGTCTCATGAGTTCATTGCATGGACCTTTGGGATACCAGGCATTATTGGTGATTTGCTGAAAAATCCCACGGTCATTTCAAACAAATCATTTTTTCGCAGTATATTTAGTGTTACAGAATATGTTTATCCTTTCCTGTTCCATGGCATTAGAATGACATGGTTTGTTCTCAGATCCTCTCTCCAGGATACGAAGATGTATTTTTCTGTCTCAGATTTACTGAAAAATTAAATATTTAGTATCCTGTGGAGAGAGGTATATTAACATCATCATTCTTAGATTTTTTTTTTTTTTTTTTTTTTTTTTTTTTTTTTTTTTTTTTTTTTTGATAATCTGTAGTCTGAGAAATTTTTTCATTGAATTTCTGGACCTAGAGTTAGATTTGTCTTTAGTAATAAAGAATGATTTTGCATGGGTTTTGGAGCTGCGTGTTATATTGAATTTGTGCCGCCAAAATCAAGGGCTCCAACACAGGGGTTCACTCTTTAATCCTGTAGTAGGCAGAACTGGATGCTGAGTCAGTGAGACATTTTTGCCCACCTTAAAATTCAGATCACAACAAAGATGATTAAAATATGCACAATTAACATCCAGATAAATTGATTCTAGAGTAATGCTATTATTATTATTCTAGAGTTCTCAAGTGTCATTATTACCATTACTCATCATGTTGGATTGTTATAATAGAAATTCATCCTGGGCAAACAGATGTGATGACTGAGAGCCTCATCTCCCCTCCCCTCCTCTTCCCTCCCTTCCCTTCTCCTCCCCTCCGACTATACTACCCAGGTCTCTCTTGAATTTCAGTATTTTCTGCCTTAGCCTTTCTGATGCCAGGGTTCCAGGAGAGCATCAGCATGCCCAGCTGCAAGAGTGCTTTCACATGCTGGATGAGTTGCTGGGTGCCTCCCTGCTGCAGCAGTGCTAATTAGATTCCAGTGCACATCTGCTCAGCTCCTGTTAGAAGAAAGTATGGTTCACAGTTTTTTTTTTGTTTTTTTTTTTTAACATGCTTGTATGACCTACAAATATTGACCATCATGGCTCTGAAGTATTCTTTCTGTGTGTTAAGAATAATGTTGCAAACATCAAGTGTAGTGTTTTCATGATTTTGAGCATATTGCATTATAGGTGGATAGATTTATAAACAGATGACGTGACTCCTTTGTCCTCATTTTACAATATAGAGTATAATAAAATTCTGTTATCATGATTTTTTTAATGCACACTAGAAGCCAAATAATATCTCTTCATTCGTTCCTATGAGTGAACAGCATCTAAAATCAGAATACACATATACAGTATAATTGAATTTGTGTTATCTTCTGCATAATTTTTTTCTTCTTCTGTGATTTAAGAACCATTCAATGCCATGGCAAAGGAGCTATATGTTTTCATATTTTGAGAAATTTGAGGACATATATATATATATATATATATATATATATATATATATATATATATATATATGTTGGAATCCAACACCAATCCATATATATGTGTGTGTGTGTGTTTCTGGACTACAGCAAGAGACTAGAGAAAGCAAATCTCATCAGGGGAAATAAACAGTAACATGAGTAATAGTTTCTGAGGCCTGGGAAGGTGATTCTGTGGTTAAGAGTATTCACCACAGCACAATTCTCTCAGAGTACCTGAGTTTGGTTTCCAGAATCCCATCAGGCGGCTCATAAATATCTGTAACTCTTGCCTTCCTTGGATACCTGCGTACACATAGCATACATGTACCTCCACCATCTTAAAAACACTTAAGCCAATGTATATGTAGATAAATGAAAGAGAACATTTCAGGCAGGTTTAATGTGAAGCTTTGGAAGGATTATTGAGACCTATTTGTGCTGACTGGGCCATATTGGTCAGTGGAACTGAATGCCTAAGAAAGTGAATGTAGATTAATACCTGAAGGTTGAATCGCATGAAGCTAGGAGGTAAAGGCTCCCATACTTTATTAGAGCATGCATTCTCATTTGAACTATGGAATGTACTTTTTGCATTAAATTTAATGGCTCCCCTATGATTAATAACCACAAATAAAGGTTATTTTTAAAACAATAAATAAAGAAAAAAAAACCCACACTGTCATCAGTAACAACAACCAATGAACCAAGATCCTTCGGTTTCGTCTCAGTCTCCATTGCAGCGTAAATCCAGAGAGAGTCACATCTGCTGCACTGGTGGCCTTGGGATAACACTTTCTGTGGACAAGAGCACATTTTTAATGTATTGTTTTAAACAGAAATAGGGTTGTAACCTGATTTGGATTGGTTTTACATAGCTTGTCTTGGTTTGTAGTCAATATACTATTACTTAATGAACTTTATTTGTGAACATTTTAATTATTATTATTATTTTTTACTTTTCAAAACATAAATGTGGGTCAGGGAGATGATTGAGCTGGGAAAGGTGCTTATGGTCAAGTTGAAGATCTGTGTTCAATCTTTAGAACCCACAAGTTATCCTTAGATCTCTGCATGTGTGTACTTATGGTGTGAGTGTGTACCCATACGCACGCGCGCGCACACACACACACACACACACACACAGAGAGAGAGAGAGAGAGAGAGAGAGAGAGAGAGAGAGAGAGATTTAAAAAAGGGTCAGAAAAGAAAGTGGTGTCTACCATGTTTATATGTTGACCTAATCACTTAAGAACCCAGTTAATCTCAAATAAGGACACATTGACTTTTAAATGCCAGTGCAGTGTTGCTTGTATTGCTTACATGGTTCACATGAGAACTGGAGCTACAGACATTATTTTAGAACACAAATTCATTTGTAAGGCCATTAACAGGACTCACGCAGATCGTTACCAGTTTCTTCAGTTTCTTACAGTTTATGGTCAGTTTTCCAATGGAAAAATAAGGATTTTTGCCAAATTGTAAAACTTTAATTTTTCTTTACATTGTCTTTCGTGTGATGACCAGTGATTGTCAGTCAGGGCGTGTTGGCTCATACTCATAATACCAGTACTTTGGAGGCTGAGCTTAGGGCCAACCTGGGCTACAAAGTAAGGCCTTCCTTTGAAATAGCGAAAATCAGTTGTCAACAACAATAAAAACTAACAAAAAAAAACCAAGCACAGGTACAAGCAGGTCTTTATGAGCTCAGAGATAGCCTGGTCTGTGTATCCAGGCCAGCAAGGCTACTTAGACACTATCCCAGAAGACGAAACTAATCCACCAACCAACCAACCAACCAACCAACCAACCAACCAACCAACCAACCAACCAACCAATTCTAACCAAAAAGAAGCAGCAAGTGTTAGAACCAAGGTCTGGAGTATGCAGATATAGTGTAGCAGGATTAACTTTTCAACACTTATAAAGGAAATCTTAGATTGGCTGTTTCTGTCTGTCTTTCTGGAGATTGCATCTCAATTTACAGTTCACCTCAGGCTATCCTTGAACTCATGATCTTCCTATCTCCGCCTCCTGAATTCTCACATGGGCCTTTCATAAGCCCCAATTATTCATATTTCACTTTCAGTATCTACATAATTCTTGGAGCTCACATGATATCCCAGGTTTCCTGACTTGTCTCCTTTCTCCTCAGACTGGAGAACCTGTAGCTAGTTATTAGGGCAGTTTTCTTGGGAGAGTTTGAAAGTATGACTTTAAAACACTCTATCATTCTTTTTTAATAATTGCTTGTCATTGCCAATTAAATGAAAATGATCTTCAAATCCTAAAAGGATAGCCTTAATTATAAATTGAACCCATCCAATAATATTCTTATAGAAAAGGAAGCTCATTCCTATTGAGCCAGTGAAATTCACCATGAGAAATAAAAAAACAAAACACAAAAACCATCGTGAGGAGTTTCTGAATTCTGTTATGATCAGAAAGAATCAGCTGTTGTGTCAAACTGTTTCACAATAGTATGCAAAAGCTGTGTCCATAAAACTTAGAAATAGCCTTAAAAGAACAGTTGTAGGTCCTCCTCAGCTGTACTTTAGAAAACAATGTTCAAAGGGCAGCAATAATATCTAAAACTGGTCACAACTAGATTCCCCTCAGCAGTTAATTCTATCTATGATAACTATGTTCCCTTGGCTCTGAGATCAACAGTGCATTTTCTGCTTCTGCCATGAGAACTCTACCTGTCAGTGTTCCACTGAGATGCATATTTAGACGGTTGCCACAGAGTATTGTCAGAACTTGCCTCTCTGTTCATGATCCTAAACAGCTTCCTGTCTTTGTTGTTTATGGCTTCGAGGCTTTGCATATTCACTGGCTCAAGAATGAATTGCATTCACTAATTGAAAACTCATCAGTTAACTTCATGATCAAGATCTGCCAGTGTTATTTTTTTTTTCCTGCCTTAATTATGTGAGAATAAAACATTTCTCAAAAACCTAATGAACAGTCAAAGGATAATTGATTTGAGTAAGGTACTGAAAACTGATCTGGATTCTGAAAGTTGGGGCACCTGTTGGGCTGATGTCTTCCCCAAAGACTGTAGTCCAAAAAGAAGCAAGAGAAGTGTCAAGGAGGCCATCGCTTTCTAAAGTCAACTCAAAACACACAGACGATCTGGAAGACTGACTAGAAGTCAGTGACAATTGTGACCTCTATTTTTTTTTTTCTATTAACGTATGTATTTATATTTTTTTTGCAATTATTTCTAGGTCATAAATTCTATAAAAATTCAGAATATTACTTGAGACTCTAATGTCACTACTATAGTCTACATCAAATTCATTAAGTATAAGGTATAACTCTAAAACTATAGGATAAACTTAATATTCAATGTAAGTTAAAATGTTTATGTTTATTAAATCTGTAAAATTCAGAAACTTTCAGTTTTATACAAAAATGTTTCATGCTGCCGTAACAGTAAAAGTCATGGTTCGGGTAATATAGGTTTCACATGAGTTTTGAAGAGAGCTTTGTATCTATCTGAATGTTTTGCCTTTTTTTCATGTAGAGAATGTGTCCTTAGATCAACTTGCTTGTGGGTGTCCTAAGGTCACTAGAAGAAACAGGGCTTCCTCATTCCCATGCAGGAGGAGCAAGTTACTCTTTAATAACCACTCTCTGAGTGCCTGAGCTGTACCCTGCATGAACCACCCTGAACCAACCATTGAGGCTGAAGCATGAAATAAATGCCTTGGAAACTTAGGAAAGAGGTCTAATATAATTTTCCTTTACATTTTTAATTTAAAGTGGGTGTGTATGTGTGTGTGGAGTTGGTCTCTCCTTCTATCTTTACATGGGTTCAAGAGATTGAACTTGAGTTGTCAGGCTTGAAAAGAAACCAATTTTATCTTACTGAGCTATCTTACTGTTCTCATTTTTTTTAAATTATCATTTTTAATTTTTTAAGATAGAGCATTAGGTAGTCCAGACTAGATTCAAACCACTATGTGTTAGAGCCGTGACCTTGAATTTGTGATCTTCTGTCCCACCTCCAGAGTATGCTACCACATCAAGATATATGATGTAGTGGGACTCAGACCTGGGCCTTGGTGTCTGAGCTGCCCTTGGGGTTTGTTCTTCTCAGTGGCTTTTTCAGTCAGCTTTTCTCTTCTACCTCAAGAGTGAATTTTTTCTCTTACATCCTTTAAAGGGAAGCAGGGGAGAGAAAGGAGTGGAGTGATTTTTAGGAGACCTTGTGATGTCTTTTCTGTTGAATTTTGTATCTATCCAGTCTTTAATTTGTGTGTGGGCAGGAAGTGGAGAAATCATTCTCACTGATTGTGTCTCATCACACAGCAGCCTTCTTTGGCATACCTCCTCAGGTAAAGCTCTTGACAACACTCAGCAGCGGGCAGTATCTCCCTAACTCAGCAAGCAGCAGGAGGTCTAGCTAGCAAATGCAGAGAACAGTTTCAGCTCACTGTATGCTAATGCTCATGCTTTGTCTCTGTGTACAGTGTACTCTGCACACGGTAAATGATTGTTATTTGTAAAATCATTTCGGGTATTTATTTAGCATGGAAAGATCAAATGATTTGTATGTTATCAACAAACATTAATTCCACAAATACAGTGCTCTTTGTGGTAAGTGTATGACACTCTTTAATTTAAATATACTGTTGACTTTTGCAATGGACCAAGATAGTGTAAAACAAAGAAGGTGGCTGTTTAAAGTAGAACAGTGTGCACCAGTATTATTAGTCACCTAGAAGAAAACAAGGCCTTTTGCCCTCATGGGAAGCAGGTGGGAGATAGTCTTGCAGATGGGTGGGTAATTTCAAACTGTGGCTGCTCTGGCTTCTATCCACAAGCCTGGGAAGAGATCAGAAAGCATTTCCTAGAATGGTGCATTTGAGCTGGGATCAGAGGAGGTAAAGGAAGTCAAAGAGACACACACAATGCAGAGAGAATTCTAGACCTGGGCATGGTATGTTCAAGAGTGGGTCTTCTAGCAAAGCCTGAGTCAGAGAGAAGGCTCAGCAGGTAAGCTCTTGTTCAGGAAAAATGACTGATCTGAATTTGATTACCAGGATCCACATAAGAGAATTCCCTTCACATAGTGGTCCTCCGCTCTCCTATGCATGCCTTGGGATGTGTACATTCCCTTTTACACATATATATGGATACACACACACACACACACACACACACACACACACACACACGCTGTGGGGTTGGGCTTGAGGTCTCCTTTGCTCAAGCTGCACTCAGTGAGACAGTTTACTTCCTGTTGATGGTGGGATCAAGATGTAGCTTCTTCTCTACTCGGCTCCTTCTGCAGCACCATATCTGCCTGCATGCCACCAACTCCTGCCATGATGATATTGGACTAAACCTCTGAAACTGTAAGCCTCCTCAGTTAAATGGTTTCTTTATAAGAGTTGTCCTGGTCACAATGTCTCTTCATAGCAATAAGATAATAATAAAAATAAAATAAATAATATAAACCTGAACTAAGACAGTATAATACTACCTGTGGTGTTTATCTCCCTTGAATATTGAGAGTATTTTCCCAATAATTTTTTCTGCCACGACAAAGCTAAGGAATTATTCTCTCATATTCAGTCTTTAAGTCTCAGTATGTGGTATATACAGCAGCCTTTATTCTTTTATTAACACTGGTAGTTTTGGGTGTAAATCAGTGACTAGATCTTGTAAATAGGAGTGGTTGTTTATTGCACGGATCTTACATGAATCTTAGTTTTGTTTGTAGACTGACTGAAGTCTCTGCCTGTGTGTTTTTGTTGTTGCTTTGTTTATTTCCCAGACAGGCTCTCAAACTCTGGCTGTCCTGGCTCTCACTATGTAGCCCAGACTTCTGCTTTCTGAGTGCCAGGACTCAAGGCGTATGCTACCACACTTGGCTGGGATTTACCTTGATGAAATTGTATTGTGTCTGTTTCTTTTTTTTTATTAAAAAATAACTAATTTTCCCCAGTCAAATCAGATCATAATTTTCCCTCCCTCCCTCCTCTCCCTCCAGTTCCTCCCTCAACCTCTCTTCATCTTCACCCATTCACTCCTCCTTTTTCTTCAGAAAAGTGCAGGCCTCCTATGGGTATCAGCCAGCTATGCTGTCAGCCAGATATAGCAAGTTATAGTAAGACTAGGCCCCTCCTCCCCTATTAAGTCTGGAAAAGGCAACCCAGTAGGAGGAGAAGGCCCAGAAAGCATATAACAGAGTCAGAGACAGCCCCTGCACCCTCTGTTAGGGATCCTACAAGAAGTCCAAGCTACACATTGTAACATATGTGCAGAGGGCCTAAGTCAGTCCCATGCAAGTTCTCTGGGTGGCAGTTCTACGTAAGTCCACTGGAATCAGGGGCATCTCTGGGAAACCTAGTACAGTAGAAGCTCCTAGGACTCCATCGGAGTGAGCTTATCTAAAAGACTTCTGGCAAATTGATGATACAGAGTCTGAATGTCATCTTCTGTAACCAGGCAAGACTTTCAGTGAAGGGATTGGGACCCAAGCCTAACCACATAACCTCTTATCTACAATGTACTCTGGCTAAAGATATGCTGGGACAAAGGTCGCACAGAAATTATGGGAGATTTCAACCAATGATTGATCCAACTTGAGACCCATATTATGAGAGGGAGCCCACCCTTGACACAGCCTGGAGAGTCAGGACCCAGATGCTGGGCAGCCTAGGGACCTCAGATAGAAGCAAAAATGAATTGTCAAAAAAAAAAAAGAAAAGAAAAATACAATGAAATGATTCTCAATGATGTTCTGCTATACTCATAGACAATTGCCAACCCCGTTGTCATCAGAGAGGCTTCACCCAGAATCTGATGGGAACAGAAGCAAAGACCCAAACCAAGCATTAGGCAGAGCTGGGAGAATCCTGTGGAAGAGAGGAAGGAAGGATTATGGGAGGCAGAGTGGCCAAGGACATAACAAGAAAATCCACAGGATCAAGTGACATGGGCTCATAGAGACTCAGAGACTGAATCAACAATCAGACTGCTTGCTTGGGATTTCGTCTTTTTCTTACTTTTCATTTTCACGTACACATCCTGGTGACTTTTGCATGTGACAGCAGCCATGATAAAGGAAAGAAATTGGATGCCTTTGCAAAGCAACATATTAAATTCTTGTAGCATCAGCATTCTAAGGAAGAAGATTCTTAAAAGTTCAACCATGTCCAGAAGATGGTCACTTAGAAGTCTATTGACCTGTGGTGCAGAACTAAGGTATAGAAACTATTGAGTAGGCCCTGGCTTTAAAGACAGACAGGAAAGACATTTCTTTACACTTGATCATTACTTCAATTACTACAATTATCAGAATGATCTGTAAATGGGAACGTGTGTGATTGACAAGCTTAATGGTTGCTCAGCATCTCCAGTCTTTGGCTTTTACAGAGGATGATAATTTACCTAATTGACTTCATTTTCTACAGTGGAAGTATGTGTTAGTGGTTTTGATGTGGAGGAACATCTGGGTAGGTATTTGTTCAGGGCCAGACAGGCATTTGCTTCCGGTTGCCATTAGTGGACTTGGCTAGTTTACTGAGTAATATCAAAACAATTCCAAATCACATATTTCCACCTGACATTGGTAATTTTTTTCTTCCATCCCCTTCTGTTTCAGAGAACTGATCATCCTTCCGTTATGTATCTTGAAAATGGGAGCGGCTTACATAAGAACTTTAATGTGTAGCTTACTCCATCAAGTAATTTGCTGATTAGTGTTGAACTGCTATAGAAACCAAAGAGAAAACAAATGGGCCTTCCATCTATTTATTTATTCATTTAAAAAAAATCTCAGAATTCATCCTGTGTAACGTGCCATTTAGTTTGAGCTCAAATCTGTGGGAGTACTGTAACGCTCCCATTATTCTATTGACTTGGAAATGCAAGTCTCTGAGACTACATAATGATCCTGGCGTCTAGAGTTCAGTCTGCTTTTTTACATCACAAGAGGTACATTTTGTACATGATAGATGGGTCTGAAACTCACTGTGTTTATGGTGTGTATGTGCACACTGAGCTATAGCCAGCAACATTTGCTCATTTTTCTAAAATTTAAGTACTTTCCCAGATAGGATATTGTTAGGGAATTTAGGAATTTGAAAAAATATGATCTATGCATTCACCTCCAAGTTATGTATTGAGTGATATGCCACCCTGCTTTGGCACAGAGAGTTTGAAAATACAAACAATTGTTCTTCTGCAGTCTGGAGGAGATGCACTGTCAAGATCAAGTGGTGCCTAGGGAAGGAATCTACTCTTCTATTTTGGTGTTTGGGGAAGATTGAGAGGAACTTGATCTGGGATGGACTCTTGAAGGTGGATGAGGTGTGCACTAGGGAAATAATGCTTTGTAGGCGTAAAAATACCATTGAATAACTTGTGTGTCTGGTTTTACTCCTTTTTAGAACATGTGTTGTCTCATATATTCTTCATAGCAACTCTAAGAGAAGACTCTTAGATAAGGAAATTGAAGCAGGAGGGTGCTTAGCAATGACCACGCAGTTCATAAGGCAGTCTCAATTCAAAGTTCAGATCCATACAATCTGATGTGCCTGCATGGTGTGTGTGTGTGTGTGTGTGAGAGAGAGAGAGAGAGAGAGAGAGAGAGAGAGAGAGAGAGAGAGAGAGAGAGAGAGAGAGAGAGGGAGGGAGGGAGGGAGGGAGGGAGGGAGGGAGGGAGGGAGGAGAGAGAGAGAGAGAGAGAGAGAGAGAGAGAGAGAGAGAGAGAGAGAGAGAGAGAGAGAGAGAGAGAGAGAGAGAGACATCCCGGCAATAATACAAAGAGTGTTAATGTGTGATGCAGTGTAGAAAGATGGAAAATTACGGGGATATGGGAAGTGAAATGATTCCTTAATTCGTGAATCTGGCTAAAGCATCTCCCCAGGTGAGGAAGGGGACTTCATGCACAATTAATAATGCTATGCAAAGAGTCTATGTTGAGACAGCATTCCTCACATATGAAGGTATTTTTCAGATGGCATTAAGGTGGCAATATGCAGAAGGACTGCGTGTCTGGAGCCTTGAATGCAGTAGCCTTACTTCCTTCGCACATAGGTTTTAGAAATCTCACAAATGAGACCATTACCTTTTGTTTATGGCGACAGTACCTGTACTTTTCATAGAACACTTGTGGTAGAGACTGTGTGTGGTCATCCTACTCAGCACCTCGGAAACCACCAGAGATCTTTCAATTCCCTAACAGCTCTCTAAAGATAACATTTAAACCCACCCAAACCATATATGTGGTCCTTGTAAAGTCAGTAAATCACAGTTCTCCTTTGAGAAGCCCACAACTGTGCTCTTGAGTATGTGTGTCCCATCCCCAAGCATTCTTCTCACCCTCATGCAAAATTCATGTTAAGTCCTTCTTAATAAACTTCCAGCACTGCTTCCTTCGGACTCATCCTGAATTGCATTCTTGGGGAAGTCAAGGATCCCACTTTTTGTGGGGGAGAAGAGGCATCAGTGGCATCCCTGCAGCTACCCCTGTCATGGTACAATACCTGTCTCCCAGCAATACGATCCCAGTGCTTAAATGGCTGTGTAAGCAGCACTAGCGTCACATCACAGTACATGGTGTAGTTACACTGACTGAGAAAATTCAGATACAGGGAGACTAATTTCACCCAGAATTCTAGGGAATGAGAGAGGGAGCTACTCTTTTCAAGCAGCATTTCTAAGTATATACTTGAAGTTGGTATATATTTATTGATATGAATGGAAATATGTCTCATCAGACCAAATGGGTTTCCCCTATTGTATCAGAAACACCCTTTTGCTCCTACTTCCTCAAGTTCTTGCTTGGTCTGTGTTAACCTCTAAGGCCACGCCCTCCTCTGAACTCTATTCTCAAGCTTCGTTTAAAGCAGGATTCCAGCCTGTGAATCCCTCTGTGCCTTTGTTTCTCTTGGGAGCTCCCTCATCTCTCCCTCTCCTTTTCCTTTCTTCTTCCCTTTTCCTTCTCTTGTCTTATAGTCATAACCTCTCTGTTGATCATAACCACATCCCTCTGACAATAAAGCTCGTTTCTACATACAAACAACTTTAAGCATCTCCTGCTATCCGTCACTTCATCCATAGAAATCTGCCGCCAGATAATCGGGTAAATTCATGCCATAGCAAATCTACACAAAAATAGTTGTACAGGATCTCGTGTAGTTTAGGCTTAAACTCACTGTTTTGTTGTGACGATTTTAATAGCAGGTCCTCTGTCTCCACCTCCCAAGTACTGGGATTACAAATTTAAAAATATTCTTTAGGTGATAGATATAATTCAGTCAGTGGAATGTTTACTTAGCATCCTCAGCACCACATAAAACTGACTGTGGCCTCATACGTGTAATCTCAGCATATGGAGGTAGAGGCTGGAAATCAGAAGTTCAAGGTTGCCCTTATGTATAAATGGAGTTTCAGGCCTGGGTTACTTGAAAGGTTGCCATGAAAAAAGATTCTCTTATTTCATGACTTTTTCAGTTGTCCTAGTATAACAGTAATGCTTAGACAATACAGTACTTGGGAGAGTTGATACTGTACATTTAAGATTTCATCATCATTATGCACATATGCATATGTATCATAGCATGGGTATAGATTTCGGGGAACAGCATTGTGCAATACCCTTTTTTCTTCCTCCTCCATGTAGGTTCTTGGGAACACAGGCAGGTTTTCTAGCTTGTATTGTTTGATGACAAATGCCTTTACCTGGTTACCTCCCTCATCAGCCCTCACTTGTTTATTTTAAATAATGTTCTTTTTTAAACCTTTGTAGTTAAACTTTCCTACTTCCATAATGGAATAGATATTATAAAATATAGAATTGTGATACTCATAGAATAAAGGTCTCATATGGAGTATGGGTTTATGGGGTCTGTATAGCAAATTGGTCTGTTGGACTTGATCGGAACGACAGATTTTTTTTCTCTTTTGTACTGATGTAGGAAAGAAGGTGCCTGAGGGAATAGCCAAATGATAATCTCTTTTATCTTATTGTGAAATAAGATGATCTGATGGTCAGAGGAAAAGTTTTTATTAGGCTTTGGAAAATTGTCAAAACTATAAGAGAAAAGAAAAGTAAGAGGAATCTGAGCTATAGATTCCAGGGTCTCTGGGCAAAGTCTTTACTAGCTGATGTTGAGGGCCCTATAAGTCCATGTGGGCTTAGTGTCACCTTAGTGTCACCGTCTTCCCAGCAACTTTCAGACGTCTAAGGGGACAGCACCAAGCATAACCAAATCTACCAGAGGCCAATGTTGGGGGCTTCACAGTGAAGGAGATAAAAGTACCGTAGAGAGAGCATCTATCTAGAGCCAGGAAGAGGAGGAACTGAAGCCTGGAGGAACCTGTGAAGGCCTAAGGAGTGAAAACATTGTTTAAGGATCTGAGAGTCGGAGGTCAAGAGTAGAACAGAAAGGTTGGAAGTTTTACAAGAGAGCAGATTCTACCCCCAGTTCACGATCCAGGGTCTAGGAAAGAAGGCGAAGTGAATGAGGTCTTGGAACTCCATGGACCATAGCATTGCCATTGATGTGGTTGATGGAAGGATTTTAGTTATGTGGGAAAGTGCACTAGAATCCCCCAGTCCTGAAGTTACTCAGTGATTACAACTAATAATTGGTGAAGACCGAAGAACCGTGCTGGTTGACCCAGATAATTAGAAAATATTTTTTTGAGGGGAAAGAAATCATGATAATGAACATAAAGGTGAATGTTGTGGGTCTTGAATGGGATCAAACTAGCAAATTGAGCTCTCATAGTCCCGGAAGCACCAGACATGAGCTTGGGACCAAAGGGGCACAAACTCCAGGCTGCTTGGCAGCAAGAGTGTGGTTGTGTGTTGTTGCTTTGCAGGGTCTCACTTGGAGGTGATCAAGGAACCCCAAGACCTGCATTGATCTCTCTATTTTGCTTTTCCTTGTGTGAATTTTAAAAGTCTGATTTAAATACAAAAGCTGAGAGATTCTAACAGTGCTGTTATTAAGAATCCCGTTTTAAGATTTGGTGGGTAAGGGAAAAGAAGGATCACACAGCACAATACTGGATTTTGTTTGTTCTGTCCAAACCTTGGGTGTTGTGAAAAAAATATGAGCGTAGGACCCAGGAATTTTGCTTTACAGATAGTCACAGTGTTTGGGGTCTATTATAAAATACAGGTATCAAATTCAGCAACCCGACATGTCTTATGAGTCTAAAATTCATTTATTTTTAGGTGAGTTCTTCTATTTTAAGACACTGTCTTCCATTAGCTCCTTTATTAGTTATGTTTCCATTGCTGAGATGAAACATTGTGACCAAGGCAGCTTAATAAAAGAAGGGGTTTATTTGGCTTATGGTTCTAGAAAGATAAGATGTCATCATGGTAAGGAGACAAAATCAAACGACAGTCATGGTGGCTGTACAGCTAGCTGGCAGCTCATATCTGCAAGGAGAGCGGGAGGGTGGGGGTGGGGTGGGGGCTCAAAACGGTTTGAGTCCTTACATTCCCAGTCCACCTCCAGTGTTATGTTTCTCCCAACAAGAGTACATCGCCTAAAATCACCTAAACCTTCTCAAAGTGCCATTAATATGATACCAAGTATTTAGATGCTGAGACGTCATGAAACATTACTCATTCAAACCATCACACCTCCCTACTATTCTTTGAAGTTTTCAAAGTTATTATAATCGTTATTTTTGTTATTGTTATTGTATTATGTATTCCTGCCTGGCTTTAAATTTGCCCACACCTGTCATTTTTCTACCGTTCTGAAGTAGTTTACTTAAAGGTGAAATCTTGGGACTCTTCCGGTTCTCCGTTATATGGTTCATGAGGAAAAGGGTATAAGGTACAATGATAAATTTAAATGCAGAAATGGCCCCATGAATGATTCCAATGATAGGAATAAAGCCCAACTGTAAGGCTTGGGCAGGTTAAACATTGGATGACTTTTCTAGGATGGCCTTCTGGGACTGCTGAGGAGAAATGTCTTTCCTTGACAAATCATATCAGAGGAATCGAACCAGTAATTGAAATACTTTATAGAGCCCAGTTTACACTCCTGACTAGAAGCACGTCACACCATAGTCCTTGAATAGACGATAACAAACACGTCAACTTATCCAACACTCTCTGACAAAGCTCTTTAACATACCCACAGTAGAGCCTAGTCCAAGTTTATGAGGACATCCCCCCGCCCCCACCCCAACAGGAGTCTAGAGCTTCAGGCATTTCTCATGTCAACTACTTGTATTTTCATTTCTGCAGTATATCATTTGCCTGCCTTACAGCATTTATTAAGTACAGCACATTCCAGCCCTATTCTGAAAGCCACTTAAGCTTTGCACTCTGTCCACCCTGTCCCTGCCACCAGTTTTGGCCTTACCCATTTTAGAGCCTTGGGCTTAATCATCCAAGTCTGCTTGTACTGGATTGTATTCCTTAGAGTTCTGCAAGCTCCCAAGTGAAACTGATTAAGATTTTACAGGCCTGGTGATTTTCTTCCTGGTATTCACCCAAAAACACGCTTTAGGTCAGGGAGCTGATGAATCATTTTGCAGGGATTTTGTTTTCTGTTTCATTCTTGAAAAATGAGGTATGGTCATGAACATGGGGGGCTGTCCCCTATTATTACGAGGACATTAGGACTGTAAAGTAAATTGTCAAAAGTTAGCTTTGGTTTCTAATAAATGTAAGACATTGATTGTATCTTTTAGAAATGCATCTGAGTTCTCCAGAACACATTCATTGATATGAAATTCCCATTAATTCTAGTGCATGAGGCCCAGTGTGGTGATGCATAAATGTTCAAGGGTCAGTGTCAGAAGTCTGACTGGGTTACTTGATCTACAAGCCTAGCTTGAGTTCTCTGAGATTCTGCCTTAACAAATTCAACAACAACAAAAGTAAGCAGAAAAATCTGGAGTTAGGCTAAGGTTACTGGGTTACCACTGCTGTGTGACTGGTGGTATCATGGGGGCCTTCCACCAGACCGTCATATAAGACCTGGTGGGTGTAGCTGTGAATACTCTGTTATTTCATTTTGTTTTATTTTTGTTTTGTTTTTCCTGAAAAGTGAATGAAGCTGATTGTGTAAGCTACTTTTTCGCTGTTGCCCAGCTAGTAAGTCTCGAAGCTAGCTAGCTACAAGACTCCTGCTACTCTGTAGCAGGCTCCCTGACTGGATGAAGACAGAGGAACAGATTATGGCTTCATTTGACATTTATACATTGACTTGAGTGAAAAATTAGGTCAAGTACTGTTGGTTGAGTACACAGGGTGTTGTAAATCGATTCAACTTGGAATTGTATATAATCTTTGGCCAGGTGCCTGGCTTCTGTCATATAGAACTGCTGGATTAGGAAGGGTAGACTGATCAACAAGAATTTTATTGCTCTATAGTATATTCCCATTGTATAAGCAAATGGATCATGAAAGAGTAAACTCACATTGGGTCTTAGTGTTTAATTTTTTCTCCCAAATTGAGGCATGAGCGATGTGGATATTTTACCTCTTGAAATTTGATTTTCAAAGCTGGGCTTTGGGTTGGGGTTCAGCATCTGCCTTTGCTCAGGCCTTCATCCTTCTGCATGCATTACATCCCACGAAGACTCGCTCTCAATCCACTACTATGACAGGGTCCTATTTAGCTTTTTTCTTGTTTCCATCCTAAATATTGTCTACTAGAATAATTTTTGAGATAATTTTGCCTTAAAAAGTCATTATTGTGATCCTTACTTACAATTTTTTTTTTTGCACCCAAGAACACACTCTCACATACGTTTATATCTCATTCTTGAATTAGATAACTACTAGAAAACTTATTGATGTTATGTGGAGCTGGGAACATTAAGACGAGAGGCGACAAGTGTGTCCCTGCTGACACAACATGAGTGGATTGTTCTGGGTCTTGATTATGTATGTAGTACATATGTGTTTTGTGCATGGCAAAATGACACAGAACAACACATACTTTGATTTCTGTTTCTTGGTTTTGGTTGTCTGCTGTGTGCACGTAAGATATAAATAGTAAGGAAGACTTTGTGGAAGATCTATGAATCTGTACATGCCTTGCAGCCTTGGGTAAATCATTATTATTTACAAGTTAAAAGGGAATGACTGAGCTTTCTACTGCTCAAGTTCTTTTCTACCATGTTCATTGCTTGGTATTGTACCTCTTATTAGTCACCCATGCCATCTACTTTGATTGTTATGCTTAAATATGAATCCACATTACCATATTTGGCTTCTTGACTTAGTAACTGAATAGGAAAATGTCCTTTATGAACAGTACAACTCGTTCAAATAACTAATATTGTACGAGTCCTGTGTATCATGCACTAAGACAGTTATTCATACTATAGATATAAATGGACATGGATTTTGGACCTCAAAAGATGTGCAGGCTTGTTGAAAGAGGTAGAAAAATGAACAATATATTTGTAGAGGCATCAGGGTTCCTGAGAAAGGAGTTGAGAAATTGTTAACATACAATTAATTTTTTTTCTGAAGCAATGCAGTGCTCAGAACTGAAAGCATTTGTTTGTTATATATAATGGTTTTAAAGACTAAATAAGGAGGAATAATTTTGTTAGATGCATCCACCATCTCATTAGTTGTAAGTAAAATGACACTTTTGCTAAAGCACTTGTGGGGAAATGATATTGAAGATAGATGTTGGGCTTGAGAGCACAGCTGAGTGGCAGTGTCTAGTGTGTATAACATCCCGAGTCCAATCCTCAGCCACATGTACATACAATTAAATTTTTGAGTGCTGTATTAGCTACAGAATGTCCCCTCTAATATGGAAGAAGACTTGGGGAAATGTAAGATCACTGTAAAGAGCCTTCATGTATTGCTGAAATGAAAAGACCTGCCCAAGTATCAACTGGGAGAGTAATATGTTTTCAGGAAAGATTACAAAGACCTGCAATGTCCAAATTCACACCTGAATGTTTCCTATGTCATTAAAAAAAATTAACTGTCTTGTCTGTGTGGGTCGTGTACTTGTGGTTGTATAAATAGATGGCAATGTGAGGTTGGACTCTCTCTCGCAGTAACTTAAGGCTGTTCTCTTTTCTGTGTCTTTGCAGTGTATCCTACTCAGTACACGTCTCAGAAGATTACCCAGGTATGCTTTTCCTTAAAGTTTTTATTCAAGATTTTTGACTATTTTGATATTCTGGAGATTTGAAATATGCCTACATGCATGGAACCATGAAGCACTGGCAGAGAAGGTGTAAAGCCAGTGATTATGAGATGCTCCAGAATCAAATGTGATTTCCTAACAAAGGCATTCTCACGGACTCCCAGGGTAGCTTCACTTTGTTAAAAAAAATTAAGTGTTCACTTTAAACACACAAAAATAATTAATCTCTAAAGAAATGTATGACAATATCTTCATGCCAAATTATGAACTGCTTATTTCGTAAAGCAGACTTATGCAGACTTATTATTGTGGCACACATCTTTGTTCTCAGCACTTGGGAGACAGAGGAAGATGCATCTCTGTGAGTTTGAGGCCATCCTGTTCTACATAGTTTCAGAACAGCAAAGGCTACAGAGAGACCCATTACAATAAACAAAAAAATTTTACATGCCCAAATGAGCACACCCACAGAGAAATGATTCAAAGAAATTACTATTAGGTATGTTTTCCACATGAAAGCACAGCTAGACCAGTTCTGAGAATCTTCTAATACTTGTAGTGGTGTAGAGTAGTAAACCAAGCGGACCCAATGCTTGGCTCCCTCTGGTGGCAAAGAGGTAGTACTTAGGAGTTTTGGTTTTGTTTTGTTTTGTTTTGTATTTTCCTCACTGTATTGGAGTGGTGCTTGGAAATATAGCTGTATAAAAATTTAAGTACTTTAATTTTTATTTCTATAATATCCTTATTTTACTTTATGTGTATCCGTGTTTTGCTCACATGCATGTATGTTCACCATGTGCATGCTTATTGGTTTTCCTGGACCTATTGTTGTAGATGATTGTGTGTTATGGATTGAGAGCTTCACCACCGACGTCTCTGCAGCCCCGAAATGTAAAATTTCTTAAGAAAACATTGGCGTTTTATTTTGTGTTGGAGTGAGTTTGTAGTAAGTTTCCAACATAATTTTATTTCCACAAGATAACAGAATTTAAATACGTATTTGATCTACTTGCTTAGAATAGCTGTGATTTTGCTGAGGGAGAAACAGATTTGTGTATTCTGGTTTAAATGCCAAGGCTGAGTCTTGAATTGTTTGACACATCTGGTACATCACATACACTGTGCTGCAGAATGTGGGTACCAGGTGCTTCCAGGTGTACAGGTGAATCTAATTCCAAATGCCATTACAGGTTACAGGGGAAAAGCAACAATCATGATACTCATCCTTAGAGGATACGTGTGCTGAAGAAACCAAAAAATTCTTCGTAGGGACATGGCATTGGTGACAGACAGTCTTCACCTTACCTCAGGCAGTCGTTGCTTCTGAGGAAGCTAAATTAGTGATTTTCTGGGGCTTCACAGTGACAGTTTCTGCAAAGTATTTTCCCTCTTATTAAATTTTAATCCAGCTTTATTCGAGGTTTGTTAGTTAATATGTTTCACTTTTCCAGACTGATAACATTACATAAAATTATGTTTGCTTTTCTTTCCTAATACACACTCCCTCCACACTTTCTAGAACTTCTGGAATAATACTCAATAATAGAAAACTTCGTACTTGGCCTCTGTTGTGTGAATTATTTCATTCTTTAGATAATAGGTGCTCTCTGGCACTAAGCACCTTCATGTTGCTTGACTGAACTATACTTTGTTTTATGCTTGGGACCGTAGATTGCAATATGCTAATGGAACCAACTGGTTCTAGATGTGGTGGTAAAGGATACTTAGGGCGCTGATGGCTTTCCTGCCATAATTACGGATGTGTTTTATCTCAGCTATTTTCTTTTAACTATATGTTCTTTTGAAAAGTCATTATGTTGTTGAAATGTTGTACTTAAAAAAGTATTTTATATTGTTTGGCTTATTGTTGAAAAAAAAAGTTTTACACATCCCTGTTTTTTCCTCTCCCTTCTCATGTGTGTTGCTTATATTTCTTCTTCTCTTCCAATGCTTTGGTTTGTTTTACAGGACCTTTGCCCATTTTTAAAATTCTCTCAAACAAATAGCTCCTTTAACTCTTATTTAAATTACTAAAGATTCATTATTGTTGGTACCACCTCCACTAATTCTGTCTGCTAATGTCTGTGGGCTTATTTAACTATCTTTTGAGGATGCTTTGGCCTAAGGATTAGCTGATCATCTAATCCTGTTATATTGCTTTCTCTATGTTGTGGTTATAGGGTTTCTCTATGGTGCATGAACCCACATTGGCCCCTCAATCAGGAGCAGTGTGCCACACACACTTATGTCCCTAGGGGCAATTCGCAGTTTACACTTTTGTTCCACTAACTTGTACCTTCAATTAACACTCATAGTCTGTGTCTATGACATGAAGATTTAAAGGCATTTGTGGAATAGAGCGCATGTAATGACATAGATACAAGGTCACGCTTTAAAATCAAGTGGAAATAAATGTAAAGTAACATTTTGGCTTCTGTGAGTCCTACAGTGCACTTTTCATTTTTGGTGGTGGATTTAAAAGGGCCTGTGTATGATGGCAAGTCACAGGTTGGCTCTGCTAAGACCAAACTGCTCATCTGTACTTCTCATGTTTTCTCACCTAAATTAGCCACTGGTTAATTTCTCTCATCTCTTCTCCATTTTTCTGTTTGATCTGGAGGAGTGGGGTGGTAATTTCTGGATTATTTGGTCCCCAATGGTTCCAGAGCTCTGACTTACAAATGACATACTTGAACATTATGTATTCTGTGATTTGGCAACTTAAGTGAGAATTGAAATCCTAACACTCTAAGTAGAGCCCTTAACATGTAGTTGTTTTTAAAGTTGACAAGAATTTATATCTTGTAATATGCTACAGTTTTTGAGGGATCATGGTCTCCATATTTAAAACACAATTTAGTGGCAAAGTATTGGCTTTTTGATTCAGAAAAATTCAAGTCTTACCACTCAATAATTATTTAATCAATTAATTGCTTGAATAATTTGAAAGAACTAATTTCCTTTAGTTTTAGTTTCCTTGTCTTTAAAAGAGGATAATAGTTGGATGTGGTGAAGGATGCTTAGGGCACTGGTGGCTTTCCTGCCATAGTTATGGATGTACTTTATCTTAGCTTTTTTCTTTTAACTATATGTTCTCGTGAAAAGTCATTATGTTGTTGAAATGTTTATTTTGTTTAATATTTTATTTTCTTAAGGAAAAAATAGTAAAATTTTAGAAACAATTCAGAGAAAATATCCAAATTATAATATAAAATCAATATAATTATTTTATCACCCTTTATCTTGTTACTTAGTAACAATGAATGGAACGACATGACTTAAGTGACCCTGTACTTGAAACTGAGTAAAATCAGTAAGAACGTCTTTTCTGTAGCTTAACTTCCTCATTCCAAGATGCTTAGAAGGTATGGAAACGACAGTGTTCTGCTGAGGAGAAACAGAAATACTCTTACGGTTAACAGCCTCACATTCCCTACAAAACATGTACCTAAAAACCTGTCTCCATTGACCTAGGCAATCTGCATATGTTACAGTTGCTTAGCTTGGTCCTCTTATGGGACTCCTAACAGCAGGAACAGGGCGTGTCTCTGACTCATTTACTGTTCTGGGATCCTCTTCATTCTTGCCAGTATAGGGAGGTGCTTAGTTTTACTACAACTTGATATGTCATGTTTTTATTGATATTCATAGGAAACCTGCCCTTTCCTGGGTGGAGACAGAAGAGAATGGGGACTGGGGAGTAGGAGGGAGGCATGGGGGGAGAGGGTCTGGGAGGAAAGGGTATGGGAGGAGGCTGTGGCCAGGAAGTAAAAATAGATGAATTAAACAAGCAAAGAACACCTGTCTCCAGAGGTTCAAAGAAGAAAATAAGACAAAGCCTAAACCCTCAAAAAAAACTAAAACCAAATGCAGCTCTCGCGGGAGGAAGTCCAATGAGGGAATTCAAGATGCAGCACCCTTGCTGTCTCATGGAGTCTGTCACCTTAAATGTTGTCCTTAGTCTTACTGATGTCTGACTTTCCAGTCTCTAAACCAAGATGATGCTGTCACCTCTGTGACATAGCTTAGGGAACAAGAGAGAAGATGGATTGATTCATACAAGTAGTGCCGAGCTTATCATCACACTTCCTAATTTTACATCTAAGACCGTAACTTAGGTTAAAAGGAATCTATAGTTGGAGACAGGTTCTTTTTATTACTACAATCAAAACAATTAACACGTGCATCATCACCTAAGCTGTGTGTTAGATCCCCTGGGACCTCCTCATATTACACTGTCATATTTATACCTTTGGCCAAGCTTTCTGCTTCTTTGTCCACAACACCTGGCAACTACCATTCCAATACTACTCCCTGTGTCTTTTCCTTCAACTTCCTTACATTCCGTATGCAAGAGGGCAGCAGTATTTTGTCTCTTTTTGACTTATTTGACTTACCCTAATATCTGTCAGCCTCGCTCATTTCATTGTATAGTTTTTTTCTTCCACATTGGCGGAGTAGAAAACCACTCTAAACATATTTCCAGCAGTTTTCTCATTTATTCAGTTGTTGATGGATACTTATTTACGTGGCTTCCACATCTCAGCCGTATCAAATAATACCAAAGTACAGGAGAATGCAGATTTGCTGATTGCATTTTATAGAGCATGCCCAAAAGTGGGGTGGCTAAGCTCAGTAACCTAGCAGAAATTGACAGGTGCAACAGAAGAGTCCTGATGAACTATGAACAGACAAGTAAGGAGACGGAATCAGTGATCCAAAACCTCTCAACAGAGCAAACAACTCTTTTGAAGAGGAGTTATCGCTAGTCTTTTTCCTAACTTCCAAATGGAATATTCTAAACCTGATGACCTCTTTACTCTGCCTCCTTTCTGATCATAAGAGGTATGGCTGACTTGTTATACTTTAATGAAGAATTAAAACCCGATTCTCTAAAACCCCACATTTGGGTTAGAGTATACTTGAGTCAAAAGCAGAATTTGAAAGTATGACTAATGTAAACTAAGAACTAGTAGAAAAGTATGCTTTTGAAGGCATAATCCTGCCCTCCAGAGTCATGTCACGCACAGACAACAGATTCATCTTTTTGAGTCAAATCTCTCTGCCTTCTGATACTTGAACTTCTATACAGATTTTAAATAAATGCTTTTAGGTAACTTAGAAATGAATTAGAGACTAGTCTTATTTTATTGAAAGGTCCACTCTTATTTTATTGAAAGGTCCACTTCCATAGACAAATCCTTTAAGTTAAGTTAGACAGCATATCCCCTGACACTTTTGTGGTCTGTGGATGACGTGGCTGTCCAGTTTGTGGATCCCTCTTCCCTCCCTCTAGCCGGGAGCCACCTGTTACTTCTGTTGCTCTATTCTTTCCCCTGCTTTCATTTGTCCTATTGTTTGTTTTTTAAAAAAGTGTCTTCTGTTGCTGAGGATGGTTTGGAATTTTTATCTTTCTTGTCCCTCAAGTTCTGGGAGTACAAGCCTTTGCCACCAGCCTTACTCTTAAATGCTCTTTCATTTCTTTTTCTTGTTAGATTTTTTTATTTTAAAGTTTTTTCCATATTTACCACTGCTCCTCCTCTGCTCCCTCCTCCCAGTCCCTCCCAGTCCTCCCTCAGCCTCTCCACACCCCATCCCCTCATCCATTCCCCAAGGAGGGCAAGGAATCCAAAGTTAGTCACTTCTGTCTAGCATATCCAGTTGAAGTAAGTCCGAGTCCCTCATCAAGGCTGGGTTAGGTGTTCCTCTGTAGGGAGTGGGCTCTGATATGTCAGTTCATGCACCAGGAACATATTCTAATCCTACTGCAACAGGATCCACAAACTGCCCAGGTTATTTCACTGTCCTATATCTTTGGAGGGTTTAGTTCCTTTCCATGAGGGTTTCTCAGAGATTATTTCAGAGTCAGTGAGATCCCAATAGCTTGGGTCAGCCATCCTCCTCATGATCCTGATCCCTTTGCTCATATACTCTCTCCTCTCTCTCTCTCTTCAGCTGGACAAGGAGCTCGACCTGGTGCTTAGCTATGGATCTCTCCTTCTGCCTCTGCCCATTCCTGGATGATATGACAATTAGGGTGGTCATTCATTTGATTATAGGGGAAGTCCTGTTTTCGCACCCTCTCTACTATTGCTTGGTGTCCTAGCTGGGGCCATCTTGTGGGTTCTTGGATGTTTCCTTAGCGCCAGGTTTCTTTCTAATTTCACAGTGGCTCCTTCCATCAAGATATTCATTTCTCTGTTCTCCCTCTCTGTTGCTTCTCTCATTCAACCATCTCCTTCTCTCATGGTTGGGTCTCACCTCCCCTTGCTAATTTCCCATTATGATCCCAGTTTACTCAGGAGACCTTTTCTATTTCCCCTTCCCAGGGTGATCCCTGGACGTGTTTCTCTTAAGTTCCTCCTGTTGTATAGCTGTTTGGAGGTTGTGGTTTACAGCCTGGATATTCTTTGCTTTATGTCTAAAATCCACTTATGAGTGAGTACATATCATGTCTCTCTTTCTGGGCTTGTATTACCTCACTCAGAATGATAATCTCCAGATCCACCCATTTTCCTGCAAATTTTAAAATGTCAATTTTTAAAAAAATCTTCATTGTGTAGATGTACTAGAATTTTTTAATCCATTCTTCAGTTGAGGGCATCTAGATTGTTTCCAGGTTCTGGCTATTCTAAATAATGCTGCTATGAACATAGTTGAGCTAATGCCTTTGGGGTAAGAACTTTCTTCCTTTGGGCATATGCCCAATTGTGGTATTGCTGGATCATTGGGGAGCTTGGATTCCCAGTTTTCTGAGGAACTGCCATATTGCTTTTTAAAGTAGCTGTGTAAGTTTACACTCCCACCAGCAATAGAGGAGTGTTCCCCTTCCTCCACATCCCCTCCAGTATAGGCTGTCATCTGTGTTTTTGATCTTAGCCATTCTGACAGGTGTAAGATGGTATCTGAGAATTGTTTTGATTGCGTTTCTCTGGTGGGTAAGGATGTTGAGCAATTCTTTAAATGTCTTTCAGACATTTGGAATTCTTCTGTTGAGAATTCCCTTTTTAGCTCTGAGCCAAATTTTTAATTGGATTATTTAGATTTTTGGCTTCTAGTTTCTTGAGTTCTCTATATATTTTAGAGATTAGTCCTCTGTCAGATGTAGGGCTCGTGAAATTTTTTCCCCATTTTGTAGGCTGTTATTTTGTCTTACTGACCATGTCCTTTGCCTTCCAGAAACTTCTCAATTTCAGGAGGTTCCTTATTAATTGTTTTTAGTGTTTGTGCTACTGGTGTTATATTTTTAAAGTGGTCACTTGTGCCAGTGTGATTAAGGACACTCCCTTCCTTCCTTCCTTCCTTCCTTCCTTCCTTCCTTCCTTCCTTCCTTCCTTCCTTCCTTCCTTCCTTCCTTCCTTCCTTCCTTCCTTCCTTCCTTCCTTCCTTCCTTCCTTCCTTCCTTCCTCCTCCTCCTCCTCCCTCCCTCCCTCCCTCCCTTCCTTCCTCCCTTCCTGCATGTCTTTCTTCCTTCCTGTATGTCTTTCTTCCTGTATGTCTTTCTTTTTTTCTTTATCAATTTGAGTGTAACTGGGTTTATGTTGAGATCTTCAATCCATTTGGATTTGAGTTTTGTGCAGGGTGATAGGTTTGGATCTATTTGCATTCTTCTACATACTACCATCCAGTTATGCCAACACCATTTATTGAAGATACTGTTTCTATTGTATATTTTTGAACTTTTTGTCAAAAATCGGGTGTTCATAGTTGTGTGGATTAATGTTGGGGTCTATGATTCAATTCCATTGATTCACAAGTCTGTTTTTATTTATTTATTTTTTATTACTGTAGCTCTATAGTGTATAGCTTGAAATCAGGGATGGTGATGTCTCCTGAAGTTCTATTATTGAGCAAGTTTGTTTTTTGTTTTTTGCTTTTTTTTTTCAATCTGGGTTTCTTGATATTCCATATGGAGTTGAGCATTGTTCTTTCAAGGTGTGTAAAAAGTTGTGTTGGGATTTTGATGGGCATTGCATTGAATCTGTAGATAGCTTTTGGTAAGATTGCCATTTTTACTATGTTGATCCTACCTATCCAGGAGTGTGGGAGATCTTTCCATTTGCTGATGTCAAGAACTTAAAGTTCTTGTCAAACAGGTCATCTACTTCTTTGTTGAGAGTTACACCAAGATATTTAATGCTATTTTCAGCTATTATAAAGGGTGATATTTCCCTGATTTCATTTTCAGCACTTTTATCATTTGTATATAGGAAGGTGATTGATTATTTTGAGTTAATCTTGTACCCTGCTACATTGCTGAAGGTGTTTATAAGCTTCAGGACTTCCCTGGTAGAATTCTGGGGATCACTTATGTATATTAATCATGTCTGCAAATAGAGATAGTTTGACTTCTTCCTTTCCAATTTGTATCCCCTTAATCTTCTTTTGTTCTCTTATTGCTTTAGTTAAAACTTCGAGAACTATACTGAATAGTTAAAGAGAGAGAGGACAGCCTTGTCTTATTCCTGATTTTAGTGGAATTGCTTTGGGTGTTTCTCTATTTAGTTTGAAGTTGGCTCTTGGCTTGCTGTATATCGCCTTTATTATATATAGGTGTTTTTCCTATATTCCTGATCTCTGCAGGACTTTTATCATAAAGGAGTGTTGAATTTTGTCAAATCTTTTTCACTATCTGAGGAGATGATCATTTGGTTTTTTTTCTTTCAGGTTGTTTTTATGATGGATGACATTGACAGTTTTTATATATTTAACTATCCCTGAATCTCTGGGATGAAACCTACTTGATCATGGTGGATGATTTTTTGGATGGATATGTTGTTGAATTCAGCTTGCCAGTATTTAATTATTTTTGCATCAATGTTCATGAGGGAGACTGGTCTGTAATTCTTTTTCTTTGTTGCATCTTTGAGTGGCTTGGGTATCAGGGCGACTGTAGCCTCATAAAAAGAGTTTGGCAATCTTTCTTCAGTTTCTATTGTATGAAACAGTTTGAGGATTATTGGTATGAGTTCTTCTTTGAATGTCTGGTAGAATTCTTCACTGAAACCATCTGATCCTTTTTTTGGTGGGGGGGGATTTTTAATAACAGCTTCATTTTCCTTGGGGGTTATAGGTTTATTTAGGTCATTTATCTAGTCTTGATTTAATTTTGTAAGTGATATCTGTCTAGAAAGTTGTCCATTTCTCTTAGGTTTTACAATTTAGTGGGGTAAAGGTTTTTGAAGTATGACCTAATGATTCTCTGGATTTCCTGGGTGTCTGTTGTTATGTCCCTCTTTTCATTTCTGATTCTGTTAATTTGGATATTCTTTCTCTGCTTCTTGGTTATTTTGGATAAGGGTTTATCTATCTTGTTGACTTTCTCAAAGAACACACTCCTTGATTCATTGATTCTTTGTATTGTTCTCTTTGTTTCTATTGTATTGATTTCAATCTCAAGTTTGATTATTTCCTGCCATCTACTCCTTCTAGGTGAGTTTGCTTCTAATTGTCCTAAAGCCTTCAGCTGTGCTGTTAGGCCTCTTGTGTGAGATTTCTCTAGGTTTTTCATATAGGCATCCAGTGCTATGAATTTTCCTCTTAACACTGCTTTCACTATGTTCCATAATTGTGGGTATCTTGTATGATTCATTTTTGTTGAATTCTAGGAAGTCTTTGATTTCTTTCTTTACTTCTTCCTTGACCCAGAGGTAGTTCAATTTAGAGATGTTCAGTTTCCATGAGTCTGTAGGCTTTTTGTTATTTTCTCTTGTTGTTGGACTCTTAACTTTAGTTCATGGTGGTCTGATATGATACAAGGAGTTATCCCCATTTTTTTTTTTTAATGACTGAGTCAATTTTAGAGAAAGTTCCATGGGATGATGAGAAAGAGGTATATTTTTTTGTGTTTGGGTGGAAGGTTCTGTATATATCTATTAAGTCCATTTGAGTCATAACATCTGTTAGGTCCCTTATTTCTCTGTTAAGTTTTTGCTAGTAAACCTATCCATTGGTGAGAGTGGGGTGTTGAAGTCTCTCACTATTAATGTGTGGGGTTTTATATGAGATTTAAGCTTTAATAATGTTTCTTTTACATGTGTAGGTGCCCTTGTGTTGGAGGGCATAAATGTTCAGGATTGAGACTTCGTCTTGACCGATTTTTCCTGAGATGAATACGTAATGTCCATCCTAGTCTCCTTTGATTGATTTTAGTTTGATATCTATTTTGTTAGGTATTAGGATGGTGACACCAGCTAATTTTTATGTCTATTTGATTGGAAAGTCTTTCCCCAATTTTTTACTGAGTCAGTGTCTGTCTTTGAAGTTGAGGTATGCCACTTTTATGCAGGAGAAGGATGGATTCTTTTTTATATTCATCATGTTAGGCTGAGTCTTTTTATAGTTGACATGAGTCCATTGATATTAAGGGATATTAATGATCAGTGATTTTCTGTTAATTTTTGCGGTAGGGTCTGTATGGTTTCCTTCTTTGGGTTTTTCTTTTGTGGGATGATCTATTGCTTGTGTTTTAATGGGTGTATCTAGCTCCCTTGGGTTAGTGTTTTCCCTCTAGTGCTTTCTGGAGGGCTGGATTTGTGGATAGGTATTGTTTAAATCTGCTTTTGTCATGACATATCTTGTTTACTCTATCTATGATGATTGATAGTTTTGCTGGGTATAGTAGTCTGGGTTGGCAGCCATGCTCTTTAAGTGTCTGTATAACATCTGACCAGGACCTTCCTGACTTTCATTGTTTCCATCAAGTAATCTGATGTTATTCTGGTGGATCTGCCTTTATAGGTAACTTGACCTTTTTCCTTTGCATCTCTTAGTAATCTATCTTTATTTTGTAGGTTTAGTGGCTTCATTACTATATGGTGAGAAGACATTTGGGTCCCTGTCTATTTGGTGTTCTGTAAGCTTCTTGTATCTTTATAGGCATTTCCTTCTTAAGATTTGGAAAGCTTTCTTCTATGATTTTGTTTAATATATTTTCTGTGCCTTTGAGCTGGTATTATTCTCCTTCTTCAATTCCAGTTATTCTCAGGTTTGGTATTTTCATGGTGTCCCATATATCCTGGACGTTTTGTGCTATGAATTTTTAGGTTTTAGTCTTTTCTTTGATGAATGTATCTATTTCCATTATTGAATCTTCCACACCAGAGATTCTCTATTTCATCTTTTGCATTCTGTTGGTTATGCTTGCATCTATAGTTCCAGTTCATGTCTTTAGATTTTCTGTCTGCAGAATTCCTGTGATTTGTGTCTTCTTTATTGCTTCTATTTCAATTTTTAAATCTTGAAATGTTTCCTTCACCCATTTGATTGCTCTTTTTTTTCTTGGATTTCTTCATTTTCTTTTGTGGATTTGTTGATCTCTTTCAATTTTTCTTTTTATTCTATTTCTTTAAGAGAATTTTTCATATCCCTTTTAAATCTTCCATTATCTTCATAAAGTTGTTCTTAAGGTCATTTCCTTCTGCTTTTTTTGAATTAACATGAATAGGATTTGTTGTAGAACCACCAGATTCTCATGTGTCATGTTGTTCTTTATGTTGTTATATGTATTCTTGCACTAGCATCTGCCCATTGCTTCCTCATATAACTGCAGGATTTATCTGTATCTCAGGGAGGTGATTTTGGTGCCATCTGTTCTGGGTGTGTCTGTATCTCAAGAAGCCTCTCTTGGTCCAGTCTGGGCTCTTGGTCCACTTGGAGGTAGTTCATTCTGTGTCACAGTCATCAGTATTTGGTATAATAAAAGCTGGCTGATTTGGTGTCTCATGGATCCACTCTTAGTCCAGTGTGAGCTCTTGATCCAGAGGGCTCTTGATTTTTTAGGAGTTCTTGATCCAATATGTACTGGCAAGTTATGGTTCTAAGGTACCCCTCTTAATCCAGTAGGTGCTGACACAGTGGGTCTCAGGTGGCAGCTGTTGATCCAGTAGGTGCTGAGGAACTGAGAGTCTCAGGTAGCCACTCTTGATCTATAGATTCTTGAGGAATTCTATGTCCAATGGATGCAGAGGATCAGTGGGTCTCAGGTTGCCGCTGAGGTCACCAGGGTGATGGGGTGGGTTGGGGGATGGGGCACGGTTTTGTAGTTGGTGGTTTCCAGTTAACCAGATTTTACTGGGGCTTTTGGCATATTGGGATTTTTCCCTGCTGGCCTCGATTTAGGGGAGAGATGAGTGGGGGCAGGGTTCCAAGGGCTGTGTCCCAGAGACAGGGTTTAGGAGACAGGGATCTCTGCCTGGACTGGGTGGAGTGTCGCTTGCCTCTTTGTCCAGTGGGTGAAGAGGATCTGTGGATCTCCTTAAATACTGTTTTATTATGCCTTCTCTTCTCAGGCTGTGATGGGATCCAGTATTTTGCTGTTTATGCAAGCAACCTACCTCTGACAGTTCTCTGTTTATAAGAAAAACAGAATTAGTTTTATTAGGTAGCAAATAGCCTCATTTCAGTAAGACTAAGTAGAGTTAAAGAGAAAAGAAATATCTGACTTTGAAGTTGGCCATACTAGCTTTGGCCTAACATTCCAGCACTTGTGGGATCACCTGTGGGAGGTTGGGGGCTCAGGCATGAAGGTCCCATGGTTGTCTTGGACTATGCAGGAGACTGTGTGTAATAGATTTATCCCCCCCTTTAAACCACTGATCTGAATGCATGAAGCTACTGACAGGAGAGAATTCGGATAACTGGTCAGTATCTCTGTACAAATAATTCCGTTTACACACAGTCTGCTTCATGAGATGCATTTACACAAGATCTGCTTCTTGGTTTTGATGAGATGCTACTTAGTAAAATATGAATATATTACGTTATCCCTCATGGTGTCTGAAAATGAAACACACCTAACTTGTGACTAATCAGGGTAATGAGGCCGACTTGGAATGTTTTCACTCTAGTCTATGCCATCCTTCTCTTCCCTCTAGATAACTTAATAAAGCCTTTTTTTTCCATCGAGAGTCTTCTGTAACTAATATATATATATGTACATATATGTGTATATATATATATATAAATATAATTTAATTTCAAGTTTTAAAAATAGTGCATTTGAAAGATAGGGGAACCATAATGACGTAAGTCTGTCAATTAAAAGTCAGATTCTCATAGTACTGACATAATATTGTTACAACCTGTCTCAATATTTTTTTAAAGATAGATTCCTTTAGTTATCTGAGCAGAGGTTGATCCACCTTTTCATTTTCTGAGGGTGTTTTACTTCTGGCACAGCAGCAGTAGATGTGTTTGAGGGAATTTGCCTTTACAGTATTTTGCTCTCACCTTGTCTTACTTTATTTGGTTTGTTTTTGGAGATGGAATCTCATGGCATACTCCTGGATACCCTGGAACTCACTGGGTAGACCCAATGTCTTAGTATTATTTTCTATTTTTATTTCTTACTGTGAGGAGACACCATGACCATGTCAACTCCTATGAAGAAACATGTTTAATTGGATTGGCTTACAGTCTCATATATTTAGTTCATTATCATCTTGGTGAATCTTGGTGGCATGCAGGCAGACATGATACTGGAGGAGTTGAGAGTTCCACATCTTGGTTCGTAGGCAGCAGAAAGAGACTATGTCTCTGGCTGAGCATAGCTTGAGCTTATGAGACCTCAAAACCTACCACCACAATGGCACCTCTCTTCTAACAAGGCCACCTCTCCTAACAGTGCCTTTCTCTCAATGGGCTGAACTTTCAAACACATGAATTATGGGGACCATACCTATTCAAACCACCACAGCCAGGCTAGTCTCAAACTCACAGAGATTGGCCTGCTTTTGCTCCCTGAGTGCTGATATTAAGGGTATGTGCCACTACACCCAGCATATGTGTGAGGATGTATGTATGTAAGTGTGTTTATATTTGTGTGTGTATGTGTGTATGCCATGCATGCATGTCAAAGCCAGAGGACAACTTGTAGGTGTCAGTTCACTGCTTCTAACATATGAGTACTGGGAGTTGAACCCAGGTCATCGAACCTGGTGGCAAATCCCATTACCCACTGAGCCATCTCAATGGTCTGTACTGTGGGACATTTGCCAGCGAGTTGGCAGTCTTATACATGGCCTTTAATCATTAATGAGAAAAGTATATAAACAACAGGGTGTTGCGTTATTATAATATATTATTTGACCATACTTAAAGATCTATCTTTATTGAACAAATTGGTAAATTTATACATTTTTTTACTAGAGACAAAATAATGAATAAGAAATTTAAGGACTTAAAGTATAATTTAGTATTCAGTGTGAAGCACATTTAGATAAAATTAATTTCTAGAAGAATCAGTCTGGTGAGACTTAACAGCAGGTTACCTAACAGCAGAATGGAGGGTGTGGCGTCAGTAATTACTGCCTAGAGTTTCCACCCCTCCATCCTCACTGTCCTTTCCTCACTGATATATATATATGACCACCTGCCTAGAGGTAGTGCTGCCCACGCTGGGATGGTTCCCCCTCAACACTACATAAATTATTTGTCAAGAAAATGCCCACAGATACGTTCACAGATGATTCGAGTAGAGGCAGTTTTTAAACGTGGTCCTTCTCTCATACCTCTAATTTGTGTAAAGTCGACAAATTTAACAAATGGACTAAGCAAAGAAGGCTGGCCTCAAACTGAACCTGATTGTTCCTCCTGTGTCAGCCCCCAAGGATTATTACAAGTGAGTTGCCAGTGTGTTTGTTTTTGTTTTTTTTTTTTGTTTTTTTAAATATCAAACGTCTCTTGGTGATTTCCTCAGCTGAGTACCCTATCTTTTGAAATAAATTGATATTGAGCAGAGTGCTGTCCTGTGATCTGAGCCAAGCAGCTGCAACCAAATGATCGGTTACCTCAGGCTTTATTAGACATGTATGAGGAATAAGGCCTGGTGGAGAGGCCTCCTGTAAACTTGACACTTAAGAGTCAGAGGCAGGACGATGCTGGATTTGAAGGCTACACTGGGAGATCTGTCTTAAACCCTCCTCTCCAACTAGAGGAAAGCATGGTTTTGAATACTGTCTGTCCAAAATCTGTATTCTTGTAAGAAGCTATTGACTCTTTTGAAAAGGCTGTAACTTTGTTTAATTTACACAGTTCACTTTCCTTTTCTCTGAGTTAGTGAGAGCTATTTGTGCCATTTCTGAGAACTGGATTAAGGTGATGAAGACATGTTTATTGCTCTTATAGAGGATATGTAATTATGCAGTGTCTTTTTCATATTTCTTTTCAGACAATACGTATGTGTCAAGTTCAGAAAATGATGAGGACGTATTAGTTACTACAGATCCAATTCCTGTCATTTTCCATAGAATAGCAACAGGTAATAGTAATGCAATATTTTCCTTATCTTAGATTACATTTTTAAAAATTGTTACTTTGGCACTCTGTTTTCAGTATTTCAAACACAAGTTTCTACCTCCCAGAAATATATTTATATAATTTTTATATCTAAAATAAGTTAGTTTTTGAATAATGTTTAAATATGTCAGTTACTCTTGAAAGTATTTCTATCCATCATGACACTAGAGAAACTGAGTAGAGGCAATCTGGGCACTGAAGCTACCTTGAGGTGACTAAGAAGAGTCGAGGAAACCTGTGTGCTTGCTCTTTAATTTACTAGCATTTGTATGCACAATGAAAAAATCGGAAGCCCTTGAATGATCTATTGTCAAAGATATCTCTTAATTTTTTTTTTTTTTTTTACAAAATGGGAGCAAAGCCTACAATGTTTTATCTAGGAACTCATGAATGTTTGGCAAACAATATGCTAAAATCTAAAGTAATTTAAAAAATTCTTTTTTTTCAGAATTAAGGAAAACAAATGATATTAACTGTTGTTTATCCATAAGATCAAAACTTCAAAAGGAAAATGGAGAGGTACGTTAATTTCATTTGATCCAACAATGTTTTAAATTTATCAGGTATTTGGATTTATATCTTACTTATATTTTAGTTGTATATGGTGAATGAAGGAAGACTCATATTTTTTTTGTATGGTTCCAAGACTGACTTAATATTAACCCTGAGGAATAAATTCCTGCTAAATTAATAAAGAAAGAATCTAAGTCAAGTATACATGCCATGTAATTCGTTCTTCATATATAGCAATGTAGGTGACAGAGAAACACCTAAGCCTTATATCACAAGTATGCATGACTATACTTAATAGTGATGGGATTTATGATTCTGTTTATAGAAGATGTGGTCTTTTATGATAAAGTAACATAAACATGGGAGTGGACAGTATATTTCAGTGGTATTTATTTATTAAAAAAAATCCTTAAGCAAGTTTGTCTCATTTCTTTGCTTTTAATAAATTTTGCTTTGATCTCTGAATAGCTATCAGGGCATAAAATAGAGAAAGTTCAATGAGACAGCAGTTACTTGATTGACAGTTATGCTTCTTGGATATTCATGTTACACCATTGGTTTGAGTTTTACCTTTTAACAACTGTGAAAATTACTGCTTGAAGAAAGCTGTTATTGACCAAGACCTGCTAGAATTTGATTTCATCCCAAGCCCCTTCTTCTTAGCTGTCTTATTTGCGGCAAGAACTTGAAATTTATTTATTATTAGCCACATGGATGGATGGTGTTCTGAATGTAAAGGAAATGCTGCTTTTCTCTCTTCTTCTTTTTTTTTGTTTTCATTAGGGGAAAAATTTTACTCATTATGACAGTGATAGAAATACCATCGTGAGTTTTCATGGTACTTCAGATACATGACAGATGTTCGGCTCAGTTAATTAAAAACTCAGACATCCAGTTAAAGCATATTAAATTAAACACTCTTTTGAAATTTGAATTTCCAAACAAATAATTTCAGTATACTGAAGGTCCTCTCTGTATTATGATTCATATTTAGTTGCATAATTTGATTTTTACATGATTGCATTGCAAGTCTCCTCTTTCATTTCATTGCTTTGTGTTGGCAGTAGAAGTGGAAAGCATCTTGGATAAATAATGCCAATGAACTTCTAAATAAGAGTTGAATTAATGTGAGCCTGTCAAACATTTTATCAGAAAAAAGCTGAAATCATAACTGATTAGATGGAATTTTTGATGTTCATCAAATGTGAAGCTGCAAGTATTTACATGACTAGGTACAAACCCCAAGAAAGGTTTATTTCCAATAAACTCTTCTTAAAGAACTCAGAACATCTACAAAGTTATCACTCTTATACCTTTTTGTTTTGAATGTGTACACTGTTGGCACAACATGTAAGATCCCCCCATTATGCCAGAACCTGTCTGTTATGGCTGTTTTCTGGGTTTTTTTTTGACCACTGGTATTATCTTTTTTATCCCTCGAAGGAGTCAAGGCAGAACAGTACAGTGGAGGAAGACTCTGAGGGTGACAATGACTCTGAAGAATTTTATTATGGAGGGCAGGTAAGTACCCGCCTTCTAACACTCAGTTTTAAAGTTTTCACAGTTGTATGGTTCCTAGTGGAAGCCAGAAGCCTACAAGTTGTTCAGGCTTCAGTATGTAAGTATAAAATCAGCAATTTGTTTTTTTCATTTTCTACACCATTTCAGAAATTAAGATTTCCTTTACAGATCTTTTCACTCTGATCGTTCATTTACTATCCTAATTAGTTATAGAGGTTTCACACTTTGATTTTGGTTATCATTTGGCCTTTCACATTGCTGTCTTTATTAGTGAATTTTTGATTAGGATGCAAGCTAATGCTTTTGCTGTGACATTTTATGCAGATATTGTTCCAAACAGCTCTTCCATCCTTTCTCCCCCTTCTGGTCTTCTTTCCTCCTCACATAGTCACCCTGTGTTTTCACCACAGTCTGTATATTTCATTGCCCCTTCCTGTTATTCATCCATCACTCCGGTCATCTACCTCCCCCTCCTTATACACACACATACACACATACACTCACACAAACACACACACACACGCACACACTCACAGACATGCACACATGCATACACACACACTCACCTAGATTTCACATGAAAACAAACAAGTACTGTATGTCTTCCTCAGAGACTTAACAAAAAATATTTTAAATGTTGGTTTTTTTCAACAAAAGTAGAGATTATTAGCTTTAAATTGAAGATAGTTATTTTTTTATCTAGCTTGATTGTTATTATTGAGAAATATTTGTTTTCATTGTGTTGAAAATATATGAGGAAGATTTTTAAACATGTATAAATAACTTGGCTACATGTATATATATAGTTATATTTTTCTCTGGGCTCCCAGCTCATAAATAATTACATGGAGATTTATTATTCATTGTGAAAGCTCAGCCTTAGCTTAGACTTGCCCCACTAGCTCTTGTAACTTAGATTAACCCATTTATAGTAATCTACATTCCATCACGTGGCACTACCTCTCTTCTGTCCTGCACCTCCTTCCCAGCATCCTCTCTGTCCTTGGTTCCCAGCATCCTCTCTGTCCTGTACTCAGAAGTCCCACCCAACCTCTTTCTAGCTATTAGCCATTCAGCTTTTATTACCTCAATCACAGCAATACATTTTCACACAGTACACAAATATTCCATAGCTCATATAGTTAGATAAAATAACTCACAAGATTTTTCTAGAATAATATTTAAAATTAGAATCAAGCATTTAATTTTAGGATATAATCTTATAGTATGTTGTTAGGCTTCTGTAACCTCTTTGATCAAATATCTTTGTATTTTGTGTGAGGGAAGAATAATATGATAAAATGGGCCTTTAAAGATAAAGTTGGTATGGAAAAGAATTCATGTGACACATATTCAGAATAAAAAATTAATACTTGCTAAATCAGACATGTACAAGCAATAGAAATCTGACCATGGTGAATTAGACTTCCTTTCATGGAGTAACAGCTTCGTAGCTGCCGGGCACTTGTCTAGCACAGTGGCTCTCTACGCTGCACAGCACTTCCATCGGTATGCAAAAGAAGCCTTCCACATCTGGTTTTTGTTTACGCTGTTCATTCTTTCAGAGGGGAATTTGCTGCTTTATCTTCCGTTGAGATGTTCATTCTGAATGATTTCCAGAATATCTGGCAATCATTTACTCCTTTAAACATTTGCATTTCTTTATGAAATGAATTAAAAAATGAAAGATGGATCACTAAAAATGTTAAAAGTAGAAAGAGTATCTCGTAGAATGTAACAGTGGAGCCTAAGTTCAAGGAAATAATCCATTCCCCCATTCCTGGCCTTTGGAAGGCATTCTGCATTGGCATATTCTAGCATGCAGATGTGTGCTCAAAATACCTGGTGGAAATAAGAACAGAGTTAGAAGTCATACTGAGTAGAAATGAATGTCACAGGGAGGATTGCTTCACAGTACAGTAAATAGGCCACAATAAGGGAGATGAAGAGAAGAAAGTCACAGTGTTAGTTGTGGAATATTCAAGTATGCCGTAGCCTTTTAAATGCACATTCTGGTGTTTAAAATTTCTTTTTAAGTTTGAGCATGGTAGAAAGAGTCAAAAGATTAGATTTAAGGAAGGCAAATTAAAGTAACATTAAGAAAGACATCGCAGATTGACAATAAATTTTCAACTTGATAAATCACTTCTGACAATAAATTTTCAACTTGATAAATCACTTCTTAGGGACCATGATAAAATTGGCCTTGTGATTCAGCAACTTTATTACTGTAGATTTATGCTTTGGTAAAAGATGCTTCTCATCAACCAACTCTACTCTTTGAAGTTCTTATCAATGATATCTACATTGATCTGCTGCTTATTACTTTACTGAACCAAAGGAAAGATAAATACCAACTTGCATATATAAAGATCAAGAAAGTTGTAAGGAGATGAAGAATGAAATGTTTGAGTTCTTATTGAAGTCAGCACTAATCTTGTATGTTAACAAATGGATCTGTATTTCTAATTCTATAATACATAGGGATGGCTAAATAGGAAAGCATGACATCTGAGAATATATATATGCATGTGTATATATGTAAAATGCTTTTTATACACAGTACCCATATGTGTTCATCTAAGGTAAATGAATAATAAGGAGGCTGTAATTGCAGTGAGAATTTTTTTGAAGTGAATTAAAATATTCCGTTTCTAACTGTAAAACATAATAAACTGTCCTAGCCATGCGTGACTCAAAGAACTTGGTGCAGATGCTCTTGGCTTACCTGTAATGCTGGATGCATCTGCCCAGGTTCTTTGGGTCCTGGTTCCCTGCCTTTCTCTTCACTCAATTCTGAATTATCCTTTTTGGCAGGTGAACTATGATGGGGAACTGCACAAGCATCCACAGCTGGAAGCTGATTTGTCAGCAGTGAGAGAGATCTATGGGCCGCATGCAGTTTCTCTCAGGTAAAAGATTGAGTGTATTATTTCATAATGTATTTTATATGGAATTTTCTGTTAGAGTAACTTAAAGGAAAATTCTTTTCCATGATTGTATTTGGAAATGTTTGAGGAATTTTATTGTCTCTCTGCAGGTGCAAAATGACAGCTTTATGGCATTTTTGGGTTGTTGTTACATATTACTTTAAAATTAAATTAGCTGCAATAAGACATAACTCACTTTGAGAGTTAGTTTTAAAAAGCATCACTCTTTAAAAGTGTAATTAGCTAGGTATGGCGGCATTCACTTATGATAAAGCTGCACCAGGAAGATTGCCAGTGTGAGGTCATTTGGGGCTGTAAGAAAGGTTCTTTATCAGAAACAAAAAAAGTGTCACAATTATTTGCTTTACCAGATGTTTCTCTAAGTCTGGCCACACCCTAAACAATGAAAGTAAGTAAAGCAGTACTACTGCTCCACAGGTCACATGTTCACTGCTGGCAGAGGAGGGGGTCAGAGCAGGGAAAGGGCGGGCTTAATATGTATTCGTTTGAATGATGCTGTGTTTTGGTCTGTAACTAATGTCTGATAATTTTTCTAGCTACTTTATATTGTATTTAACTCTTTGGAAGATCTTTTTTTTTGTCCTTCAATAAGGTGTTGCGTCTTTACACAGGCATCTAGAAGTCAGGCTGGCTTATTTTAGAGTCTCGCCCTTTGTGTATAGTGTAATCTCTATTTCTCCATGGAATTCTAGGCTTCTTTCATAGCCTGACCTCAATTCCAGCCCTCTCCACTGAACACTCCAGCTGGGCCATGCTCCCCAACACTTGCACAGTCACCCTCCTGTTGAGGAGTACTCCCTGAACACCACACTGTGAATGTCAGCTGCTCAAACCCTCCTCAGATTTCAGGGTAGACAACTCAGTCTGGGACCTGTGAATCCAGCCTTTGGCTTTTGCCTCTTGATCAATCTCTAGGTTTTTAAAAATATTAATAATTTACTGATTAAACTGAGCTTTGTGGTAACAGTGGCACCACTGTTTATTTGTTGTATCTTGCTTTGCTTTTTTTAAATTTTGTTTTGTTTTTAATCATTATTCTGGAACTTAACACTGTATGGGTGTGTTCCACACAATAGAGGATTGATTCATAGCAACTTTTTGACTGTTTTCAGTGGCAGCATCTGTAAAAGGACACATTCTCTAGTTGTCACTCTTCAGTGGCATAGCTCTTCTGTAGACAGACATTCCATATTTTGAGGAGCTGAACAAATATTTTTACCTTGCAAGTCTACACTCAGTAATTTATAATTGCCAAATATTTCATTTAGTTTTTAGAGATAACAACTCAATGCCACCTGTAGCCTAAATAAGTGCGGATTTTGTCCCCAAAGCATCTCTCTTATTTTTAGAGATGCAAGAGGCTGACAATGATATAATTACACTTGGTAAATGAAGTTTTTACAGATTCTTAAAAATTATCCAAGTATCTGTGATCATCTTGCAGTTGGTCTGTTGTGTGGTCCAGGTTAAGTATTGTGGACATTTAGGGTGCTGAAAGAATGTGAGGGGATAGGATAGGGGTACCGGTAAATTATCCAACACTGTGGACCCTCTTTTCCCTATGGTAGTGGGATTTTTCTAGGAAACTTAACACTTTTATTCTGAACACAGTAATCTCCCCACTAGAAGAAGGCTATGAAATAGAGTATAATTCAACCTAGAATTCAGCATCCCACCTTTGCCTCAAAACACATATTGTCGCTTAGAGAATTGCTTCAGTAGATGCCTTTTATAGTTATGGTTTTTCAAAAACACATTTCCATATTTTCTGAGCTGTTATATGACTGTGCTAGTTTTGTTTCATTACCAGGTATTTAATTGTATTATTTTGCAAGTCTGGTGAATCTCTATTCGTGTTTTTATATTATAACAACAGTGGTATTGACAATTATAATGTTTGCAATACATAAGTGCTTGGAGTTCCAACCAAATGAAATACATTAAGACAGCTGTGTTTTTCCCTTGTCTAGATTTTTTTCTAGCTATAGAAGATGGTTTCAGGACAAATAATCCCTAGTGGTCTTTTGACATGAAGTGAACCACAGCAAAACTTTTTTTAAAATTTGCTTTAAGTAAATAAAAATGAATTTATAGCCTAGCTTACTTTCTGGCCCGAAACACACTGGGAACTGGGTAGTTAGATTGAAAGCCTTGGAATCTTTCTCAAAGAGTACTAAGTTTATTGAAAGCAGAATGTTCTAATTAGCTGTTCTTTTACTTAATTGAGGCTTATAAGGAACTTAATGGACTTTGAAAAGTAAAAGTACCTTATTATGTACAATAGGCTATTCAGTGTCATTTATTTTTACTTTTTTATATGACATCTAATGAGAAAGGCAGCTAACCACATCTGAGTTCTTTATAAGAAATATAAATAGCTAATTGTCTACGTTGAAGCAAATCCCTTTTAAATTCAGGCTAAATGTAGATATGGAAAAAGTAATAGGTAATAGATTTATTACTAAAATTGACAGTGGAAACTCAATCTGTCCTTACATCAGAACAAAGAGTGGCTACAGGGAAGTGTTGAGATGATTCTGCTGTAGAAGCTTGTGAAAGGGAGATGAGTTAGGTCCTGGAGGATAAATATCTGGTGGTTTGACTAAGTGTGTCTGGTCTTGAATCATGTATGCACAAGTACATGTTTCTCTTGTTAGTGTAGTCTTCTAGTCATGTGTATGAAATAGTGTAGATGAATGTCATTTGAAGACAATCTGAAATGAACAATTCTAGAAATGGAAGGAAATTCTCATTCCTCTGGAAAGAGGTAGTTTTGATCGTTACCTTGTGAAATGTCAAACTTCGATCTCAGATAACTGATCCTTCACTTATGGTGATGACATTTTTTTCATTTTAAAAACCTGGCATGGTTGGAGTGGGCACTCAGCCTCTTACTGTAAGCTAATGTCTGATGCAGCAGGATGCTTTTGGTTTGTGGGAGTATCACATTTTGATCATCTTTAATGATGAACTGCTGGAATAAGCCTTTCTAATTTGATGTTAGGAGAGCAAGAGCATTCTGAGGATTTGATGCTCGAAGGAACAAACAGTTCTAGACTGACAACCACCAGATTGTTACATCCTAAGAGGAAAAAAAAATAAAGCAAAGGGGGGAAAAGCTTAGGCATAATTCAGGATGTCCACTTTCATTTTTCTGGTCCTGTACTTTCCATTTATACCATTTCTAGGAGCTGTTTCCTTTTCTTCACTTACCCCTTTCCTGCCATGTGATTGTATTGTCTTTTCCTGACACCTTTGGTACTTGGCATAGACATACAACAGTCCCGGCCAGTGAGTTGTATGTGTGTATGCTGGAAAGTGTGCCTCTGTGTCTTCTGCATTCTGTTCCCCTTGGCACCTAAGACATGACCATGACCAGCCCCGTCCCTCAGTACCTTGCAGGGAGAAGTATAAATCATTAATGTTGAGTCATTCAGATCTTGAGGATGCTTCATCACCACATAGAGGAGCCTAAAGAGAAGTCTGTCATTCAGCAAAGGAAGATCGATCTTGAACTGCAGCTTTGTAACATCCTATCTAGTATCTCGATTCTCAGCACTCTGAGTTGAGGGAATTAAAAAAAAACCTTTAAGTGAAAATCAGGGAGGTGATGACAGGGCATACACAGTGCAAAGATAGCAAAAGGTTAGTGGTTTCCAGACATACAAATGCAGTTGAGATTCAAGCTTTAGTACCTTGACCATTATGTTTATCTCTGATCCCAAAGCCTGGATGTTCTTCAAGAAAAACCAAGGTTTTTTAACCTGACCACAAAGTCACAACAACTTTCTGTTCTGTCCACTTATGCACTATTGTTTTGTCTCACAAAAGAACGTATCATTCTCTCATCCATATCTAAAGGCTTCTCAGCTTGTCTCTTTGAGAAATTTATAGCTGTGTTGGATAACGGTCTTGGAAAGCTTTAATCTTGCCAAGACTTCATCCTGATGGCTGAGTTTGCATATTTCTTGGCCCATTCACAAACATCTCTCCCACACTGGGCAGAAACACACACTGAGTAGACATGCAGAGACAGACGTGCAAGCTGTGGAGCTTCGGATGTCACAGGCAGGTGTATATCTCTTCCTAGGTGTCTTCTCAAAGTGTCACTGCCTAGTGTTGAAAGTAGAAGCAATCAAATAACAGTAAATGTTTATTTCTCAAGAACCTCTGATAGAATAGTGTGCATATTTGACAGTTAATGAAAAATTAGATATCTAAAATATTTTATAATAAGTATGTTCAGATAATTTGATTGGGTAATAGAACTGTTGTAACATTACAATTAACAAACAGGTTTATAGAGAAAGAAAAGCCAGCATAATAGAATATTCAATAAATATAGTTTATATATTAATATATGTTTCAATGTCTCATGAGCATTTTTTTAGGGGGAAGGGAACTTATCTCAGCTTTCTCTTTATAGTCCCATCAGTGAAGGATTCCAGGACATAAATGCAGTTCAGGAATATAGAGGTAGAAACTGATGCCAACACCATGGAGGAATGCTGCTTACTGGCTTGCTCCCAATGGCTTGCCATCAGCCTTTGGTCCTCCTTCCTCCCTTCTTCCTCCCTCCCTCCCCCTCTCCCTTTCCCTCCCTCCCTCCCTCTCTCCCTTCCTCCCTCCTTCCCTCTTTTGCTTTTTGTTTTTATTTTTGTTTTTGCTTTGAGACAAGGTCTTTTCTTTAGCCCTGGCTGACCTCAAACGCACATAGATCTCCTGCCTCTGCCTCTCCAGTGCTGGGATTAAAAGTATGTGCTACCCCTGCCCAGCTAAGGAGCCTTTCCTGATTGGTTCTATTAAAAACAGGAAGAGAAGTTGACCAGATTCTCACAGTGTCTTCACAAACTTAAAATTATTGACAATAAACATGTCATCCCTTTTTAAAATGCTCATGATTAGATTCAGGGTCTTGGGCGTACTGGGATACATTATATCACTTGTCACTGGGAGCTGTGGCTGTCCTTGGACTCACTATGTAGCACACAGAAGCCTTTAACGCTTTAATTCTCCTGAATGCCTCCACTACAGACACATATCATTGCTCCTGGAGTGTACAGATACGTTTGAATAAGCAGTATCACCTCTTAATATCTTAAAAATGACATGATTTTCAAAATATGTTGACTTTAAAGAAAAGCCCTTTCAGGAGCCAGAAGTCAGGCTGTGAGTCAGAGAGAAGCATTATGTAGCAGATCTTCCCAGACCTGCCATCCCAGAGTAAACCGAACACATTAGATTATTTTTCGGTAATTTCCCTCATCTCAAAACTTAAGGGGAAAAATCAATTTCAATTTGGTGTGGTATTTTCACAGAAAATAAATTGAAGCTATAGACAAAATTGTTTTGTCATAAACCTAATCCCACATCCAGATCACAGTCACAGTTTGAATTGCTTTCATACATCAGCATTCAACTCGATACTGCATTTCTGTTGTTGATCTGAGCCTTGGAAAGATATTTGGATACGTAAGTGGTCTTGGTAACTAGGTCACAGCATCTGGACAAACTGTAATCACACTTTGTGTCTCTCAGTGGGAAACATGAAATTACTGGCGTTATGTAAAAAGGGCTTCACCACCACAATGAGTTTGCACATGCACAGTGACATTTGTGAGCTCTGAATTATGGCATAAAAACAAAGAAACAGTGTAACCATTTTGAGATATCTGCCTGTACGACACTGCTAATTGCCTCCTTAGAGTAATGTACTAGAGCTTTGCTAGGGTGAAGAAGGCCTGTACCCCAGGATTTCACTTCCTTTAGAAAAACATTTCATATTACAAGTAACTAACATGAAAAAAGCTAAATTTTTAATCAAAAAAATCAAGAAAGTAATATGTGTAATAGTAATATTTTTAATGTTCACAAATGATTTTAAAATGTGGTATGTCACAGACTGATCAGACCTTTTCTATTGGAATCTTTAAACTACCGACAGAGACTCCATTGTGGATTAGGACTTTTTTTATATCTGAATCCTTCCTCTCTCCCTCTTAGCCACGCTCTTCAAGCTAGGACAACCCCAGATATTCTGCTGATAGAAGTGCAAAAAGGAGAGAAAGCAAAGGCATCCTTATGAAGAATTGGAAAGTCATGACCTTGATAAATTGACTGTTGTAATTATAAGTCATTCTAAACTATTAAATAACAGTTAATTAATATGCTGAGAGTCTCAGATAAGTCATTCCATGCATTTGATGTCATGAATATAGAGATTATTGTTATGAGAAGACGTGTGTGTAAAGATTTTTCTTTTGGAGGAAGCATTTTGTCAGTATTTATGATAAAAAAGAATCAAATGCTTCCATCTGTTTTATTTTACAGTTGCTTTACTCTCGTTACAGCCATTTAAATGTATGATTTTGCAGAACAGCACAGAAAGCACTAATTATATTGAAGAAGAGAAATAACAAGAGAAAAGTCCTTTACATACTATATATGGAAAAGACTAGCGTGAGGCTGACGCAAAAATAGTGACATCAGGCCAGGTGTGGGGACTGGCGCTGTAATCTCACACTTGGGAAACTGAGTCAGGAGAACTAAAAGTCTAAACCCAACCTTTGTCACATAGTAAGACCCTTTCTCTCAAGAAGAATGTTCTCCGATGATTCTGTTAAGAGTTAGCTTTGTACATTTTTTCTAACACTTAGAATTTCTAGTCAGTGATTGGGTATATGTTTTTATTAAATGTGTAACTTTTTAATAAAATGAACCTAAAGTGGACACTGTATTTATTTATAGGGTACACTGTATTTATTTATAGGGTACAAATATTCCTTCAGACCTGTGAGGTTGAGATCTTTACTGATCATTATAAAAAATATAAAACCTGAGGTGATTTAAGAAAAATAGAAATGGAAATGAGGCAATCAAAAAAGTGGGAAATGCTTATTTTCTGTTCTCTCATACATTTCAGTGTGTGTGTGTGTGTGTGTGTGTGTGTGTGTGTGTGTGTGTGTGTGTGTCCCCTTGTGTGATACTTAGGGGATTACGCTTGTGAGAATTTGCCTGCAGAGGTACAAGGGACAGCTTGGAGGGGTTGATCACCTCATGTGTTCTGGAAAGCAAACTCAAGTCAGGCTTGGTAACAAGATTCTCTATCCACTGAGCTATCTTGGTGGCCCAGACAAACATTAACCTACTATAGTGTAAGTATTTCTTTATTTGTTATTCAGCTGAATTATTTCTAATAATTCCTTTTCACGTATTGATCCAGGTAAGGTTTGCATCTGTGCCTTGTTATTTTATTTTCTTAGGGCTAATCCTTGTCAATGGAATGGTTATTGCCAAGGCCACTTCTTCCCCAGAAGCTTCTCTTGAACATATTTGATGATCTTGTTTTAGTTACTTTTCTGTTGCTGTGGTAAAATGCCAGGCCCAGGGAAACTTTAAGAAGAAACTGTCTGAGCTTAGTTTTCCAGAGGTTTATGATGTGGAGTGGAGGCAGCATGCTGCAGAAGCGTTAGCTTATACCTCAGACCACAAGCAAGAGTCAGAGTGAATTTGAAATCACTTCAAACACTGAAAGTCAACTCCAGCAATGTACTTTTCCAGACAAGGTGTACCTCCTTAACTTCCCCAAATAGCATCAACAACTGGGGACCAAGTATTCAGATACTCTAGACTATGGTGACATCCCTTTCAGACCAACACACACCCCATAACTATGTTGACCAGCTTTTTCGTGTACTGGATAATGTATCATTTTCATGAACCATTTCTATTTTAAATTATAAACACTGAGGCTCTTTCTGATACCTGGTAGGGTACAAGTGGATTTTGCTTTTCAAAGGAGTTTCAGAAAAAAAAAAAAAAAGTACCCTTCCCGCATTGATGTCTCTCTGTGTGTAGTCCATTGATTTCAGTAAGGGTTACTTGCACAAGTGTAGGTAGGATATTATGTAGTGTATTCCCACTGACTACTTAATTGTCCATTTGACAACTTTTTTTTTTTTACATTTCTGCTTGTCAATTTCTTCATTAATATTAATGTTAAAATTTTTAGCTCAGAAGGTTGCCATGACGACCTTATGATAGTATTCATTGATGTTTAAACTGGTATTCACTACAAAGTGGTTGTTATTGAATATTGGATCAGTTTAATGCTTGTATAAATGACTGACAAATACAAATATTAAAGTACCAATATTGCACAGAGCTGTGATTTGTGAGTCACACTGTTACTTTATAAGGCATAAGCAAGCACAATGAAATAGTAGGAAATGGTGTCTGTAACATTTATGGATCCCTCTCTCTGTCCCTACCTCCTCCTTCCTTCCCTTCTATATTTCTTACATAGTCCAGACTGACCTTGAACTCACTATGTAGCTTATAATCCTTCTGGCTTTACCTCCAGAGTAACAGGCATGCACCACCATTCATGATTTTATGTAGTACTCATGGGTCAGTTTCAGAATTTCTTGTATGATTAGTGAACACTCTCCCAGTTGACCTGAATCTCCAGCCATGTTTTGTGGACATTAAACTATCACATACATATAAAATCCTGAGAACGTTTTCTGCCAGTTATGAGCTCAATTTAAGTATTATCTGTTAACTTTTATATTTTGAGTATTTTGTGGTTTATCCCTGATTTTCTATACTTTTCATAACTTCATAAGAATTGTATGAGCCTATAGATATGTAGATGAAGAATACTATTTTAGTTTCTTTTAATAAAATTAAAATTCATGCTGTACAAAGTTGGCTTTCCTAATGCTTTTGTATGATCCAGGCAAAGAGCTCATAGGCAGAATTATGGCTTAATATATGCAAAAAAAGACAGACAAGGGAAAAAAAAATAAATCCCAAAGTGGATATTGGCTGGAATGCCCTTATGTGGATCACACTGTCACTATTTAGTTGCATGTTGCTATATCAGTCTTTGGGCTACCTATGCAAAGAATACAATGCTCTGTAAGAAACAGCACCTGGACCAGTTTCCAAACCACCCATGTCCAAGGTAGAAGAAGAATCCATTAAAATTTTATTGTATATCCCTTTTTTCTCCTCATAGAAGAAATTTCTTTCTTGCCCTTAAAGTCAACTTCTTGTCCTCTGAGTGGTTGGTACTGGAGAAGTCACATGAGGACCCTAATGTGACCCAGGGAACTGAGACTATTTGGTACCATGATGGAGCATGAAACTCTTGAATTTATGTTTTCAAATGCATCCATAATATATCTGTATTCTGTTACACAAATAGGCAAGCTAGCTGACAGTACAATTATATTGAATTACTTTGCTCATATCCAAGTTCATTTCTAATTTTAAAAGACAGCAATCAGAATTGGTGACTATATTTTTAGTTATAATAACAAGTCACACACTAACTATTAAGGAAAATGAAAACTTTGATGTTAATTTTTACTTTCAGGGAATATGGAGCTATTGATGATGTAGATATCGATCTGCACATTGATGTCAGCTTTCTGGATGTAAGTATCTATTGCTAGAATATGACCCACACATATAAAGTACATTTATCTTTATTCTAAGAACTCAATTTCAGATTGTTTTATAACACCATTAGTTACATACTCCTTTTGTTAAAGTGATTTATGAAGGTTGATCTGTGAAGCTGAAATAATACATCTTTTTCATATAACCTGAAATGTCTGTGTTTTAATTATAGTGTCTGATTACATAAATTCTCATTTTTATTTGTCATACATAAAAGGCAAAATGAAAGAGTCCTCTGGCCTCCTTTTTACACAGTGTTGTTTTTTGAAATAATTTGTAGGCTTTTATAATTTATGCATTCCATTAGCTGAGGTTCAAAAGTTATGGTTTGTTTTTATTTTAAGGTCTAAATGATGCCAAACTTTTCTATACTATATTTGTGCAGGAGGAGATTGCTGTGGCCTGGGAAGTGATTCGAACCGAGCCTATTATTGTCCGACTACACTGTTCACTTACACAGTATTTAAATGGTCCAGGTTAGTCTTATTTCTCTGTTGTTTTCAAAATTAACCATGTACTGTGCCTTAAGCAAAATGGGTGTTCATATGATATTTAAGTGTTACATATCTTGATAATGGTGTAGACTCTGTGCTTAGCAAGATGATGTATCACCTATATAATTAAATAAAATGTCTTACCTATATAATTAAGTAAATAAAATAGATAAGTCTAAACTGCATAGACTTTCATAAATTAAACAGTTTCTGTGAGAAAAAGAAGAAACATAATCTCAGAGGCTTTGAGTACAATTGTAGCTCAGCATGTATATGTTTGAGCTTAGATTTGGGTTTTTTCATTTTCCTGTAAATCCCACCCATGGCTCCCAGAGAACTTGGCTGAGAATTTGCTTTTCATAACAGTGGAGGTCACGGAAACACTTTTGCTTTTTAAATTTCTATAGGATAGTGCTGCTCTATTCAACTGATGGTTATTAAAAACAAAGACTCTACTTAAACAGATTTTGCCCCTAGTTCATCAGAGGGCTATAAGGTCTAACAGTGAATGTATGCATGTGCGCACGCGTGCCCTCATACATAATTTGAGCTGCTCATGTTAATCTAGTTACCTACTGCTGCATAGTAAGCCACCAGAAGACTTTGCTCTTTATGGGCTTTCTTAGATTTAGTTGGGATTGATTGCAGGGCTTTGCCTCACTGCTTTTCAGTCATGTGGGATATGAAGCTAGGGCATTTAAATGTGTCACTAAGTTGGAAACGCATCATGCTGGATATAAAAGTGAGTAACTGTTGATGCAGGATCTTGAGCCCTGCACCTATGTCAGTGACTACAGTCTGCCTCATACTTGACATATCCAGGTCTTTGGGCTCCTTTCATTATGCTGGACAAAATCCAAAGAGCATGTTTCTTGAGACAAGGTATGCCTCCTTGACTTTATCCTGGCAGTGGTATTACAAAAAATCCTTACCTGGCAAGATAAAAACAAACATCTACTACTTCTTATAAGTCTCACAGACCAAAGTGTAGTTCCACCAAAGTCCAACTGGAAAACCAATGAATCCATTGAGTTCTCTTAAATTGTGAATAACTCCAAAGCATTCTTACCACTAAAGAGTCTCACCCCAACACAGATGACATAGAAACAGCCACCCTTTCCTCTAACTTTCCACAGCCTATACACTCTAACACTTCTCAAGACCAAGGTGAGTGTACAATGACCCTCTCCACCCTTCCTTCCATGAGTAACATCAACAGTCAAAAGACCTAACCTAGAGAGTCGCTTACAAGTAATCACAGATACATTATTAAAGATAATGGCTGTCATTCTCAAAAGACAACTCTGTACAATACACAATGATTACACTTATTAGAGGGTGCAATGAGATAATACATACACGTGATACAGTTAGAGCAGGGTTGCTCATACATTTATCAGCCCAGACATTTCTCATTTCTTTGTCTAAAGACCATTCACAATGTTCCCTACTAGTTCTTTTAATAAATGCTCCTGACCCAAAAAGCCTAAGTCCATAACACTATAAAACCTTATACCTAGTCTATATGACTTCAAGCACCAAAAATAGCTAACTCTCAAAAAAGACTTAAGATAGAGCTGTGGCTCTCAACACTGGCCCCACAATCCTCGGCCTCCCTTGGTGATCTCAGGGTCTCTCTGTGTCCCTCTGTTGACCCCTCTATAAAAGAGGCTTATTTAAAAAGCCCAAATAAAAAACAAATAACTATTATGTTTTAAATAGTTATATCTCAAATATATTTGTCAACTTTACCGTTTTTTTTTTAACCTTTACCTTTTAATTTATTTTTTCATTTTAACCTTTATTTTTGACATGTTACTAAAACTCCTTCCCTGGCACAGTGGTTCAAGCAAATGGGGCTTCAGGTCTGAACTTTTTTCCTTTAATATTTAAATTAGAATAGCATTGAGTTATTTATGAGATGACAATGAGATCTGTATCTATATAAGCATAACCACATATATAGGTCACAACTGACTCCATTACTATTCATACTGTGTTTACTTTCTTTCTTTCATTCCTATGTCTAAGTGCTTGGGTCTGCTGTGCCTTTGATTTAGTTCATAGTTCAGTGTTGAATTGAATGTCTACATTATGTGTTCATTTTGTTTGCGTTCCTAACTGACCCCACATTATGCTTTCTAGATTGTTGTTTTAAAATCTATTTTGAATCTCACTGAAGTCATCAGTCAGTGATTGTCCAAGATTCATCCTCCATCCAGCAGGAGCTAAAATGTTCTTCACAGCTTTGTTTTGTAATTTTATGTTTGTTTTCTTTGAATAAGAATTGGAAGAGTTCCATACTTACTGAGATCTTAAAGTTCTGACAGCAGGAGGGGTGGGAGCCCTGATGGCATCATCATCCACACATGCAGCCATGCAGAGCTCTTGATAACAGCTCCTAGATCCTAAGTAGACTGCTGTTTGGACACAGGGCAACTCTTCACTGAGAAGAGTAAATACACGCTTTACCAACCCCACAGTTTGAGTTTGACTTGTATGAGTACAGTGACCTATATGAATTCTGAGAAGTAATCCAGGCTTCTATCCTACTCATGAGACAGAGCCAAAGGAGAGACTTCACCTCAGTTTGGGCCCTTACTGGGCTGTTCTCCTTTGTCACTCATGTTCTTTGCTTCATTTACTGAATTTACTGGGTTCTGAGAGCAAGTCTTACTAAACCATTTGCCCTGAATCTTAGCTTTAGATCCCCATGAGATTGTGACCTGCCACCACTCTGTTTGGCAGTATGAACCTGGGAGAGTGGTCTCATGCAATAGTCAACTTTATTTAGGGCATCAGACAATTTTCATTCTGAGGGCATTCTAAGGGTTAAGCAATGTCATATGAGCAAAGTTCACATGACTTTATGTTGTACACAGTCTGGAGGGCAAGGTCTCATTAGTTCAAGCTATATACAGCCAGGAAAACCTATGCTTGGGGACATCATTCTGAATAATAACGGGTAATCTCTAGTGTAGCCCACTCTTGTTACTACATCTGGGAAAAGCACAAAAGCACGTGCCAAGAGCCTCCCGTGTTACAGAGAAGCAGAGGTTACGAGACTATTGTCTCTTTCCTTGAACTTTTCTCACAAAGTGTCAGAAATGGCCCCACACAACTTCATAAATGGACAGTGTTCTGATATCAGCCTAGCAGGCAGGACAGGAGAGGAGCCTGGCCAATGTGGCTTCTCATGGCCCATCTCCTAGGACATACCGTCTTGGGATTCATTGGTGCCTTGTGTGAGATGCACTTGTGATTGGTGGCCTTTCACTCCCTTTCTCTCACAGGGAGGGAATGTGGAACCAGCCATGAGGACCCTGGATATTGGTTCAGATTCTTCTTTTTATAGTAAAATTTGCTTCAGCTTTCTTTTATGGTCCTCCATTTAACATAAGAAAGGTCCGGTTTGGTTGATTTTTCTCCTACATCTCTAGTACACTAGTTAAATTGTGGCTTGCTCATGTTTTACCTTCATACCCATCTTACTAGTAAATTCTTCCAATAGTTATGACTTCTTGTTCAAAATTTCTGGAAGATTTTGATTTTTAAATGGACCTATGATGCATAACATGAGTAGAGGTAGAGATACTATGCCTGAGGGGACAACCGATTATTCCAGTACAAATAGCTAGGTTTTATCCTAATTTACCATTTTGATTATTGCAAGCTGAGTTTAATTATGGTTCCTGAGATGAGTGTGAGTATAGTGTCATTTACTGGAACATGGGCAACTTATCAGTGGCTACACCACTGAGGAAAATATTAACTTTCCTGTAGACCTATGGCTCTTAGCCTTCCTAATCTGTGACTCTTTAATACAGTTGCTCATGTGGTGACCTCGCAACCATAAAATTATTTTCTTTGCTATCTCACAACTGAAAATTTGCTGCTGTTATGATAATGTAAACATATGGGATGCAGATAGAGTCCAAAGAGATGACCCACAGAGATTGAGAATCACTGTTGTAGGCCCTTAGTGAGAGGTAAGGCTTTTGAGCAGGGTCTCAGTCTTAGGTTGTTTCTTCGCTGCCAGCCACAGCTGCAGTGAGTCCATGAGTTCAGTGGCTATGTCTTGTCCTGAAGACTCTTTGATGGTTCTCTTCCTCACTGAATTCTTTCCATCCCTTTTTTGGTCATGTTTCCTGAGCATTTGGTGTACTGCTCTAGAAATTTTGTTTAGGAATGGCTACTCCACAGACATCTCTAAAGTAATGATACTTTTTTTCCTTATAAAGAGATATTAGTCACAGCTTCTAGTTTACATGTTAGGTTAGCTGCAGCCTTCTTTTACCTTCTCTTTTGATGAAGCTTAACTATTTCAGATGGATTTATCCACAAGTACTGGCTCACTTAGTCAGTCTTCAAAGTTCACTATACTTTTCAGCTTATTATTACTAGTTTTGAGGAAGCTATTACGTTTTTTAAACGTTATTAAAATGTTTTATAAAATGTGTTTAGAGTTAATGGAAATTACAGATAGAGTTGAGGTTCTCTGTACCTTCCATGCTGTTTCCTTGACTGTTGTTTTATATTAATTAATTAAATGGAATTAGATATTTTAATTACAGTCATTATTTTATCACTTGAGCTTTGAAGTATTTTTAAAGTCACATTTTGAGAGCTGTTTTGGTAGACTTGTTTTTAGGTCATTTAGATTGTATTGCAAGCAACTGAGTGAGTAAATATTTTTTATTTGTAGTTTCCTTAAAAATTGGCCATTTTGATAAAGTATTGACACCTATTGTCTAGATTTTTATGCAATGATTAGGTATTATAATCGCTGATTTTTATGTTTTAGAATTACGTACATACATGCTGGATAAACATCATTGTCAAATGTTCCCATTTTCTCTATGTATCTCACACTTTCTCCCCTGAAAGGTCTTTCTTCTTCTAGTGTCTTTGAATCTTGCTATGCTTTAAAAGTGGGCCAAGGGCCTTTAGGTTTCTCTCTCTTCTCCTTAGTCACTTTTTATCTTCCCATGAGAAGATTTTACTTTTGAAATCTTGGAAAGACACGTTTTCTTATTTTTTTAAGATTTATTTTTATTTTTTATGACTGTTTTGCCTGCCTACATGTCTGAGCACCGTGCACACCAAGAGGCCAGAAGAGAGCACCAGGTGTCCTGCAGCTGGAGTTACAGACACTTACATGCTACTCTGTAGGTGCAGGAACTGAACCTGACTCCTTTGCTGGAGCAGTCAGCACATTTAACATCTCTCTAACTTCACATCTTCTTATCCTTGTCTTTGAAAAAAAATATTGCCATAAGTTTTCAATATATTTTTTAATATGGTGATGTCTTGTTTGGGATGTGTGAGATTGGACTGATGTCCAGTCTCCTTCACTTCAAGGAATGGTTAGACCATTCTTAGGATGGAGCTGGTGGACAGCCTGAGCTACGAACTGTGGGGCCTCCAGGGAACAGCACTTGCTCCACTCATCCCAACCCTAATTTTTCCTGGCCCATGTGGTGCCAATGTGGTGTCACACAGTGATTTGTGCACTAATTTTCCTCCCCTTTTGTATAGTTACATCATCCAGTAATTGTTCCAGACCTTTCTATATTGTTCCATTTTTTTTTCCTCTCAGAAGATTCTCACCAAGAAACATTTTTTTTTCAGTCTGAAAAATTAAATAAAACCCTTGACCTCAAATTCCCTGTCAGCTGGTCCTGTTTTCTTTTCTGTCAGATTTATTATTGGAATTTTCTCTGCTTCCTTTGTTTCTTTTCTTCCATTTCTTAAAATCCACTCAGACCAGATTATGGGGCCGTCACTTCACACACAAACCAGTGTTTCCCAGGACTTTAACACTGATTAATAGTTCTGTGCCGATTCTCGGTGCTCATCTTAACTTGACATCTTCATTAGTCAACCTGTTGTTTCCCTTGGTGAAAGCATTTTGTGAGTGTGTGTCCAACTAGTGTTCTGCAGTCTCTACCCTCTTGGCTGTTCCTCACCAGGCTTCTTTGATTGATGCCTGAACACCCAGGCACGTACAGGCTCTTTCCCAGCATTCTCTCCTCCCTAGGTAGCTGTGGCGTACATGTTACATATGTGTTTGTGATGACCATTTCAGATTTGCAGCTTTAACACGCACCTCTGCCTCAATGCCTTCTGTTTTTATTATGGTTTCACTACTCGAATGCCAAATAAATGTTTCAGATTAAAACACTTAAGATTAATGAGTCAATTTAATTTCTCCAAATAACTGTTTATGGTAAGTCATACTTTTAAGAGTTATTTAAATGTACACACACATGCATGCATGTGTACACATGGATATACACATGCATATAGTAAAATATGCACCTCATCTCTCACTGCTTATAAAGTTGGGTTTTATAATAGCACGTTTCACTTACAGTATTAAAATATTTCCTGAGCAGATATAAGTTTGATTTTTTAAAACTATTGCTTATTTTGAGATTACTCTTTGTATTTTATATGCTGTGCATTAATATGTATAGATATTTACATTAATACACAACATGTAATGATTATATTTAACACTTATGTCATTTAAATAATGCTGTAAAAAACAGTGTGCATACTTTGTATGTGTATGGCTGTACCTGTACACTAATACTAATTCAGTTCTCTTTTGTGACTGGATTTCAAGTCAGTATTTAACTGTGTTCCCCTCCCCTCCCTTTTCAGTGCCCACAGTTGATGTCTTTCAGATTTCTACAAAAGAACGATTTGGATTAGGACATCAGCTGAAAAAGTAAGTTTGCTGGAGTCCAATATGAATTGCTTTTCAAGAGAACTCAAGTTTGATTTTGCTCTTTTGCTCAGTTTTTATTCTCTCACATCTCTTTCACTGGAGTCCCTGGGGATGGGACATCATCTTGGTGCAAAGATCTGTATCCATGATTCAGTTCTCAGAGCTCCCTTTCCAGCTTCCCAGGCCCCCGGTTTTCTCATCCACTTCCACTCATCCTTTGCAGCCCACCCCACACCATACCCTTCTTGCTATTGTGGACATGGGGTCTCTCTCTAATGTGCCCAGCAGTAAAGCAAGGGCAGAAAGATGGATCAGTTATCACTGAGATTTCTCCTGCAGGACTCATCCTGAGATGGCTTGTTTAAGTTCGTACTTTCTGTCCTGCTGAACTATATCCTTTTACAGCTTCCCCTTCCCAATATTTAATTGGTAGTTTTCACTATTTATTCATGTGACCTAGGCATGGTAACTGGTCATCTCCCACTGTCTCTGAGTTGTTTCTGTTTTCATGCCCATTTCTTTGTGAGTTTTCTTTCTCTCTGTTTACTTCTTGGTCTTTTATTAATAGTATCTTAGTTTATCATTTATAAATGGAGATGGTTTCTCCCAAACATAGTGTACTAAGGATTTATTTGAATAAGCAGATACATTTTTAATGTGTTATCATTAGCATTTATGACTTATCATTTATATTGTCACTAAGAGTGGCATACTTTAGTATTATTAACAAAAAACAATGAAATGATGATAGGTTGGAAGTGTTCAGAAAAGATGAACCTAGCTTTTGCTTATTGTACTCATAATATTTCACAGGGGCTTACCGATAATGGGATTTTTTTTTTCTTTTTAAGCTTTAATTCACTTCTGTTTCCTTATTTTTAAGTCTGTTTTACCTAAAACCCTGGGTTTAAAAAAATGGAACAAGAAATCATTATCAATATAGCCAAATACAAGGGCAGCATGTGTTGTGTCTCTAAGTAGAAAAGACAGTGAATGGAAGACACAGGACTGGCCTTTTCAGCACCTCTGAAAACCGTGTAATGATGTTATGCAAATGTGTAGACATTGGGACCAGTAAGACTGAGTGGATCCTAAGGACTTATGGTTTTCCTGAAGGAAACAATTGTGCTGTCCTCGGGGTCTCCTTTGCTGTCTTTTCTTGCATGATCAACACAGTTCTATATTCAGACAGGATCTAGATGAGGCTCAGCCTTCCATAGAAGGATATAAGATTACTCCAGATGAATAGGAGAGATCTTTTCTTTTCCAATGACTTTTAGCTCTAAAACATGTCAACAGATAACATACATTTATTATGTGAACCTATAGTATCATGTAAAACTATAGTATCCATGAAGTATCATGATGTTTTGAACACATACAAACACACACATACATTATCAGATGTTTCACTTTGCAAATTAGAACTTTTGTCAACAATTCCAAAATACAGATTTGCATTTTCTAGTAAACCCCATTGTCTTATTTTTAAACTAGTTCTTTAGCAGTGCATAAAAATTATATACAGTATTGGGATAGCATGTAGTGATTCTACACAAGTTCAACATATTTATTTCTTCCGCATCACATCTTTGTGATGAAAATATTCAAAATCAGCTCTTTGAAATACACAGATAAAAATCCTTACCTGCGATCCTGGTGCTGGGCAGCAGCACACAGAACTTATAATTCCTGCCTTTTTGTAAGTTAGAACTCATTGCGTTCACTATTTGACACCCACCTGTGCACTGTCTCCACCTTCCGGCCTCCATGCTCGTCTATAATATCGTTTGTGCACAGGAGTGAGAGCAACATTTTTAGATTCTGCATAGAAATGAGAGCATGTGAGGCTTTCCTTCTCTGTTTGGCTTCCATTCCTTCATTCCATCTTTGCTATGTGAGTGACAGGATTCTGATGCTTTATGGAATCCCATTTCACTTGTCCTTGCCCACGCTTCATAGTTGTGGGTTCTTTCAGTTAGGGCTTGACTGTGTAGCCCAGGCTGGCCTCTCCAGAGTGCTGGAATTGCAGGTCTACACCACCACTCCCAGCCCATGTGGTCACCTCTGAGGGGCCCTTTGTTTTTTTCTATCTCATGTCTGCTTTGAATAGTGCGGCAGCAGAAATGAGAGTGTAGAGGTCTCTTCTCTACAGATTTCATTTGTTTGGATAAAACAGGCAGGGCTGCTAGATCACCTGCTAGTTATGTTTTAATAGTTTAAGGAAGCAGTATTCTGTTTCTCATGACCATTCTGTCTGTCTGTCTATCCATCTATCCAAATATTGTCTCTTTTTTTTTGTTTTTAATTTTGGGGTGTGTGTGTGTGAGAGAGAGAGAGGAGTGGGGGAGGGAGAGAGGAGAGAGAGAGTGTTTTGTGGAGTTGCCTTTCTTCTCCCGATTTCAGACTCCACAGCAAGCATTTTACCTGCTGAACCATCTCTCTGGTTCCTGTAATGGCTGTCTTAATTTAACCAATCATGGGTTCCTCTTTGTGTACATTCCAATCTTTCCTTGTTTTCTTCTATCTTTAGATAAGGACCAAAAACTGACTGAAAGTATTGACGTATGCCCTAGTTAACTATGGTCAGAATATCAATGATAAGTGTTGTGCTTGTCAGAATTTCAGCTTTTAGACTTTCTAAGAATCTTAAAAGACTATTTCTTCTCCAAATCCATAAACTTGATTTAGTAAGAGCCCGTTAGATCCTGTGCACTAATGCAGTGGTTTAGTCCCTTGTTCGGGATGCTGCCCACGTCTTTTCCTTTTAATTTAATGAATTTTCATTTTCATCATATGTCAGCCTTTACTGAGTGATGTTCTAAGAGAAAATACTTTAAAATTTTCTGTGTCAGCTTCCTTTTCAATGGTGCCGGAAGTCTTATGTGATGTTGGGCCTGCCCGTATATTAGACCTATAGAATTGTCCTCGTTTTTATGATGCCGTACCAAGATAACTTTGCTGGAATATGAATTATGTATGCATGATTGCATTTGAAGTGGAGAACTGCTCTTTTAGCTGCTCAGTTTTGAGTCTAAATGTGCACACAAATGCAGCATCACATAATTAACCCTTAACATTTAGGATTCTATGTCTCTAAAGCAGAATTTAATTTACAAGGAATGATTAGCACAGGGCAGTATTCAGTGTTCTCTTTCAGAGAGTCACGTGGGTCATCTTCAAATTTCTGTGTTGTTAGGAGGGTTTCTTCAGTGCAGTTGCTTTTATTCATTTGTTCATTCATTCATTCATTCATTCATTCATTCATTCATTCATTCAACTTTGTTTCTTACATGGATCCATGGCTCGCCCATCTTGGATGAGAGCATGGGCCGCCTTTATATATTATATTACTTTGTCGCTGCTTTTTTCTTTGTCTTTTTTTAATTGTCTTTTTTTTAAATACGTGTGTCTTTCATGCCATGCATCTTGAATCCATTCATTACCATATTCTATGTATCGGCCCTCTGCCCTTGCAGTCCTTCCCTGATAATATATAGGAGAAAAAAGAAAGGAAAAAATTATCATGGACGCTGTAGTGTGGCACACTGAATCACACAATTGCAAAGAGTCATTGGTCTGGCTGGAGGCCTCTGGTTTCTGTTACACTGTGGATGCTGGGTCCTCACTGGAACTCCTCTTGGTTTTCCTATTGTTGCCTTGTGTTGTGGAGATCTTGCAGCTTTGGGTCTGCAGGACTGTTCCTTTCACATACACCAGAAATTCACAGATGAGGTAGATATTGGGGTGGATCAACCCATAACCCTGATTCTGGGACTGGATAGTAGCAGCATTGGTCAGCCCACCAGCTCTTTCTTGTCCTCACCACCAGGGTGAGCTCTCCCTCATTTCCTTGGCAAGTTCACCCCTTGCAGAGGTGGACAAGGGGCGGGGCCAGTTCTCCTGCTTCCATGTCCTCCAAGTGAGATCTCCCACAGGAATCCTTGAGGGCCAGCTCTACTGTGTTACCCAGTCATGGTATAGAGGCCACTTTCCTGGGTACTGCAGCAGATGAGGGCAGAGCTATGCTCTTATGACCTCAGGGCCAACTTTCCCACCTGCTTCAGGCATTGATGGGTGACAGAGGCCATCTCTCCCCTGCTCATGCCAGCACATGACAATTGAATAATGGGGACAGTTCTCCCACAGTCACAACTTCGGGGCTGGCTCACCCATGCCTGCACCAACAGGATTGGCCCTATGACACTGCTTTGAAAGCAACTTTTTATTTTTCGTTTATTTGTTTAGTTTTTTAGTGGAATGTGGTTGTTCAAAACAGGACAGAAATTTAAAAAAAAAAAAAAAAAAGCAAACACATCCTAGAATAAACAACATTCTGCCTAGTGGTTCAAAAGCATATCTCATAAGTTTGGAGAAAGAAATAGTGTTTATAGTTGTAAGCCTGAGAAATTAAAGAAAGCTCTGTGCTGGAGTTTGTGCTTAAGAGACCGGTATAATATATAACATATTCTATTTATATATCCTTCTTGATGGCTAATATTGCAACATTTCTTGATTTTATGAATGAATTTGAATTTTATAGGAATTTTTAAAAATATGGACTGGATTACTTTTTATGTTTTTTGATGAATTTCTGTCCAGTACATGATTAAGTTTCTTTAATTAAAAGTGTTTTGGGCTCTGGTTCTACAGGTCCCACCTAGCCTAAGTAACATAATCTAAAATTTCCCATATTGTCTTCATAATAGTCTATAAGAAAAGATTCAGATGAGAAGAGGTTATCTTCCTTGTTTGGAATCTAAGTTATTTATTATTTAACTCAATCTTTACTAAGTAAGTAACTAATCCAGTATGTTCTATGATCCATTCCTGTTTTGTTCTGGTACTAGTACCAGTGCTTAGTGTGTCACTGACATCCCAAATACTAATATACACTCATTCACTTAGTCTTCACAGTAACTTTGGGATGCACAAGAACTACTAGGGTCATATTTCCTCAGTGATAGAAACTGAAATCCAGAGCATATAAGTGGTTCTTTAATAACAGCCAACCAGAAAAATCTCGAGTCTGAATGTATTTCTAATTCAATTCTTTTGACCCATGTGCTGGTCTTTCTGCCTTATATACATATGTACCCTTTGCCGTGTATTTATTGTGGAATGTGTTTAGCATTGAATAAGTATTGTGTGAGTGTCAACAAAAGAGCCTAAGAGACAATACTTAAAGACTTTTGCATGGCCAGCCTGACCAAGAGTGGTGTTCCATGTGATAAGTGTCCATCTATAAAGGTTGAATATAACAGAAATAGTGGCAAGAACCCTTAAGCCATGTGTGACTCATGAATACTTGATCAATGTTAAGTTCCTTTCATGGCCTCAAATACAAATGCAAATCTAAAATTAGGTAGAAGTTCCTAATGTGTGAAATTCTGTGTTTGTAATGTTAAATTCAACTTACATGTGAACTGTATGATTCAAAATTTAAACCAACAGCATTAAGAAAGATTTTTAGCAGATGATACTTGCTGAAACTGACCATGACTCCAGTTACAGCCTACTACTCTTGTGTGCTCTTCTGAAATCAAGAGAAGGTGAATCACGATGTTGCCGTTACGTACTCTCGTGCCCAGATATTGTGTATGCTTTTGTCCAGATGACCCTGTATATGGGGCAGGGCAAATAATTTTGTTGTGAAGTCACTATGAAGATGAATCTGAAAGTACTATTGATCAGAAAGTTGCTGAGACATCAACTGTCTTTTTGTCCTAACATCACTAAAATATAAATATTCTAGTGGCACTGTGTTATGAGAAGGTGGGCATTGTAGCACATGTGGTCATAGCACAGTATGATCACATTATAAATATACATGAATATATATGATCATTATATATAAGTTTAAATATACATATTCATACTTGTACACATACACTTAAACACACTTCTGATCAGCAGTGACATTAACTGTCTTACAAGAAGCAGGTGATTCCCTTTTACAGCCAAGGGCAACCAGGATTCTTACCATGTTTGAGAGCTACTGATGCTAGGTGGTAAAGTAACCTGAAAGTGAAAAGATATTTTGGCCATTTAACTGGTTAAGTCCATTGGTTCCAATGAGCTTACCCAGCATGCATTTGGTAGCCTCTTAGATGACAAGTCATAGGAACAAGAACCTTCTTCATCATAAGAGGAAAAGAATCTAATTGGTATAAAAATGCTTTCAGTTTCTTGTTTTATGTTTTTTTATTAGCAACAAGGAGAAATAATGATGATAGCAATTCCAGTACACCCAAATCTTCCCGAACATTGAGTAAATAAAATCTTCAGACATAAAATAAAGATATCCCCTGCTCTTAAGAGCTGAGGCAGATTTCCTGTGAATTGTAATCACAGTGTCAGCCAATGAAGAGTATAATTTATCCTCCTTTCCCTAACAACTTCCGCTCTCCTAATCACCCCAAATAATTCGGGCATGGCTCTTCTGAACACATCAAAGATAGCGAAGAGAAGCCAAGGGTGTGAGAAGTGAGGAGCTGTGTTGTCTGAGCTCTGAAGGATGTTGAGCGTTGTTTCCTGTTGCTTACAGAGCCATGCCTTCTCCCTGGAAAGCCTTATTTCAGTGTGCGGGATAATAACCATTTTTCTGGAATTAAGAGGAACATTTTTATTTACAAAGCTTCACCTTAGTCTCTGGCATAGTCTGGCTGATAAGCAAATGCTGATATCAATTTTTTTTCCTAGAAGCAATTTGTAGAATTAAGAAAAGAACATGAAAACCAGGCAAACATGAAGGGATTCTTCAAAAAAAAAATTAAAATGTTGAATGTAGTAGAGATATACTATGTAATTATAACATTTCACATCTACTGAGATATCAGCATTAAGGAATCCTCCTGTCTCGTGACTTGGAAGGTGGACAGCATAGGCCTAGCCTTGGGCCCTTTGCAGATAACATGCTGTGATAGGTCATATTTGACACCCCAGAATTCTTTGCCATGAAGCATCAAGGAAGCAGATATTGTGGAAAATTCCAAGACTAGGAATTACTAAATTCAAACCTTATTATAATAAATAAGACATTTTAGGAATATAGATTTAAAAAAATCCAAAATAGCATATATAGAGGTGATTGGGCCATGCTTGAAGACCATCTTTTTTACATAATTTATTTCTATGTACAGTAAATGTCATTGCTTGTGTAGGCTACTCTCAGGATTCTCTTTAAATCTTTTATTTTGTAAGTTCTCTGTTAACTTGGGTAATTAAATCATGCCACTATTTTACTTTAGTTTATTAATGAGTAAGTTTCTTAAGTTTTTTTTTTTTTTTTTAATCACTTGCTATCATTTAACTTGTTACAAAAAAAAAAAAAAAGCCATGGTGATTTCTTACATTCTGACTTCCTTAATATGAAAATTCTTGCACAGCTCTAACTTAGCATTTTACTTATGATTGCGTTATTTTCCCTTGATAACGTGTTCTCATTGCAATAATTTAAGTATAATAATTTAAGTATTGGGAGGCATAGATTTGATGGGTGTAGTGGCACACACCTTTAATCCCAGTACTAGGAAGACAGAGATTGTCTGATCTCTGGGAGTTTGAGGTCAGCTTGGACTTTGCAGCAAGTCCCAGGCCAAATCCCAGTTTCAAATCAAAAACAGAACCCCTAAGCCCCCAAGCAAGCAAACAAAACCCAGAAGTACTCCTTTAGAAGGTGTCGGCACTGTGCTAATAGAGCTGCCTTTGGTTTGACAGGATCATGCAGACATTTGTTACTCAGCAGTGGAAACAGAGCAAAGAAAAGTCCAGTTGCCTGCACGGTAAGAAGCTGTCAGAGAAGAAAGTGAAGTCTCCTCTGCATTTGTTTACTACCCTGCGCAGGTTGGTAACAGGCGTCTTCATCCCTGTCTCGGTGCTCAGCCCCTAGAGTCCTGTGATACCCAGCTCAAAGCATTCTTTCTTGTCCAGGTGTCTGTTTTCTTTATGGCTTCCAGCAAAATACTAAATTACAGGCGTTCTATCAAAAACATAGATTTGCTCATTCATTCATTTATAATAAATATTGGTAAATTTTACTAAAGTTAGATTTTGTTTTGGTATAACATGATTCCTAAAAAAAATCAGTTCTTGGGGTTTTAGGATAGGTCAGAGGGAGAAACCATGCTGGAATTTTCTTGTGTTTTATCAGAAGTAATTCCTGTAACCTATTCTGTAATTGCTTTTGGTTTGAGTCCCAACAGAGGGTCTGTTGATGAGGTAGCCGCATATGTACTACCATTGAGCTGAAGCACAGACCTTAGGTCTAGTTTTGCCCTGTGTTAATTGTTGCTCATCTCCAAGGTCGCCCAGCTATCCTCCCCCTGGGTGTGGCGAAAGCAAATCTAAACTGAAATCCGAACAAGATGGCATCTCCAAAACGCACAAGCTTCTGCGGAGGACTTGCTCCAGCACTGTCAAAGCCGATGACGTGTGCTCCAAGTCTCACAGGACCTTCGGGCGCTCGCTATCCAGCGACCCCAGGGCTGAGCAGGCGATGTCGATGTCCACCATCAAATCCCACAAACTCTTGGGCCCACCCTGCCCTGCAGCGGGCAAGCAGGAGGACTGCCTCACGCTCAAGTCGCATAAGTTATTGACTCGCTCTTGTTCTGGAGACCCGCGATGTGAGCACAACACCAACTTGAAGCCCCACAAACTGCTAAGCAGGTCTTACTCCAGTAATCTCAGAATGGAAGAGTTATATGGGCTGAAAAATCACAAATTGCTCAGCAAGTCTTATTCCAGTACCCCCAAGTCATCAAAAACGGAGCATTTCAAGGAACCCAATGGAGAGGGCAGGAGGCTCTCCCTTACCTCAGGGCTTATCGGTATTTTAACACCATCCTCGTCTTCTTCCCAGCCTCCTGTGCGTAAACACTTTAATCTTGCCTTCTTAGATGTAGCTAAGGGCAGGGCCTTTATATGCATTTAAATATATATATATATATATATATATATATATATATATATATATATATTTAAGATCTGGGAGAAGGAAAACACAAGATTCACTTTACTTGTTTTGATTTTAAATTTGTAGTGTTTTTGAGGGGTGCATATTGTTTTGTGTACTGGGTATTTACAGCTAGCACAAAGCAGTTGGTATTGGTCCTGGGAAAAAATATGTAATCACTGATTGATTTGCCATCTGTTTTGTATCCCCACCATTGAATTCTACTAAAAAAATAGAAGGAATTCAGTTAGATTTACAAAGTTTTTAATCTTTATAAAGTAAGTTATTTAATAATCTCACCACAAGTAGTCTTACAATTTGTCTTATAATTAAGAACAATATTTTATTTATATATCTGAGAATTTTGTCTGTGAGCATTGTGTTTGGTGATAGTGTTTGGGAGTCTCATGTCCATTTTATGCTAAAGCACTTTTGGGGGGGGGGGTGAGAGGATGTGGATCCAGTTGATGCCGGCCATTAGAACTGACTGTGAATCAACCCTACAAAATCATTTCCTCTCTAGTGATTGGCATTACAGTCAAATTCAGACAGACTTAAATTAGACATGTAGTTACATATTCAAAAGTGGTTGGTAAAAGTTTCTGTTTACTGCTCTAAATATGTGCATGTTGTGAGTACCCATTTAACAATTCATATGATATGCCCAGCCAATATGTAAGTTGACGAAAACAAGAGTCTGATTTTAGGAAGTCATCCTTACATAGATTTCCCCTTACAGTTGAATTACCAAAACATTGTAAAATTATATTTGTCTGAGGAAAACTTGGCATTCTTTATAATCTTATATGAATATACTAAAAATGCATTTAAAGGTATGCTTTAATGACATGGAGAAAGTTATGTCATTTAATTCCATAAAGGAATGTTTCTCATAATAGTTTCACCACAGAAGGATAATTTCAGATAGTTTGTAAAAGAAAACAGATCCCCCCCCCCCCCCAAGTACTTAGCTGGGCCCTTTGCTAGCAGCTGCCTAGTTTTCCTTGAAGGAAGCAAAGCAACTGAGGAGTTTGAATATTCAAATAATAGTGTGGAAATTTTGAACAGTAATAGAACACACTAACTCTCTTTTCATGTAATGATGACAGGCATTTCTCCTAAAAGATGAGAAATTAAGAATATCCTTTTGTTTAGGCAAATATTGCAGATTATGTGAATATGACAAAATTTAGTCTATGATGAAATTCAACATTTTAATATCATAGTATCTGACAGTACTTATGTGAACTTCTTCATTCATTTCTGAGAAGGGGAAAAACTATATTCTCTCTCCAATGAAAAATTACTTTTTTAAAAAACTTTGCTTTTTATAGACAAATGGTGCAAAATGCTTTCCAATCCGAGACCGCGGCTTCCTGGTGCAGGTATGATTTCAGATCATCCAGTGTGGGCACCTAGTTTTTGCCTCATTTGAGAACCTCACTGGCTTATTTCCTTGTATTGTTTCATTCAGACGATTGAGTTTGCTGAACAGCGGATCCCTGTATTGAATGAATATTGTGTGGTTTGTGATGAGCCACATGTGTTTCAAAATGGCCCAATGCTTAGGGTAAGTACCTATTAACTGAAATCCGTATTAACGTGTATTATAAGTGAAAGCATTCCAATATAAAGCTAACAGCTTACCCAGCCTTGACTTTGGGATGAGGAAATTGGACTTGCCTGGAGTGGATATTCCACACTGAGCTGCCCACCTTGGGACTTCTGGCCCTTTTGGGGGAGGGGATGGTTGGGTGGGGAGGGGGTAGTCTGAAGGCTGACTGGGGGGATTGGGAGAGGAAACAGGATACATGGATAAAAAAGACATTTTTTTTAAATAAAAAATAAGAAAATGAAAAAAGTTAAAACTAAATAAATTCAGTTTAAAATAAATACTCCCTAAGGCAAACTATTTAATATATAATAAGTGGTATCATTTGGATAGAAAGGAGTTAGCATTACTTCTGGAAGCATCTGTGAAAGTACTTTCCTATTAGGATTGTGTTCTTTATATTTGCCTGACATTATTCAGGCTGAATTACTCAATTTGAAAACTGGTGCTTTTTTATAATAACTTTATAAAACTTTAATCAGTAAGAACTGCCAAAAAGCCAGTTTTTAAGTTGAAGTTTATATAATACTTGGGGCGGTTTGCATGAGAACTGAGTTCCTCATGGGCTTGGTTCCCATGGTAGTGCTGTTTGGGGAGGTTATGGAACTTTCGTAGGAGATTGCTGGAGGAACCTCCTCTCTAATGAGGGCTGTGTGCATTCTACCTTTGGCCTACTTATTGCTTTCTTTTTCTGCTTCCTGTGTGGGGTTGAGATGTGATGTCTCAGCTTTTTGCTTTGACCTTTGCTGCCAGGCCTTCCCCACCCTTCTAGTCCTCTGGAAGCCATAAAGCAAATAAATTCTTTCTTCTCATCGAAGCTTTTGAGCATGGTATTTCATCACAGCAACAGTAAAAGTAATCAGTGCAACATTTAGTCATTAATGTGCACAACTAAGTGATTTCTAATGCAATCGTGATTACAGCCATCATCGCTAATTCCAGAATATTTCCGTTACCTAAAGAAGAACTCTGAACTGCTAATAGTCATTTGCTCGCTCTCTCTCCTTTCCTGGTGCCCTGACAACCACTGATTTATTCTCCTATTTTTATGAATTTGTATGCTCTCAAGCTTGATCCTTGCAGCACGGATCAATACTCTGTTCCTCTTCATCATTCAATATTCCGTCTTATGGATGAACATACCAGATATAAGACTGTTCATTCATCAGTGGGTGGAATCTCCAGGACCTGTGTTCATTCTCCTTCGGATGACTAGTGACTGCAGCCTTCCTACTATCATGGAATGACAATCTCACTTTCTTCACATCTCCATTCCGTCTTGTTTTTTCTTCTCAAAATCGTGTGTGGGGTATATGTGTGTATATGTGTATGTGTAGCCATTCTAGTGTATATGAATTTAGCTTTCTGGTTTGGGCAATACTGTGAGAGTAAGTGCTACTTTTTGGAATGTTTTCATATTTATTGGCCGTTTATATATCTCTAGAGAAATGTCTTTTTAAACCCTTTCCTTATACTGAGATGCAGATACTTTTTATTCTGGATATCGTAACTTTATTACCAGACCCTTATCATGTATATTTATATGGTAAGGTAAGGACCCTATTTTGTGTACTCTGCCTTTCCTCCTTGGTAATGGCTTTGATACAGTGAAGGTTTATACTTTGGTGAAGTCTCAGATTCTAAGTCTCTCTCTCTCTTTTTTTTTTTTTTTTTTTTTTTTTTACATTTGTGATGTGTGTCAAAGGAACCACTACCTAATTAAAAGTCACAACAGTACAGATGTTTCTTCCTAAGAGTTTTATGACTGGTCTCACATTTAAGTAAGTGATTGTTTTGAAGTTAATTTTTGTCGAAGATGGGAGGCTGTGGTCTAAATATGTTGTGCTGCAGGTACAAACCAGGTTTCTCTAATTTATTTGCTGGAAAACTATTATTTATTGACTGTGGTCCTTTGAAAATCATTTGGCCATAAATATATTGTTTTTCTGGGCTATCCATTTTATTTCCACAGATATAAATGTCTACAGTTACACCATCTTAGCTTATGAAGCTTTGTATTAAGACTGGAGTTAACGAAGTGTGGATTAGCTTTGTGCTCCTTTTATAGAGAGCTTTGGCTAGTTGAGTTTCCTTGCTTTGATCTATCAGCTCTGTGGTCATCTTGTCCATTTTCACAAACAAAAACATAAAAGCAGTTGAATTTTGTATGTTTGCATTTAACTTGTACATCATTTTGGGAATTATTGCCACCAGCTATATACCAAATAATCTGTCTTCCCTCTCATATCAATGTATTGAAATCTCAGCATCTGTGTGATGCCCCTGGGAATGGGATGCTGAGGTGCAATTACATCATGAGGTGGAATCTGAGAGCTCCCTCACTCTTCTACCAATGAGACAGAGTGGCATCCGGTACTGGTTTTATTGCTGTACTGGTGCATGACCCCAGCAGTGGTCCCTCATCAGACACTGGCTCTCTTGGCTTTCTAGCTTCCAAATTAGAAGTTTATTTTATTGGCAGGCAGTCTGCATGGACTAAGACACAGTTTCATAATAATCTTCCCAAAGCATGAACACGGGATATCTTTCACTTACTTAGATCTTTACATTTTTCTTTCAGTACTGTTCAGTATTTTAGCATATGAATTCTGTATTTCCTTGCATAATTTTTATATAAATGGGTTTTTTATTTCATTTGTGGGTGATTCTTGTTAGTATTAGGTAATAAAAATTATATTTTTAATAGACTGTTATTGAATTCTATAAGTTTGATGAATTTCTTCATTAGTTCTAATAAGGTATTTTTGGTTTCCTTTACTGACCCTCTATACAGAAGATTTTTTTTAGTTTCATTTTTCTGTTGCTGTGATACTTAAGAAAGGCTGGTGAGCCAGCTGCTCATTGGATCAGGGATAATCAATATATAAAAAGAAGTAATTTGTTTTTGGCTCATAGATTAGAAGGTCCTAGTTCATGATAAGTTGGTTACACAGTTTGGCATATGGTGTGGCAGAATTTGATAGCAGGTAATGGATAGCAGACCTGCACACCTCCAGCCCCAGGAGCAAGAGAGAACAGAAGTGGTGGAGACCCCATAATGCCTCGTAAGCATACACTATTGACCCAGTAATTCTGCTCTAGGTCCCACTTCTTAAAGCTTCTACCATCTTCCCCAAGGACCTCTCCAGGGAACAAGGCTTTAGCATGTGAGTCTCTGGGCAGCACTCAAATCTACACTACAGCACTCTTTCCAGACAGAGGACTGTTGGTTGTGTGGATTATATATATATATTTTTATATATATTCATTTTATTTCATTCACGTGTTTATTCCTATTTTTTATTTTATTTATTTTTCTAACTATTATTGAAGATAGAAGTACAAAGTTCTTTTACTGGTGAACTTTTCCTTCCTACCTAAGTCCTGTCTCTATTTCCCTCTTGTATTTTGGATGATGTGTTATTTGACACATGTTCAATTTGTTGTATTTTGTATCCATTGTCTTTAAGTCTGTTTTTCTTCTCATGTTATTGTCATTATATACAATCTTGTCAGTCCCCTCCCACTTCCTGCCTCTCTACTCCATTCCTACTAACATGAAAAGGATGTTGATTTCCTATTTATTTTCTGTATGCATTATGTCCATCCCTATTCATCTAGGATCCTAACCTTTCTTATGTGTTAAACAGCTATTTTCTAGGATCTCGTTTTAATCCCTGTTTTATAACATTTTGATCTTTTTTAAATAGTAGCTGTTAAGGATACTAAAATTAGCATTTAAAAATCTACTGTAGATTAATGCCAGTTGATTTTAGTAACATGAGTTCCTACATACCTTTTAAAATTATTTATTTTTGTGTATGTTATTGTGATGTGGGAAAATGCACATGTCATAGCACACGTGTAGAGACCAGAAGAAAACTTTGTGACATAAGTTCTCTCTTTTTTTCTCTTCAGTGGGGTGCAGGGTTGAAGATTATCAGGCTTGTGGGAAATCTCACACTGGCCAGGCTGTCTCACTCACATGTCTGGTCTTCCTTATGCTACTATGCACAAAGACACATCACCTCCTGTGCTACCAAATTATTTGAAATTGTTGCCTTGTATAATTTGCCTTTAAAATAATCAGAAGCTGATTAAAATCTTAAAAATAGAAAAAAAATGCATATATATATATATAGTTTTTATTTTAAAGAAATCTGTTTGGTTTTGCCATTTCCGTTTCTTACTTATGTTCATTATATTTTTGTGTGTCCCTTCTAAGGGTCTAAGGCTCTTGGAGTTTTGACTTGAAATATACCTTCATTGTTTCCAGTAGCTTTCTCTGATTTTTTTTTTTTTAGATTACTCTCATTTCCTTTTCAAGTTTAAAGGACAGTACTGCTAGACATAGAAGTGTGTGTTAGCTTTTTTCCTTGTTTTGATTTTGATTTTTTCCTCTTCTTGATACTTTGTGTCATTGCATGCTGTTAGTGCTCATGTCTTCTGAAGAGAAAATAATTTTGTGTGTCTCTGTGTGTGCCAGTTTCCATAGGTATGAACTTATTTTATTGTTTCTTCTGTAGTTGTTTTTCAGTAATTTTCTGTTTTGATCATTGTGTTTTTGTTTGTTTGTTTTGTTTTGTTTTTGAGACAAAGTCTCACTGTAGCGCAGAGTGGCCTGAAACTTCCTGTGGAATCTAGGTTAACCTGGAGCTTCAGGCAATCATGTGTTAGCCTCTTAAGTGCTGGGATTTTAATGTGAATCTGGAGGACTTTCAATATTGGATTAAGGTTTAAGTGTATCTCTATGTTTGTTCTAGTGGACTTCATTGGGATCTTTTGAGGTAGAGGGTAATAATTCTTTTCAAAACTTTGTCATTTGGGGAGATATTTTATCAAACATTCATCCCACATCTTTTCTTCTCTTCCAGGACTGCATCCTTAAAATGTTTGTGTAAGATGGTATGGAATAGACCTTTTGTTTGCTTCTCCCTCCATTATTCTTTCTGTTACTGAAGTTACTCATCTCACTTGAACCACATGCAAATGTTCATGAACTCTTCAAACTCATTTATAGCATTGCTCAGTGAGTTTTATTTTAGCTTTTATACTTGTCAACTCCACAGCTTTTTTCCCTTTTATAAATTCTATCTATTGATTCTTTAAAAATACTACTTTTATTTAGATAGTTTGTTTGTGCTCTTTAATCGTTTTGTATATGATGCTCAATCCAGTATATGTGCATTTTTCTGAACTCTGTACATCAGTCATACATCTCCTGTACCTCGGCCTTACTTTATTATTATTATTTGTATGCCTTATTATTTTTTTGATAGCTAGACATCCTGAGTATCATAATACAGTAGTTTTTGAATCAGATCTCTGTCTTTTTCCAGGATTTATTTCTTGACAAATTATCATCAGTGTGCTTTCTCATTTCTTGGTAAGGTTGTATATTTGTTGAGCATTCCTTTAATACTTAGCCTGAGTGTTTACAATTCTACTACAGCCTGAATTTCCTTTTTGTAATAATAAAATCAGCTAGAAATGATATTTAATGCCCTCTCCTGATTTTCTGTGTTGTCTTTTGTTCTGTTTTCTTCTCCTCTTCCTCACCCTCTTCTTTCTCTAAATTAGATACATGGCCTGGGAGGCTTAGCTTCGTCTGGCCAAGAAGTTTCTATTTAGGTCACACTGGCTTCAAATTTGTGGTCTTCCTCCTGCCTGAACCTCTCAAATGCTGAGAGTTTTGGTACAAGCCATTATGACTGGCTGCAAATTTTTCTTGAGCACACAGAGTCCTGGCCAAGTATGTGGCCTTCTGCATTCCCAGGCATGCTCAGAAGCCTTTCATAGCTCTGGTGCCTCTTATTTTTACTCAGCCTTTCCTCCAAAGCAGTTGTGCTAATTTTCTGTTCACCTGGGTTGTTACTGCCTCTGTCATGACCAAAACACTGATTGATGTTCAGTGCTAATCCTGGGTATTAGAGTTAGTGCTAGCTGAGTTCCAGATCAGGCAGAAACAGACAATTGTTCTGAGCTTAACTTCAGAGAGCCAACAGATGGCATCCACAGTAGTCCTTTGGGAATGACTTCCATTCTTTTCCTAGTTGCAGGAAATGAGAATCACAGTTCGCATCCTTACCAAGGTATAACTGTCGGTTTTGAGTAAGTGCTTCTTGCCTCATTACAGTCTTTAAGTTGGTTAAGACAATTTTTGCTAGGTTTTTTTTTTTTTCTTTAAAGCTTTTATAGGGAGGTGAAAGGTCGGGTTATCACTAACCTAGTTTTGATTATATCACTCCTCATTTCAGTGTTCAAAAATAAGCATTCTACTACACCTATGTAGTAAAATCCAACTTTTAGTTTGAGAAACAGTAAAATGTGGATAAATCTGAAGATAATGGTTGTTATTTATTGAGTAGGGGAAGTCATTTCCCATTGTGGACTAGGTACTGTGTGAGGAGAGTTTTCTTATTGATTTCTTACTTGATGTTTTCAAAATTCTCGCCATTGATTTCTGTGGGTCAAATAAGGGTTTTGTTTTGGCTTGGTTTGGTTTGACTTTAAATTCTCAGTAATTAGAGACAATTTGTTCAACACCATTCAGATACTGTATAGAGATGCTGAGCTTTGAGCTGGATTCTGTCCGACTTCTGCACTCTCCATGTTAGACATTAATTGAAGGATTGGGAGGTTGAAGGTGCCATAGAAGATTCTGTTCCACTTTTTAAGGGGACAAAGAGACAATCTTGTTCTTCAGAATATGTTTGAAAAGATAAATCACGCCACACACCACCTATAAATAAATGATGTTATCGGAGGTTTTTAATATCTTAAGATTCACATGGAAGAATAACCATTATATTTGAATAATTGACAGATACTGTGATTTATTTATTTCATTTTATTCAAGGGAGATAGATGGAAATTTTTTTCTTACAATTCATAGGCTAATTTTTGAAATTCTACTTTTATTTTATTCTCAGAATAAAATATATCTGTCTAAAGCAGGATGTGCATGTTAAATTGTTATATATTTAAAAGAACAATGTCCACTTGATACATGGAAGGGAGAGACTCCTGGTTGTCTCCACGTTGGCCTCTTAGAAGCTGCAGCTCTGATCTGCCAGCATTCATGCTCTGACTTGGACTTTGTCCATGGCACTGCTGTGGCCACTGCAGAAACAGGAATTCATCAATACCAGACACTCTTTATATGGATTGTCAGCATTTAATCCTCGTAGTAACTCTGTGAGTTATTATCATCCCCACTTCACAGGTGAGGAAAGAGACATTTCATTCGGTTTCTCTCACTAGTAAGTGACAAAGATGGGGCTCCAGCCAGGAAGAGCAACATGAGGAAAGATGTTCAGTCTGCAGACTCAATAGACCTTGTTTATACTCTTGAAATTCACTGCACTGTAGTTGGCACTCTACTCTTCATGGACTAATTGCTGGCCGTTCATTTCTGTAATAAGTGGCAAAGATACTACAGTTTTTCTTAGTACTCTTTCTGTCTTGATCAAATTGTGTTTGCTTTGTTTCTGCATCAGTGAAGATTAGGGAGAAAAATTCTATATAAATATTTTATACAGCTAGACAGTCTAATGTCTATGCCAGAACCTATGGGAAGTAGACACGTGCCTCTGGCTTTTAAAATAATGATATAAGGGGCATGATACCAGATCAAGAAATTAAAATAAAAGAAACTTCTCCTGTTTGAAGGGAGAAATACAAAAAGGACCATTTCTTAATTTCATTAACAGATACTTTTCTTAATTTGGACAATCCTATTCATTTTTGTACCTCTCTTGTATTTACCTTGCAGTATGTTTTGATGTAAATTTAAGACTCATATATAATTTCATACAGATTCTTTTTAGAAATGATTCACTGATGATTAGTTCAGTCCTGTGGTGTTTTCCAGTTGTGATAAATCCTGATATGGGTGCATTATAACACAGCTGGTGGTTTAAGAGATGAAAGTATTCAGTTTTCGTGGAATCCTGAGCCAAATGTCTTTTCCTTCCCTGCTTACATTATTTCTCATATTTTCCTTGAAGTTGGACTTTCTTAGGATGTCATAAATGTCCTTTTCCACTCTGCTCTCCAAGTACTAAAATATTAGCCCCTACTTGCGTTCTTCTGTTATCCTGCCTCGAGGAGTCAGTGTGTTACATCCTTTCTGGAATGTACTGGAAGTGCTATTTAGAAGTGTCCCGGTGCTCCAGTTTTCTCTTTACAATGTTTCTAAATGAGCTTCCAGGTAAGTCCTGACCAAACACTTGAATCTGTGTAATAGCCCTCACTAAGGCTGAAGAATTCATACAGTTCTCATTCTTAGCTAGGAAGTACCGTGGATTGTCATCAGAAAACCAAGCCTAAGCCTACTGAATAAATCTGGCCCCCTAGATGCACTAGAGAGTCAATGTAGTATGCATTTTAGAGATGCCTTTGAGTTAACAGAAAACAGGACAGTAAGGGCTTAGTGACTTTAAGCCTCTACATTCCTAGTCCTTTACATATGAAATCATACATATGAGTTAGCATTCTTGTACTCTCTGATAAACTGGCTGACATTCTGTGTCTCTGGTTAAGAGGCACATTTCCCATCATCAGTCAAACATGTAAGTAAAGACTTATAGTCACAGTAAGCTGCCTTTACTGCATCCTGCCTGTGATGAGGCAGAACTCATAGGCAGCAGTATGTGATGGGGAGGGAAGGGAGGGAGGAAGGGAGGGAGGGAGGGAGGAAGGGAGGGAGGTGGTATACTTTTCCAAGGCAAGGAAGGCTCCAGAGACCTTCTCCCAATCTGGTAGTACTTCTGCTTTTTGGCACTTCTCAACAGTTTGATCAATTATTAATCTCTTGGTGGATTAGTCCTTTGATCTGGGTGAGCTTCCTTTATGTGATCACCTCCTAAAAGCCCTCCAGATCACCCCACTTCTCAACCCTGCAGTGAGATGAGTGTTCATCCAGCAGCCAAGCCTGTCCTACAAACATACCTCTACCCTGATTGCTGTGTCGTCGTCTCTGTCTCTCTTAATGGAGAGTAAAAATTTCCCTACCCAAGCATCTGTCTAGACTACACAACACTCGAAGTCTTGCCTGTGAAACTGGAAATACAAAGAATTAAAAGTTTTGGGATGCTGCTCTTAATATGCTAATATTTATTTCATTCTCCAACACTATTTTTAAGTCAAGAATTTATATTTAAACCTTTTTTCATTTTAATTGGAAATACTTCATCAATATTTTAACATTTTATCCACTAAATATATTAAATGCTATATGACATACTGCACACAGTCTATTAAATGTTTTAGTATTTTTTATTTAGTACTTTTTATTCATTGACATAATGCTGCTGTGGGGACAACTGGCTTAATTTGATTTTGTTTAGTGCTTAAAGAGCTCTCCATTCCTAAAGGAATTGTTTATAAATTTTGTCTAACTTTTTTTTAAATCAGCTCATGGATTTAGCTATTATTTTTATTCCCATTTTATAGATTTGAAAACAGCTGCGTATATGCTCCAGGGTCAACAAGATCCAGTTGTGTGTTTTATATATTGGGCTTACATGAAATATTTAGTTTGAACAAAAAGATCATAGCAGAAGTGTTTGAAAACCATTCCCAACACCATGCTTTACTCTCTACATAAATGCATAGCAAAATCTCCTAGAGTTGTAACATTTCTATTCTCAGTAAAGGGTAATTTAAATTCATTGAAAACACAAATCTCTTAAAATACAGCTAGGTTCTAAAATATTCTTTGAGGCTTAGAAACAGTTTTTGAGATACGTTTTTATTGCTCACATTTAAATTGCTTTGATTCAAAAAATTTAAATGTATTCATCTTAGCTGAAAGGTCTACCATAAATCATTATTTTAAGGACACATATAAAAGATTTTTATGCTTTTAATTCAGTAAATAATGCATATTATGTAGTAAATATATGTCTTAGCAATGTATTATATGGTTTTATAGTCTACATTGTAGGAGTTGATTGCTCCAGAACAACACACAGTTATTAAATCTCAAGGGCACATATTAAAACAAAGATAGAAAGAATGAATAATGACAGACTTGATTACATGGTTTCTATGAAAATTGCTAAATGAACTCATTACGCCTATCTCTTAATAGATGTTAAGTAGCTATGAACGGTTTAGAATTGAAACTGGCATTTACTGTGTAACTGCCAACCTTGGCAGTTTTTTTAATGGGGGATACACAGAATCACTTTAAAGAAGAAAAGGGCTAGTCTACAGTGTAATTCCTTATATAGTGCCAGGGAGGAATGATCCCTTTTCCTTGAGTATGACACCCTTTCTGTGAGCAGAGAAGCCTGATTTATTTATTTATTCTTTGAGAATTCTCATGAATGTACATAATATTCTTTGTCCATATCAGTCCCATACTCCCTATCCATCACCTCTCAGTGATCCCCACACCCTGCTCTCCAGTTCATGTTCTCTTTCCATAACCCCCTGTGATCAGTAGTGTTGTTTATGCGAGCATGTCTGCAGAGGCATTTCCTAGGCTAAGGGAAACCTATCAGGCTGCTTTCCTGAAGAATGCTGACTCTCACTACCCCAGCAGTCTTCAGTTGTCAAAGTACCTTACCAGGGTTGGGACTTCATGGCATTTGCCTCCATCTGTGCTGGAATTATGACTGGTTTTATCTTGTGCTGGTCTGTGTGGACATCTATAGCACATGTGAGTTCATAAATGCAGTGGATCTGTCACATCCAGAAAACACTTTCTTAGCAATCCCCCTCAGTCTCTGCCTCTTAAAATCTTTCTGCCCTCAAGAGTATAAGAACACAGGGGATGGAAGACACAAGGAAAACAAGGTCCTCCAAGTCATCACGAACAAAGCTCATATGAACTCACAGAGACTGAAGTAGCTAGCGTTCACAGGCCCACACGGTCTGCACCTGGTCCTCTGTCTATATGTTATGGCTTCCAGATTAGTGTTTATGGGATTCCTGAATGTGAAGACAAATAAGTCTCTGGTTGTTTTGCCTTCTTCTGGACTCTTTATCTTCCAATTGTTTGTCTTCCTCAACTCTGACATAGTAGTCTTTGTATTATTTCACTTTATTTTAATTATCCCTTAAATGACTGCTTGCTTTCTAATCAGAGACAGAGAGGGTGTGGATCTCTATGGAAGGGGAGGCAGGTAGAGAGAGAGGAAACTGGTGAGGAGACATTATGTGAGAAAATAAGTCTGTTTTCAATAAAAGGAAAAAAGAAGAAAAATATTTCTGCCCCTTTCTGGAATGTCTTCTGAGCTATTTGGGAGGGAATGTGGTATAGAAGGAAGTCCCACTTAGAGATAGACACTCCATAGTTGCTCATTTTATGCACTCTGGTGGTGAGAGGGATACCTAATTTTAATTACCTTATATAATTTGAGAATTTTCTTTTAGTACTATCTTGTATTGACAGTTCAAATTTACAAAGATGATGTAGATGAAGAAGAGGGTATTACTATACCGGACAGATATGCAGATGTAGAAATATTTATCAGAAAGTTGAATGTTTTTGTGTCTTACGTGTTGACACTTCACTAGCACCTACTTAGGGACTTTAGTATGGTAACAGATTAATAATGACACTGTCTAGTTGCTAAATTACAAAATGGGATGTATGTTCTTGTAAGAATATAAATGTTTTTACATGTAAATTTTAAGAATGGTGGAATGTTGTTTTGGTTTTTATTTTCAGTAAACATACTCTCTAGCTTGCCTGATTCCCTTCTTCCATCTGGTAGAGTGCTAGGATGTTTCCATAAGGGAGCTATGCACACCTGAGTATGGGAAGAGAGGTTGCTTTTAGGCATACAGGTGCAAAAAAAGAACCATGTCCATAGAGTAATCGAGTCATAGTTTTATTCATTAGAATGCAGGCTTACTCTTTGAGAAGACTGGGCAGTTGACTAGTCTGTAGAATTCAGAGCATTATAGGTGCAGGGCCAGGAGAAGGAATGTGGAAGAAATCATATGGACACCATTTCACTGGATGAAATTACCTGGTGAATTTTTAGGACCTTTTATCTACATAACTTTTCACAAATGTTTCTTGTAATTTTTAATGAACTCATAAGTCTGATGTATGACATTTTATTTCTGTTTAAAACTGTACTATACTACTGAAATTTTTTTCTGTTACTTTTTTAATTGAAAATAATTTTTCATGTAATATATTTTGACCATGATATTTATTATGTAACCTGCTTTCCCTTTTACTTGAATATTTGATTTATTCTGAAATCTTTCAGATATTATTATATTTATTACTATTCAAATTATAATTATTCAAATCACTAAATAAGCCATACTTTGTCACTAAGCTTCGAGATTACTGTATTTTAGTCATTAAAAGAATAATGGGTTATTTAACTAGACTATTATTTTTCCATGTTGCTGTTCACTGTGGAGAGTGAGTGATACATGATTAAGCCCCAGCATCCTTCAGTGTCCCCAAGATTTTTTTCTCCTTACATTTTTGATCACATACAACTTTATTATATTCGGGCATTGATGTAACATTGGATTTTATAGTTAATATGCAGTAATTGTTGCTCCTGTTAGTTCAAGTCCCAGCATATGCTCCCCAGAAAATCAACAAAAGAAAATACCTCATGTATTTAGGGGGAAAATTGAGGCATACACAGATACTCATAAAAGATTGACGGAGATTTCAGAATCGCATTCAAGTAAAAGAAAAGGCCGTCAAAATTGAGTAGTCTGCCCTGTGCTTATCCAGACACATAGCACTGAGTATAAACGGAGTCAGCTGAACTCCCCCCATTGAATCTCTTCCCACTAATTCAACATTTCTGAAACAGAATCAGATCAGACTCGTACCATTACGCTCAACCAAGGAAATAGAGCAGATCCTTTTACCTCTTAGATCCTGTTCAGGGAACCTTCCAGAAATTGTGATGGGTCAGGCTTTCTATCCATAAAGCCCCACATATGGGCTACTTCTGAACATAAAGGATCTTCAGATTAGAGTCATACTTTCCCACTGGCACAGCACCAGCAAGTCATCCTCTAGAAGCAGCTCATACAGGAGAATGGCACTAACAAATGCCTTTTGTCTGGTGTGCAGAGGCACAGTGGATTGCATCGTGTTAGGCTTCATCAGCTACCTAATGCGTTGTAACTGGGGAGATAAGATAAATCAAGGGGATGATATTATATTAGATTTGAAAGATTGGAGCTCCTCCAAAGTAATTGCAGAGTGTATATTTCAGCGCTGTTGACCTCAGGAGGTTATTGAAGTTGAAAGTCTGTGCAACAAAACCAATATTTCAAGAGCTAGATAGCAAGTATTGTCATTGCCACTTCTTTTATACTGAAAGGAAAAGTGAGACTCACCCACTACACATTTTTAATAAAGGTTTTATGCATAGCTTCATCATATACCGAGCTAGGGTTATACCATTTAAAATGAGTACAACTAATGTGCATTAAGTATTGGATAGAGCGATCTACCTTACTACTTAATATTCTTTTCATTGATTGCTAAATTGTTCTGAATGGAAATGTCTACAACTTGCCAAAACAGATCATTTATTAATGTAGTTGTGAGTCTACAAAGAGCCTCTTGTTACTTCAGAGTAAGAATTTGCTTATTATTACATAACATGATATGATTTTTCTTAAAATACTCTGAGCCTCTGTACTTTCCATATTACATAGAGTGGCTTTTGATTTATGACTTGAAAGATGGAAAAATAAACTATAATTGACTCCTGTTCTTTCATAGCCCACGGTGTGTGAGAGAGAGCTGTGTGTATTTGCTTTCCAAACCCTGGGGGTGATGAATGAAGCGGCCGATGAGATAGCCACTGGAGCTCAGGTACTCTTGCTAACAGTGCCTTGTTTGAGTCTGAAAAATTGTTGCACTTTACTGCTGGTTTTCTCTATGCTGTCCTTCAGGAAAGAGTTCCCATAGCTTCTTGCTAAAAAGAAAAAACAAAACAAACAAACAAACAAAAAAACCCAATTTGGCATGTGATTTTTTTTTCCTTCTTTTAAATCTGTGCTTTGTCATTTGGCCCAAGGGAGAAATTAAACAATTTTCTCTTAATTTAATCATCCTGTGGGGTAAATGGGCCCCAAAGCCTTGCATGTTTATTACATGTTTATTTTGCAGTTTTGATTGTTTTTGCTTTTGGTATAGTTATGCTTCCACAGAGTAGAAGCCTATTTATTTATGTCTTATCTACCTGGAGGGTTTCACTTCGGAGCCCTGGGTTTCCTAGAACTTGCTAGGTAGATCAGACTGGCCTCCAACTCACAGAGATCCACCTGTTTCTGCCTCCCAAATGAGAGTGTGCTCCACCAGGCCCATCTTTTTGTTGTTTGGTGTTGTTGGATACAGAGTTACATTGGGCCGTGTTCATTGAGACAGGATCTTAGTATGTGGTCCAGACGGGCCTTGAGTTAAACTTGTAAACCTACTTGCTGTCTCCCGGGTTGGGATTGTAGCCATGTACCATCACGCTCCATTTACTGTGCATTTTATAAAAAACCTTGTTTGAAGTCTTTGTGGATATAGCTTTCCTTATTCAGATCCATGCTGAGTTACATTCTTTCAGATGTGTTCCTTCCTTCCAGACAGTACCATTTTTCTTCATTCAGTTTCCAGAAACAGCACATTCTTCTGGGAACTGGAGAATGGAGGCAGCTCAGTATAGATAGTGCTGTCTCCTTGTAAGTCAGCAGAGGGATCACTGAATCACATAGCTACAAAGCCATCATATTAAATAATGATCACTAGGAGCTTTGACAGAGGGCAAAAGAAAGAGGCAAGGTGACTTCCAGAAATTTGCTTTTCCTAGAGTATGGCAAACTTGCAATGGCTGTATGCCTTTTCTAACCTCGGGCAATGTCCTCACTTACAGTGCCAAGCTGCTTTCCCTGACATCATAGTTAAGTATGTAAGATAGCTCCATAGCCTTCATACACACTATTATCTAATACCTACTTGCTTTAATTCCCATTAATAATATCAGAGGCTGCAATGAAACATATATTATTCCTTTAGTTGCTATTTCTTTGAATATCTTATCCAGTAGACTGGCCACAGCACCCTAGCACAAACCTGTCTTCTTCATCTTCCCATAGAATCTAGAACAGTGCCATCACACACTGTGTGTTCATGTCAGAGACATACTCATGAGAAGTCAGTGGCAACACATGTTTGTTACTTTGAATCAATGATCCTGTTTGGCCAACTTTGGTATAAAGTAATGAACTACAGGTTTGAGAGGAGGGTGAGAGACTTGGAACTGTGTGCTGCCATGAGCAGGGAAGACAGTAGCAAAACGTCTGCTCCAAATTGGCAGTAACTCATCTTGTGTGTTTTCCAAGGTGGTGGATCTACTCGTGTCCATGTGTAGATCTGCATTGGAATCTCCTAGGAAAGTCGTCATTTTCGAGCCATATCCTTCTGTGGTCGATCCTAATGACCCTCAGATGTTGGCCTTCAACCCCAGAGTAAGTGGTCAGCACCAGCCCTCCATGCCCAAAGTTCCTGCGAACCAAGATGGAGATTTCCCTTTGAATGTCTGTCTTGTCAATGTATCCATGATAATTTTAAGATCATATGACATGTTTTAGGGTTCTATAATCTGCTGTTCCCTACTCTTCTCCTCAGAAGTTAACAGCAGTTAATTCCATAGTATTAAAAGACTCAGGTTTCTTAAGAAAACCATTTAATGAACACTTATTGCAGGAACCTTTCTGAAATAGCAGAATTTCAAATTGATTGGGAGCCAAAATTGTCCTAGTTTATATTATTGTTCACCTCAAAATCCTTTTAGAGGAACAACTGTATGATATGCCCTCAGAAGGTCTTTCCTTCCGAGTTTACTTTCTGCATAGGAATGAGGGATCTTTTGAGCACATGCTGTCACCTCACTCTGGGTAACAGTGTTCCAATCTAAAATTCAAGCGCTAGGGAGATTTGAAATATATCTTTTTCCAGAAGGATTCTAAGCTCACATTATTGCGTATTTCTTTGGTGTGTGAAAGCCAGAATCGAGAGCCCCAAATCTATCTGTATTTTGAGATTTTTATCACTGAGAGGTGAGCATGATCTTGTGCCCTTACATAAGGAATACTGCTTTAGTTTTTCTTCCCTGTGACTGTAAATATCCACTCTCTGCCCTTGAGCCATTTCATCAGTCTTTTGTATGTACTATTGTTTGTGTTCACATTGGCTTTGAAGGAAAATGTGTTTATAGAAATAATACGTTTCTCTAGTGATATGTAACTTGCAAAGGCTTATAAGTGAATAATGTTTTTTATTCCTTTGTCATATAGAAAAAGAACTATGATCGAGTAATGAAAGCCCTAGACAGCATAACTTCTATCAGAGAAATGACACAGGTAAAAATGTGTGTGGTCTCATACTTTACTATCATTCATCTACATGAGTAAAATCATATTTTAAAAATGTCTTCTGAACAACACTGTGTTACAGAATGTACATTTTTTTCTCCTATATAAGACATAACTAAAATTGTAAAAATGTATTAGGATGCTTTAATTCAATTCTGTCAGTGCCTTGGCATGTTAACACTGATTTCTAAAGAATAAATCCATAATTGTAATCTTAATATTTTGTTCTTAAACTTGAGTAAAAGCCTTGACTGTTTGAGATTCCTCAACAGGATCTTTTAAAATAGTGTTTTAAATACCATGTTTGCTATCAACTGATGGGAATAATTTTAGATCTTATTTTGAGTGTTAAAGTAGAGATTTGGGGCATATACTGGTTCCGCATGTATATCACCACCCTCGTTATAAATATTCTCTCTCTCTCTCTCTCTCTCTCTCTCTCTCTCTCTCTCTCTCTCTCTCTCTCTCTCTGTGTGTGTGTGTGTGTGTGTGTGTGTGTATGTGTGTTTTTTTGAGATAACATCTCAAGCAGTTCAAACTGACCTTGAACTTACTGTGTAGTTAAAGATACCTGGAACTTCTGATCTTCCTTTGTCTCTCTCTTAAGTGATGAGGTTATGAACATATGGATATATGCCACTACAATAGATCTAGAAATATCCTCCCTTCCTCCCATGTATGTGTTCATGTGATTTCTTACGTCCTTAGAATTATCCTTTAAGATTCATTTTTTTTTCAGGGCTGGAGAGATGGTTTAGTGGTTAAGGTCATTTGCTGCTCTTCCACAGGACCTGGGTTCAGTTCGTAGCACCAACATGGTAGCTCATAATTGTCTGTAACTCAAGCTCCAGTGGCTGTGACTCCCTCACACCTACATATGTGCAAATCAAACACCAAGGCACATAAAAATAAAAATTACTAAAAAAGATAAAAAGTGCATCATATAGGCATAACATAGAACCTATAACTGCTTTGGGAATTGAGAACCACCCTAGGACTGTGAGTTTGTGCTTTTTGTTCTTGGGGGCCGCTGGTGGGAAGGTGTACTAAGTGAAGATGTAAGTTTATTATGAAAACTTAATACATCCTTGTGCTGCAGCCTAGTACTTGGAAAAACAGTTACTGTAGCGAGTATTAAGTACTGGGGCCTTTTCACTATCTAAACATTGGAAAGAGGTTTAAAAATCGTCATTATAAATAGAAATTAATAATTCAGAATAACAGTATGTGCTGTGCACAGCTTACATGTGTCCTTTCTAGGCCTAGGCCCGCCTTGTACTGGACACCTTGAGCATATGAGTATAGCCTGGGGTCATTCATTCTTTCTGTGAAAGGAGAAGTCTTCTCTTGCCCAGGTTCACTGGGTTTCTCTCTACTTGTCACCCCAGTGTTTTCTCAACTCTCTATTAGAGACATTCTCAAGTGGACATTTCACACTTGTAATTTTTGTCCTTGATTCCTTTGGCCAGTATTTATTCATGATTACCAGTATTCATTCGGTGGTTTGTTCATTCATCTGTTCCTTCCTTCCTTCATTCATTCAACAGTCTGTGTTAGACAGTGGCACACGTGGCTATCCATACTTCACAAGTAATCCTGTTTGCTTTAAGGCTCCCATTTCTTCTGGTGACTGTTCTGGGCTCATAGTTTGCAATACCATCTGGATTATTTTTCAAACAACATTTCTCTGTATGATGAAAGAAAATGAAGTGAATTTTTCAATGGGATAAGAAAGAAGAAATAATGCCACATCTTATGTGAAGATAAACATTTTTAGTCATAATGAAATTGTTATTGTAGGGCATTTGCCTGTAGTCCAGACCCATATATTGTTCTTAGATTTAAACATGGCTGCAAACTCTGACTCTAGAATCTGCTCACTGTCAAGAATTGTTTTCCTTATTCTGGGACATATATAAGTTATTTCATCAGAAGCCAATAGAGAAGTTAGAGTGTCAGCTTAGAAAGCTAGAGGCTTGAGTTGCATAACTGCCTCTGTGTGATGTGGCCCATGGCCTAGGGCAAATTTCTTAGTTACTTGGAGCCTCTGTGTCATCATTTTCCTTAGGAAAAGTACTTTGCATTTTCTCCAGCAGAGTGTTTGCATAGGCATGTTGTCAGGTTTTATTGAATCAAATTCTTTAATCGTCTCCACATATTACACTAGCCTATATATTTTTTTTTACTTTTTTTATTTAAAAGGTTTTTTTCTTCATATACACCACTGCTCCTCTTCCTTCCCTTCAATCAATCTTAAAAGTCACTGAATAAAGGATGTTTTCTGACTTTGTTTCTGGAAAAGTGCTCATTTATTTCTGCAATGTTGAAAGAATTAAAGTTCTTGGCTCTGGTGAGAAACCCACTGTAGTTTGGGCAAAATCAATGTTTTTGACCTTTATACAGGAAAACAGCTTTCCCTGTAAATCCCATACTAACAGGTATGGTAGAAGTTTTATCTGTTGGTCTTCCGTGGGATTTTAGGGATCATCTGATTAAACAAACAAAGGGCCCTTGGGATGAATGATTTTAAAAAGTCACTAATTAACAATATAGTAAAATTAAATTTAGGAGAAAAAAAAATAAACACCTATCTTTTGAAACAGAGTCCTTGGAGAAAGATGAACAATAGAATCAGAGATAGGCCATATGCAAGACAACGTGTTGGATTAAAAGCCATATGGACTTTTTAGAGAAACCTCCTAGAGATGCCTGGACTTGTGGGAAGTCATTTGAAAAGCTACCACACTTGAATACCTGTCCTCATTTCGGATAGGTCTTCAGCCTGAGGCACATTTTACCATTTTAATTCAACTCATTCTTAGAAGTTCTTAGGGAACTCAGCAGTCATTCTCCCACTGTTTGTAATAAACCTCTGCCAAGTTGATTTTCTTCCTACCCTACAGCTGGGGTGGAAAAGAGCCAAGAGTCAACATGACAGTTCACAATTAACTCATTCATATAGTTTGTGAAGAATCACTATTAATGCTAGTTGTATTAAAACTTGTACCTAGTAAAACCTGATAAATTTATTATTGGCAACAAATATACACCTCCCCCTTTCCAAATGTGTTAATAACATAGGCACTAATTTTCTAATAATTTACTCATTAAATTTAGTGATTTACTAATTACTAATTTACTAATATTAACTCACCTTTGCCTCACTGACACAAATCCAATGTTGGTCATTATTCTTTTAACAAAGCCCTGGCTAGCTCTAAACTGTTAGAAAGAAGTTGTTCTTTGATGTGTAACAAAATGTTTAATTTGGCAGTAAATTCCATTTAATTTCTCTTGGAGAAGGGTTCTTACATACATTATGTTCATTTTTCATATAGAAATGCATCATAGCTATAAGTTTTCCTTTAATATTAAAATTCAAAGTGATTCACAACAAAGAGAATATTGTAGGTGTTTTGTTAGCTGGTGGGGCACTTTCTCTTCTGAGCATCACTGTAGGTGAAGGGCTTCGGTGTTAGCTGAACTTACTTCTCAACCATTTTCCTTTAGCCCCGAGAGGAGTGAGGCTTATAGAGGAAGTGAAGGATGACATAAGGGAGCTGTGTAGACATGGAGGAGCAAAGGAGGGCTGAGTGGAACATCACTGAAAGCAGAATGGCAAAGTTGGATGGTACAATCAATGGTGTCTAGTAGCTTTGCATCTTCTTAACAGAGACACACAGGAGAGAAAGAGAGAGACAGAAAGGTGGGGACAGGAGGTCACCTCTAGTAATCTAATGAAGGTAGAATCCAGGCCAAACTGGATGAAGTCTTTGTTCACTTACATACTTCTGTTATTAACTTAAACAATTACATTGTGCACCTCTTCCCTCTCCATTTTTATGTCCCACTTCAACCCTACTCTCTTTCAAATCATAACCTCTTTTTCCTCACTATTGTTTTAAATCCTGTAAGTTCTTCTTTCCTCTACACACACACACACACACACACACACACACACACACACACACACACACACACACACACTCACACAGTCTACTTAGTGTTGCTTATATGTTGGATAACCACTTGTGGGACTCATCCCCCAGGAAGGCTTATTCTTCCTCCAGTTCTTCATCAAGTGATAAAGTCCCATGAGATTTCCCTTTTCCACACTCTCCTGAGAACTATTGTTGTCTTTGTTCAGATGGCCATATTGCTGAGATTTCAGGGATGTAGCTTCCTCATTATATCTAAAGGCATAATCTCTCAGCAGACTTCCTTATAGTCATTCTGAGCCCTTTCCTATGATGTTCCCTTAGCCTTAGGTGTGGAGGTTATATAGTAGATTCATCAGTTGAGACCGGGCACCCCAAGATCAGCTATTTTGATCTATTGTGGCTTTCTGTAATGATCTCTGTTAGTTACAAAGAAACATTTTTTCAGTGAGAACTATACTTACATAAAGATAAAATATTCAAGATGCAATTATACAATATACTGATTTCGGAAAGTGAGGTAGTAGTTTGTTCTCCGAGGCCCATGTCTTTACCAGGCCATGGGCAGCTGGTTTGGTTTATGATACCATGCATGAATTTCCTCTTTTTGAGGACTTAAATCCAGTTAGACAACTATTGGTCATTATCAAGATATTGTACTGTTAGGGATATCTTGTCTTGCAGGTTCTTGTTGTAGTTCATAGGCTTCACTGCTGTGTGGGACTATTGATTGCTTTTTTCCTTTGCCAGTTTAATAGCACTCTTTGGTACTATGAAAGCTGGTCCTGAGAGAGGAGGTTTTCAGGTCAAATCCAGCTCAAGTCCTCTGAGTCCTTTGTCCAAAGTACATGGTGTCTCCAGAAATAGCCTTCAACTTCTGAGAAGTATCCAAGGACAACAGTAATATCCCACATTGCTTTAGGAGTCTCTTGGGTTCTCCTGTTGGTCATGTCTTTTAAATCAGGCAGACAAGTACTTTCTTGTGCTACCTGAAGGACATTCCCTACCCCTTGTGTGAAGAAGATAATTTGCTATTCCCCTGTCAAACCTATATGGCTTTTGTTTTAGGTAGACTAAACATAGAACTTAATCTGATTTTTATTTTATGGGGAGGAAACGTGAATTTTAAAGAAAAATGAAGGAATGCAATTTTATCTTGCAGGCACCCTATCTGGAAATCAAGAAGCAGATGGATAAACAGGACCCCCTTGCTCATCCACTTCTGCAATGGTATAAAATTGTAATTTTCCTCTAGATAAAAATCAGTAGATTTTTCTATATGCTTTAAGATAAGGGGAGGGGGGTCTTATTTCATAAGACCTGAAAAGCTACAGTTCTACAAGCCTGTGAAACCTGGTGGGGTTTTTTTTCTACATAAGAGTCCTTAATGACTCTCACTTTAATTAAAACTTGTATATCACAGGAGAAGGATGGAGCTGCCCTGTGCATAAGTAGGAACATCTAATGCGCTTGACAGTGGTTAGTCTATAGTCTTAAAGGACATGCTCAATTAGATTGTGTGTTGAAAGTATTTTCGTTCATTTAATTTCCTAGTTCATTGAGGACTCAGTGATAAAACTTAAGGCTTTTTAGTAAAGATTTTGAAATATGTTGTGTATATTTTTAATGCTTATGAAGACTAGTAGAATTTGGTTGACTCTTTGCTTGACCCCTGCAGAAGATGTACTGTTTAAGGATGTGTCTGGTGAGGGACACAGAAGTTAGTCCATCCTGGATTCTAGGAGGACTGTGGAGAGTAAAGGTGGCCCAAGATACACTTTGCTTTGAGGCCTGGTTCAAATAATCCATTCTCTTTGATTTGCAAAGCAGAGACAAGAGTTTTTAAGGGTTTTTTTCCTTCATGGCTTTTTGGAATCGCGTAAATAAACTTACCACAGTTATCTTAGTAGTACAAATGCAAATATTACAAGATATTGGGTTAGATACATGCTGTGGTCAGAAAGCAGTGGAAATGTTTTTAAAATGTCTTTAAAGAAAAAGTGCCTATTTTTAAATCACCTTTGCTTAGTCAAAATTGTATAAAACACATGATCTATTAAAACTGTAACAAACTTTAGGTAAAGAAATTGGCCTCATTTATATCTATTAAGATCTGTTATTAAAATGCTGACATATGAAGAAAAGTAGTACCCTTTGTTAATGTTTCTCAACATTCTTAAATTTAAAGTGAAACAGAATAATAAACAGAATAAACAGCCGATAACCGGAATTTTGGACTGCCAGCTTGGTCACCAGATAATACAGGGGGAATCTGGTTCTATATTTGGGTTTTTAGACTCAATAATAAACAATTTAAGAAGATACTCAAACAAAAACTTAAAAACAAGCAAAGAACAGGATGGCCAAACTATAAAACCCGGCAGCTACCTGCAGATTTGGGGAGTGGTGGACAAATTGAACGAGGCCAGGCCATTTAGGTTGGCATTGATGTCAGATCATGGCAGGCAAGCAGCCATTTGGTGGGCAGAGAGTGAGGAAGGCCCAGATGTTGTGGGGAAAGCCCAGATGTTAAGAAAATCATGCTCAGAAAAGATATAGAAAGAAGTTATGTTATTTTTAAGAGGGGAAGTGATTTGATTTTCCATAGGGCCATGAAGGCCTGTAAAGCTACTGAGTTGGCGGTGGGGAGGAGTAGTACAGTCTCTCATTAAAGCATGGGTTATTCCTATCTCTGTGGCATGTCTTTAGCTTGCCCTTTTAAGGGTGGTCTCTGACCAAGTGAATAACTATGTCCCCCTGGAGTATGAGGTCTCCACCCAGGCCAGGAACTCTAGTCTTAACTAGGAGATTAGTCTACCAATTACACTTATATAATTCTTTTTTTCCCTTGAAGTCAGCCCAATTTTAAATTTTCACTATTTTTTTTATATTTTTTTTCTCCAGTTCATTAGTATCACTCTCCTTTTCAGGGAAAAGAATTTAATCAAACATCTTATAGTCTTTTCTTCTGTTGGAGTATAAAACATTCATTTTTAAAGTACCTGGGTTAAAAATGGTCCACTTCAGTGTCTTATGTATGTTGACTTTTGTGGATAAGCCATTATCAACTAAAAGTGTCCTTATGTGTTTCAACAAGCAGAATCTTTATGGAAGCATATTTTTATTTAGGAGATGTAGGAGTCAAAACAATCAGTTGCATGAATCCACTTCTCATTGATATATTACCATTATTCGAAAGTATTGAATATCCAAATCTGTTCGTTTTGCTAATATTTGGGATTGTGCATATTAAAGATTGCATATTTGTAAGTTTTATGGAGCCACTTCCCAATAGGTTTTCTCAGATGAAATAATTTTTTTTTGGTATGTAAGCTCCTTAAATTTTATTAGTAAGTAAACCAAGCATGTAATTGACTGAAAAGCACAAAGTTTTTTTTGGCACAGCAAAACTACATTTCAATCATGTGCTGACTAGCATATAAAACAGTCAATATATTTGCCATGTAGTTGTGACTCACTGATCATTTCAATTTCAGGGTTATCTCAAGTAATAGGTCACATATTGTGAAACTGCCAGTTAACAGGGTAAGTTCTTTTTTAATATACGCACCCAGAAATGGGACAAGGTGTTAGTTGAGAGAGTTGACCCATTGTGGCTCTCGGGCAGCCTGCTCAAGGATGCTGTGGCCCAGCTTAATTCTTCAATTTCAGTTTGGGCACTAGCTGAAAACACTTCCAAGACTCCAACCCATATTCAGCCTGCACCTTGCCCTTTTAAATAAATTCTTTTAAAAGTCCACATGAGAAAATGTAGTCTTCCTACAAGAGTTAGTAAATGGTGTCTTGGGAGAAATTGGAAGGATCCTTCATGTTACAGTTCTGTATTCCCATATTTGAAAAGGGAGCTTCAGACATCTTGCTTTGCAGCCTAAGTAGTATTTAAGCAATGTTTCAAAAATAGCTAATGGGTCCTGGTTGCAGTACTCATCATGACCTAAAAGCATGCTTAAAACTCTTGTCTCCCTGTTTTCAAATCTGCACATGGGAGATTGCTGCATGTCAGATTCCTGAGTCCAGGGTGCAAGGGGATGGATGGGAGTCTTGTCACAAGTTCCCTCTGACCTCTTCTCATTGTTACAGAGCAAAAGCATGCAAAGAAAGCAGAAGGATGATTTTCATTTTAAAATTGTGAATTAAGTTTTCTGCTTATCAAATTCCAGAATAATTCCTCAGTGGCACAGCTAATCTATACCCATGGGACTCTATAATAAAAGCCTTAAAAAGCAATGGGATCATGAAGACACTGTGTGAGCATGCCAGCATAGTGGAATCTAAGCAGGAAAGTCTTTGGTTTGTCTGTTACCTCTTGCTATCCCACCAGCCTAAGGAAGTGGGATAATTCCATGTGAGGTATAAATTAATCAGGGTTCTAAAAAACATACATCACTTTTGAACTAGACTGAAAGTTTATTAGTGTCAAATTTCTGTGTTTCAAAATTGAGGAATTTGGGTAGTTCCTAAGCTGGTGACATTTTGACATGCTATTATTTGTTATCACTTTGGGTGACAGCAACTGAAGTTCATGCACACTCCACACCAGTTCCTCCTTCTCAGCAGTCCACCAGCCAAAGAGTCCAACTTCAGAGCTGCTAAGAAGCTCTTCGGGAGCACCTTCGCATTTCAGTGAGTATGGCTGGGAGGGAGGGCGGGCTCTGGCCAGTCTTCCAGAGCTTGGGGAAGAAAACTCTGCCCCAGAAGTTGACATTTACCTCAATGAATCAGCTGCATGAACTTTTAACTGGGAAGCTCAGAGCTTTCAGATGTATTATGACTTCTTAGGTTGAGACCAATTGTAAAGATCACTTCACTGACTTTCTGGCCTTCCTACTTGCCCCTCCCCACTTCTGTGTTTTAGTGGCTCTCACATTGAAAATTGGCACTCTATCCTGAGGAATGGTCTGGTTGTTGCCTCCAACACACGTCTTCAGGTAAATTTTTTCCATGTTCTTTTTATAGGAGCCCATTCCTAAAGAGGAGATGTGAATTTTAAAGCATTTATTTAAAATATTATATGGAATTTCTAAGAAAGATAAGTACATTTTCCATGAAGTAACTGAAGCAAAAATGATCTATGCTTGACAGTGAAGGTTTTCCATAGGAGAAAAGGTGTAAGTCACACTTTGAAAGAACTAAAATATGACCACATAGAAATAAAACCACACAGGCATCCATTCCATTATTCCAAAGTACATTGCATCAGTACTATGCCTCAGTGTGGGCCCTCTTAGAGAAGAAGGTAGGCATGAGCAAAGGAGATGTGATTTACCACAGATGTGTGATGCTTACTCTGCAGCCTCGGGCACAGTGCTCAGCATTATCAGTATATTGTGGAGTCCTGAACTCCGCTACCCTCTTAATTTTGCTTCTTCCTGCTCAAACCCACCCCTCCAAATTGTTCCTCAAACAGCACCAGGACATGAGGAAAGAAGCAGGTGAGCCCAGCAGCCTGAACCAGTTGTCATTCTACAGCTACAAGGGTGACAGTATTGACTCTGAATGTCTGCAAGCTTAAACCCATTGACTTGGTACCAAGTTCTTACTGCTAGTGTGTGAGGGCCCTAGAGTTTATAAATGAGGGGAAAAAAGAACTTTAAATGTTCTGAGCAGTTTTTTGATTTCTTTGTTGCTTGCTTGTTTGTTTTTCAAGACAGGGTTTCTCTGTCCAACAGTCCTGACTGTCCTGGAACTTGTTTTGTAGACCAGGCTGGCCTCACTGAGATCTGCCTGCCTCTTCTTCCCAAGTGCTAGGATTAAAGATGTGCACCACCACTGCCCAGCCTGAGCAGTTTGCTTAGACCACTCAAAACGTTTCCAATGTTGAAGCTACTTTTAATGTGGAAAATACAGTGGAAGGGTGGCAGATGAAGTATGTAATAAATCAGAGTTGACACTTCATTCATACTGTGGTTTTTGTGTTCAGAAAAAATGCCTTTCCAAGCTCTTCAGCAATTTTTTAAGAGTTTTAGATTCACTAAAAACTGACTACTCCTTTGTAATGAGGGACTCTCTTTATTACTGGCAGAATAAGAACATTCTCTGGCTCTTTTCTTCTCATTTTTTTTAATCAACTCTATCCAAAAATGATAGTAGTAGTGTTTTTACATTAGACTCAGCATACATGTACTATCTATCATTCTTATAAAACTTAACGTTCCAACATGAAACCAATTACCCTCTTCTATAGGGTATTAATTCAGACAGTTGACTGGTGTATTTCTCTTTCTTACATCTGAAATAGCTCCATGGTGCGATATATGGGAGCGGGATCTATCTTAGTCCAATGTCAAGCATATCGTTTGGTTACTCAGGTAAGCCATGTTTCTCTTCTAATCCCAATGTTACCACTTTCATGACTGGAATAGATTAGATATATTTGTATTAAATCCATTTAACACTTGTCATAATGTCCAAAGGAAATTTCTTACTAATATCTTGATGAGATGGGGGTATTGGAGGTAAACTGAAAGCATATGCAGTAGGAAGCCTGGGAAATATAAAATATGAAAAGAATGATCTCCCTTCATTGGCACTGAACAGTTCCTTAGATAGTGGAATTTATTATTAGCGTGTCTTTGCATTTTAAAATTTTAACTATAAAGTAGTAAATACTTTGTAAACAGATTAAAATAACACAGATTCTTTTTAAAAAGGAAATGGCAATTTCTTGTCCCAAATTCTCAGTATTTGATGCATTTTTCTTTCACCTTTATCTATTTCTATAGCAGTGGTGTATGTGTGTGTGTGTGTTTTACATGATCACATTGCATAGTTCCATGGGATGTTGGACACATGGTTCCTGAATACTAAATCTTAGTATTTCTACATGTAAGAAAAGACACTTAGGCAAGTCTGCTAACTAGGAGAAAACCTGGCCCATCTGTCTCTCCATTAACCAGGTTTAGAACATTCAACCATATAAAGTCACTTTTTAGTGGTGAAGTAAAATTGGAATACTTACAAGTAGGTTTTAGTTAGAAATATAAATGAGAGAAGAGACGAAATGCTGATGCAAAAAATGTATAATTTTAGAGGATTACAAGAGCAAAAAAATGGAAATAGCAATATAAATGAAAATTTTTAAATAGGCAGAATAGGTACAGATGCTACCATATAACCACTACTGTATTACAAATGGACTTTAATATAAGGAAAACCAACCGTGTATTATGTCTATAGAGTCTTTGGATCAGGAATCTAGTGACTCAGTTTATTATGTTATGTTTCTGTTTCTCAAAGCATCCAGTCTGTATCACACAGTTGGTGGATGGGTTATATTGATGTAAGATAGCCTGACTTTAATCCAGACATCTGGGAGGTGGGAATGAGTTGGAACTGACACCTAAGTCCCTAGATGAACCCAAGAGCATTGAATTTCAACTTTTCAGAGTGCTAATAGCATCTGGTAGTTTTTGTGTAAACATTTTTGATCTTATTTCTCAAGTCACATGAGGTTGGCACCTGCCTGAACAGAGAGAGTCAAAGCCATTGCAAGACCTCCCACTATCTCTGTTGATGAATGACAGGTTACATTGTAACAGAGCATGTAAGCTAAAGTACTATTATAGTAAGATACCAACATAACACTAAGAATAAATATAAGAAGGGAAAAAGCATTGAGATAAGTCACATAAATAATTAAAATCAGACAACTACATCACAAGTATAGATACAATAAATTACAACAAAAAAATCAAACACTACTTCTTATGCTAGTGTATACATTACTTAGATGGGCTCGTGAAAAGAGGATGGAGGAGGATTGGCTATATTCTATGAATGTATTTGAAATGCATTTATCCTGGAGAGTGTCCATGGCTTGTATCAGAATCTAAAGCGTCCTCGATATATTTTTAAAAGTAGGAATCCAGGACTTGGAATGTAGCTTGATAATAGAGGCCCAGGGTTTTGTTCCAGTCCAGGTAGTGGCAAGGTCAGGGCTGTAAAAATCTCCAGAGATAAATGAAGTTGTGGTTGGTTTTGAGGTCTGAAAACATAGACAGTGGAATAGGTCTGCACCACAGTATTCCACCATTACCTCTGTCCTGTATGCCAGGTCTGCTGCTACCTATGTGTGCAACTTTTGAGCAATGTCTGGCTTGGAAAGGGTTAGACAAACATACTTCGCAAATTGTCGAGTGCCTTTGCTCCTGCCACCAAGATATTTATTGAAACTAAAGAACTTTTTATATTCTGGTGTGATAGCACACTGAACAGCCTCATTGATTTAGTACTGCATATTCTACAGTGAAATATATATTGGTTCAGGTTTTCTAAAATCTTTCACAATAGAATATCATATCATGGCTTTAATAGAACAAGAGCTAAGATTTATGATTTAGCATAGACAAAAGAACATAGAGTTCTTTGAGTTAGAGACATTGGAATTCTACACAGAAGTATGTATAAGTGATTTACAGTAGCATGGTGCAGTAGCTCTCTGTTCCTGTCTACATTTTCTCTTCATCTTGTCCTTGTCCTAAGCAGACAATAAGGATGAAAATTAATTCTAATTAACAATACATTTTTACATCAAGAATTTTCTAATTACAGTGTATACCAAAGAATTTTCTATTCCCATTTTCAATGTCAAGAACAAACAGATTTGCTACTCCCTAACTCTCCTGGGGTTTCCCAGACCTGCAGACCATTCTCTCTGGGGCACAAGCGCTGTTCCCATGTGAGCCTGTTATGACTGTCTCTGGCTTGGTTTAATTAGACTTCTGCCTACAGTAAAACTTTTGACATAGATGGATTGTACTTTCATTTGCTTCAATCAGCTGCATCCCTGAGTTACTGTTGTGCTGATGTTTTTTCAGGGATGAACAAGAAGCAGAAGGTGTCAACCAAGGACGAGCCAGCTTCAAGTAGTAAAAGCAGCAACGCATCACAGGTGCTGTGGCCGCTCACAAGACTGTGTCTGATTAGTGAATTGCAGCCTCATTAGACAGCAGGATGTTGATAAATACTCAGGATTATTAATTAAGCCAAAAAAATGAAGTGGTCATTTCTCATAAAGAATCAAACTCACTCTAAATGCAAAAACTACATACACTATAGGTAACAGTTAGTGTACATTCATGAGTATGCATACACATAACACACATACTCACATATACATATTCTGGTCGCCCATTGTATTACCAGAGTCTGTTTAAATTAGATTTCAGGGAATAAAATGAGATTACTATTCCTGTCCTTTTAACATTACATTCTACTGGGAGTATATAAACACTACCAGCATGCTTAGATCAACAGAGTACTAAGTGAGAAAGAAAAATACCTCGCAGAAAGAGATGTCTAATGTTATATGTGGAAGCAATACTGGAGTGGATGCTGGATGGTGTAATCAGGAGAAAAATACTCTTTTAAGCAGATTGCCTTTGAGTATAGCATTAGAGATGGAGAGGACATGAGCCACGTGACTCTAAGAGAAAGAACATTCCTGATAGAGAAGAGTGAGAGTAAATGTCAGGCTCTTATAAAGAGAGAATAAGAATACCCCGGGCAAAGTAAAAACCCGTTAACTTATTAGTATATCAAATATCCGAATGGCCAATGAGGTGCGTTTGAAACCCCTGTGACTTAGTAAATGTGGGTTAGTTTTGGTGGTGGTTGGGTTGGGGGTGGTGGAGTGGTTGGTTTTAATGTTTGAAAAGGTGATTCGCATGTTTGAAGATCATACAAATTTCATTCTGTTTGCCTTGGTATAAACTTGCCAGCCTCATCAGTAAACACAACTCTGAATTCTAGTTGTATGTTCTAAGACTGCTGAGCTCTACTTTATCCTCGTGTCAGTTGACTGGCTTTATAAGTAATTTGATAATGATTATTTACATACACCAAAGGATGCAACACAAATAACTGGCTATTGAAGGAGCCCATAGGCATTGGTAGATAGTCCCCCAACCATCTTAGCTGCTCTCGCTTTTTGATGACGAACACTTGCTGATGTTTACTAGAGTACCCATTTTTACTGTGATTTTTAAATTATTTTATGATCTAGTCTCAGAAAAAAGGACAGCAATCCCAGTTCCTGCAGAGCCGTAACTTGAAATGCATAGCCTTATGTGAAGGTGAGTGCCTCGGCCTTACACCTTAGCTTTTCGTTTCCATCCTGAAGTGTATTTACAGAGTGCTCCGTGGTGGTGCAGAGTGAAGTTTAGTTTCCTAACACCATCTCAGCGGGTACTGTGGCTGTGAGCACAATTGAGTTTGTAGAGGTTAAAACCGAAGTGCAGAACTGGCATGAGTTCAGGTTACTCCTGGCAGATTTCCTGAATGTAATTCAACTTTCAGAGAGTGTAACTGTTGCTGGTTACCATGCCGTTCCCTCTGTACGGTGAGGCTGGGCTGTGTTCGATAATTAAAACCTTGATGAGCCAAGCATGGCCCAGATAACACAATGGCCTTTCTCCTTGCCCCGGTGAAGAGATTTCATTCTGAACTCAGTATAGAAAGATTGAGAGATAATTTTCAGGATCATATCCTTTTCTTTATTCTTGTTTTAAAATCTGACTGGCTACACGTCACCTTTTCTTTGTAATATAACTGTCAGCAGCCACGAGTATCTGTGTGAAGTTTCTAACCTTAATGTTAGATGTGACAATAAGTTGCTGTCAGCATTACTCAGGACCTGTGTGTTTCTTATAAATAGACAAATGATTGCTTTATTTGTGAAGTGACCTTTTGCTGATTTTAATTAGACTTATTGATAACGGGTATGGTTAGACATTCATTATGTGTTTGTTCATTTGTACAGCTATTTCTGCTTTTAGATTTCAGAGAGAAGAAAGTTAGCTACTTAAAATAATTTCAATCCCTTAGAATTAAATTGCTTTTGAATTTTATTTTCGCTTACAGTGATCACGTCACCTGACCTGCACAAACATGGAGAGATATGGGTTGTTCCAAACACGGATCATGTCTGTACACGATTCTTTTTTGTGTAAGTATAACTGATCAATTTTGTGCATTGCTTATATTTCTACAAATAATACAGTGACTGTGGTATTATATGCTCATGTTAGCTGCCAAATATAACAAACAAGTAATTGAACTTCTCATGAGTCTAATGATTGTTACATTTCAATGAGCTTGTTTAGGAAAGTGATGGTTACACGCTGTTAATTTGGAAGAACTAAAGGAAAGCACTGTTTCTAACCATCTATATATACTTTAAAGCTGGAAGGTTTCAGAACTGGGGACAGAGAAGGCAATAATGAAAGTGTTCTATAAAAAAATGATGTTCATTTTATATAATATGGGTTGGCAAGGTACTGCATGTCGATCATTGTATGTGTTGGCACACAAGTAGAGAAGCATTGTTCTCATTCCAAACCAATGGGTGCAGTAAGCCACTCTGACTTTTCATTCCATATTTGCCGCTGTACCCTACTTCCCCTGTCTGGCTACACTTCCTCCCTGACCTTGGCACAGACAATAACTAAGTTATTGCTTTTCTAGTTTATGAAGTTTCTAAAAACAAGGTGAAAAGTGAACTGGCTTTTTCTTTTTAAGCAGCTCAAAGTGTTTGATCCATGAGCATGTGGCCAGCTTGTTCACTGTTAAAGATTCTACTGAAACTGTAATTTTCTTATGGTATTTACTTGCTGGCTATAGATTTCACAGCAGTGGGTAGAACAGCCAGAACTTCTGTTTTTATCAAGTAGTTTGAATTTGAACTCAACAGAAATTAGGAAGAACGATCACCAAGTTTTATAACCTCTCAAAACTTTGTCAGCCAAATGAGAACAATGTGCCTCCCTGCATCAGTTGGAATCTCAGCAGCAAGCAGATGGCTCACAAAGAACATGATACTTTTATCACCCACAACTAGATGATTTGTAAAGGTATAGTTGTGGGGCGTGAGAATCTAAGGGCAGTAGGATTGTTACACATCCTCAGGTCCAGATGGCTGATACAGGACAGCCAAAATCCACCTGACAAACACATATTCAAAATGGAGGCCAGTGGAACACAAGGCTCAAATCCGTGCAGACCAACCTCTGAGGGCTAGATGATGTCAGAAGAAGGGCTCTGAGGACCCTGGGCTATAAGGAAGACTGTCAGTGTATGTCACCTTATATGATTATTCTGAGATTCAGTTAAGCCTGTAGGTCTCTACTGCCAAGCTCATAAGATACTCTTCTTCATTTTTTTTTCTTGGCTAGTTAATTATTCATCATTGTTAGAAGTTTGACCCCTCTGGAAAGCTATTACAAAATTGCCTTATTGAGTAGCCTTCAGATGCTGATTAAAAGATAACTCCAGGTCTTTTGTGTAATCTACTTTTTTAGCTTACAAAAATACAGTTATTGAATATATTAGCCTCATATACCTAAGTAGTTAAATTTCCAACATGTCTACATTTATATTTTCATAAGTGTTATATAAAATCCATGTAAGGGACTAACTATGGGAGAGAGAATGCATGTTCTCTGCAGACGTAGATGAAACCGGTGCACCCAGATGCCTTCAAAATAATACAAAGGGGGAGATTTTTATTAAGATAATTTCCATTGCTTTGTAAACACAAATGAGATGGCATCCTTTTTCTCTGGTACCCTCAGTAGACAAGACTTATTAGGTAAGACTGATAAATTCAGAACACATCAAAGAGAGAATCCATTCAGTCATTATGTAAGTTCTAATTACAGCTTTTAGTCTCTTCCTTTATAAATGATACAACCACAGGGTCCTTGTGCTGTGCCTCCCTGATGAGTGTAACATCGAGGAAAAGAGTAAGTGGATGAGAATAAAGTCAAACATTAGGCAAAAGCTTAGTCTCTGTTATTTTTATTTTCTAATGTATTTTGTTCATTTGTTTTACATTGTGTGATCACTGATGTTAGGAGCATTGCCTGATGAGGAGGATATAAATTAATATGCATTTCTGGCAAAGAGTAAATGTAAATGCAGAAAATTGAGACAATTTTCATGCTACTCTGCTTTCCCGGAACTATGGGGAAATAGTCTTTTGGTGTTTACTCAAAAAACTCTCCAGCATCTCGGCAACATGGAAGAGAAAACTAAAGGGACACTCTAGGGCACAGATTGATGTGTAACAAAGGGACACTCTAGGGCACAGATTGATGTGTAACAAAGGGACACTCTAGGGCACAGACTGGTGTGTAACAAAGGGACACTCTAGGGCACAAACTGGTGTGTAACAAAGGGACACTCTAGGGCACAGACTGGTGTGTAACAAAGGGACACCCTAGGGCACAGACTGGTGTGTAACAAAGGGACACTCTAGGGCACAGACTGGTGTGTAACAAGATTAAAATCAAACTGAAGGACCTGGATGGCTCTTGGGAGGAGAGGTAGAAGTTTGAAAACTATTTTTTTTAGGAAATCCCCCACTGAATCAATTAAGGTCAGATATTTTAGGCAGAATGTAGTCATTCAGATGTTATGACCCAACCCTAGCTCATTTCTAGCAGTGAAAATTGTAGAGCTTGATTTTCCATCAACCTTGAGGCTCATAGGCAAATGTACTGAGGTCTGTTATCTGTGGAAATGAGAGAGCTGACTATAGTGAGGCCATGGGATGAGCTGAAGTAAGAGCAAGCCCACAGAGCGCAGGGTGCACGGTGAGGTCATCCCTTCTTTTCTTTCTTTTCCCTCAGTCTCAATCAGACTAACAGCAGCACAGGCTGGCCTCAAGCTCCCAGAATCATCCCTCTTCGTTTCTCCGCATGCTGAGAGAATAAATCTGTACCACACTAGACCTAGTAGGTTATTACACAGTGAACACAAGGGATTTTAGAGATAGAGGTGAAAATGTACTGCTGTAATTTTTCATAATTAGGATAAAATAATAAAATCCAGGGTGGCTAATTGATCTGACAGATGGCCAGATGTGGGCTCCCCCAGTTTGCATCACTGCGCAGGAAATGGCCATGAAGTGTGGGAGGATGCCCTGCTCCTAAGCTGTGTGGAGACCAAGGAAAGATTGGGAGCAAGGTAGCAAATCCTACTAGTTTAGCAAGAAGAGCCTATGTGCTTGAATCTCTTAACACTTCTTACCTCCCAAGGTGGAGCTATCTGTGAATGATCTGTGTACTTTGATTAGTAGATAGAGTATGTGTCCACCCCTATTTCTGAAAACATTTTAGCAATTCCACAAGCATAACAGTTGGAAAGATCACAGAAAACATTTTCTCTTCAGATTTGGAATCAGACATGCCAGGTCCTTGAAGCAAGCAGATTTTGGTACGACATAAATTAAATTTCAAAATTTCCTCTTTAGTTCATTTGCCTTTTACTGTGTAGTTCAACTCTCTCCTCTTTCATAAAATGTCTAGAAAATTAGACTAGAAGACCATGATGTCTTGGTGTTCCTGTGGCTCTAGGCAGGACTTGGCTCTTAAGATTTATCTCATTCATATTCACATTGAGTAAAAATCCTTGGAGCAAAGTTCCCCTCCCATGACTTTCTCTGTTCCACCCCTGCAGCACTTTATATCTGATGTACACTTACTGGCAATAGCATTTTTTGTTTGTCTTTTGTGACTCAGGGTCTCATTATGTAATCCATGCTGCCCTTGAACTCAGTCATGATCCTCCTGCCTCAGCTTTCCAAGTGCACGGATTACATAAGGTTTTGATATAGTTATAAAAAAAGTTTAGCATTTGGGAGGCAGACAGAGGCAGATGGGTGTCTGTGAGTTCAAGGCCAGCCTGGTCTACAAAGTGAGTTTCAGGACAGCTAGAGCTGTAACACAGCTATCTTGAACGCCCCCCACCCCCCCACCCCAAAAGTTTGAAATGTTTTCAACACATACAAGAAAAATGTGTAAAATAGCAAATTTGTAATGTCTGTTAGGTAAAATAAACATCCTATTTAATCATGAGTTTGTAAAAGATGAACAACTGTAGCCATCCACAGGAAAAAAAAAAATTACTTACAATACAGAACATGGCCTTTGGCAGACAGTGAAGGCATCCCTGTGTGAATCATGAATATGGATAGGGTTGCGGGGCTCTGCTTGGCCTCTAATGTATCATACACCCAGTCTGTCTCCAACCCAGATCCTTTTCCAAGCTTTAAGCTGCCCTGGCACTTGCATAAAGTCCACAGCAGCTGCTGTTTACCCATGAGTCTTTGTGCCTCTCACACTGATCTCTTCACCCACTGGTTTGGTTTCTGTAGCACCAGGCACTGTCAGGGCAGGGGAGGCTGGTGTGCAGCTTCTGAGCCTCACTATTGATACTGTTTTGTTACCTCGGGTTACCAAACCTCACACACACACCCCAGCCATGTGCTATGCTTTCCACTGTGAGCTTCTGCCCTTTCTCTGTGAATCACAGATTCTGTCCTCTGCTCTCTCTCACCTGTGTGTGGGATTCTCACTTCTCCTTCAAGTCTTTCTTTATGCTTCCCTTCTTCCAGAAGCTTCTTGATACTTCGGTTCTGTGAGAACTGAGTAATGCAGGGCATATTTCTGTTGTATTTTCTGTGCCTGAGCATGGCCTTCTCCCTTGCCATCACTTACTATGTGTGTCATTTGTCTTTGGTACCTGGTGTTTGTCCTATAGGAGAAAGTGAAAACCTGCATTTTAACTGCTCGGCGACTATTTACTCTCAAACACTTTAACAATTCCTTCAAAAAAAAAAATCAATATATACCAAGGAGAAGCCATTATTTAAAATCCCCCTTTTAACACTTCAATATCTCTTATCTATGTAGTAATTTCATATATCAAACATTAAAGCTGAGCTGTGGTTTTCTGTGTCCTTTTCTTTATTATACTCACCTGTTCCTAAGTTTTATTTTTTTATTCTTTCCTTCTTTCAATACTTTTATCCCTATAGATCTATCAACGTCTCTCCCACAGAACTCATCAGAAAGTTACTTGTTCCCCTTGCTTCTAATTTCATTGCTTTCAAAAATCAATTTTGTACAATGATAGATATATTAGCTATTATGATTTTTACACTGATGTTTCAGGATTAAGATATAGAAATTTAAGACCAAAAAAAGGAGAAACATCATTCTGCTTTTGAAGCCCTAAGACATTTGCATGCTAAGCAAATGCTCAGAATTCCCAGACCCTTTTCTTCAAAGCAAACCTTAGTGTTTTCCACCTTCTCTGGCTCCCTCGTCTGAAGTCACATTTAGATTTTCACACTGTCCCTGTACTTCTCTCTGTGCCCCTATATTGTCTCACCCCTGCCTCACTACACACACGCACACATACACGCACACACTCACACATGTATGTATGTATGTATATGTATATATATATGTAGCAGTGTAGTTAAGAGAGAGACAGAGAGGAGGTGAGGGAGAGAGATAAAGAAATGAGCAAGCAGTGGAGTGATGGATGTTATACACACACACACACAACACACACACACACACACACACACACACACACACACACACACGTTTCCTCCCCTTGTGAAGTTCTCTTCATACATGGTCATTCATATCACAGATGGCTTACATAGAAGTAGCTAATGCTTATTGTTTGCATGCATCTACAAAATACTGAGTGATCTATTCTAATGAAGAGATTATATGTAACTATGTTTTAGCTCTATTACATCAGTTTTGTCTCTAGAAAACTGTATCAGAAAAAGATGCAAGGATTGGAAGCATGGGAATGAAGTTTTAGGGATCAGAATGTGGTTGGTAGTTAAAATTTGGGAGAGGCTGAAAGGGTTTAGGGTGTTTAATATATCCAGGAGCAAAGGAACAGAATTCATTCTGTGATGGAAAGCATTGATCTTGGAGACTGAGGAAGAAGAGGCAAAGAGATTAAAAATAATAATTAGAAGCTAGCCAGCTCAGGAATGAAACAGTGTAGCTGAGACGGGGCGGGAGAGAGGGAGAGAGACACAGAAAGGGAGCAAGATAAAGAAGTGAGTAAGCAGTGGAGTGATGTATGTTACGTATTTTATTCCGAGGAGATAACAGCTCCCGACTTCATCAATCAGAAGGCCCAGGCAGAATTTTCATGACTTAAGTAGAACATTAAGGTCAGGAGGGAAAATGTAGACAGTTGAACCAAAAATGGGAAATTATAAGGATTTACAGACAAATCCTATTTACAGGTCAATTTCATATTGCACGGAGCAGAGATAATAGTGTGTAAGCTGCACATTAGTTCGACTAAGCATGTCTCATTCAGAGAAAATCCAGATCGCATGGGATGCAGTAGGTATGGGGACTGTACCAAAACTGTAACAGAGAAGAAGCCAACCTGAATGGGACAGTTTACTGTTACATGGAGGAGGTGATCTGAAGTTGGAAAGTCACCGCCAGCAGAGAAGTTGAGACCTATCACTGTGCCTTCTTGCTCCTGGCAGACTGTTTTCCTCTGTGTCCATTCAACTGTCTTTCAACCTCCTACTCTTCAGATCTGAATCCTGGAGAGTTTGTCTGGTCTGGTAAAAGTTAGTATGGCAGAAGCCTCCTCCTTTTAAGAAATATGGACAAAGCATTCATGTTCATACAGAACCTGGGTCAATATGGTTTCTTAATACCTCTATTAGTGTAAAAAATTCATTATGATATTGTATACATGTACATAATGTGTTTTCATTGTATTCCATTCCTTACATTCTCTTACCCTCCTCTATCTCCTACTAATCCACTTCCTTTTCTTAATTATATGACATATACTTTACTTAAAGTATGCTTCTATAAAATCTGTCCCCAAAATCTGATTTAGTTTGAACAACTATAACATATTTTTAATTCATTTTTTAAAAAATATTCATTTATTTTTATATATGTGCAGATATACATTCTTTTATGAGCTTATGTGTACCAGGTGTCCTCCCAGGTCAGAGAGCACCAGAATTTCAGGAAGTGAAGTTATATACAGGTGGTTGAGTCACTTGATATGAACACCAGGAAGCAAACCTGAGTCTTCTGCAAGAGCAGTAGATGCTCTTTCTGCTTAGCCATAGCACCAGCCCCCTATTTTCTAATTATTAATGTGGCATTTACTGTTTGATTTCCTGAGAAAATTGTGTTTGGACTACGTACCATGAATTTTAAGAGTTCCCATTTACAGTAATGTTTTAACACTGGGATGGAAGAAGCAGGAGAACTTGTTTCTAATATATTAAAATCCTATGGTAAGAGTTAACCAAGTTTATCAATATCCTGGACCAACTCTGTCTTGGAACTTGGACTGGATTTAAGTGGAATCATAACTTGGTGTTTAAGCGGTAGATTGTGTAATGAGCTAACTTCCCATTCTGTGTGTCAGTATTTTATTTTCCCATCTCGTGCTGTCTGAGGAGAATTTAAGTATGGTGAGGAAAAGACAGAGGCAGCCATTAATCTCCGAGACACTGTGCTTATGCCCCTGGTTATCCATTTTCAAGTAATTACCACTTCTCCGCAGCTTCTTTCTTGAAGCCATTTTTATGTCTTCAAATTAATTCATCATCTATTTCTCTCTGAATATTATCATTTCAACTTTGAGAAGTTGCTCTTTGGAAATTCTTATTGCCTGAGTCAGCTTATTTAAGGAAATGAATTACCTGAGATATAATTATTTCTTTCTCAAGCACTTAGCAATTGCTGACCTTTAGTATCATGTGTTCACTTTTGCTGCGAGGCTGAACTTAGCAGGATTTCAGTCTTATGTGAAGCATCAGCATAAATAAAAATATATTACAGATGAAAGAGAACATGTTACTGGCTAAGAAGGAAAACTTGAGTGCAGGTTATGCAAGACAATATGACGAGGAAGTGGGGGAAGAAAATGAATCCAGTGCAGCCACATAGGAGGCAATAGCTGAGACACCAGCAAAGTGAAGATGTCCAGAACCCAAGGAATATGAAGTTGAAGGTGGTGGATTGTTTTGCAGTTGATGTCACCACAGCTGTTAGAAAGACACAAAGATGCTTGCATTGTAAAGGCTGCCCCTACAAGTCTGGCAATGTTTTACATGGGGTAAAGCACTTCACATTGAAATTGAAGGAAGGGAATATATTAAGGTACAGCATATAAGAACCAACTATGCCAAGTTCCATCTTGAACACACATTAGATACTACTAAAAACAAAAAAAAATTACCCTGTGTTTTTGGTTTTCTTGGATTACTTTTCGGATTGAAATAGCATTTTGATACATATGAACACTGCCATCTTTGTCCGTGTTTCTTTTTTCTGCTTTCTGTTGTAGCTATGAAGATGGCCAGGTGGGAGATGCTAACATCAACACACAAGAAGGAGGCATTCACAAAGAGATACTCCGAGTAATTGGTAATCAGACTGCTACTGGCTAGAGAATGACTGGCTGACAGCCTTTGAAAGCTTCCTCGGGTTCAAAGCTGGATTTTGAACTGAAGAAGATGATACAAATAACTTATTGTTATTATAAACAAAATTAACCCTTTGAATACTGATTTTTCTTTTCTTAGTATTTCTAAATATTTCATCAAATGCCTAAACTTGTATAAGATTTACCAATTGTAGGGGTATGGAAGTAGTAATAAATATTAAACAGCACTTAAAGTCAAGTTTGGGTTGCATATCCAATAAACGGATTGAAAAAACAGTTTTGTGCTGATATTTTTATATTAAATTCTTTAATTGGACATTTGGTATCATGTACTGCTATTGTAGGGTATTGAAATAGGATTGAGGTCGTTTTATAATGGCTCCTATATCTACCAGACATTCTGCAAGAAGTACAATGTCTGCACATTGTGGTGTGCTCAGTCCAAGTCACACAGACAGTGTACAGCTTTGGGAAGGTCACATTTTTCCTAAAAAAACATCAGTTTGGTTCAGAGGCAGTGCCGTGCCAAAAGGCAAACGGTACACTTGCCTGTAGATCGCATGTATGAGAATGTGTGCATGTTCACACAAGTATTTTGACAACAGACGGATAGCTTCATCATATTGTCATTAATGAACAAAAATCACAAGCAGCAAACAGTAAATTTGGACATAAACCATGATAGAAGGAAAATTTACTATAATTCAGACACACACAAATATTTTCAGGCCCCCTTTTTTTTTTCAGTTAGTTTGAAGAAGCATCCCATTGGTTAATATACTAATTTAAAATGTTATCTGAAAGTCAATTGAGGAAAAGCAATGTCCTTGGTGGCCTGAAATCTGTATTTACCTACTCATGACTTTCAAATGGGAAGCACAGAATTAACCATCAGAAAGTGCACACTTTTTGTTTCTTTCTGTGGAGCTTATTCATACCGTATCTGTATTTTTGTATTCTTCATCTGCTACCTCTGCTTATTTTTTTCATATTGAGAAAACAGACAAAATTGAAGCTTCTTTTACATTAAAAGAGCATAAGCTTTCAGAGAAAACTCACAATAGCTTTCAGCGCTTCTCCAGCAAGAGTCATGTGCTCATCAAATTGCTTCTGTTTTTCTCAGTCTTAGAGTCACAGGCATCTCAAGTTTTAACTGACAGGGTTTATTTTGCTACATGATGGAAATCTTTGGAATCAGGCCATTCATAACGTCAGTTTAATTAGTGAGTTTGCTGCTCTATTTAAACCCTGAATCAAGGCACATATCTGATTTCAATCTATGTAGACAGAAAAAAAAAATACAAATGTGTCCTCCTTTGCAAGTGTGGTATGATAGCTTGCATGTTTATTTCCGTTAGCATAAAAGGTGAGAGACAGGTCATGCATGCTGTCAGGGAGTACAGTGAAGAAATTTTTACTGATCATCTGTTTTTCTTATATTGTAAATAATTGAATTGCTGCTACTTCTACAAAATACAGAATTGTAGAGGTTAAGATTCTAACCAGTTTAGTAGTGTCGGCTTAAAGAAGCCATCCATCTGTTCTGATTTGCGCCTCTGAACTATGGAGTAACATTACCCTGGTAGAACCTATATTGAGTGTTCAGTAACCAGGTATTTGAAAACTTTGTGGGATGAGAATACCATAACTTCTTTCTATCAGATCTCATAAGTCATTGTAATAATATTTTGAAATAATTTCTAGGCATGAACAACAACAAAAATAATACTATGGGACATTTGACACATGATGAAAATATAAAAATGTAATTCATGAATTTAAAAAGGGGATGTCTTAGTCTCCCCTACTATTAGGCTATCAGTGAGGTACTGCCATAAAGGCTGTAGACTGCCTCCTAGCCTAATTGTAAAGCCACTGATCTCATCAATTATGGCTTTGCTTCATGGCTGAGTGATCTGTAAGGACCACAGTACTAGAATTTGGAAGGTAACCTGTGCTTGTACTCAACGGAGAAAATTTAGAGGAGGGAAAACTGGCATCAAAACATTCTACTGCCAATTTAAGAGTACAAGTATATTTGCCTATCCAAGTAGAAAAGTAAATGGTAGTTTAATACCCACTAAAAACAACATAGCGATGGGCATTTTTATGACAATGAGACGTCTTATAATGATCAAGTATTACTTTCCAGAATTAGTTTCCAAAAGTGGCATCAGAACTTTTGTAAGCATATATCCTAAAAGGAGTAAAACTTTTATTAAACTTTTGAAATTGGGATTGCTATGATACACCAAGGAAAATGCTTATATTTCTAAAAGATGTAATTTCTACTAATACCATTAGTAAGTAAATATTCTACTTCCAAAACTCAAGCAGGTCTCTAAGAGACTCAAACACCACTATCATCCTATGAATCAGTCATCGATTCTGATATTCTTATTTGATGATTGTAGACATTTGAGATAATTTTGCATCCTAATAGTCATTGGAAATCTATCCATTGCCTTTTATCACAGCAATGTTAGTTCTATTGTCTTTGCTACTCAATATTATTTTACCAAGCAAACTTCATTCTTGAAATAGAGTATGAAGACATTTACTGCTGGGTCCAATCTTTCCTGCATCACTGGTTTTATGGAGCATTTGATTAGGAAGAATTTTTTCCTCTCACTACAAAAAGGTGATGAAATAACTGGAAATTTAAGAAGAAAATAGTGTAATGATGCATAAATAATGCATTTCTACAGAGTGCGCCATGGAGAAGCACTTTGGTGTGCCCAAATGTGAGTGATGCTGATAGTTATTACCCTCAGTCAGATGATGGGCTTGAAGATTTTTAAATTTTTATCTTGAATTTTAAGAGTGCCATATCCTTGGAGTTGCTGTGAACTACTATAGGTCATGAATTTAAGTTGCTAGAATGTTCCTACTTGGAAAATTTAAGAATTTGCAGTAGAAATTCCCCAGTTTTCCTCTCCTCTACTGAAAGAAAGCATGCATTTAATATGGAAGAATATAATTTTTAAACTAATATCACTTGAAGAATTTTAACAGTACTTTATGTAGTAACATTTCATTAATCATAACTTGCTTCAGGGCGTGCAATTTCAGAAAACATTCAGGACAAACCCATCACAAATTTCATCACACAGTAATTTGTTATCATAAAATACCACTCAACCTTGGATCATCTCTCACCCAAATAAAGATTTCACAGTAGGATTTTAAGCACATTAAAGAAACATAATAGTCTATTGTCCTGCTGGATTCTTCATTGTAACACTACCTCAGCACTAAAGATAGACTGCTTCTCAAGGCAAATTGGTTTCCAAAATAAAGAACAAATACAATTTTACACACAGAAGTCATCAAATAATTCAACAGTTAAGAACAAGGTAGACACAGATATTGCCAACTGCTTCCCAACTCTGTAACATAGACAACTTCATGACAGTGATTAATGACATAGTTAACACTGAAACGAGTTATGTGAAGGATTTAAATGCCATCATTAGAAGTTAATTAGTTCACTGTAAGGTTTGTTCTCTACATGGGCCATTTTCATGTCCATTTACTTAAGAGTCACAAGCAGTTTCCCACACTAAAAAGTTAGTTTAAAGATCAAAAACAACAAAAATAAATGTAGCTGCTCTGCTTCAAGGACAACCTGAATATTCAAAGATTTTGGCAATTAATGCCTACTAAATTTTTGTCAACTCATATATGAATCTGATGTATATTATTACCCAGTAAATTTTTCTTGGGAATTTTGTACACACTATGAAATATACGCTAAGTTTTTGTAGGTCAAAAGTATCTCAAGTAGTTTGTAGGTAAAACATAATTCATGAGTGTGAAAACACTGTGTTGAAGAATAGATTACGTTACACATTTACCAGCAAGTCAGTAAAAGAAATAGTGCTTATTTACATAGAAAACATATTTAATGTTCTAAAAACAATTTCTTCAATCTGCCCAATATTTAATGTTATTATTTGAGATTTTAAATACTGCAGCCACTCCTTTATGTGAACATTAAGGTATGCCTATGTTTCTTTAACTATACAACCTTTACAATAAATTTCTTGACTTTTGTGCACAGACTAGTATTGCAACCTGCTATTTAGCCTTTGGTGCCTTAGAGTTATTATAACTATTAAACAATATGTACATAATGTAAATACTGCCAAGAGATCACTAAGGCCAAATATTTTCTCTATTCACTTTTTATTGCTCTTGCTTTCTATTGCTACTTCAGCCTCTTTTATCCTGCTTTGTAATAGTTCTAACATTGTAGCCAATGTAAATGTTTACTTTCAATAAATCTGAATTTGTTCAACATGTGTATATGTGGGCACTATTTTAAAGTCTGGGGGAGACTGTAATTACTCCTGTTGGTAAATCTTGCTTCTAAGGACTATGTATTGGATGATCTCAACAAACTCTAAACGTGATATATTCATTTTGGTGTAAAATTTATTTTTTTCAAAAGGGGGGAAGAGAAAATGAAAGAGCTCTTACAATTATTCCCAATATAGTTGCAATAGGTGTAATTGGACATGAGAATCCTGTTGCTGCTTTGGGTTCGATACCAGTTCTGATTGAGAAGTACTGGGTTACAATGATCATTAGACATTGTATATGCTTCTGCTCATAGTTTCTGTGTTTAATATCTTCAGAAGCAATTTAGTTGAATGATTTTTTTTTGAGACAGGGTTTTTCTGGCTGTCCTGGAACTTGCTTTGTCAACCAGGCTGGCCTTGAACTCACAAAGATCCTCCTGCCTCTCTGCCTTCCAAGTGCTAGGACTAAGGGCATGTGCCACCACTTCTTGACTGAATGATTTATTTTTTTTTATAAACTGATTTATCATTGCAAAATTATTTGGGGGAGGGTGAGAAGGAAGTAAGACAAGATTTTATTGCCTCACCTAGGCTAGCCAAAGACTCAAGTGTGTAACCCAGGCTGGCCCAGAATTTATAGCAGTCCTTCAGCCCAGCCTCCTAAATGCTGGAGTTACTGACTGTGAGACACTATGTTTAGCTAAAAGAAGATTTTTAGAATATATACTGCCAAAACAAGCACATGAGATTTTTAAAACATCACTTTTCATAAACCACCTTAAAACCTGAATGAGAGATTGGTCTATAAAGAAATATGGCCCTCTGAACAACAATAATAGTGTAATAAGGACCTCTTTATATTCTCCTGATTTTTTTTTTTTTGCATGTGGTACATTGATAATCAAAAAACATTTAACCGCAACCTCTGTTTAGTAGAGTTGGTTTTATTACCTCTAGAAATAGATTATAGGAATGCTATATGTGGGTTCAGTGTAAGGATAAAGTGTTGGGTTTTATATGATGCTAATGAGCTTCAATATATTGTGAAACTATAATGGATTTGGGAACAGTTTAAGACTAGCAAAAGCCTAATGATGTTGAATGGAAGTCAATGGTGCTTTTGGAGAAAGAACAGATCATCGACAGCAGAGTAGTGAAGAAAATATCACAAAAATCCCACAGGATTAGCTGGATACACAGCCTCCTGTCCTAAACTCAATGTTTAGCAGCAGGAAAGAAAATTTATATCTTAAGGGAAATAGAAAGAAGTAAAGGGCTTGGGTGAGTGTTATCTAACTACTTGATCAAATACTTTCAAAGTTCTCATACTTAATCTAGTACTCACTCTAGTTTTTGGATTGTCCAGATTCATGAGACTCTTGACAAATTCCTAGGTAATTGAAATTAAGTCACTGTTGCCTTTTGAAAATAATAGACACATGGTAGATGTATCTTAATTTTGTTGAATGTAGTGGGATTATATTACGTTATAAATGGTTGTCCCACCTATTGGTTTAATAAAATTCTGATTGGCTGAAGGCAGACAGGAAGTGTGGACAGAGCTACTAGACTAAGAAAATTCTGGGAACAGGAAGAACAGAGAAGAAACACCAGAGAGACCAGCAGAGAAGCCAACAGACAACTGTGCTGAGAAAAGGTACCAAACCACATGGCTGAGAAAGTTAAGAATCATGGCTTAACTCAAGAGTAAAGAATTAATAAATTATATGGGCCATAGGCATAAAATAATAGAAGCATCTGTATGTTTCTGTGAGACTGCAAGTATATGGATCAGAACCTCAGGGCTAGGCTGGAAAGGCCAGGCCAGAAATATACTACTATAGTTGAGTCTTTAAATTTTCGATAATTTTTTTTTTGATGACCCTGAATGCCTGGATCATTCAATGCCTCTAACATTTGCTTGCCTTTCTCTTTATAGGAGATATTCCAGGCATGGCTCTCAGTTCTAAAGTCACTTCATTTACTTTCACAGGTTCTCGGTTGCTCTTATAACAATCACTGGTTTCTTTTTTTGCTCTTTGTTTATTTGTATTTGTTTTTTTTAAACCTTCTTGTTTTTAAAAGCTTCCATGAGCCATTTTATTTAAGATTCACTGAAAAGACTTCTGCTTCTGTTCTCAAATGTTGCCCTTTGATTCAGACAAAAATTACAATTTATGAAGAAGATTCATCATTGTCAAAGACAAAAAAGCTATCAATAGCTTAAACTTTGTATACTTTTTATTTCATAAAAATATATTTTTATGCAGAATTAGCTTTAGGTGACAGTTTATAACGAAACAGTTTCACATAGATGTTTTGATTTTTTTCTTCAATATAACTATGAAATACATGGATGGGTGTCTTTGCTCTAAGCTTCATGTCCTATCTTCTCAGTCTCCCCACTAAGCTCCTCCCAATAAACTACATTTGTTATTGACAAGATATGAGGTTGATAAAGCAGATGATAGCAAAGTAAAAGTTGTAGTGGGCTCATGGGAAGAATCAGTGAACAGAGTTTTGATTGCTATAAAAGCTCTATTAGGGAAATGTGGAACATCACCACATAAACTAGATTGGATTTTAGTCCAGGGAGCTCGAAAGGCATTATACCTCAGTATAATTGGCAATGTGAGAAGTTTTCAGCCCTTGGGTGAGTGACATCATGACAGCAGAGATTTGAAAGCTTCCTTTCAGGAGTTATAGCATTGTTTGAAAAAGAAGTTAAGGACAAAAGGAAACGCTGGAAATCCGTTGTAGTAAATCCAATTGTTATGAAGGCCAAGAAAAGAAGAAAGTTCAGAAAGGATTGAGAATATATATGGCTCAGGGATGGTATTTATGGGGTAAAATTTTGTGAATGCACATTCAGCCATGTCATGAGGAAGAAGGGATATTCTAATCCACATGGGGACATTTGAGAATGAACCACCCTTTCATCTATAAAGCAGCTTTATAAATACCGATATAAGTAAGACAATTGTGGCAATGGTTTAGCGACTATTATGATATCCTACTAGGATTTAGAATTTCCAAAATTTATCAGAGTGTGTGTGTGTGGCACAATGTGTGGTGTGTGGTGTGGTGTGCGTGAGTGGGTGCGTGCGTGCGTGCGTGCGTGCGTGCGTGTGTGTGTGTGTGTGTGTGTGTGTGTGTGTTGCACTGTAGTCTGAAGCACAGCTTAAAATTCATCAACCAAGTTTTTTTTAAACTACAGCTGCATACACAACTCACTGAATAACTCCAACATCTTCCTATAGTCTGATAACTCCTAAACATCCAATTTCCATCTCCCTTGAGTATAGGAGTATTGTGTTGGTTCATTGTAAATAATTGCCCCACCCACTGGTTTAATAAAAAGTGCTGATTGGCCAAAGGCAGGCAGGAAGTGTGGGTAGGGCTACCAGACTAAGAAAAACTCTGAGAACAGGAAGCACAGAGCAGAATGCCAGAGAGAACCCGAAGAAGCAGAGGACAACTATGCTGCTCTAAGGAATGATACCGAGCCGCATGGCTGAACAGGAAGAATCATGGGTTAGATAAAGTGTAGAGAGCTAGCAAGTGATATGCCTGGGCCTTAGGCCGATCAGCCTAAAACTATTGAAAGCATCTGTGTGTCTCTGTGGGTCAGTGGGTCTGTGGGCCCAAAAGTCAAGGCCAGAAACCTCTTACTACAATTGAGTTTCAAAATCATATGATTCAAATGCCACCAAACAGCAAGCTCTTTTTTTTTCTTAAACCATTTAAAGATACTTGAAACTAACCAATACTCTTACCCTTCACCATTCTTTTCTTCCTGTTGTCCACTTACCAAGAAATGGTCTGACTACCCACACCTCTTGACTCAAGTCTGAAGATAAATTGTTGGAGGCCGCTGGCTCCAGCTCCTCTAGGTGGCGCCATTATCTGGCGCTGGCCAACCCGCCTGAGTCAGAGTACGCATGCGCTTGGTATTCTCGCGAGACTGGTCTGGTTTCTCTGCCTTTCCCGTGGCGTCATATGGGATTCTGAACTACGACCTATAGGAAGATGTTTCGTCTAAAGCAAGGGCCGTTTGGTCGACTTAAAACCGGGTCTTCCTACCTCGTGCTCCTCTCTCTTCCTTTTTCTCTCCGCCCCGCCGTGCGCACGGACGCCGGCCCGGCTCCTGGGGCGCGGGCTCTAGGCCACGTGGCGGATGGCCCACGCCGGGGCCTAGCCTAGCTCTCTCTGGCTTTCCTTTTCCCCGCTGGGGGCCCGCCGTCGCTGGTTCCTGCGCAGCGGCCCCTGCCTCTCTGCCGGCCCTCTGCCTGCTCTCTCACTTTCTCCTCCCCTCTCCATTTTCCGTAAGCTAAATGCTCTCCCCCAAGATACATTAAAGTTATACTGCAGAAGGATCCTCAGTGTGTGCCGTGTCTTTCCTCGCGAGTGAGAGATAGGCGTGGGACAATAAATAAACTCCCTATTATTTTATTCAATTCTAACATCTAGTTAATTCTCAAGCTCTGTTAATTTTCCTTCTGTGTGTTGACTATGTACTCAATTATCTTAAGACATGTTTGCAACTTTGTTAAATTTTTATGTGGGTTATTCAGATGCCCTCCAACCAGCTCTGCATGATGGAATCCACTGCCATCTGCCAGGAATAGACTCAACACATGAGTAATATTTATATTCCACAGATGATCTCTGAAGTCTCATTCTACTCAGACGGGAGTAAGTAGACGGTTGACATAGCACACACTAGACCTTACTGTTACGGTATGAATTCCAGCTAAACAGGCACCCGAGCTTTCAAATTGTTTGCTATTCCTAACACCTAAGTAATCTGATTTTGTGAGTCTTCTGTCCAAAACCTTTAATCTCTTTCATTTTTTTATTTAAAAAACCTCCCAACAACTTTTTCCACGTGGCCATTGATGATATGACCCTTGATTCCCTCCAGCCTCTTTTGCACCTTTCTGTAATAGGACTACTGCATGGTTCACTTACAGTTTGAAGAGTCTGCTGTTTTTCACATCCTCACACAGGCTCTTCCTTAAGGCCCAATTCTTATCTCCAACTTCTGTTGACCATAAATGTGTTTTCATTTCTTTTAAAATCTTCCTTCCTATTCTCACCAGATAATAATCCCGCCAGTACAATCACAGCTCATTTTTATCAGCACACCTTTATCTTGCTCCAAGACCACCAGGCTCAGATTACTTTCTTTTATTATTTTTCATTAATATACAAAAATGCTTGTTTTCATTATGACATTTTCACACACACACACACACACACACTTTGCTCATATTCCATCCCTAGCGACAGTCTCTTATGTACCTTCTCATGATCCCTTTCTTCCCCCATATCCCCCCTCTTGTTTTTATGTTTTATCATTATCAATATACATGTATGTGAATGTAAGTTACATATATATAGATACACACTCAGATGCTTTTTGTAACTTTTAGTTTAATTTTACTTGTATGGATGTTTTGCCTGAATGTATGTCTGTCAGCCATTAGTATACCTGCTGCCCTTGTGGGCCACAAAGGGGATGGGATCCTCTGGAACTGGAGTTACGGTTGTGTGCTGCCTGGAGGGTACTGGGAACTGAACCTGGAGAACTTTTGGGAGAACAGCCAGTGCTCCTACTCATTGGGTCATCTCTCCAACTCCAGAATCAGACTTTTTTATAGTACTTTGCCACTTACTCACAGATATACTCTATAAAATTACAAATGTCCATCTGATAGAGGTGGTTTTCAGAGTAAGTGGCAGGATTAAAAGTTTTAAAAATAGATATTCTAATTGATATGAATCATTTAGGGAAATTAAAAAAAAGTATGTATCATCATCATCCTTATCACCATTATCCCTCCCTCCAGTTATATTACTGCACCAAAATATAGAAATCCACAGACTGGAAGTGTCTATTGACTCTGTCATTCTTGAAGAAAATGTTTTCACATTAGCTATACATTAAAGAAACTCAGACTGAAAGGTCATTTTGAGGACTCAGAACAAAACATAAAATTAGATACTTAACACATTTATAATTTAGTGATAGTAATTTGCATAATGGAAGGATCATTGCTTTGCTAAATAATTTCCTTAAATCATATACATCCCTGACATATTTAAGAGTTCATTTACAGGTCATTAACTGCTTGCCATACAGGAGAGTGAGACACTTTACACCACTAATCTATCAATAAAAATAAATGAGTAATGAAGTTAACACAGTGGTAATTACAAGTCAACGGGTAATTAGGGAGCTTCCAAAGCAATTGCTTTCTTCTGACAAGCTGTAAGTTGTAACAAATCTGAATTTTATTATACCTACTACTCTGACATCCAACTAAATTTTTTGCAGCTATATAATTGGCGATATTTCCATTCTTTATGTGTTTCCTGGTTGATTTCTCGATGTCTATTTAATAGTTGTAAGTTACAGCAAAGTTAATTTTCTACTTCAGTTGCACAGCAGCCTTAAAGTGATTCAACCCTTTGTAGTTTATTCTTTAAAAAGTTTGTTCTTAAGTTGTTGCCTGGTGCGAATATAGTCACAGTTCAAGATTGAATTCATGCATCTTGAAGTACATGATGCTTCTTGGCTCATAGGACTATGATAAGCACCTCTCTTTATACTCCACACTTACACCGCTTTGTAATTCCTATTGAGTCTCAACTTGCAATTCTAGGACTCTTTTGTAAAACAAGCCAACAAATAAATAACTACTAAATACTAATCTTTATCAATTACAATGTCTTGTTAATATGATGCTTCATTGTGTAAATTTACTTTGTTAAATGCTGTGCTTGCTTTTTATAAACCATTTAATGGCATTGTATTTCTATTAATATTACTGAAGAATTTGACAAGAGAATGAATTCAATCTTATACCCTTTATTTTTTTTCAGTAGTACTTTCTCCTCTTTTCCCTACAAAAAATGACTTTGGGAAGGAGGGGACGGTTCCTGTTGGGTATCCTACCATAGCAGTTTAATGGATAACAGATGATCAACCATTTCCATTTTATGGGTGTTTGCTTAGTTTGCTGGGTGTGAGAGATACTGCTTATTCATTGGACATGACACATGACATGAAGTTATGCATTAATATCATAATACATGTTTATTACTTCATAACTCACCTTTCAATATACAATGTTTATAGAGAAATATGAAATTCTGCTAGCAGGTTGAGGTTTGGCATCAGTTCTGATATATTTGCTTACTGTGATGTGGAGTAGTCTTTCTTCATGCCAGCCCATTTTCCTATCAAGATAACATTCTGGTCTCCTCCTAACTTCTTATTTCTGTTTAAGTCAATTCCCTTCCCAAAGCCACCATGGAGAAAGTGTATCTCTTGCCTCCATCAGCTCAAACTGGCAAGATTAAATAAAAAATATCTGGCTCCTATTATCAGTTCTAAAATCTTGTTATTTGTGTGAAACACCCTTTTCATCTATGGGATGTAATAGGCCATGACAAGTATTCTCTAGGAGATTTTCACCTTCAATACAAGGCTTTTGCTTTAAATAAACAAAAACAAAACAAAAAACCTCTAGCATATAAAGGTCAGATGAAGGTACCTGCTAGAAGCAGTTTCATTCCAGTACTAAATCTGCAATCACAGGTCAGACACAGCATGAGAAACCTCTGGGTGCTCTCCTGTTCAAAAGATGATGTGGGTTTATTCCCAAATGCATCCCTCCTCCTCCAATAGCATCTCAGTCTTGTGTGAAGTGTGTAACTGTGTTCCCAATGTGCCCTCTGTTTGTGCATGATAAAAAACATCAGATATACCATTCTCCCTTAGCACAGCCAGGATTCTCAGTAATTCCTCAACCCAGCAAACCTTGTAATCTTAGTTTTATCTTTATCTTTTTTTTTAATCTTCTCCCACCTCCAACTTTTTCTTCCTCATTTTTTAATTAGTTCTTTGAGAGTTTGGTGGTATGTATTTTGATCATAGTCACCCATTTTTAATCTTCCATCCCATTTCCATGCCCACTTTTGTGTTCTGTTCTAAACACACACACACACACACACACACACACACACACACACACACACACACACATGCACATATGTATGAATGCATGCACACATGTCACCTTGAAGACCAATTTGTGCTGCCCAAGTATTCTTGGATGTGTGGCCTTACACTGGAGTGGGGGAACTTATCTCTTATAGAAGACTGTGCCTCTCCCTCCGCCCCTCAGCCCCTTTCTCAGACCTATTGTTGTTAATTTTTTTTGATATCTTGAAATCTTTTCTTTTTTTCTGATGACTGTTTTATATACAATATTTTATATACCTACTCTAATATGTATTGACTTGAAAATTTCTCTCAAGATTTTAAAAATGTGTATGAGTGTTTCGCCTACATGTATGTATATAGTCCACATGTGTGCCTATTGACCACAGAGTTCAGAAGTTGTTAGATACCCTGGGAATGTAGCTATGGGTAGCTGGAAGCCACCATGTGGATACTGAGAAACAAACTTAGATCCTCTGCATGAGCAACTTGTATTTTAAACCAGAGAACCCCTGACATTGGCTTGAACATTTCTTAAAGACCCTCTCACATTCTTCCCTAATAACCACTACAGACTTGTTAGTTTCATCCACTAGGTTGAAAGTTTGTCTGAATAAGAAATGTTGGATGTTTTTATTTCTTGGTAACTACCACCACTAACAGTTAGCACCAAATCTTTTCAAATAGAATAAAACAATTATCATGTGAAAGCTCTGTGGGCAAAATGATGTTGATGATGATGTTGATGATGATGATGATGGTGATGATGATGATGGTGATGGTGATGATGATGGTGATGGTGATGATGATGGTGATGATGATGATGATGGTGATGATGATGAAGGTGATGGTGATGATGGTGATGATGATGATGGTGATGATGATGACGGTGATGATGGTGACGATGATGATGGTGATGATGATGATGATGATGATGATGGTGATGATGGTGATGATGATGGTGGTGATGATGATGATGGTGATGATGATGGTGATGATGATGGTGGTGATGATGATGGTGATGATGATGATGGTGATGATGATGATGATGCATTGGTCACTCTCTGTTGTTGTTTGCAATACTAAGAAAGAGGCTGACCTCATGGATGACAGACAAGCATTGGACTCCTCAGCCACATCTCTCTTAAGTGATTTCTTCCCTTATACTCTAGCAATAGTAAATTGTAAAATAACATGCCTCCACCTGGTTTTGTGAGTTCAGTAATGCAATCAGCAACAGAAAAAAAAAATCTGTCTTTGCCCACTCTGTACCCACACCTCTGAACTGAACCCCAACTTACGGTGCTTTCCTTTTTAGACAAGGATATGCAGCTGTCTGATTCACATATTGTCTCCTACATCAAAGCCTGAACAGCATCAACAGGACCAGCATGTTTGTTAGCTACACAGTGAAATGCAGCAGGTTAGCTCTAAGCCTGATGACTGCTTGACTTTACAGCTGTGCAACAGCTGTGCAGGCCTGAGTCTGTTGAATCCATTGGTCTTTCTCATGCTTGTGAAGCACAAATGTCCTGCTTCTGTCATGAAATTCTCCAAAGCATCATAAAGACAAATTTATCTTCACATTAGATGAAGTTATGTCATGCCTTTAGATAGCCAAAAACTACTTCCTACCCCCTCCCAGAATAGGGAGAGAGAGAGATATAAAGATAGAGACAGAGAAAGAGAGGGGGGGGTGAGAACAGTTCTTAAAAGATTGTGGGAGTCAGAGGAATAGGGAGTTTGCTTTAAGACTTTGTCTCTAAGAACAACAGAAGCTACATCTCTAAGCACCTGTCATCACAACTGCCTAAACATGAGCTGAACACAGATGATACTTATAGACATGCTAATGTGGATGAGGAAAAACTTATAAGTCCTCAGTCCCAGACGAAGAACTACAGGTAGCTAAGGGATGATGAGAAGTGGACAAGTTGCCTTCCCCAGAAAACAGCACATGATTTGGTTATCTGATACCAAATGATCAGCCATGAAAACAGCATTATGTGAACTAAGCAAGTTGTGTTGTAAATATAGGTATATACATGCTGCGCATACACACACACACACACACACACACACACACACACACACACACACACACACACACACACACAAGCCATACATTTGAAATGGGAAATACATGAGGAGTACTGAAGGAAAAAAAAAGAGAAAATGAGGTAATTATATTATAATCTCAAAATAGTAAAAGTTTTTTTCAAAAGGGATATTTGTATGATAAACAATTGAGTAATTCCTCAGAGAGTCATGAGCAGCCTTTACTGACATAGGATGAGGAAGCAGACAGCAGGAGAGAAGGATGGATACTGTAGGAAAGCAGGCAGAAGAAAGGACCCAGATCAAGATGGTCCTCAAGGTGTATGGGAATAAGGAAGCTGTGGAATAGTGGAGGATCCCTCTACACTAGCAAGAGTACCAAGAGACATTGCTTCTCCGCCTCCCAGCAGAGAAGCCCCTAGTGATGCAGATGTACTCCACACTTCTCTTCACCATTTTCACTTTGAATTTGAAACTCAGCAACTTACTTGATTTTCTCCATAATTCTGTGTTCCAATAACTTAGCTATTGACTTCAGAATAAATACACATTTGGCCTCATTTTCATTTTGTTTATAGTCTACATAATGATATTTTACTGAAGCAAGTTTGTTAGCATACTTCTATTCATAGTCAATCTTCACAATTATTTTCCAAGAACATGTGTTGAAAGATTGTTACAAGCATTATCTGTTAGGTGACAGAGTGAGGGATTAGAATGTGTTGAGTGTTGACATTGTTGACAAGGCTTTATTATCTAAGAATCACAATCAATAAAAAAGCGAGGTGACTAGAGTTTAGGAATTCAGGTAACCAGCACCCTGTTCTTCATGATCATTGGCTGCCCTGACAGCAGCAGAGAGATCAAAGTGAAAAGTTTAAAGGCAGTGACAGCAAGTGACATCTATAAATAACCGACAAAGACTCATTGTTAAATGTTAAATTCCAACTACAAGATAAGGACTTTGCTTCACAACTGGACAAATGTCTGGTATGTCCAGTTTGTCCAAGAAGACCTTCAGTTTATTTATCAGTCTTTTATTGTTCCACAAAATGCAATTTGGAGAAGTAGGTACATACTATACACTAGGCTCTCTACTTATATTGCTGTGCCTCCTACCCCCATGGGATTTTTAGACCTTTGTAATATGACAACTGCCATTAACACAAGGTCCTCTCCTTCTCCTGACATCTTGAATTCAACCACTTTACTCTTTTATGTTCATATTCAATCAACATACCAGCAGCCCTTTTGTTCTTGTGAGGCACTCAGTTTTTTTCTTTACTCGGAAACTCTTCCCAGCTCTTTGCCTTCCATTTCCAATCACCTGTTCTGTCTCCTGGGGGTCCAGGCTGAGTTCAATCTCCTGTTAGGTCTTTCCTGAATTCACGGGCATTGTGAGCAGTTGCTTTGAAAGGTTTTTGTTCTCTCTCTTCCTTAAACTCCCTTTAAAATGCTAGGATGAGCAGATCTGTTCTGTAAATGTGTCAGGTGATGCCAGATTCATATATGTTGCCAACGAAGATTAACCATCTTATATGATATCACATAGGACTTACAAGGTAATATTAATTTAAGAAAAAACCCATAAATTTTAAGGAAAAATCTATAGTCAAAAAATTTAACAAGACCATGAGTAACCAATTAAGTTTTAGCTCAGGGTTTTGTAACAGAGATATAATTGAATGTAACAAAACACCAATTAGTATTTATTGTATGATTTACTCCCATAAAGTTTAATGTATATGAAACCATACTGTTAGATTTGAGCATAATAGTTATTACTGAGGAAAGAGAAATTACTAATAAAAGTCATGGGAGTTTCTCGGAATGAGAATTTTTTCTCTAATATTTTGATTTTTTAAAATTTTATTGACATTTAATTTTATACTTTACAAAAACTCTTTGAGTTTTAGACCTTCAATTTGTTTATACATACATATATATGTGCTTCACAGTGAAAATTATAGACAAAACACTGCTCTTTGAATAATGCACGAATAACCCTTATCAATATAAAGTGTGAACATTTTATAAGCATGTTTCTTGGCACCTTGCCAATAAAAGATGACAAAAAATGCTAGGATGGAAAGATACGATTTCTATCTCTGTAAAGGTCAGCACATAGCAAGCACTCAACAGGTACTTATTGACTATACTATATATATTTGAATCAACTATGTTATTGGTGCCAAGTGCATGAGAAAGTCTAAGTTTAAAGATGAGTTATAGGGTCAAAAATTATATTGGAGTCATTTTGCTATTTCTCATTTGCTTGAACAGCATCCAAAGAGACTAACGCTTTTTAAAAATTATCTCACTAATCTAATTTATTATATGGAGCCCCTTTGGGTCTTGTGAGGCCAAAACCTCAGAGTTACTTGTATGTATCATGCACCTTGGGGCTATATTTGCTACATGTTACCTCCTAAATGAGCTAGTCACATGCCATGGAAATGAATTAATGAAAACAAAACTATGGTTAGAGCCTGTAAACAATATCCACTGAAACCAGTTAAAAATTAATCATGTGTTATACTGATCATTTCCAGTGAATCCCCACAGAAACACATCTTTGTTCCAACAAGAATGTTTAAAATTTGGGCACATGAAGGAAGGAAGGTCTTCCAAGTGACAAGAACTGTATGACTCTCAGGAGAGTGGAGATGCTGTGTTATTTCCTGCTACTTCGTTCTCTTCCGGTGCCTGGGCTTTTGCCTCAGTTTACCCTCTCTCTACTTACTCCTGAATGACTATCTGCCTGGTACCTTGATTGAAATTAGGTTTGACATTTTGTAGTCAACTCCTGGAAGTAGCTAAGGGCATCATACTACATCTAAATATAGCTCACAAAAGAATGAAGTAACTACCATGGCCCAAGTACTATAGCTGATGTCTAGTGGCACAAAGATTAGTTATCTCAGTCTTTGAAGTTTGGTGGTGGTTTTTTTTTTTTTTTTTTTTTTCTGGAGCACTCAAGAGGAAGAATGAGTGTGTATGGGGCACCCTCACTATCTCATATGTCTTACTCATGTCAAAATTTAAATAACCTTTGTGGTTGATTCCATTATTGTTCATAGTCTACATATTAGCTGATGTCCATGCTGCTCATACTTCTGGAGCATTGCCAACAACTTCAGAGGAATTTTGGAAGTGTCTTCAAGCAGAGCTTCAGATCAGTTCTTTGGACACCATCTGGAAGAAGTATTTGGAGACCCATCACCTTTAAAATACAACAGAACAAGTCATAGTCCCCTGGGACATGGGAATTCTGACCATCCTCAGAACTGTGAAGCCTGGGAAAGATACCAGATTGGTAAGGTTTAAAGCAAAATGCCATTGAAAGTATCGTGCATACAGAGAGCTGAGGTATCCATGAGTGAATGGAAGCAGGACTCTTTATTTGATGTCCTGCTTTAACCCTACTCTCCCAGGAATCACTATTCCTGGAACAAAGGGGACTGTGGCAGTGTGGTTTCTTGGTCCCAGGTGGCCAGAGGTCCGAGACCCTGCCGTGCCAGACCCCTTAGCCGCCCAGCCACCACCGCTCAGGTCCCCAGAAATGACTCAGATGCATATATTAACTCCATGCTGTTTGGCCTATGGCTCAGGCACATTGCTAGCTTGCTCTTACATCTTAAATCAACCCATTTCTATTAATCTGTCTGCCACGTGGCCCGTGGCTCACCTGTGTTCCTTACATGTTGCTCCTTGGGTAGCTGGCTCAATCTGCCTGACTCCACCCTGCTTCTCCTCCCTATGCTCTGATTCCTCCTACTACTTCTTCTATGGTGCCTGTCATGGCCCAAAACAGCTCCTTTATTTAAAGATTGATATTCACAGCATACAGAAAGGCATTCCCACATCTGGGGACAGATAGATAATAAAGGTGACTCACCATATGTAATATACAAGCTTTCTTCTTGGGCTATTTTTGGAACACCAAACCCCAAATAACAGCATGGAGACTTATTAATTATAAAATCTTGGCCTATAGCTTAGGCTTGTCGATAGCTAATTAGCTCTTATAACTTAATTGACCTGTTTCTATTACCCTGAATCTTGTCAAGGGCTTCTTTTATTTAAGTTCTCCTTCACTCTGTTTGTCCATCGTGTTCTGCATTCTGCTGGCATCTCTCCATGCCTAGACTCATCTCCTCTCTCTCATTCTTTTCAGAAATCCCGTCTATCCTTTCCTTCCTAGCTATTGGCCATTTAGTTTTTTTATTAAACCAATCAGAAGGCAACTGGGTAAAGAAACATCTTCAGAGTGCACAAAAAGACTATCCACAGCAGTGTGACTTACTTCTTTTATCAGGTAAGTCACCAAATAGGACTGAGGAAGACTCAGTATTCATGAGGACAGAGAATGTTTTTCTGATTCGGTTCTCCTTCCCCTTGTCTTGACAACTGCTTCTGCTCCCTTCTCACCCTTTTGATTCTTTGCTGTGTCACTGGAGAAAGGGAACCTGCAGACTGTACTTCACATATGCACTTATTGGCCAGCTTCCCAATGGACTTAAATGGCTGAAGGCACTAACTGAAGAGTGAAAACATGGAAAAAGTGAAGGCATCTCTATGGCATCTCTGTATCCTAGGTGATGGAGATTGTCTTGACAGTTGTCAGGGACTATTCTGACACCCTCGGTGGGATGTAGCCTCTCCCAATGAAGAAGAGTTCAGCATTTGGTCAGCATAACACTCAGCTTGCCTTCTGTGGTTTGCTCCTCTGCCGACCTGTAGAATAGGAGCTGTTTTTTCTCAGTGGCTCCAGCAAGCTTCTGCAAGCAGATGACCATGACTGCAGATTTTAATTTGTGACTCTTGCCCTTGGCCTCTTATAACACTTCCCCCTCCAGCTTCACTCTCTGTGAATAAGAGCAGTCTTCTGAAGTCACTAATTTCTAGGCCAACTCCTTATGTTCAGTTTGTACTGGAAATCTTGTCACCTTGCTTGTCATTCTTCGCTTCCTCCATCTCTTAGCCCCTCCATCCTTTTCTCCTCTCTTCCTTTTCTTCTTTCTGTCCCTCCTTTTATCTTTTCTTCATTTGTCTGTTTGTTTAAAAGGAGGCGGTGATAGCATCTCACCCTGTGTAGCCCTAGCTAGTCTAGGATTTGGTTTGAAGACCAGGATGGCCTTGAACTTCCACTAATTCTGCCTGTACCTCCTGGGTGCTGAGACTGGAAATGTTACACTGCTATATCCTGTTATGGTTTTTAGATTCAGACCTCGATTACTTTAACTGCCCCAGCCCTTGTTTCTAGAAGAGAGATTATCTCGTATTCCTTTGCAAATCTGTTAGAGATGTAAGATTGATAAATGAGAAAATAGTGAAAATGAATTGTGTAGACTGCTGTAATTGATACCTTAAAATGAAAAGATGGAATCAAACTACTTACTATATTGAAGGAAATAATTGTGATATGTTGAAAGAATCTAAAAATATTTGAGATTTAAAAGAGAAATTGTTAGGCAAACAGTAGCTGATGTGATTTCCAACTATCAGAAAAAAATGTAAAAAGATGCAGAGACAAGGAAGTGAGAAGTGACATGCTCAGGGACTACTTAGTCACTTCATGAACATATTATACTCTTGATGGCTGAGGAAGAATAAGGTCTGAGTTACAAAGGGGCTTTGTATCTATACTAAAGAGTTCAGATTTATGCTGCGAGACTATTTAAAAATTACAAGCAAGGAAATTCAATGAACAAAGAAATTTCTCATGACATGTCATTTTGTGAGGAAAACACACATTTTCTGTTCACTTAACATCAATATTTTGTAACAAAACACAGCCCTTTATAATATTTCATCTTGTTAAAAATGATTTTCAATGGCCATTGACGTTTAACTGTGACTCTTTTGAGGAATGCTAATTGGATAGCGCTCTTAGGTTTTATGCCGCTTCACTCCAGAAAACATGAGGCACCTTTTCTAACAGATGGCTGCAGTGTGACAGTTGCCTAAGATATGGCAATAATCTGATTGAGAAACTACAGCTGTGCAGAGAACAGGACCATGCAGGGATGGAGGGCAGATGTGGGCTTTACAACGGTGCAACTCTGGGATCTTTGCTGAGCCTTATATCCCTGATGGCTAGAAGAAAAATGGAGACCATTGCTGTGCTAGGGGATTAGAGCAAATCAAGATTATTTGGACCTTAGAAGCCCAGAGAGGTTGTTGAAACATCTGTGTGAAAGGATTTTTCTAAAGCATGACATTGCCTCTTTTTCCCCCCTTGATGTGGTTGATTTAAATGCCTCAGTGTGTATCCTCAGAAAATACAGAGGCCGACTCAAGGTTTCTGTAGATTACTCATCTAGAGCAGTCACTCCACCCGGCTCCCAGCATGTGCTGGTTTTATTCCTATATGGTTTATAAGGGAGCACAGAGTACAATCCTTTCTTACGCACACAGGTCAAGTACAGCTCTGGTTCTTTGAGCATTTGCATCTCCTAAGGTCTTTTCAGCCCCCTGTTCTTCAGAGATACCCATGCCAATATTTTTCAATATGCTTAAGAAATTTAGGAGATAAAATTTCACACTCAACTGAGAAAACCTTTCTCTTCTGCCTTATATACTGTATGTACAAATATGCATGAGGGTGGAACACACATGATCTCATCATGGAGACAGTACTATGATTTAGACATGTTCAGGACCTGGGCCCCTTCAGGACAAAAGCCTTTTATAATGTGATGAAAACACTGGACTTTCACATCAAGTCAGTCAACTTGAGGAACAAGGCTGTGCGTGTACTTTCAGAAGATTATGTGTTTTTCTAAAATCTGACCATAGATCAGCTTTATGAGACTCATGAACCCATTTTGGGTAGAAAGGGTGCACAGGTATTTAAGCCTTGCTTGTTCCTTATCCTCTGAAAGGCTGTAAAAGCATCACTTTACTGAAGGGCTTGTGACAGATTCTCTCACTTTCTTCGTTGGATAATGCTTTTATTTCCTCTCTGTTTTTAAAGGCCTTGTCCCTGAATAAGTACACATAACATTTCTTTCCATTCTATTCTCCCCTCCCCTCCCCTGACTCCCTCCTCTCCCCCTCCCATTCCTCTCCCCTCCCCTCCTTCCCCCCTCCCCTCTCCTTCCCTCTCACTTACTTGTGAGAACTGGCTTTAGGTTTCAGATGCATGATTTCTGAATGCAGGGTCATAGTATGAATTTCTGGGTCTTTTTCCTTTTGAGAATGCATCTCACTCTGTATTTCAGATTGACTTTGAGCCCCCAATCTCTGGTATACTGAGCTGACAAGCAAGCAACAGCCACTGTGCCCTGCTTCTTGAATGGACTTTTCTCTGGTTGCCCTATTTGTGTTTGCTTCTTCCAGATCTATAGATTTATACTTTGTGCCAAATTTGAAGAAAATAAATTTCACCAAGTATTGGAGTAGTTTCCTAAGCCTGCCCTTCTCTATCTCCTGAGACCTCAGGACCTCAAGATGTGAATGAAGAGCCTTTTGATATGAATTCAAACTGCTTTCTGGCAGTTTGGAATGGGCCTCCTGGGTCAATGCTCTCTCTCTCTCCATCCTGTTATTGAGATTCTTATTTCAGCCAGTGTAAGTTTTTTTCTACTTTTTCCATTTGTCTCTAGAATATTCACTGAAGTGCTTTTGAGATTGACATTGCCAATCATAAAAGGGGACATTAAAGGTGACAGCGGGAACTACAGATATAGTTCAGTTGGGAGAATGCTTGTCTAACATGCAGAGGTCCAGGGTTCAAGTCCAAGTACTTCATAAAGTGGACATGATGGTGCTTGTCTGTAATCCCAGTTCTGGGGAGGGACAGACAGGAAGGAAAAAGAGCCAGGTATGGAGTACACACCGTTAATGCCAGCATTCAGAAGGCAGAGACAAGAGGATCTCTGAGTGTTTCAGGACAGCCAGCCAGGACTACATAGAATGACCGTCTCAAAAATAAAAAAGGTGACATCTTTGTCAAAGAATTCTAAATCTGTGCCATATAGATATTGACAGCCACTGTCCTTTCGTTCCATTTCAGATCTTTTTGGTTCATGTATGACATGTGATTTTTATTGGAAGCTTAAAAATTTGAGATGTTAAGTTTTAAATTTCTAGATTTATTTAAGGTTTTGTCTTTCTTTCCTTCCTCTCTTCCTCCTTCTTTCCCTCCCTCCCTCCTCCCTCCCTCCCTCCCTCCCTCTGTCCTTCCTTTTTTTCCCTCCCTCCCCATGTCCCTTTCCCTTCATATAGTTCAGACTAGACCAAAACTCACTGTGTAACTATGCCAGTGAGACTCTGCGTCTATTTCCTTTTACTGCCCAAGTGCTGGGGTTATAGGTATGTGCCACCACACCTCTAACAACTTTTAGCATATATATATATATATACTCAAAATCTTGTGATTCCTCCCTTAAAACTGGAAAAAAAAGTTTTTTCCTGTCCACATATGAGCTAATTATTTGCCCAGATTTCTTTATTTTATTCAGTGATGCCATTTTCTTTCTCGTTTCACTGCCTCATCCACTTAAAAATTGGTTTGTTTTGTGATATTGGTTTTTCTGTTTGTTTGTTGATCTGTGGTTTTAGGGAAGGAATTCTTGGCTGTATTCAAAACCTGAAGTTCTACACAAGTAACGTCAGTGCATCTCAGACTGTCGATGTGGTCACTAGAAGTGCCCCTTCCTTCTCCCACATGGGCCAGCAGTTCCAGCCCCTCCCGTGAGTGTGTTTTGTTCTCAACTCCAGTTATTCATCATGCTCCTCAACAGCCCAAGGGTCAAGATGAGCAACCCATTTTGATAGAGAAGGCTGCCTTGAGTTGGAGTGTCAAGGAATATTGTTGAGGCGTCTTGCCAAGTCTTTTATCATTCAACACACTCTTCCAAGGTCAGAAATCCAAGTCAACTCTGTTGAAATATTAATGAAGTGATTTGCTTAAATCATCTTGATTCGGATTTAGGTGAGATCTGAAAGACAATAAGGGTGTACTGTAACATTTTTTATTTACCCCACCCCCCAAAGGAATAGTCTTGTCTATATATTCTCATGCTGTGCCAATGCCATCCTTTCTATTTATTTGAACACAAAGGTTCTCTATGACCATCCTCCTCATGCAAATGAGTCAAAGTAGGGCTGCCATCTTTGGACACCTGGTAGCAGTTCCTGGCACTTGGCAGAGCACAGAACACAAGTCCTTCTAACCTCTTACCCCTCTCTCCTTGATGTTCTAAACCTTCAAAACCACAGACGCAACACAACAACGTGTGTTCTCTGCTTAATTTTCGATGAAATGAAGAACTTTTAAAAAATCAACTGTGTAAGAAATGATTGCCAACACAGAGGCCAGATCATGAGTTTGAGGCCAGTCTGTACTAGAGACTATATCTAAGCAACACAACAGCAAAACCCAAATCACGGGATAGAAGCTCATTGCTAAAGTGAAGTAATTATGAATAGTTTCCTGGAGTCAGTGTGGAAATCTAATGCTTTCACTATCAGGAAATAAAAACGGCATGAAGTGTTTACAGCTTGGTTTTTGTCTATTTCTAAACTTTATATAATGATGCAAATTTAGGAATTGCTTGAACGTCAGACTTTTTTCCAGCATTTATGAGTTAAAGAAGAGAGCTGCAGGAAAGAAGTCACCTGACAGCCTCTGTTGGTAGTTCTTCAGAGTTCTAAGGATACTGACTTTAGAGTGGGGATCATGTCAGCTACTTCTAAGGCAATAAAATACTGTTCATTAAACTTTGTCTTGTCATTGCCTGCATGTTTATTGCTACACAACCCAACCAAAGATTAAAAGAAATAAGTCAAATATTACAGTACTTTATAAATATCAGTGATGCTTTATAAGCCATTCTCCGAGAGAAGATGGAGTGAGATAAAGGATATTTCCTCGGCCTGTTGCTGCATCCTGAGCTGGAGAGGGATGTTAAAACCCAACAAAACTAGAAAGTACTGGCAGTTTCCTTGTGGCACTCTGTCAGAAAGCCAGGCAGCACAGCTTATTTAGTGTCAGCCACCTTCAGCCACACCAAGACCTTGTTGAGATGAAAATCCCCAGAAGTATTACATACTTGCAAAGATGGATTTTGGTCTAGACAGAGGGCTGATCTATGGCCATCCACGTATAACTCCAGGGCAAATGAGTTTCACAACAGAAACAGGGGACCGCAATTACTATGGGTAAGTTGGAAACAGAAGCCTGATAGCTGCAGGATAAAAGTGAGAAAGCATAGAAATAAGTGAGAACATAGGTGCTAATGCAGAGAAACACACACATACACACACACACACACACATATATACACATACACACATATACACACACATACACACACATATACACACATACACACACATACACACACATATACACACATACAAGCACACAAACACACACACATATACACACACATATATACATACACACATATACACACATGCACACACGTACACACATACGCACATATACACACACATGCACACACACTCATACACACATTTACACACATGCACACACTCATACACACAAACACATACACACACACACAAACACACACAGAGGTAGTGGGATGTGGTGGGCACTCAAGTCTGAACTGTCACTGAAGAAAATAATGTTTAGCAAACAGAAGTGAAGTGTGCTCTCGAGTCAGAGAAGAGGTAAACAAAGTCAAAAACAAAACGGTGTGCACCAGACACAGCAGGCCAATTGCACATGTAAACACACAGCAGTTGTAACAGTGTGCACATGGCCTGTGTGAACTCCAGACCAACAAAAATCCCAGAAGAGAAAGGGAGGTGGTCCCACACCTAGGTGAGAAGATCTAGGTAATTCACAGCTATGGGGGAGAGGGGAAGTTAATTTTCTTTACGGATATGCTCATTGGTAATTTGAACATTTTCCTGTGGATGGCCACACCCAAGAGTGTATAGCCATAATGGATGGGTAAGTATGGGATGTCAGTGGATATGGGGGGAGTTAGGAGAGTGGGTGACTTCGCTGAAAGTACAATATGTGAAGTTCTTAAAAAATCATGTTTGTATGTGTGTGTGGTGAAATATTTGATACTTAATAAAATCAGCCTGGGATATCAGAGAACAGAATCACTCACAGGCAAGCCATGAGGGCCAGAGAGTGGTGACTCACACCTTTAATACCAGCACAGGTCTGACAATATGTGAGTCATCCCTTTAATCCTATCACTCAGGAGACAGAGATCTTTCTGTGTTTCTGTGAGTTCATGTGTGTGTATACCTTTGTTGCGGAAGATCATTTTAACTATGTAAAGATGTGTTTCTGTTTCACCTGCCCTGCCTAAGACAACCTGATTGTTATAAGAAAAAGCTGAACTGCCAATAGCCAGGCAATAGAAGGATAGGAGGGGCTGGTGTGCAGAGGGGAGAAAGAGGGGCAAATATGAGAGAAAGAGGAGATTTATAGGGCCAGCCAGCTGCCAGGCAGCCAGACTTGGAGTAGGACATACAGAGTGGGAAAAGGGTAAAAGCCCGAAGACAAAATGTAGAAGAGAAGCAGATTTTAAGTTAAAGAAAAAAAGCTAGCTAGAATGGAGTGTAAGCTAAGGCCAAACATATGTAACTAAGAAGTCTCTGTGTCATGATAGGAGAGCTGATTGGAAGCCCAAGAGAAGCCTGACACATGTACATATGTTTGTATATATGTATGTATGCATGTATGCATATAAAGATAACATTAAAGGAGAGAGAGACTGCTAATAGGACCCAGGCATACCACACATCTCTGGGAAGAAAACATTCCTAGATTCAGGCATTCTTAGTACCTTGTTGAAATCTTTGTATATATATATATATATATATATATATATATGGTGAGGGGACATGTTTATTCAATGTTTATTTGGCAAATAACCTTATTTGTACAAGTCTAGCCAAAGAAATCTAGTCAAGAATTATTATATTTATCTAAAGTAACTTGTATATAGTGGGATGTAAACAATCATATCACTGAAATGCTGCATAGAGGACAGGGGATGCCCTATCCAGAAGAAAAGAAGAGAAGAAAAACTTCGCATTGCCATGTCCCATCATGCCCTGGGGTATATCATTATTGCCTTCACGCGTCATAGGTAAGGAAGCTCAGGGATTTACCTAAGGCCATATTAATCAGGTATTGCAAACACATGTTCTTCACTTCCCAACAGCAGGCCAGGTTTAATGTGTTTATGTTCACATTTCCTCAGCTGCTTAAATGTCACTTAGAAAGGCCACTCTGGTGCCACTGTTACAGCCTCTGCTCCAGAGGAGCATAGTCTTCTGGTCCTAATCAATGGGCACCAAGACAGAGCACAGCGAATTCTCGTCTCTGTGTTGTTTCAAGTCTCACTGAGGTCACCTCAGCTTCATGTTGGCCATTCCTTCTTAGGTTCCCCAGTGAGTACTTGATATGGCCAAGCGGCTCCTTCTATTAAAATCATGCACACTTTTTTCCCCCTAGTAAAGCTATGCTATGTATTTTTAGTTTCAAAAAAAGGAAGAAAAACAAGAAAAGGGCAATGTAAATTTTCTAGACATTATTTCTTAAGGAAATATTTACCTACCACTGATCCCCATGAAGGCTTCAAGGTTTTTCCATATTATAGTAATCCCCAAATGCCAGAGGTATTCTGGTCTATGTCACTACTCACCTGGCACTTCTTTCTTCGGGGACATTCTAAAATACACACAATTGCTTTATTCCATAGATTGTGTCTGTCAAATTCTGAAAACACTAGCAGAACTCAAGGAATAAATATTGGAGGCTCAAAGCCACAAACCTAATTAGGGACAGAATCTCCTGTGGCCTGGAACTCACTATGTAGATCAAGCTGATATCAACTAGACATCCTTTTCTTGCTTCCCAAGTGTTGGGATTGAAGGTATCAGCCACCACATGTGTCTTATTTGTTTATATATTTAGTATATCTGTGTGCATATGACATGTGAGTAATAAGTTTTTGGCCTGGACTTTCAAGTTCATCACACAAAGACTAATGTAATTTTCATGTTGACATATTGCTACTTCTTTCATCTTAATTCATCCTGTTTTCATTAATCTATTTAGCCATGCGGCTTGGTAGCTTTTCTCAAAGCAACCTGGTTATATTCTTACCTTTCTGTCTGCTGGCACCTCCCCTGGTTGGTGTCTCTCTGGTATCTCTGCTGATATCTTTGCTGATGTCTCTCTGGCCTCTCTCCCTTGCACTTCCTGTTCCCAGAGTTTCCTTAGTCTGGTAGCCCCACTCACACTTCCTGTCTGCCTTCTGGCCAGCTTTTGACTAAACCAGTAGGAGGGACAAATATTTACAATGTAACAGAACATAATCCCATTGCACATGTGTGTGAACTCATTTGCATGTGTTTGCTCCTTTTAAGTGTGTGTGTGTGTGTGTGTGTGTGTGTGTGTGTGTGTGTGTGTGTATGCATGACATTCCATTCCTTGCATGTGGAGTTTATAGGACAACCTTGCCTTTTACCTTTAAGTTAGAATCTATTGTTCACTGATGTTTATACCAAGTTAGCTGATTTGCAGACTTCCATGGATTCTATCATTTCTGCTTTCCATCTTGCCATAGAAATTCTGAAATTAAAGACATAGAACATTGTGAATCCTGGGCACTGTTTTCAGAAATTATTAAAACATGGCTACTCAGAAGTCATCTCTGTTCTGTTCTTATGCTCTTGCAAATCAGAGACTACAAGTAGTTTTATGACATATAGCTCAGATTCAATAACAGCTGGGACCAGGTATATGTTTTTCAGCCAGGCACTAAAATAATTTGTAGGACTGGAGATATGGCTCAGTGATAGACTGCTTGCCTAGTATGTGTAAGATCTTAGCATCAAACCCTACCAAACCACAAGAATAAAAACAATCTTGTAAACAGGCAAAATGATGCCATCATTGAAAAACAATACTATATTTTTCTAGAAAGGTATCACGTTAATAAAAAAATGATAGCATAACATTTTTGACATGATATGAAAATGAATTGTAGTAAGAGTTTCTGGCCCATCCTAGCCCCGAGATTTGGACCAGCAGTCCCCCCAAATCACACCAACTCATATTAATTATATGCTATTTGGCCCATGGCTCTGGCATATTACTTGCTAATTCCTACTTTTAAATTCACCCATGATTAGCCAAGTGGCTTAAGAACCTTTTCTCAGAGCAGCATTTTTGTCTTCTTTCCTGGCATCTCTGCTCTTTTCTTCTTCTTCTCCTCCTCCTCCTCCTCCTCCTCCTCCTTCTTCTCCTCCTCCTTCTCCTCCTCCTCCTCCTCCTTCTAAGAAGACCCAGAGTTTTTTAGTCTGATAGACAGGAAGAAGCCCATACTTCCTGTCTGTTTTCTGGCCAATCAGCATTTTATTAAACCAGTGGGAAAGACAAATATTTACAATATATAAGAGCATAATCCCACAGCAATGAATGAATGAACAAATGCTCTAATTTTCTTGCTTTCTCTTTGGTAAATATTCAGAGGTAAAATCCACAGGAACTACCATCTTTTCAGCCCTTCAATCTGAGCTTTAAAGTTGCTTTTCCAAGAGGCATCAACCCTCATTTAATCATCTCTCTTTAATGTTTGACCTCTGGGTGACTGGACCTTAATCACAAGATATATGTTGACTTGTTCTCCGTATTGCTCATGCCCACACTGCTTTCTGGTGCCAGCTCAAGAGCTTTCTCTACCTGACTATCAGAAAGTGAAGATAGACTAGTGTAATTAATAGAATAGGAAACAGGGATGGCCCCTAGATATGAGTCACAGGAAAATAAATTTTATCCTGGGTTCATAAAGTGAGAAAGGAAATGAGGTATTTTCAGACTGCATTCTACAGAGCTTTGTGGCTCTGAGGGTCAAATGAGGGGTCTAAATGGGTGGATTTCATTCTCATCCTACCAACTGGACAAAGATCTGGGGTATCTTACAGATCAATGCTTAGGATAGAAACACATTTAATTAGGGTTTATACCAAAAAGCCAAGAAGTCACTGGAGGATTGATTTCTGAGGTGCTTTCCAGCCCCAATGGAAAGCAAGGGCTCTGAAGGAAATTTATCTACCTCCACTATGGCAGAATGTGCTTGCTGTCTGCTCTGTCCTTTGTGGGTTAAGAAGGGATCACCAATGAAGTTGGGATAGAGACATCCTAAATGGGGAAGATGTGGAAAGAGCCTTTGTGTTCCACTTATGGATCTGGCCCACTTCAATACTAATTCAACCTTTTGGCTCGCTGACCAGAATCTCACTCTAAAAGTTAGCTGTTCTCTCTTTAATGGGACCACAGAGAAGCAATTTTACCTTGATCCAATACAATATGATTGAGTACCAATTTCCAAAGTTTGTGAGAGGTAGTTTCTTTTCTCCATGAGTTGGAGTTTATGGAACATTTGTTCTGCTGTTCAGATGGAAAAAGAAAATGAGCAGCAAGATCTACAAAGCTACTGAAGTAGAGAATGGTTTTTAGATGAACCTGAGTAATAAAATATTGCAGTCAAGTAGCATTTTTTTTCCTCAAGGGAGATTTTCTTATATATCATCTCCATTTTCTTTGCCTTAACTCAATAAACTATTTACAAACTTACTATTTCTATTTGACAACATTGAAAACTGAGGCATGGTGACTCGGCCCAACCTGTATGAGTCAACTAGTGACAGCAAAAGCAGAGCAAGAGAGCACAGATTTTGACTCTTCATCTGGTTATTTGTTTTGCAACCAGGAGAATGGTCTCTATCTCATAGCAGAAACTGACTTAGAAATATGTTAATAACAAAGTATTTCCTAAGCAAACATATCTTGTGCACTTGGTTTTCATCTCTAATCCACTTCTCATTTTCCACCAGACTAATCTTGTGTGCTCCCTTTAAATGGCAATGGCAATTAGCACATTTTAATAAAATAAATTCCAAATGTTATAATGCACATTTGGGAGAGAGGTAGTCTGTGATTCTTCATTTCCAGTTTGTAGTTTAATTGTATTTTTGAGAAACTTTACTCTTTTTTGATGTTCATAGAGAAATAAAAACAAAATATTCACAGATTCACAGCCCCCAAACAAGAGGGAAAGGGGAGTCATTGCTTACTCATTTTAATACCAGATAAAATAAAAGATGTGTTGGAGTTCCTTAAAATTTAGATGGCTGCTGTTTAAATTCTTTTCCACTGAAATCCTTGAAAAACATTAGCACTTTAACTTATAACAAAATCACAAGGTTGAAATTTTCAGATGTTCTTACTGTATTCAGTGGTCTGATTCTTTTTTTTTTTCTTTTGTAAACAGATTTTCCTTTTTCATATCTCATATCCTGCTTACAGTTCCTCTTTCCTCTTTTCTGCCAGTTTTCTCCACCTCTCTTCCATTAGGATCCACCCCTTTCTGTCATGCATTAGAAGACAATCAGGAATCTGGCCCATGGTGTCCATGCCGGAGCATGCCTTCAATCCCAGCACTTGAGAAGCAGAGGTAAATGGATCTCTGTGAGTTTGAGGCCAGTTTTGTCTACATAGCAAGTTCCAGAACAGGTAGGTCTACATAGGGACACCATGTCTAAAACAAACAAAACAAAACAAAAAAAAACAATCATCATAAACAATAACAGAAAACAAAAGCATTTCTAAGCAATCATAATATAACATAGTAAGAAAAAAAGCAAACATCAGAATGGGAAAAATAAACAGAATAAAAAGAGCTGTGGTGATTTGAATAAAATTGTCTCACATTGTCCCACAGGCAGTGGTGTTATTGGAGAGATGGCTTTGTTGAAGTAGATGTGGCCTTGCTGGAGGAAGTGTGTCACAGGATACGGGGTTTCAGAAGCGCAAGCCATGCCCTGTATCACTTTCTTTTCCTCCTGCCTGCCAATACAGATGTAGAATTCTGGGCTCCTACTCCAGCATCATGTCTGCTTGCATGCTCCCATGCTTCCAATCATGACAGTGATAGACTAAGCTTCTGAAAATGGAAGTGAGCCCCAATTAAACATTCATTTTAAGAACTACCATGGTCATGGTGTCTCTTCACAGCAATAGAAACCCTAATTAAGATAAGAGCCCAAGGAGAGGCACAAGAAACAGATATAGATGCACAGACCCACTTCTTCAAATACTTGGGAATTTCTTAAAAACATAAAACTGGAATCTATAATATATACACAGAGGAGCTGTATTTTTTAAAAAGAAAGATAAAAAATTAAAAAGATAAAATATTCAGAAGTAGGAAAAATCCTGACATGACATTACAAGACAAGGAACCTCCAAAGATGCCATTGTCCTTATTTTATGTAGCTATCTACTGCTAGATATGTAGTCTACTCTTAAGAGTAGCTAGTTTCCCCAGTGAGACTCCCTTGCAGAAAGCTAAATTTCAATTTTTAAGTGGTTATCGATTGTATATTGCTTTTGGCTTAGGAATGTAAGCATATGTCCATTTCTCCTTTAAGCTCTAGGACCCCATCCAATCTAGTGCAGACCCATATAGGTTTGTGTGTTCTGCTTCTGGTTCTGTGAATTCATTTGTTTATCGGTCCTATTATATCTATAAGGCCTGTTTCCTTGGTATTTTCAATCCTTTTAGGCTCCTACACTTTGAGTCCTCTTCTGTAGGGTTTCTTGAACCTCAAGAAGCTTCTCTTATAATGGCTGAGCAAGACACTGATCTATAAGTACAGCAGAAGGTCATTCGGAGTTATTTTATTGTTGCATTCAATTAGTAGAACAGACACATTTGGTTTCTTGGTCACCTCAGTAGTGTCAGGAAGGGTTTTCATCTTGTGGAGTGGACCTTAAGTCAAATCAGATATTGCTAGATTACTCTTACAGGCTTTGTGCCACCATTTCCCTAGCAAATTTTCCCAGCCAATTATGCCATTGTAGACCAAAGGATTGGTAGCTGGGTTGATGTTTATGTTTCTACTTTTGTAGCATGCAGACTACCTTTGTGTACCAAGAACACTAGCCCATAAAAACAAAGGCTCTAGGCAGGCACCAGCTAAACTTCTCCATGTTCAATGATTTGTGTTAATGTTATCTTCAGTGACAGGGCCTTGTCATCAGTTTCTAGAGAGAAACCTATAGCCTTGGCAACAGCCCAAGTTATTTGGGGGATTCTTTTGAGTTCCTTTTGGCCAACAACTCAATTAAATATTACTTATTCCTAGTACCAGAAGCTTCATACACTTGTGCTTTCCCTCCTCATTATTTGGTAATTTCATCCAGGTCACCTTCATATCTGTATATATTTTAGAAAGCTTCTACTATTTAGGTTTCTATACTGCACCTCAAATGGCCCTTAATTTTATTTGTCCATCTATCTATCCCAGTATCTTTCATCACCCATCACCCTCTACACTTTATCTTCCAGCTCTAGCCACATACACCCCCACCCCCATGCATCCTTAACTATATATTCTATTTCTCTTTCTCAGGGAAATCTATCTGCCCCCACTTATTCCATTACTCTTTACCTAATCTATATGGTTCTACCAATTGTTGTTTGGTTATTATTGACTTAACAGCTAACATACATATATGAGTGAACATATGTCATATTCATATCCATCTTTCTGGGCTTTGGATTACTTTACTAAGGGTGAATTTTTTCTAGTTCTGTCCATTTACCTATAAATTCCATAATTTTATTTGCTACATACACAGTGGTTGAGTAATACTCCATTTTGTACCACATTTTCTTCATTCATTCTTCTGGTTCATAGACATTTGGGTTGTTTACAGTTTCTAGCTGTTATGAACTGAATAGCAATGAACATGGTTGAGTAAGTGTCTCTGAGAGGATGAAGCTTCCTTTGAATATATGCCCAAGAGTGGTAAAACTAGATATTGAGGTAGATTGACTTGCAGCTTCCTAAGAAACTGTTACACTATCTTCCATCATAGCTATACAAATTTGTACTTCCACCAGCAATGGAGGAATTCTCTCCTTAATCTACATCCTCATCAGCATGAGATTTCACTTGTTTCATAGATTTTAGCCAGTCTGATGAATGTAAGATGATTTGATTTGCATTTCCTTGATGGCTAAGGATGTTGAACATTTCTTTTTTTCTCATCCATTTGAGTTTCTCTTTTTGAGAATTGTGTATTTAGATCTGTGCCCCAATTTTATATTGGATTATTTATCCATAGCCAGATTTTTTGAGTCCTTTATATATTTTGGATCTTAGCCTTCAATCAGATATGTAGGTGAGAAACTTATTTTCCCAATTCTGTAGGCTGCTACTTTATCCAAATGATGGTGTCTTTTCTCATAAGAAGCTTTTCAATTTTGTGAGGTCTCATTTATTAATTGTTAATATTTGTTCTTGTCCGAATGGTATTTTGCTAAGAAAATCTAATATAATGAGTTCTAGGGTATATGCCACTTTCTCTTATGTCAGGATCAGTATATTTGGTTTTATGTGGAGGTCCTTGACCCGTTCAGAGTTGAATTCTGTGCAGGGTGACGAGTATGGATCTGCAGTCATACAGTTTGACCAACCCCATTTGTAGAAGATATTATCTTTTTTCCAATTTATTTCTGACTTTATCAAAAATTGAGTGTCCATAGGTGTATTGATTTATGTCTAGAGACCTTTAGATTCCATTGTCCTATGTGACTGTTTTTGTGCCAATTGTACCATGTTGCTTTTATTATTATCTCTCTTTGTGAGGTCAGAGATAATGATTTCTCTAGAAGTTTCTTATTATTCCTAATTTTCTTAGCTATTTTGGGCTTGTGTTTTCATATGAAGCTAAAAATTATTCTTTCAAGGTCTGTGAACAATTGTGTTAGAATTTTGACAGGTATTTCAATGAATCTGCAGATTGATTTTCATTGGATGGACATTTTTACTGCATTAATCCATGCCCATGGGTCTTTTTCCATTTGTTACTGGGTGCTAACAGTTCCCTCGGGAGGGAATGAAAAGGTGTGGAGTCAACAACACAGACCCTAGGTGTCAGCTGAAAAGCAAAGGAGTAAGTCATTTATTCAACAATGGGGAGAGCCTCCTATATCTTCCTACAAGTTCCCAGGCTGTCATGATCTGATATTACCTGGCCATCCCTCATTGGCTGGCCATGATCAGGAGATCTGACAGCATCTGTTGCTAGGCAGATTCTGTGCAATCAAAACTGTTGAACAGTGACTGTTGCTAGGCCCTCAGGCAGACTCCAAGTTGGCTAATAAGGAAGTATGTAATTACATGCCTGCCTTGGCAAATGTTTTAAGCCAATTTCTTGGTGCTACAGGCCTGTCCTACTACATCCAGATTCTGATATCTTCTTCAAGTTCTTTCTTCAGTGTCTTAAAGTTTTTATTTTCCAAGTCTTTCTCTTGCTTAGTTATTCCAAGATATTTTATATTATTTGAGGCAATTTTGAAAGGTGTTGTTTCCATGATTTATTTCTCAATATATTTGTCTTTTGTATATAGAGTACCTACTGGTTTTATTAAGTTAATTTTTATCCAACTACTTTGCTGAAAGCATTGATGATACTTTATTCTGGAGTTCCTGTTTGAGTTCCTAAATTATTCATGTCAAGATTTTCCTCAGTTTGGATTTTCTTCATTGATTAACTTTGATTTTCACTTTCTGGTTGCCTTGAACTGGATTTTCTTTCCACTACTTGTTTGAATTTTCTTAAGTTTGTTTGAAAGATTTATTTATTTTCCCTTCAAGGATCTCTATTAATCATCCCCCAAATTTTAAGGCCCTTGTCTTGTGTTTAGCTCTATTGAATTTGCTAAGGCCTTCTGCAGTAAGCTTACTGGGCTCTACTGGAGATTAATTGTTCCATATTTAATTGATTTTGTTTTCACACTGAGGTCTGGCCTTGAAAGGGTTGTAATGCTAGGTCGTCTTATCTGGTCTTGTCTTTGTTGGGTGCATGGCTTGCTCCTTGGTTTCTATTTCCCTCTCTGGTTCATAGGAAAGTGTTGTGGCTGTGTGTTGCCCATTGGGAAACTCTTCCTTCTAGCTATGGCCACAGGGTGTTCAGGACAGACTATATTTCTAGGTATTAGGAGCTAAAACTTAGGAATGCGGACGGACTAGGAGCAAGATTGAAGGGGTTCTCAGAAGGTCAGAAAGTAGGTTGTTCCACCAGGATTTGCAAAGTTCCCTGGTAATGGAGCCAGAGAGTAAGGAACAGCAACAGTGAATATCTATTACAGATCTGAGGATGAGAACAGGAGATTGAATTCAGAGGAATGGAGAGAAAGGTGAAGATCTGTAATCAGCCTTGCTGTTCTGCTGGCTAATAAGGCCTGGGGGTTTCCCAGGGAATGCAAGGAAGTTTGGAGAGGACAATCTGCTAGAGAAGAAACAGAGAGGAGAAGGAGGCCGAAGCAGGTGATTTGCTATAGAATTACCCATGAGACTGTGGGATTGGTTTGGAGAAGAGGAGAGAGAGTAAAGATCAGTTGCTTGCTTACCTGTTTAGCTGGCCTATTTGCTTCTCTGACAGAGTTGGCTGCTGGGTTCAAAGAAAATGCATGCTGGAGTTGAGGGCCAGGACAACTGACAAGTTAGTGGAGAAGATCTGGGAGATAGAAGTGAATGGGAAAACAGCAAGTGGTCTTCTACAGAGCTGGGGAACAGGGAGGGTGAGACTTTGGGGAAGGGAGATGTGATGATCTGCTGTTAGGATACCTGCTTCCCTGGCTGATATGATGGTTGGAAATGTTTAGTAAAAAATTGTTTACTGCAGTGTTAAGATTTTTCTTCTCTCATCAATCACAGCCATGCCACTTACAAAGTATGCTCTGCAATGAAACTCTAAAAATTTATGGCTCTTTCTAGCTTGAGTTTCCTCTCATGTAAAAAGTACTCAGGTTTTTTATTTGGATCATGAATTTTATAAAATATCACTTGAAAGATAAACTGTGTTATGTAATTCAGATTCCACACTATTTACTGTTCCACAGAAATTGAATGGGTTAGTTATTTCCTTTAATTATTAATGACCTTCATATGAGCCTCTGATGAAAGTCATGCTTTCCCAGTCAATTATGTTGGGGGCTCTTTGGGGAACTTTCCCTTTTCAGTTTCTTTGGACCAGTTCTGTGGTGCACTGAATTAGTTCATTTCAGTCTGCTATTTCAGCAATAAGTTACATGTAATCCATTTTTGCATGCTTATCTGAGGATGGTCCATTATTGACTTAGTTTGAAGTGGATATAATGCGCTAATCTTAGTCATCAGAAATATGCCCTACTTAGGGAAAATTTCCATTCAATTTATTTTTCTCAAATGCAAAAACCACTTTTAAAAGTTCTTATCTACAAACAGCAGAGAGTAGTTTTATCCTCTAAGAATTCATCATGAGCCACTGGAGAATTTGATATATCCTTAACATCTAACTTATTTGTTTGAAGTACATTTCAGCATCAATCCTTTAGATGATTAAATGAAATCCATTCAACCATTTACCGGCATAGCTTGAAGATATATGACAGAAATGATGGTTCTATTTTGTGGGGAAAATATGACTTAAATTGCTACCTTGACACAAAACAAAACTCTTCCATGTTTTGCAAATGCTTTAGGCATTTAGATTTGAAACAGATATAAGTTATAGTGACCTTGTACCACTTTATCATTCTTTATCTCTTCTGCTTTTTTATTTTCTCTCCTCCCCTTTTGCATCATTTTACATCTGCTACTCTATGTCATGTTCATTTTGTAAGAAAACAACAACACTTTCTGGAACACAGCATCATACCTGTCTCTTTATGCTTTTCTTCTGCATTGCTCTATTTCAATAAAATGCAGTTCAGAGTAAAAAGACAAAAGACATCTGACAGTCTCTCACCAGCAGAAGAGACTGTGGAATCATTTACAAAGTCATCTTAACTCTGGGAGGGATACATAAGTATTTCTTGCTCTAGAGAAATAGAGAGTTAAATAAGTTAATAAATAACTTAGTAAATTAAGTTTTAAGGACTTTGTTTATATGCTTATAGGGCCTGTCAAATATAGCACGAATTCTAATTGGTCTTAATAAAAACCTAGAGCAAGATACTGGGGTAAATGCTGAAAGATCAGAGAAGCAGATAAATAGCCACTAAGGTCTTCTCACCTCTACTGAACCCTTAGGCAAAATGACTGAGCTCCTCCTATTTCCTTCTACCTTATATTCCTTTCTCCAACCAGCCTTATCACTTCCTGTCTCAGCCTCCCTAGTGCTAGGATTAAAGGTGTGTGGCAACACTGCCGGAACCTTATGGTTAACTAGTGGCTGGCTTCGCCCTCTGATCTTCAGGCAAACTTTATTTGTTAGAGCATACACAAAATTATCACCACAGTTGCATCTAATTCTATAGGGCAGGGTGGAAGGCTAGAGACCCAGAGACTTGTAGATGTTGATTTTCAAGCTTAAAGGTGATCATAAGCATATTTCTTTCTATTTTCAAAAGAACTCAGCATGGCTGTAGTCTCTTAATGCTTTGGGTTGGCTAGTGGCTAATCAACTTGAAGTTTACAGGTTTTTAATATCAATAACATTTAAAAATATATATTCGTAACAACATGGTATATTACCAAATGGCTGGATACAATAATCTATACAAGTTGACAAATGAAATTGAGCATCAGAGTATACTTTATAGTATGGTTGTAGGAAATCATTGTAACTCTATCTGGGCCCAACTCATGTGCTGACTGTATCTTACCCACTGTTAGACGACTGGTAAACATATATTAAAGTTATATTAAAGTGAATATGGACAGTTTCTAATGATCATTTCTTCACACACCAGATTCTTGATCTATACCAAAAAAACCATGAGAGGAATGGATGCACACTGTATGAATGATCACCTTCTAGGATGAACAGCATGACCTTATGATTGTCTGAGATTTTGAATCTACTTTCTATAACCTAATACGTTTTCTGTCCCATTATTTTAATACAGTTGACTTCTATTTTTTATATAGAGGTTTTGTGACCACTTTCTTCGAATGAAGTGGTTAAAAATGATGTGAAATTAAGCAGCCATACACATGGATTCTCCACTCCTGTCCCTCCTCCTTCTCCATTTTCGAACATCATCCTGTAATCTTAAATGACATTTTGCTTTTTGACAGCCACACATTGGCAATGCTGCATCATCATAACGAGACCATACTAGAAATACTAGAAATGAGAAAGACATCCCATAGTTTGAAACAGTTCCTGAAACACTTCTACTTTATAAGCTTGTGCCATTGTTTCAGCCTCTGTATGTGTCTTTATCAGCCTTAATTTATTATTCCACTTTTCACCAAGCCCAATTATGTCTCAAGCCATAACATTTTGTGGTGGTGAGCAAGCCTCTTTTTTGAAAAGTGAGGCTGTAAGCCTAATAGGCTCTTTGGTCTTCTTCTCATGACTTATGAGAAAGCACACTTCTGAGGAAACATGATGAGTGGAGAAATGGAAGACAGGATAAGGTGAGGAGGTCACAAGATGAATTTCTTCCATGGTCATGGATGCTTGTATTGATAATAATGAGTCAAAACAAATTTAATTTAAACATAGAGGCCTTCCTTAAGTAAACATGGGAGTATTTGAGAAGCCTTGCAAGTAGGCTGGTTAACATTTTGTAAAAGGCAATTTCAGCAGACCATAGAGGCCAAGGTAAATTTGAACAAATTTCATTTACATAAAGCAGAGCGTTGATTAATAATGGATTTATTTACATGATTATTTTACAATTGTTTATGAAAATGCTCTGTTTTGCCAATCAAGTTCAATGTCAGGTTTCGAAAGACATTGAGGCTTGGTCTAGGGGAGCACCCTTCACTACAGTGATAAAAGCGAGCACAAGAAAGAGGTGGTCTATAACCAACATAAAAGAGACAGCGATGCTCGGCCCTGATCAGGACATGTTATGATAGCAAATTATTTAGTTCTTCCAATATTCACACATTCCTCATCTGTGCAAAAACAGAAGTAGGGGAAACCTGGTGGATTAAGACAATGTGAATAAACAGACGAAACTTCAGTGCTCAGACCAATCAAACAAGCTACACTGGAGGTGACTCAAAACAATATCAAATATAAAACCTAGAAGTTGCTCCAGAAGGAGCAAAGCCGCACAGAGATAATAAGAAGGCAGAAAATATTGCACAGTGAGATGTGGCCGAGAGACTGGGAAGAGGAAAGGTCAGGGGCTGGGCAAAGACATCCTGAGCTGCAGTGAATGGTCCATGGAGACCGGAGATGAGAAGCTAGAGAAAAATAGAAGAGGAAGTCAGTCAGTAGAGGAGTGACAGCTGTGCTCTGGTTTGGCACTTACTCCAACAAGACTAATGGAATGTGTTAGAGTCTCCCAGAGTGTGGCAAGTCAGTGAAAATGGCTTTAAAGAAATAATGGTTATTTTATGGTGACGCTATAGAAGAGGAGCCCATTTTTATAAAGAAATGGACTGTGATAGCATCTGTTCTGAACTCTCCTCACTCTGAGGACATGGTTGAAGCTATATGAGATTTCTTACATTCCATTATGGTGGCATTGCCTACACTCTGTGTTAAGGGGTCTCAGGGCACTTCAGCAAACTCTCAGGGGCACAACTGAATTCTGAAGACAAGAAAGACAATATTTGACATCTCTTAGAGGAAAGCAAATTATCACCTTAAGAACATTGACCTTTTCAACTGAAGTGTGCTGTGTTTCTCTTTGCAACTTTGTATGCAGAAGCAGCTGAACTTTTTAAGTCTGCAATTACAAAATACTTGTAGGGTGTGGGAGTCCACATGGAAGAAAAAAATGTGGTGTCTGTGACTGGCTGTGAGAACTTGAGAAGCTGTGGAGCATCTAGTTGACCCATTAGAGAATATTTCATAGTATTTAATGGCAAATCCAAAGATGATTGTTTCAGTGTGTTGCACAAATTCTGATTGTAATAAAGGAAACTCAGCCAGATATCAGGGAAAGGCTGAAATATCAAAGAGAGGAAACACCACAGTCAAATCTCACCCAGCTGTCTTCCAGCTTCCTCAGCCTTGCTCCTTGTGGCTTCTACTGCCTCCTCTGTCTTCCTACGCCTGCCTTAAATACTTTCTTAGCCCTGTTGTTTCACATCCATGTTTAGATTAAAGGTGTGACCTATTACTATTTGGTAGTTAGCCTTGAACTCTCAGAAACACAGAAAGATTTCTGTCTCTGGAGTTATGAGATTAAAGGCCTGGCACCACCACTACCTACCTGAGAGCATGGGAACTTCCTCTGTAAACCAAGCTGTCTTCAACTTCAGATCTGCTGAGATTAAAGGCATAGGTCACCACTTCTGGTGGTCGGTTGGGCTTAGGTTACCACTCTTGGTCTTTCTCCTTGCTGGAATTAAAGGTGTGAGTTGCTACTCTCTGATCCTCCTGTACTGATTGTGGGTAGATCTCTGATATTACAGGCTGATTTTATTAAATATATAACATATCACCATATCAGTATCTATGCACATGGGCATATTTGAATGAACATGTGTATATGTACACATATGGGAGAAATTACTCAGGCATCTAATATCTGGTTGAGATGCTTTAAGCAAAGAGCCCTCAACTGAGTGATTTATAAACATTAGTTTTCAAGTACTGTTTGGGAAATACCAAATCAAGTGCTTAGATTTTTGGCTTTCTGGTTTACAGATGTTACTTTGTGCCATGTTCTCACATGTCAGAACCAGCATCAAGCTCCTTTGCGTCTATTTTGTAAGGACATTAGCATTTCCATCTGCTTCTCCATCATGATGTAATCTCATCTTACCGGCCAATATTGTCATTCTGGAAGTTAGCTTGTCTTTGCATTGGAGGCTCACCAGCATTCAGAGTAGCAGGCTTCATGAACAGGGAAAATTCACAAACTTTCCTAGAGATTATGGCTGCATTTGGTACTTTTCACCACTAGAAGAATGGATTTCAGTGTTTTAAATCTTCAGATTTTTAAAAACTGGTATGTATAAAATTGAAAAAGAAGTGATCAAGAGGATGTGATATGCATACAGTCTCAGCAAATGGGGGGGGGGGGGCAAAGGAAGAAGGGAGACTGGGAATTCAAGTTCAGCCTGACTACAGTGATTTCCAGGCCAGGCTGGAAAGAGGTGGGGGCGGGAAGCCACAAGAGCTTTAGCTCCATAGTAGCCACTCCACACACACACACACTCACACACACACACACACACACACACACACACACACACACACAGTGTGGTGATACAGTGCACATTTAATAAAAATAGCCTGAAATATCAGGGGACAGAGTCACCCCAGAGCCAAGCCAAGGAGATCAGGAAGTGGTGACCTATGCCTTTAATTCCAGCACTTGGGAGGCAGTGATCTTCTGGATCACTGTGAGTTCAAGGCCAAACAGAGCCAGATGGTGAGGGTATCCATCTTTAATCCTAGCTCTAGGAATGCTGAATGAGAAAATAAAATATCTGGGTGAGTAAAGAAATATAAGGCAGGAGAAGGCCGAAGTTTTCCCCCTTTGCCTGCTTGCTTGGTCAGTTTGGGAACTCTTGGGACAGGACCTACCCTGTTTGGCCTGAGGAGTTCTCCGGGTGAGAACTGGCTGTGGTTTGTTCCTGTCTCTCTGGTATTTCAGCTTTCCCCGATATCTGGCTCCTAGTTTTTAATTTTAATACTAAATAGAATTCATGCAATACCATAATAAATAAATACATAAATAAATAAAAATAAAAATATGGCTTTTAAGTTTAACATATTTAACCTAACCCCCAAATATCCCGTTCACTTCGTACCCACTTTATTCAGTTCTTTACATGGTAGAAACCCTCCTCTACTCCTGAAAGTTGTAACCCTTACTTAGTCTTTCTCTCTGTTCCTTCCCAGTGACACTGGGAGGCATGTGGCTTCTGCCTCCAGTATCCATCTTAAGGTCAACAATTTCTCCCTGCCTGCACAGCTGTCCTTGGGTTAACTCTCCCTCATCCCCACCATAGACTTTGAGAACCATAATAACTTCTGAGAATTCTTCTCATGTCCATTCTTCTCGTCTTTCACATAGCAGCAAAGCAATCAAGTTCTCTCTCTATTTAAAACCTTTGCAAACTTTTGAGTTAGTTCTATGTTAAACACACTATCAAGCTACTGCCGTGAGAAACAGATGCTACCCAGCTTGCCTCCTCTCCTTTCTGAGCTCAGCTCTGCATCCCCCTCTCTGACCACAGCATCACTAGCATCTCACACTTTCTCACTCTCAGACACCCCATGAGTGTGTTGGGACCCTTTTCATCCTTCAGGTGACAGATCAGCTGTGATTCAGCCAAACTGCTTCAGATCTCACTTCTATAAGTAGAATCCTTTTGCTTAGCCTTAGGCTTGAACTGGTCACAGATAATATTTACAGTGTAAATAATATCTCTCCCTCTTAGTATTTCACTTTATAGTTCAGAAGGTTTTAAACTTATGATCCTCCCAATTCAGCCTCATAAGTGCTAGAATTACCGGTTATCAAACCAGGCTCCATTTGCATATATTGCTCAACTGACCCCATTAAACAGGAAACTCTACTCCAATAGTAGTGGATGTTGGTATTCACTGGCATCACACAGTGTTTCTGCATTTCCTGCATTTCCAATAAAGATCCTAGAATGAATAAGTAATTGGAAATGCAAATGGAAAGATTCACTTTGTTTCATCCATCAATCAAGTATGTGGGTTAGAATCTGACATGATCCACTGGAATTGTGCTATGTTGCTTTGCAAATAGTCTGGTCTTTTTGTCCTTGGTACCTCACTTTGAGAGCTCAACAAAATTAAGATTCCAGATCTTTCTCATTGGATTTTTCTTTCTATATAATCCAGCCTACTTGCACAGCTATTTTAGTTAAATGGTATGAATATCTGCCATTCCTGAGAGATTTCCAAAGTAACCATTACTTTCACGTGACAAATTCTATACCAGCATTTCTATCTATAGATATCACAGCAGTGAAGCTTGTGTGAATGACATGGGAGCAAAAAGTCTTGAGGTATCTGCTACACACAGCAGAGGATGCTTCAAAGCAATATTGCAGGTTCCTAAAAAGGAATATTATCTCTAGCCTTGTACTCTATTAAAAATGCCATTATCCTCCACACCCTTGGGAAAAATCTTTATCTGTTGAGAGAAAATGCTGAGATTTCCATGCCAAGCTGGACTATAGTGGAAAGGGATTTTAAGAAAGGGAAATGTACTTATATTCCACATTTACAAAGTATTTTGAGTTTTTTAATCTCCGTAAATTATATGCAGTGTCATTAATTTAGTACTTTAAAGTATGCAAATATTAATTTTTAAATATTAGGGGTCAGATTTTATAGTAAGCAAAAAGGAGAGATTAAAACCATGGAAGATCTGGTTTCCTCCTACTGGGAATTTTCACTCTAACGTGGAAGGTTACACATCTTCATGCAAATACTGATGTTGAGAAGATGTACACTCACAGAATCCACAAGTACTAGAGAGTGCCAAGCTGAAGGAAAAGAGAGGTGTTTCTAAGATTCATTTTTGTTTGTTTGCATTAAGACGGGATCTCTTCATGTTGCCAAGGATAGCCTGGAACTCATGATGTAGCCTAGGATGGCCTTGAATCAATAGCAGTCACTTTGCCTTGGTATCTCAAGTGTTGGGAATATAGCACTAAACATCCAGCAAATTCTTTAGCCAATGAAAATATCATGAAGACTATGGGATTCTTATTGGCCCCTGAAGAACAAATTTCCCTGAGTATTATTTTTTAAAGTAGTGTTTAAAATAGAAGTGTACAAGAAGCACAGCTGTCCTGAGCAAGTGCCAGTGGATGAAAAGAGGAAGGAAATTTCAGAGATTGGTCACTTAAGTTACCAGGTGGTTCAACAGGGGACATCTACTGTTTTATAGCTAGGAGGAGACATTAAGTCCAAGGCAACTTCTAAAAGAAAGCATTTAATCGTGGGCTTGCTTACAGTTTCAGAAGGCTAGTCTATGACCATCATGATTGGTAACATGGTGGTAAGCAGGCATGGCTCTGGGGCAGTATCTAGCTAAGAGCTTTACATCCTGACCACCCCATGAGGTAGAGAGAGACTGAGCTTCACCTGGATTTTTAACATCTTAAACCCACTCCCACTGATGTACTTTTTCCAACAAGGCCAAACCTCCTAATCCTTCTCAAACAGTTCTACAAACTAGGAACTAAATATTCAGACATAGAAACTTATGGACGACATTCTCATTCAAACCACCACATCCACCAAAATATCAAATGGTACTCATATAAATGGAGTCCTGGCAGCTAGAACCTATTTTCTTTCTCAACACAATTTAACAGATGAACACTGGGGTTTTTTCTTCCACTCAAGAAAATAAAATAAAGATGTGACCAGATAGATACACCATCAAGTTTCAACATAAGAGTCAGTAGGAAGATTCTGCCTTTTTTTTCTTAGACCACTGTCCTGGTTCTGGTTTCTCTGTGATGACTATACTCCAAGAGGAGATTGCTTCTGAGCCGATAACCGGAGTTTCAGTGACATGGTTTCTTCCAAACATTTATCCTAATAGTATTTGCCCAGAAGCATCTTGCTTTGGTATCTCTCAGTGGGAATGTGCACTTGTCTTCTTAAGAGATCGTTCTGATTAGGGAAAATTGCTTTGGGGAAGGGATAAGTTCAGGTGAAGTTGGTAGCAAAATCTAAGACTGCTGATGTAAATTTTATATTAATCTTGACATAGTTTTGCTTTTTATTTTACTTCAAATATTTTTGATTGAACAGAAAGTCAGAGGTTTAATTTTTTTTATAAAGATCATTCAAAACTCAAAACAGACTCTCACAGAATAAAGAATGGTAAGTAGCTTTGTGTTTATGCCTTTCTGTATTCTGTTGGAGGATTCAATTTAATCTAAAAAAAGCGCAATTAAAATTTAAGTCAATAGGCAGTAGACATTGCTGTGCATAAGGTACCATAAAAATAACCATGGGGGATTTGAAAAGTTTAATGTATGGTCTCAGCATTGCAGAGAAGAGAGGATATAATCACAGGAAACAAAATATATAAGGCAATATGTTAAGAGATTCAGCAATTTAAATTTAAAGACCCAAAGCCTCATTTTAATTGCAAATTGCATAATTGCATTTTCATGTTTTCCAATAAATGAGAGGGTATTTTTTCCTAAATCGCTGGCTTAGGACATCTACTTGGCCTGAGTAAGTTCATGGCCAGAACTTCTGGCAAGGAGCATGGGTTCTGCATCAGCACAGTTCCTTCTGTGTGAGTTCACCTAGAAAACTTTATGTTATAATAACTTGGGCAGTGGACTAACTTACATGGCTTTGTTCTTTCTGCCGTGGGAGAAAATGTCAAGGCTTGTGCTGACTGCACAGAAAAATAAGGATCAACCTTGAGCTAGGCTGTCTCCACTCTACAACAGCTATCCTTTGAACCATCCATGTAGGTATCTTCTGCTAGGGTAGATTGAAAGGGGTGTGTCTTGAATTAAAGAATAGAATAGGCAATTGTTATGAATGACTACATTTTGATAGACGAGGAAGGTTTCTTCTTTTCTATGACTATAAAAACAAATCAGTATGTTTCTCAATGAAATAAATGAAAGATTTAACTTAGGTAATTATACATGGATATTTGAAAACAACACTTGAGAGTTTTAAGTATTTACAGAAGGAGCTATGCCTACATGGATTGTTCCAAGGTCAGAATATATAGGGTAGTTGTTGTAGAGTGGAGATAGCCTAGCTCAATGTTGATCTTTATTTTTCTGTGCAGTCAGCATAGGTCTTGGCATTTTCTCCCATGGCAGAAAGAGCATAGCCATGTAAGTTAGTTCAGTGCCCAAGTTATTATAAAGTTCCCTAGGTGAATTCACACTTATTATTTTAATTATGAGAAAGCTAATTTATGTCCCCAAATGTAAATTTAAACCCAAGTTCAGTTTACTGTTGGGATTTATAAATGTCCGTAATGTCAGTCAGGTTTGAAAAAATAGGTGCTATTCAGTCAAATACTTTGATTTTTGCACGCATAAGCATTTGTGTAGAAAAATTAAGGGAAGAGAAGTACAAGGATGGGTATGTATGTGTGTGTCCCGTGGTGCCTCACCTGGATTTCTACTGGGGATGCCCTTATGGCATCATAAACTCCCTGAAGTGCTGAAGTGAACATCCTGTCTAAGGTCAGCCATGCTGACTTTCTTTCCTACAAATCTTGAACAGAGGAAACTTTTCAACAGCCAGGAAGCATGTTAATGGGAGGGAATCATATAAATGGTTAAGTTGTCGTCATAGCAACATAGTTTATGGCATCAAAGGAAAGCAGGAAAAGCTGGTTAGCAAGTCAAGGTTCTAGTAAACACTTGTAATCCTGTCACTGAAAAACTGGAATAGTAGGATTACAAGACTAAAGGTACCTTGGTCAACACAAAGAGACCCTGCTTTGAAAACTAATGAAATGAAACATCAAATCACAGAAATAAGAAAAATAACAACAAAAAACCCCAAAGCTGATGAGTGGAGGTAAAAGAAGAGAAAGCAGCCATCTCAGAAGCCTGGGCCCCATGTTGGTCCCCTGTCTTCGTTACCTTTCTGTTGCTCTGATAAACACCATGACCAACAACATCCTTCTGAGAAGGAAAGGGCTTATTTAATGTTCTAGCTTACGGTCCACCATAAAAGGAAGTCAGGACAGAAAATCAAGGCAGGATCTGAAAACAGAGGACATGAGGAAGGGCTGGCTACCGGCCTGATCCTCATCGCTTGGTTAGACTGATTTCTTATACAACCCAGGATCACTTGCCCTGGTGGCTCCACTTAGGAGGCTGTACTCACCCACATAGATCTCCAGTCAAGAAAATGTCCCATAGACTTGCCTACAGGCCAATGTGATAGAAGTATTTTCTCAAGTGAGATATCCTCTTGTAATGACTCCAACTTAGGTTGGCAAAAACATAATCGGCATAGTAACCATGGTTGCTGGTGATCAGGTATCTATAGGTCAGAACGATAGTTTGCCATTTCCAGTACAGACCATATGCTATAGCAAGTAGTGACAATTATTACTTAGAAATGACTGTAAGACCAGTCCAATAGATGCCACAGGAATCTACTGCTGACATATTGACATGAATACCACATGGATACCTCAAGATATAACTATAACATTTGTATCCATGACATGAAGGGAGTGGCTAGCCACTGAAATCTGGGAAGTTAGTACTGATTGCACTGAGCCCTTTACTACTGACCATGAGTTAGACTTAAAGAATCTTCTAACCATGTAATAGCAAGAGGTTGAGCTGGACATGTAGCTCAGAGGTGGAGTTCTAACTTAGTCTGTGAGGCCCTGGTCCAATTCCTAGTACTAAGAAACAAGAGGAAGGGACAACATTTCCAAGGTGGTTGTTTAATAAGTGATGACCAAGGAGGAAAAAACAGTCAAAGTTCTCCATCCAGGTGCACTTGAACTTTGGAAAAAATGGCATTCGGTTCCTAAGTAGTTGTGGTAGTTATGGCTAAGCTTTTTTGTTTTCTTAAATCCCCATTTGTTCCTTAGCATCATCTAGACAAGAGGGCCATTTCATTTTTCTGGGCCATTAATTTTTATTTCTATAAAATTATGAACAGCTTACATTTGTTCTGGGTTTTCAAGAAATTATGAAAGTATTTTGTGGCAATGAATTTATTTATTTTCTGTTTTCCTTGTATATAGGTTTACTATTTTATTACAAATCAGCATTTGTTATATTTTTTTATAAGATGAAGTGCAAGGGGCCAATTTTCCTATCAGATTTCAAAAGAGTATATATATTGGATGGAAGAAAAAAAAAGCGGTATGCTGAAACCAATCTTTCCTCTATGAAGTACAGGCCCTCTAAGCTATTATAAAAATTCCTCTGGTACATGTCAGTGCCTCAGCACTGGGAAGAACTAATTTAGCTGTTGTTGAAAATCTGATTTGTGTTTGCTGAAGTATTCCAGGAGCCCCTTTATGGAAATCTTCCTCAAACTCTTACCAACAGTGGAAGTGCTCCAACAGAGGCCTGACAAATGAAGGGCCTGGGAGAGCAGCGCAGGAGGATAATAAATACACCTGCATCTTTGAGAGGCTACAGAACATTATGTCCTTCATAAATCCCAGCTTGCCAGAGGAGTCAAAAGAAAACAAAAGTGGAGACACAAGGGTGCAGGAAAAAGGCCTCTATTGGAAAAACAAAATGAATCAGGAGTGCTGTAAACAAGCTGTTGATCCTCTGTAGGATCCATTGGATGGCCTAGGACCTACCTAGAAAGAAGCAGAGTTTATTTGGTACCATCTCTTTTGTTGCCAAAGTATTGCAGAATTGTTTTTACTGGGATATAATGTGTGTGTGTGTGTGTGTGCGTGTGTGTGTGTGTGTGTGTGTGTGTGTTGTATGTTGTGTGTTAAAGCATGGTTCTGGATGCAGGGACATTGCTTGAAAATGAATCGCAGACCCATAGGGTCCATTGTAGGACCAGAGTTCTTCAGTGCTTTTGAGTTGCTCTCTCTTTTGAGCCACAATAACCATGCAGTCTACTGCAATGCAGATATAACTGTAAAGCAGGGATTCTCAACCTATGGGTCGTGACCTACTTGGGGGTTGACCAACCCTTTCACAGGGTCCCATATCAGATATCCTGCATATAAGATATTTAAGTTATGGTTCATAACAGTAGCAAAGTTACAGTTATGAAGTAGTAACAAAATAATTTTATTGTTGGGGTAACCACACCATGAGAAACTGTGTTCAAGGGTCACGGTATTAGGAAGATTGAGAACTACTTCCATAGAGCAGAAGAGCAGGGTGCATTTGACTGACAAGTGAATAAAGGAAGTGAGAGCATGAAAGGAGAGAAGAGAAAGGAAGGAAAATCTAGAAATCTGACGACAACATTCATAATGTGACTTTATTCCTTGCCTTTAAAGAGTCAATATTGAATCTTGAGAATTGTAAAGAGTAAATGTAGATTCTTTGGGAACAATGAAGCATTTCACTGAGTAGCAGGGGAAATGATAATATTGAATATTGGATAAGGGCATACATGTAAGAGTCCATAGGGTATGAATTTGAATGAGAGATTCCTTGTTAGCTGGCTATGAGTGTCGATTCCCTTATTTCCAAGATAATGTCATGTCAAAGGGTTTCAGAAATGTACAGCAATGATAAGTTTTCACATTCCTCACGTGACTTGGGTACTTGTCTCCTGTGCCTGGCTGACTTCACTTGTAATCACTGTCTCTACTTCTGTCTGTACTAGGACAAATGACAGGACTTCATTCTTTTCACGGTTAAATAGTATTCTATGGTATACATGTACCACAGTCTCTGTCCATCATCAGGTGAAAGAGATTCTGTCTGTTTCCACATCTTTTGTTGTGGCCAAGGCTGCAATGAGCAGATGTCTCTTGATGTAGTTATTTCATTTCATTTGCCTCTGTAGTAGAGGGATCTGTAGATCACAGATCATTTGTTTCCCCCTAATGTTGACGCTAACACATTCCCTTTAACTGTTTCCTTCTGTGCCCTCATGGGCACTTGTAGTCTTTAGCCATATTATTGGAGACATTGATTTGAATTCCCCTCATAATTAGTGATACTGAGATTTTTCTTATACCAATTGGTTCTTTGCATATATTCCCCCAGCATTGCCCATTTAGATCTATTCCCCATTATTTATCCAGTTGCTCTCAGACACATAGTATGCCAAATTTTCTCCCATCCAGGGAACTGTCTTTTCACACTGTGGCTTCCTTTGAAAGAACTTTTTAGTTTATTTATGCTTTCGTCTTCTATGTTTGAAGAAGAAACTGTTGCTCATTCCAATGTCCTGAAGCATTCTCTTGTTTGCTTCTAGCAATTTATCTTTAATTCACTTTGAGTCAATCTGATTAGTAACTGGTAATAGGGGTTTAATTTAATTCATTAAGTGTGGATATCCAATATTCTTAGCACCATTGAAGAGATTGTCCTTTATCACATGTTCTTGGGATGTTTGTCAAGAATCAATTGGCTATATGTGCATTGGTTCATGTCTACACTTTCTACTCAGTTCCTCTGGCCATGTATCATTTGTTCCAGCATAAGAATTACCTAACCATGGTCCTAGTTAATTCTCAAAACTAATATCAGAGGTAGATATTATGAAGTACATTAAATATGTGACAAGTAAAATCTTTTGACAAAAGCCATAGCTGGCTAGTGGCAGTAAGCTTTGAGTATAAAGACTGATATACTTGAGATTTTGATCTAGGAACTGAGAATAAAGTCAGGAAGAATGGAAAGTGTGTGCTGCCAAGGTTGTATTGGCTTTCTGGCCTGGACTTTCAGACCCACAGTCCCATAGTCCCACGGAAACACATAGACACTTAATTAATTGTATGGTGTTTGACCTGGGGCCCCGGCATTTAACTTGCTAGCTCTTGCTCTTAAACTAACCCAGGACTCTTGTTTAGCCATGGGGCTTGGTACCTATTCTCAGAGCAACATAGTCATCCTCTGCATCTTCTGGCTTGTCTGGCAACACTGTGGCATCTCTGCTCTGTTCTTCCTGTTCACAGAGTTTTCTTAGTCTTGTAGCCCCATCCACACTTCCTGTCTGCCTTTGGCCAATCTGCATTTTTATTAAACCAGTAGGAAGGATAATTATTTACAATGTAACAACATAATTCCACTATAGCCCAAGTCTTCCCACTCTTTAACATCATTTCTAGGACCAGCCATCTAATGTCACCAGAAATGTCTTCACTGTGTTGTCCCTCTTGGTCCTGGTGCTTTACTGAGGCCTCCTCTTCTTCTGTAAAGTCAGACATATGTGGATTCCATGCATCACAGATATAGCTGTCTGCTTCAGACTTGATTTGAAACTTCACGTAAGGTACTGTACTGGGATGATTGTTAGAGGTGCCATCCATTATGCCTCCTCTCCGTCTATTTTCAGTGACTTAAAACAAAATATTGAAGTGTTTTTAAATGCCTGCGCCTTGTTCCCTCATCTTAAACACACATAGTTGTTCATCTAATCTTACAGTCATCAGGAGGGTGATTCAATGACATTCATATGGCCTGCTGTTGACAACTTCAAGCTCAGAGCCTTGGGGAGCAGACCATTAGATAAGGAAGGCTGCTTGAATAGAAATTCAGCATCATCTTTTCCTGTGTTGAGAGTTTCAGAGTGACTATCTCTTAACTGGAGATACTAAGTAATTCCTATCAATGCTATCAATGTACTATTAGGAAAGAGGGAAACATAAAGAGCTTTGCTTTGATCTCGAGGAGTTCGTAGTATTCTCATATGAAGATCGGGAAAATTCCACAGTCAAATCATCTGTTGTTGACTGGTTGTTCTTGATTTTTTACTAGTTCTTAATTACAGGAATAATTAGAGCAACTCACCATTGGGAAATTGGGAAATGGAACACTTTTTTTTTTTTTTCTGTAAATTGCTATTATTACAGCAATGTAGAATGCTATTAGAATGAAGGAAATCTAGGGGATGCTAAAGAATAAGTCCACATTCCTTTTAGGGTCTTCCAAACCCTGACAGAATAAACAAAGCTTTAAAAGGTTTAATCACTGAAGCTATAACATAAAGTACAAGTACTTGATTTTTAACCTTGAGCCAGTCAGTAAGCAGTGGGATCTTCTTCATCAAGAACTTAACCTCCTTGGAACTTAGTTGTTTTTGTTTTTTTTTTTTTCCCCACTAATGGGGGAAAAAATCTTTCCTATTAAAGAAAGGACTATAATGTGTTAGGAATTGCAAGCTCATTGTATTTCTTTTAGCTATAGCAAATGGTGTCTGGGACCATAGTTCTAGAAAGACACTTAATTTTAATTATATACATTAAAAATTTAGTTATACATACCCGTGTACACATAAGGGTGTCTGTAAGAAACAGAACCATTGGGCTCTTAACAAGGAAAGACTCCATGCTGCCACTTCTCTATTCACAAACCTTCCATAATTCCCCTGCTTGGTGGAGGTTATTTGACAGGATTGAGACCTGTGAAGACAGATCACACAGGTGAATCAGATTTCAGTACTGTGAGCTCAAAATTCTTCAGTTATACATATAGAGTCCTCTATTTCCAGTTAACTCCCATGTTTCTCTAGGAATCTCCCCGTAGAGGCTGCCCAGTGCTCTAACAGATCCACTAGGGTTTCTGACCCCCTTCTCATTCCCTTCCATTTCCATTGTCTCTGGCCTAGTGCTCACTCATGTGGCTGCCAGATCCCCCAATTCCTCTTCTGGCAGGGATCACAGTTACAATCATGATGGCCTGGGCTGCCTTCTACTCTACTTCAGCCATGAAGCCTACTTTTCCCTGTGGGAACTTTTATCTTGGGCCAATTTTTATTCCTTTTTAGGTTTATTTTATTTTTCATTATGTGGTTGCTTTTGTGTCTACGTGGTGGTATGTACATGTGTGTACAGGTCCCAGGGGCCAGAGGTGTCAGATCCCCTGAGCTGGAGTTCCAAGTGGTTGTGAGCCACCCAGCACAGGTGCTGAAGTTTTCACTTGAGTCTTTTGCAAGAGAAACAAGTTCTTTTACAAGCTGAGTCATCTCTCCAGCATTGTTTCATCATCATTTTTTTCTTATTGTAAATTATCTTCCCCATGTCAAATACTAATAATATCTTCTCTATGTCAAATAATAAACCTCTTCTTCACATTTAAGTTATGTCTTTCTATCCTTCTTTTTCATAGAATTTAATCATTCCTTACCTGCCTCACTGACATGACCAACTTTTAAAAGGTGAGTCTCTAGTCTTTCTTGCTATCAATTTTATAAATTCCATCATTTACCTAAGTTTTTAAAAACTGATTTCTCTTAGAGTCCAAATTGAATACAAAGTACCTGTGTAAGATGTTGGGAAAAAGAAAAGATGTAGCAGAATTGTATTTCAGCTGATGCTTTTTATTAGACCTTGAGTTGAAGAAGCAATGAACTCCATAGAATCACATTTCATGTCATTAACAATATGATTTTTCCACTTGCTTCAAATATTCTTGAAAACCCCAAAAGGATGGGAAATGAAGCAAAGGCAATAGGTTATCCTTCTGTTCTTTAAGTGCCCAGGAGATGCCCAGAAGATCATCACTAGTGTTGGATTATTCATCTGACTATTTCTAGGGACAAATATGGGGATGCATGAGATCAACACATCTCTCCCTAAATCCGGGAAACTTGCTGACCACTATAACAACTACAGCAGAAGTGATGCTGGGTCACCTTGAAAACAAGTAATTTTTTCTGACTGGCACCTTCTACCTTTCATCTTTCATAACATTCTCACCCATGAACAGACCATTAAGCTGTGAAGTCCAAGTCCTTTTCAGATACACTGTTTAGGAGCCTACTCTGGGATTTCAAAAGAGTTCCATGTACAATCTTCCTGCACTGTTGGCTGTTCCTTTGGGAAGCAGAAACTCCAAAGCTGCCAAAGCCATTCTATTGAAGCTTCATAAAACAAGTATGACATGTCTACATATAACCATGTCTAGATTACTTTTTAAAAAGAAAGAAAATAATTATGGTTCTAAACCGCAAATACTGGGTGGCGTGTTAAGTATAAACAATGACAGCATAACAAGAATTTATTATTATGGTTAAAATTTGACTTTTAAACATATTTTACACACACACACACAGACACACACACATACACACACACACACACACATACACACACACACACACACACACACACACACACACACACACACACACTGTGGGTATTTTGGGTTTAGTGGAGTCCTATAATCATCAAATTCCTAAAAGAGTACTGATTATCTACCAGGAATGCTGAGCATTGGGCGAACTGTTGCTCTCATGAAGATTTGGTCTCTGAGGATGTTTACATTTAAGAAAAAAAATTACCACCTACCAATTAATGACATTATAGCAGTTTTACTAATTGCCATGGAGAAAATAATACCTCAGTATCAGAGGTGTGTTAGCAAAATTGACTCTGAGTTTGAAAATGAGCCAAATGGATGTAGGATAAGTATGCTTTCTAGTGCGAAATATGTGTCTGTGAGATGCTGCTGTGGGAAGAAGATGCACTGCTTAATCAAGAGAAGCTGTGGCCTAAGCAGAATGGCACAGTGGGGGGCAGAAGGGATTGAGGCTGCCCAGGGTATCAGCTGATAGATCACACAGTATTTGGCCATGATAACAACTTCCAATTTTAATCCTAAAAATGAGGTGACATTCAAGCCTCGTTTTGAGAAATGGAATTATCACATTGAGGTTTTTATAAGATAAGTCTCAGGGAAAATGGTTTTGGAGTATTGAAAAAGGTAAACTAGATATTCCTTTGCTATGATTTCAATATGAAATATCCCTCACAGGGAATATATCTTGGGGACTTTGTTGGTGATCATCTTTCAGGAAGTGATTTAATCTGGAGGACTCTGGCATAATCATTTAATAGATTAAACCCCTGATAGAGTCATAGTATGATGGAATTCTTGGGGAGTGGTCAAAGTAAGCTGTGGGGCCTTACCACAGGATGAATATCTGAGCACAGACCTCTGGAAGGTTATTCCTCTAGTCCCCACTCTCTGCTTCCTCTGCTTCCTGTCTGCCTCGATATGAGTAGTCCTCACTGCCTCACACCCTCCCCACTGTGATGGTGTGCCATACCTCAGGCCAGAAGCCGCAGATTCTGCCAGCCTTGGGCTGCAATCTCTAAAACCAAGAGCCAAAATAAGCACTTCTCTCTTGAGTTGTTTGCCTCAAGGCATTTGCCGTAGTTATAAAGATTCTGACTAAGGAGGCCTTTCAATCCAATAGACGTCTAACACGGGAAGCAGTAGAAAGTACAGCCTGTGGCCTTACTTAACTGAGGTTTCTTCCTTGTCCTTTCTGGCAGTGATGCTCCGAGTGACTCTGTGCTGAAGATACTAAGAATGCCCCCACCCCCACCCCAGGATAGTGACCTGGTCTGGCTTTCTTTATCTTGTGGTGGGAAGAAGCATGTGACTGGGGTACGTGGGGTAGGGACAAAGAACAGAGAGTGATTTGGTCTTTTCCTTTACACGATGTTGGCTAAGTAGCAGGCTCCTTCTTCTTGCCCACCAGTAAAGAAATAGAACTGATTATTCTGTAGGTAGCATTTTCTTTTTCAGTATCAAACTAATCAGCATCCTGCTGTGGTGGTGCGGGATGCGAAATTGCTGAACCTGCTGCCCTTCAAATGAGATAAAACAGGGCACCTGCATTGGGTCCATAAATAACTGATGGTGATTGTCCCTGGGGACTGAGTTGTTGATCCTAATGTTCTCACCAAATGCTAACTTAGACATATTACACAATGTCTGCTGAAATTATCATTGTAATTTCAGGAGACACACTTCTGTTTGAAAGGAACTAAAAAATGGTTACTAAAAACGAGTTTGTACCTAAATAATGACATCTGACTGGAAAAAAATCTCATAAGCAAACACACACACACACACACACACACACACACACACACACACACACACACACACACACACAAGTCCACAAAGAAGAAACATACTGTAATTGTTCACCATTTCTTGTACTAGAATATATCTAAGTGTAAGTCTGTTTTAGCATTCTGGACATTTTCTATAGGGCCAGGTCTGGTGGCAAAGGTCTCTAATCCCAGCATGCAGTAGGCAGAGGGAGAGGTGGGATAGCCTGAGACCCTATCTCAAAACAAACAAGCAAACAAGCAATAACATTGCACAAAAGTATAGATTATAATTATTACCTGCTTCATCTTCATACTCAGGTAAGCATTACTGAAGCATCACCTACATCTCCAGCTGTACTGGTAGGGTTATTGTTTTGTTAGCTCTCAAAGAATTGACTGTTTGTCCCTTTCTTTTCTAATTAAATTATTTCAGTATTACTTCTGTGCTCAGGAAATGGGATGTATATGGAAAATTCTGTGTGTGTATAGAAGGTTTTATCTTCTAAAGTTACAAGACATTCTCTCCTCTGATGACCTTCGACATGATTGTATATAAACACATTTCAACGAACTGGTTCCCACTGAACCAGCTTTCACAGTTCAGCTTCTCCAAGTAATTTCTATCTTTTAGTTTGGTTTCCCATCACATCCAGATCCTATGCTCAGAGCATGCATGGATGATTAATATTTTTTTCTTACAGTTTCATGAATTTTTTAATAGAACGTCTCCCTAGTGAAATGTTCTCTCTCCTTTTTTCCATTATTGCTGGTTTTGAACTAACAATGGGTTTGCTGAAGGTCCATGTCCTATATGAAAGCTTCTCAGACATGTTAAACATGGCAAGGGAATCTTACTGATCTCCAGAGAAAATTTCAAGTACCACTTGGGAAATTTTCTCTGAATATCAGTAAGATTGCCTTGCCATGTATGTGGGAAGTTGATTTTTCCTTCACCATGGACAGTAGTGGGATTTCTGTAGAAAAACTGATCTAGAGACTAGATGAAAGGAACAACTTTCCAACTAGGGCACCACTCTATTGTAAACTAAAGTTTATGAACTAAGAAGAAACTCTCCCACCAATAGCCACTTCTCACTTTGAAGAATATTGGGATCAATCTGATATCTCAGGCAGAAGACTGGGAGACCATTTTCTAGACAAAGTAATTTCAGGGGAGAAACTGACTATTATCAGTAATCTGAAGGGTCCTTGATACATATCTCTAGTGAATCCTTCTGTGGTGAAGTTTACCACTGGCAAACTCCTTCCAGGCACATAGGGCTTCCAATCAGCATTGCACTAAATTTGGGGAAAGCCCTCCTGAAAGACAAGAGATAAAAACCACTACAGGAAGGAAATTGTTTTTGAGGACACAGAAATAATTCTTGGCATATAAGGGAGAGTCATAATAATAATTTTAAGATCCTTTAAGGCCAGTTTGTGCTGCTCAAATATTCTTTGATATATGGTCTTCCACTCTGAATACACACTTAGGGAAAACTGTTGCTCCCATTTTCCAGCAGGTAACAATCACCATTGGATCCATGACGAGGGCTAAGATTGTATGGCCATCTGCCCTCACCATTCTGGGACTTTTCTGGCTTGGGCTAACACAAGTTTTGTGCATGGTGTGGTGTCAGAATGTGTTTTCATACGTGCATGCTGCTGTCTTGCATCCATGAGATAACATTTCCTTGTAATCATCCACCATGTCTGGCTCTTAAACTCTTCCTGCACCTTTTTTTGTGATTATCTCTGAGACTTGGGAGACTGGCTTAGTATATGTGTTCTCATTAGACCTGAGCAAGCTAAGGTCTTATTCTCTGCACTTTGGCCAGTTGTCGATCTCTGGGTTAATCACCATCTCCTGTAAACAGAAGCTTCCCAGATGAGGGTTTTGAGATGCATTGATCTACAGATATACTGATGAGGCATTCAGAGTTGTTTAAGTGTGGTGTGAGGTAAGGGTCATTGTTTTCATTTTTGTGTATGTGTTAAAGAGACATTCTTTCCCCACTATTCAAACCTGACGTGTTGGGAGAGATCCTTTGACCACACAAATGTGTGAGTTTTCTTCCTTTTAGATCCTTAGTTCTCTTCTTGCTTCAATCTCATTATATTCACTGACGTCTTAGTTACTTTCACTATATATTTTGAAATGTGGAGCCTCTAATGGACTAAGGGCACCGACATTTTATACAAAGAAAATATATAAATGACCAAAAAGTATATTGAAAAAAATCATAGATTACTAATCAAGGATAGGCAAATTAAAGCTGCAACAGGATGTCATCAGTTAGGCTGTTTTTTTTTTTTTAATATAAAACAACAAATAAGCCATAACTGTTATAATTTTTAAAAAGGCTGAATGTGACCTTGGTGGGTTGGAGTCAAGTGGCAGCATAAAAGTCACTCACAACATGTGACAGCACTCACACAGAAAATTTATGGGGTGGGGTAAAAAGCTAAGGAGAGAGAGGAAGAGGAAGAGGAAGAGGAAGAGGAAGAGGAAGAGGAAGAGACTTCTTTTCTTGGCTTGCCTTTTATGAGGGGGCGCATAGCACATGAGCTATACAGCCATGAGCAGACCGAGTAATGCTTAAATGTGAACAGTAACAACACAAACAAATGCCACTGCTATTTGGAGAAATGGGACCTTTGCACACTGCTGGTGGGATGCTATGAAAAAATACTACAGAGGTTTCTAAAACATAAGTAAATAAAACTAGAACTACCATGGAAACTAGTAATTCTGCTTCTGGGCATTTATCCCAAAAATGTGAAATAACTCTTATTTTCATTGTGACATTATTCACCAGAGCTAGGGTGTGTAAGCAACCTAAATGTCCTTCAAGAGATGAATGGACAGAGACTACGTGATCTAAATATATAATACATCACTGCTCAGCTTTGAAAAATAAGTAAAGAAATACTCTCAGAAACATCAGCCTGGGAGAGCCTTTGAGATAGCCACATTAATTTCAATAAGCCAGTCACAGAAAGAAAAAGTCTGCATGATTCTACTGATTGATGAGCAACATTTCAGACCATCATAATCAGAGATCAGAATGGGATGGTGATGCTGAGGACTTGGTGCACAGGAGTCTGAGGAGTACCCAAATCAAATATAAGAGAAGGGGCTCTAAGACACTGCCGAGCTTTGGGTGTTATAGCTAACAGTTATGAAGAGTAGCTGAAAAGGTTGTTAGATAAATCTGGTGGTAACTGTTAATAGCAAAATTAAGAGATTTGCTCTAACAATATAATGAAATAAGTCAAAATGAAAGAAGAGTAGAATAGAGAACATAAAATAATGTTAGAGAAGGATAGAGTTAAAGCATTGCTTAGCAACCAAACAAACTTATGAGGAGGTTTGGGGGAGGTCATTAACTCCAAGAACAATGTACTTTCTTGAAAAGTAGAATACATACAACTACAGCGAGCTGTAACTATTGTCCTGCATGCCATCTACCTATCCCAAACACATCGCTAGGAAAAGCATGGCAGAGAGAAAGCCCTAACTACCGCCAGGAAATCCAAACATATTGTGATACTGGAAGGCAATTCCAAGTCCTGTTTAGCAAACACTCCTTGATTTTAGGCTTTTGTTTATTTGTTTTCCCACACAGGTTGGCCTATTTGCTAAGTCCATAGATTTAAACCCACAGTTAACACTGTGACATGAGCCTGCAGGGCCTCTAATAACGTGTTTCTGATTTCCAGTAGGAATGTCCATGGACCACTGGCCCTGTCAACAACTGCCCTCTGCATCTATTCTAATAGTGAGAATGGAGTCCGGAACACCAGTAATACTTGTCTGAAGAGCAGGACCTTGACAAGATCCATATTCTTCTTTTCCATGGCCTTCTTCCCACCAAAGATATCTGCACCTATACTTAGATTTCCACCATTTGAAGAATTTTCTAGCTATTACTGTCAACTCTCTTTGGAAGGATGAGTTTTGAGGATGGGCACAAACTCTTTCAGTAGAAATGACATGCCTTTCTTTTTTAAATTATCAGAAAAAAAGCAAGGAATACAAAAAGCACTATGAGTTTGGCTGGCCCTAAGAGGAGTTAATGGGACAAATATTATTACCTTAATAACCACATTGTTTCTTACTTTTAGTGAGCTGGTCACGTTGATCAATCACACAAGTTTACACAAAAGATTTATTTTTATCAGCCTAATTTCTTTTAGCTTACATGTTAGTTTAAAGGTTAAGTTCTTCACTTTTTGTTTCTTTTTCCTTGTTTGAGAATTTTGCACATGTATAGAACATATTTTTGATGAAAGCTAACCACCATTCTCTCTGCTCTAACTCCACCCCAGCTCTCTCTATCATGATTCCCTTCCAAATTCATTTGCTCTTCTCCACGCTACCACCAATGCTGAACCTACTCAGTGATGCAAGTATGAACATTGGTGGAGGATCATTTACAGCATCCTGGCTTGTTTTTATCAAGGACTACATCCCTGAAGAAAATGGAACCTTTCTCACCCAATAGTCACCAGTTGCTAGTGGTTCCTCAGCTAGGTGTTGCATATTTGTGACTATCTCCCCTTCTCATGATAGAATTTTGTCTGGCTTGATTTTATGCAGATCTTGTATATCTTGTCATAACCACTGTTAAGTTCACATGTGCAACTGCCTTGCAATGTCCTGAAAATACTATTTCTTTGTAATCATCAGCCATGTTGGCTCTTAACAATCCTACTACTCTCTCTTCTACAGTAGTCTCTGAGGCTTAGACAGTAAGGATGTGATGTAGATATCCCATTTAGGACTGAATATTCTTCATTCTTTTATTCCCTGCACATTTGCCAGTTGTTAGTCTCTGTGTTAATCACCAACGACTACTAAAAAATTTTCTAAGACTTTAAGCTATTTTATGAAAGTTAGGAACAAGGTTGGGATGCTCACTATCCTGACAACTCCTTTTCAATACTATGCTTGAAGTACTAGCTCAATCAGTCAGGAAAGAGAAGAACATTAAAGGGATATAAATAGGAGAATGGGAAGTTAAAGTACAACCATTTGCAGATAACAAGATACTATGTATTAGAGCCCCCACAATTCTACCAAAACTCTCTAGAAATGTTAGATTCAGCAAAATGGCCCTATATCAAATCAATTTCCTCAAATTAATCACTACATTTCCTATACACCAGAAACAAACAGACAGAGAAAAGGATCATAGACATGCTCTCATTCACAATGGCCTCAAATGAAATAAGTTATCTAGCAATATACCTAACCAAGGAAGTGAGAGACCTCTATAATGAAAGTATAAACCCCAAAAGAAGGAGACAGAATGTCACTAGAAAACAGAAAGATACCTCATGCATTTGTAAGTCAATATTGCAGAAATGACCATTTTATCAAAATCTATTTAAAAATTCAGTGCAAATGCAATCAAAATCCACATTCCATTTTCCACAGAAATATATATTAAAAACTGTCTTAAAATTCACACAGAACCATGAAAGACCTTGGACAGTGTCTTACTGAGAGTTCTATTGCTGCAGTGAAACACCATAACCCAAAGACAACCTGGGGAGGAAAGTTGTCCTAGGTTTACACTTCAATATCAGTGTTCATTATCAAAGGACTTCAGGGCAGGAACTCAAACAGTGTAGGAGCCTGGAGGAAGGAGCTGAAGCAGAGGTCATGAAGGCATGCTGCTTATTGGCCTGCTCCTTATGGCCTGTCAAACCTGCCTTCCCATTTAAAATTCATATGATTTGAGTGTTGGTTGAATAAAAGCATTTGGGAAAATGTAAATTTATCTGTGTGAAAATAAATAATTTATAAGCTGTTGCTGCAAAAGAAGACTTGAGCTATGAGCAGTCAATGCTGAAATTATTCCCAATCAATAAGTTCAATGGAATCTTCTTTGTAGAATTTTTTTAATTGCAGAGTTTCAGTGCTAAATGTTTCATATAATGCTTGTTACCATTGTTTTTAGTATTATTACCCTTCAATGATGTAGAGAGCTGTGTGGCTGCACCTTAAAGATGGTGCTGGCTTCTGCCTTTCACATTCCCAACGGTGACAGCTCTCTGAGATAAACAACTCCTCATTTGGCTAAGGCTAAGCTCGTGGCTTGCTTCCAGGTGTGGCTTGCTTCCGTGCACCTGGATCTATTGGCATGGCCCACGTGGTGCCCCGTGACTAGCAGTCCAGAAGGTATATAGCTGGGAGCGGGTTTTCCCCAGTAGGAGAGGCAGTCGCAGAGGCAGAGAAGAGGCAGAAGAAGTTTCAAGGTCCTGAATAAACCACTGAAAGAAGAGCCTGGTGTCGCGTCGTCCTTGTGGGCGAGGGTGCGTGCGACAAGTGGTGGCCCGTACAGGGAGAACGCGACAAGTGGCGACCTGTATGGGGAGAATGCGACACAATGATTTCTGGGCTGAGAGCAAAAAAGCTTTCATTGATTATGAACTTGTAATATCCAATAAGTCCCTTAATTTCTCCATGGATATTAATTTTCTTGTTAGTAAAATATATTGGCTGAACAAAATTATCTCTAGCAAAAACTGCTATAAAGATATGATTTTGTGATTACAATATGCTTATGATAAAAATTGCCAGGCAAATAAACAAATACAGATTAAAGAACTTTTTCTTTTAAAAAAATAATAGAGTGTTTTAATGAGGAAACTCAACAGGATTTAAGCTTAATTCTCTAGAAATGGGAGGAACTACTGACAATTTATCTACTCAAATCTGTAGATGTTGGTGCAGATTTAAAGAAATGGGAGAAGTATTATTCTAGCAGCTAACAACAGGATTGAAATACCCCTTCCACAGCAACTGGGAAAAAAAATCCAGTAGTCTGCCAGTCCAAGAAATTGGCTCATAAACTGTCTATAAAGAGGTTTATCTTTAAAAAAAGTGAACACAAACTGAGCAGTGTTGGTATGTGCCTTCAATCCTAGCAATTCTAGTAGGCAGAGGCAAGCCTGGTCTACAGAGTCAGTTCTAGGATATCCAGGGCTAAAGAGACGCAAATACAAGTGACTATTTTCTTCAAGTTGATAATAGAGATGAAAATTAATAATATGGTTCTTGAGAAAATTGTTATCATTATGAAACACATAAGGTACTTATTACAGATGTTTTTGTGCATTTTATAATTTTTCCTTATAATATCATATGAGGCTAATATTGTCATAAAATCTGTTGAATAGTAAACTGTGGCATAGTGAAATGGAATAAAGATGATGAATAGTTAGAGAATCATATATTTTACCATTTGGGCCTGCGTTATTATGCTTCAAAGCTATCCTCACAGCCGCTGTGACAGCTTGCTTATATTCCTTCTAGTAACTCAACTACAACTTCATTTGTGCATTTCCTCTAGTCACTGCATTACTGACTGAATATTTATGCTTTCCCATCCACCAGATTCATATGGTTACCTCTAACTCTGATTCAGTAAAGGTTTCAGGAAGCAGAAGCCTTGGGAGGTGACTAGGCTAATAGGGTTTTTAGAAAGCAGAGACCGCATGAATGGGATTAATACTCTTGTACAATCCCATGCCTTTAATCCCAGAGTTCAGAACAAAGAAGCAGAGATATCTCTGTGAGTTCAAGTCTAGCTTGTTCGATTTATCAAAAAGCAAGCCAGGACTATACAGTAAGTCTCTATATCAAAAAAAAAAAAGTGCATTGTTAATTACTGCACTTTGTTAAAATAGTCCCACCAAGGTAATGCAGCATATTTTAAAAGGGCTATCTCAGTAATTCCTTAATCTCAACACTATATATACATATATATATATATATTTTCTGGCTCTATTTTTTTTTCCAGAAAAAGCACATGCTCATTTATTAAACTCAGTTATCATCCATTTGTACTTTGAAGATTTCCTCTTCGTCACACCCTCACTGGCTACATGGAAGTCGGGCTTCGGAGTCTCTAGTTTGTGACTCCTCCACTGCATTGGTGGAGGTCCAGATGAAGACGACCAAGGAGGGAAAGATCAGATATAATCACTAAAGCTAGAAGCATCATTAGAGAACTGAACTGGAATTCGAATCTCATCATCAAGGGCATACTTTTGTTGATTATTTTAATGAGACCTTATATATTCAGAGAATCTAGTCTTGTTAACACTAAGGATAAGTGTTATAGAATTATGCTTAAGTAGTCACTTAATGGCCGAGCCTGGTGGTACACACCTAAAATTCCAGCACACAGCCTATATAGGCAATAGTATCAAGAATTTGTGGCAAGATTGCACTAAGGGCTGGAGGTGCAGGTTACTGGTTGCATACTTGTTTAGTATGCATAGGGGTTCAATTTTCAATTTGCTAATTAATTTTTTTTTGTGAGCTTGACACACACATACTCAACTCATATAGGAAGAGAGAAAGTCAGCTGAGCAATTGTCCCTTATTAGACTGTTAGGCAGACAACTTCTGTGAAACACTTTGTTATTTAATGATTTTTGTGGAAAGGCTCAGCCCAGTGTGGGTAGTGGTGGGCCTAGGTTGCTTGCTTAAAATAAACAAGGTGAGAAAGCTAGTCGGAAGCATTCTTCTCTGAACTCAGCTTGAGTTTCTTCCTTCGGGATCTTGTGTGAGCTCCTGCCCTGACTTTCCCTCACAATAGACTATGAATGGGATGAGGAAACCAAGTAAACATTTTCCTCCTTGAGCTGTTTGGTGTTTTATCATAGTTAATGAAAGCAAACTAGGCCCCTCAGCGCGATATGCATACTAATACAAAATATCTTGCATCCAGTCTATAGATATATCGTCTAGTATACAGTGGTGCAATTAAATAATTAATAGATGGCTTCTAATGTTAAAGCACTCATATGTTTGTTCAGCAAACATTTATTTAAAGCATTTTGTATTCTAGCTAGTCAAATAATTCTTAAAAACTTGTAGCTGAGGGACAGTGAGAAAGCACAGCAGATAAAAGCACTTACTCTCAAGGCTGAAGACCTGAATTGAATCCCTAGGTTCTACATGGTAGTAGGAAAGAACTGGCTCTCACAAATTGTCCTCCATCACACACACACACACACACACACACACACACACACACACACACCATAAATGCCCCCTCCATGAGGAATGGCTTTCATGCTACCAGAAGGTGTCATGCAACCTTCTAAAGCAGGGGAAAAAAACCAATGGCCATATCCAACTATGATGCCTATGAGCCACATTATTTACCAGCATGGCATGATAACTCTATTGGTACAGTAGTGGCACACATACCTTGGCTATAACCAGTAGATCTCTATTTGAACTTAAGGGTTAACATGTCTGATACTGGAAACCTACTAACTACTCAGGCTAGTCAAGTCATGGTTTAAGGGGAAGAATCTTCAACCACTAAACCATTAATTTATTAAACTAGCATAATCTTAAAGAACAATCTACAAACATTTGTTCTTATATTCATGGATAAGTGTAGACTTCATCTCGTGTCAACTTCTCTTTGCAACAGATAGAGCCACTGCCAAAAACAAACAAACAAACAAAAAAACAAACAAACAAAAAAACAAAACAGAAAAAACAAAAAACAAAAAAACTTGACAACCCATCAAACTTCAGAGTAGTGGAGCCCAGTCCCAATGAATAAATTTTCAAAACATCTCTTACACCTAAGGCACAGGGAACATTACATAAGGCAAAGCAGAAAGGAGATCAGGAAGCTGGCTGTGATATTGCCTCCTAGTAACATTGAAAGCTATGCCCATAAAGACTCACCAACATGACTACCCAAACCTGAGCTAAACAAAGACATGATAAAGTGGTCAGGAAAAAGCTATGAGGCCTCAGTCTTACACAAAGAACTATAGCTAAGAACTGAGTACAGCTGGAAGCAGAAAAGAGCCCCTAAGACATTCATACAAGTAACATGTGCACTCAACAGGTTATGTTTAGAAATAATATATTATATATGTAAATACACATTAATAACAATTAATGAGATAATTAATGGGGAAGGCGGAAAGGGAACGGAGAAACATTTTGTTTTTCTTTTTTGAGGCAGGGTCACTTTACAAAACCCTGGCTGTTCTGGAACTTACTATATAGACCAGGCTGGCCTTGAACTCAGAGATCTGCCTGCGTTTGCATCCCAAATGTACCATCATGACTGGCAGAAGTGTAATTAAATTAAATTTCAAAGATAATCATCAAAAGAGGCAGGACTGTAGGTGTTTTCTACCATGTGTTTTTTAGCTAGGCTTGTATCTTCTGGTGCTTGTTATGAATCATTTGTCTAAATGTAAAATAGTTTTTTTTTTTTAAAAAAAAATGATTGAAACTCCCTTTGATAACAGCAAACTTCATTCATTTTCTATTACAATAAATATTTACACTTTCCCCAACTCTCTGTGATATATAAGTATCTTTTTGGAAACCTTTACTGGCCCACAGGCACAATTCCTAATATTTAAAACATTTTAAAACCTACAGAATCAACTTACCTGGGCACATAGGAGCTCTCAGACTCTGGATTAGCAACCAAGGAGCCTGCACATGTGACAGTTGTTTAGCTTGGTCTGCCTTGTAACTCCTCACAAAGGAGCAGGACCTCTTCCTAATGCTTTGAATGGCTTCTGAGAGCCTATTCTTCATGCTGGATTGCCTTGCCCAGCCTTAACACAAGAGAAGTTTCTTAGTCTTACTGCAACTTAATATACCATGCTTGATTGATATACTCAGGAGGCTTGCCTCTTTCTGAACAGAAATCAAGGAGGGGGGTGAATTTGAATGGGGGTGGGGGGAAGACTTGAAAGGAGAGGAAACTGCAATTGGGATTCAAAACAAATGTATTTCACATTTTGAATATCTTTAAGTTGCCAGTGTTTGGTATCTTTATATTGGAGGACTCCACTGCTCTGATTAAAAAGCCTAAAGGTGCAGTTACTTACTTGATCTGTCAGAATGCTGCCCACAGGTGCCTGGCTGTTAATGTTTTCTGGGTCATGGAACTAAATTTGGAAGACGGCAAGATTTTAAGTAGCGGTGACTTTAAGATTTAGTGTCACACTTTCTGCTACCCCAAAATAGTCCCTCTTAACATTTTCTGCTTCTAAATGTAATGAACAGTATACTTTGCCTTTTCAGAATTAACAGAAGTCACGAGTGCACTTAAAGGGCACCATTGTGAAGTTTGTCTTATGCTTCTTGCCATTAAAATGTATTATTTTTCAACACCTTGCTGTTTTACTTCTTTTCCCTGGCATTGAACATAATTACCACAACATTCTTATGACTCTGCTCTGGAGTGCTTCTCCTCCCTGAAAACTGCACTAGATTGTAACCTCCACAAAGTCCAGCAATGTTTCTCCAAACATGTTGTGACAGCCACCACTGGGGTGTGATGCTTTCAGGGGGAAGGAGGAGGTGCGTGGCTGCATTCTTCTTTTTATTTTACGTTGCTGCTCTCTTAATTTCCAATAAATATTGAGTTTAAGTTTATTAGCTAATTGTATATACTCTGTGGCATGCAAATACTTTCATCTGTGCGGTCAACAGTCACTAGAGGTTTTCTTCAATGCAGGTAGTTTTCCTTTGAATTTTGGAAGTGAAACCATACTCTAATTTCAGTAGTTGCGGTTCGGTGTGGGTATAGCATAATCAGTGGTATGCACTGGGAGTTACTCTGTGCACCTTGGATAATTAAATTTTCGCGACTGAGGTACCTCCAACTGAAACTATGCAATGATGTCTGTAAAGCATGTGTATGCTTTTATCTGCAACATGGAGCAAAGTCTTGGGGAAAAACACGGAACACTTGAACTAACAAAACTTGGGCTCTCAGTTTGTTATCCTATGTTAAAATTTGGTCATTTTTGTCTATGATCTTCATGTTTTCAGAGGGAAAATTAAGTTTATCTCTTTAGTCATATGCTTCAAAAATTTGAGTATACTTTTTGAATTCATTTATTGGTCTATTGAATCAAGTTTATAATTTGATTTTTTCCTCCTATGGCTCCCTTTAGAAAACTTGGTAGCATACTCTATTTTGAACTATAGGAGCTATTGGGTTTAAAGGCCTATGTGTAGATAGTTTTGTTGAGATGAAAGTTCACCACACACATTTAAAATATGTTCGTCAGTTCTCCAAATTGTGCTCAGAATCTGCACTTGCCAGTGCTCCAGGTGGAGTCATGGGAATCTGGCTGTCTATTGAAGCCAGATTCACAGACCTCACGACTATGTGTGTTAGCAGCTGAGGGCAAGCAAATATTAAAAAGAAGCCTGTGGTGTTGAGCAAGATGGTGAGAAAGAAGGTAGTGTTTATAGGACTGAAGAGGTGCTATGGCTTCTCTGCTTGTTCCTCTGCAGCTACAGGTGTACATGGGGTGTGTCATTGCTACATAACAAACCACTTATATTTAAATCTATGGTTTGGTCATGACCCCCCTCAAATTACTCCTGAAAAATTCCTCACACTTGACTTTAGTGTTCTCACACTCCCTCCCCTGGCCCATTCCCCAGTAGCCACAGAACTGCTTTCCACAACAATAGATCACATTTTTTACCAGTTTGTTCCGGTAGAGTTCAGAACATATTACTCTACATTATCGCATTTGGTCATTAAAGAAAAAAGAAAAAGCAGAAAGTCACTTTCCTCATAGAATTTAGCTTTCTTTGAAAGTGGGTCTTCAGATCCTCATTCAGGAGGGACATTCCTTATTTCCTTATCCAAAAGAAACAAGCTCCCATATCCTGAGAGAAGTAGAGATATTGAGAAAAATCCCAGTGGACTTGGTGGCTTCTCTAATCATCTCTGCTAGATGATGTCTTCTTTGTCAAGCCACATTCTGCTTTACTGCCTACTCTGTCCAATTCACCACAAAGGACACATCGTTCCTGATTCCTATTTCTGGAGGGTCCCATACTACAAGAAATCTAACAAATAGTTCAAGGTTTCTCTCCTGTTAATCTGTTTTTTATTTGGGGGTGTTTCAGTCATGAGTTTTTCAGTGAGAAAGGATATATATAATAACTTCCAATGTAAACGAAAGGACAATGTTCATGTAACTTCTTTCCTATAGGGTAATTTTTTGTTATGTGTGTGCATAATAGTTTAATGTTTTATTGCCAATTAGTATTCACCTTTTACAGATGAATCATAATGCATGCATTTGCTTAATCTCACCACATAATAATGACTTCAGAAAGGAAACAAACACCCCAGCTCTACAACTTTAGAAAATGAATTCTTCCAACAGCTCAAAGGAGGCTGGAATAGTGTCTTAAACCTCCGATGAACTTGCACATGATTTCAGTCCAGCAGGACTCTGAGAAGCAGACCCAGAGAATTCCAGAACCACAGGACCTAGAAGTTACTAAAGTTGTAACTTGTTGAATCTCTGTTTTCTAGTGATTTGTTACCGAGCCGGTAATGAAGTATACAAATGAGGGAGTAGAGTTCTTCAAGATGATGACGAGACTTTTCATCACCCTGTTGATACAAGCAACATAGAATATTCAAGAATTAAAACAACATCACTGGCTAGGGTGCAAACGAGTGAGGTGTAGGTGGGTAAGATTTTATAACCTATAAATATGTGAACATCTTATAAAAATCATGGAAAGCACATGGAAGAGTTTTAACATGTTAAAGGGTAGAGAGGAGGATTGGTGATTGGCATTCTTGTTTGCTTGTTTTCTTAAAGACCATTGTCACTGTAATTTTGAGAGAGCAGCAATAGATGTGAATAAATCTAGAAATGAAATTTAGCTCTGGGTAAAGAAGTCTACATTTGGGTAGCAGCAATAGAAGTCAGAAATGAACACATTTGAGGAGCAGGATGGAGATGCACAACAATCACCTGTATGGAGATGTGAGTAAAGTTTCCTATGATGACTCAAAGCCATAAAAATAGATCTTCACAGAAACAAAACTCATTAACATGTAGCAAGTAACTGAAACTGTGGATGCCTATGAAAAATCCTAAGATGATGGGTTCTTCATCACTTAGTACATGTAAGACCACCTTGCCGAGGGGGTAAGAGATCTGTCAAGGAAGCCAGGAATGTTTTGAAAGGACAATTTTGAAAAGGAAGGAACTGTGTACAGTAAAAATAAATGTTGGAAAGCTAAATAATCTGTGCTTTGAAGATGACAGTTGTACTCAGAAGCCCATGGAAAGAACTGTTTTACTGAGATAATGAAGAGAATAGGGCCGAAAATACTGCAGCCTAAATGGTGTTTTAGAAAGTTTATAAGAAAGAGGGTGGAGAGCAAAAAGAGGTCAATGAGAGCTTGGGTCTCCTTTGCCTGCTTGTTTAAAAATGAAAAGGATTTAAATCCTAAGAGGGAGTTGAATCATTAAGCAATTCATTTTTGCTGTACATTTATTACTGAGTGTGACTATTTGTCATACTATGGAAAAGAGTTCTAAAAAAGGAAACAGCAAGGTCTCCTAAGACCTTGGAAACATTCCTCTCATTTTACTTTTCACTGTCCTGACTTAAATATGAGTTGCCAGTAGTTCCAAAGAAAGTTCTTTTTTTTATAACAGTTAGGGAAGCATGAAGGCCGTTAGGCTGTGTTATTATAGGTGTATCTTTCGCAAAGGTAAATCAATTAAGAAGGAAGTAACCTTTCACAGCAGACCCCTTTGTTCTTAGAAAGGTTTAAGCACTTGTGAGAATTATTGTGACTCTAAAAGGCAGGATTTCTGATCCCCAGAAGCTCAAAGTCTAACAGATGAACAGATGAATGAAAGGGGTAGAGGTTGGCTGAAGGGATTCCGGGTACATGGCATCATTACATCCCACTTTTCTATCAAACCCTTATTCCACGACATCTGCAGACATGAATGTGGAGAAAGTGCCAAGAAGCTTCATCATAACCACCCTTATAATAAAACATTATTCATTAATGGAAAAGATTCTCAAGAAGTCATCACAGCATGAAACTCAGGTGTGGGCTGATATATACAATCACCTTGTCTATATAGTCAGCATTAGCAGCTGATTATTTTGCTCCCACATAACACAACTCTCATCCTCTCCTTTGTTTTCTATTCAAAGTCCGCATTGCCATTCAGGCAGCAGTCAGGATATACGCCTTAGCCTCAGTGTTTGACTGCTATCAAAACCGCTGAGTCATGGCTCACTTAGTGTTTCAAAATAAAACTGGGACAAATACACCAGAGCCTATAGGTCTGAAGTAAATGAACCTGGAGAGCTTGAGTATTAAAAGTGCAAAATTTACATCATTGGTAAAAATAGATTAAAAACAGTGATCAGCCTTGGGAGGGCCCTTTCAACCATGTCAGATACCACTCTTGCCTTCTAGGCAATCAAGCGATGATTGGTTTCTAGATTATCCAATGGTGCTGCAGGAGTGCATGTACGGAGCATTTGCTCTGTCTGGAAAACCATGTACCTGTTCTGAAAAGCTGCCTGACTTCCAGTAGCTATCTCTCAGTTATCAGTCCTGTGGCACTGCTGTCTGCAAAGCGTGCAGCCCCATAGAGTTTCTGCATTGCTCTACAATCACCTCCATAATCTGTTTTGATAACATTTTATCTCCTCCCACCTCAAAGAAACAAACCAAACCAACAAACAAAAAGCATGCACCCAAATATTCGCATCCATTAGCAGTCATTTCATCATTGTTTTGGAACTTTAGGCAACTACCATGAGATTCTTATTTCTGGACATTTTGGACATTCCATATAAACAAATGTTGTCATGAATGGACGTTTGCCTATATAAGTTTCATCTATGATTCAGCATGTATAAGAACCTAAGTTTCTTTCATGGTTGAATAGTATTTTGTTGCATGAGTAGCTACTCCATCCACTGATGGACATTTAGGGTGCTTTTAATTTGAGGCTATTAGATATGTTGCATGAATATTCATATACATTTTTTAGTGTAGACATATGTTTTGTTTCTTGGGATTCAGCTGTATAACCCACAATAATTTTAAACACTTATCACTGATGGTTATAGATATCTCTGTGCCTGGTTCTATTCTTTTCCTCCATATATAATCTGTACTTGGGATAGAGCCAGAGTTCTGTAGAGAAACAACTGAATATGCTCTTCCTATATGAAGAGCTATGTCATAAGGAATTGGCTTATTTGATTAAGAGAATAAGAGATACTTTCATCTTCTAACTGAAAGCTGATAACTTGGGAACCAAGTAAGCCAATGGTACAAATTTCAGCCTTTGGCCAAAAGAAGTTAGTAGCCCAACTCAGAAAGGACAACAGGAAATAAACAAAAACAAAGGTTTAAATACCCCCCCTTTTTCCTCCCCAGTCCTGAATGGGTTGGATGATAGCCACCACCCAGAGGGAGATCAATCTGCTTTACAGAACTTACAGTGTCAAATATTAATGCTATCTGGAACCACATTTACAGATACTTTGTCTGGTCACTCCAAAACAAGATGAAGTTGAATCATAAAACCCACCTAACATATGGCTAGGGTGAACCAGGCTTAATGTGAGATCTATACAAAGCACACAGAGTTCAAAATCTTTCTTTTTAGTTTAAATCATTGATACCTTCCTGGAATTTTTGTGTGTGTGTGTGTGTGTGTGTGTGTGTGTGTGTGTGTGTGTGTGTGCTTGATTGGCACATGCGATCAGTACAAAGAAAACTATCATAATGTGGTTAGAGTTAACACAATTCTTAACATTGAACAAGCCCAATATTAATGGACAGTTTAATTTTAAAAGTATGACTGATATATATCAATTCTATGGTGCTTTAGAACTTCTTTTTTAATTTTAATTTTTAAATGAAATATGATTATATGACTTTCCCTTTTCCACTTTGTACTTCTAACCTCTCAGAGTTACACTTCTTCAAGCACCTCCCATGCCCTTCCTTTCAAGGAGATGACCTCTTTTGCTTTATTATTGTTCCACACACGCACACACGCACACACACACACACACACACACACACACAAGCACACACATGCCTGCATGTATGCATATATACTAGTGTATATATAAATACAACTTGCTGAGTCTGTTTTTGTTTCTTGTGCATACATGGATTAAGGGCTGACCACTCTGTCCATAATTATAACAAAAAAATTGACAAGCATTTAGGAAGTGAAGAGAGATTTATTTTTGGCTTATATTTCTAGAGGCTACAACCAAGGTCTGAGGTCTAATGGGTTTAAGGTATTTGGTAAATGTAGCCCATCATAGCAGGAATGTAAATCAGAGTGGATGGTCATGTGTCAAGATATCAAAGAAGGAGAGAGCAAAAGTGTGGAAGGGAGGTCTTACAATCTATTTTGTGCATAAGTCCATAATAAATCAAGTACCTTTTATTAGGTCCTAGCTCCTCTAAAGAACTATATGATCAATAGAGCCACCTTGACAAATGTGTCATTAAAACACGGACCTTTTAGAAACAGTCAGCATCCAAATCATAGTGTTATACAAATTAATATTCAGATAAATATTTATAAATGGATAATTGGTAAGTTACGAAAACAGAATTATTAGATTTAAGTATTAGAAAAATATCTAAACAAATAAATTACTAAAATGAATATACAAACTAAAAACGATGGGCTCTTGAGTAGGGGGATCTGATATTTTACTTTGAGCAAATTGTTGAGATTCTGTAAGCCTGGTGTCATCATTTCTAAGTCAAGACAAATAACATAGCTTGTCCTTCAGGAGTGTTGTTAAAATGAAATGAAGTAACATTTGTAGAGATTTAATCCAGAACCTGCTTCTTACTACAAGATCAAGACATTGTTTTGGAATGGCGCACTGAAGCCACCATGATAAAAGTTTTTGTCCAGTGAAAGTAGGATGTGGTCACTTGAAGTCTCTGATATTACCCCGTAATTTGTAACAACTAATTCTTCCTATAACCTTGAAATAGGAAACTTTAAAATAGTATTTTCCTAATCAAAAGAGAATTGAACATATAAGGCAGGTTTATACAGGTTAGAAAAGAGAGAACAATGGGCTTCCCATTGCTGGGTAAAATGGTCATCTGTATTATTGTCTTTGTTAAGCCAAACTATCAATCTTTAATATAAGTCTGATTTATAAAACCACAATCAATTATCTCTATACGTTCGTTTTTATTCTTCCACCTATGTGTCTGACAACATCATGTGACTATTTCATTTCCCAAGGTTTTTTTTTTTGACTCAGATGTCTATTTACTGTAAGAACCACTTCTCTATCCTGTTAAATAATGAACCTGCATTTTTTTTTTCTGAAGTAATGAGCATTTTTCAGGATTCTTGCACCATTCACTTGTTCTCTGCAATTCTTCTCCAAACTGTTATATGAGGGTGGAGGAGGCAGGCCACTTGGTTGAGTCCTTCCTTGCAAACATCAAGATCGGAATTCAATTTCCAGGACACATTTGTGTGTGTGTGTGTGTGTGTGTGTGTGTGTGTGTGTGTGTGTGTGTGTGTGTGTGTTTGTTTTTAAACTATTCATGGTAGGAGCTTATATACCAAAGCTGAAGAGGCAGAGAGGGGAGGATCTTAGAATTTTATTGGCTTCCAACCTAAATAACTTGATAGTTCCAGTCTAGGAAGAGAGCCTGTCTCAAAAGCAGGGTGAATAGCACCCCAGGAATGACATATGGGATTGTCTTTTGGCCTCCATTGAACATGCACATGCATACGCACTCACCCCCTCCCACATACACATGTGCACTACAGTTAGAGTTTTTCAGGTAAGATTCATGTTTCACCGCTCCCTCATCTTGGAAAATCATATATATAAGTTGCCTATTAGGCTGATGCAATTTTTGAGATCTGTCACTTCTATTTTGGCTTAGGAATAGCTTTCATGTAAAACCACACCAAATTGCTTATTAAGAAATATACATCATAAATAAGAAAGGTTCTAGACGAGCATAGAGCAAGCTGTTTATGGTGGCTCTGGCGAAAAGAGCTGAGCAGCAGGGTTGGTGACAGCTGCAATGCACCGAAAACATTAGGTTTCTATATATATTTCCATATTGCTTTTTTAATTTTCAAACAATGACCTGACATTAACTTTGTACTTGAAATCCAAAAATGTGTGTGCCTTGGGAAACTCATCTGACTCCTTTCAAGCATTTATTTTGTGTTTTAGGATGCATTTGCCTTTTATCTAGGTCATCCCAGTTCCCAGCTTTGCACATAAAACACATTCCAAATAAGATTTCTCTCTGACTAGACTCCGGGATGTTTTTACTTTCCTCCTTCCCCTGTACTTATGATTTGTAAAGTCCAAATCCTACTATACCGAAGCTAGATAAAAATTAGTAATAGCACTGAATTTGCAAAATAGAAATTTAGTAGCATCCATGAATCACAAATCATGTGCATCTTATCTCTAGCCTATGTCCAAATCAATGTATTTTATTAGCGTGTGTTCACTTGAGTTAGAAAATGTTTGGAATACTGTTTTCAGAACTACATTTCAGTGTTGGATATACTTTTTATTCATGCCTTGAATAGGAAATGACGGACACAATCAATGCTTACTATAGCTTTTATGATCTCCATAATAATAGACACAGTAAAATAAATAGAAGACAAACATCCTGAGACACTCAGTGTTCTGCATCAGTAAGATTTTTTTAATTAAAAAGGTGAAATACATACTCATTGTTTTATTAACTTAATTTTGGTTTTGTTGCCTCTTGCCTTTAATATAATCTTCTAATATCACTCTGTCTGAAATATCGTGTTCCAGGTCATAGTATTAAAATGATGAAGTGAATGATGATGAAAATATTGAGACACCAGCAGCATCACTTGTTTATAAGTTTCACCTAGAAGGTGGCCCTGAGACTTCAGAATTTTAGGTAAATTCAAAGTAGTGAGCATTTTGTCTCTTAATAACAAACTGAAATTGCTGTACAAGCTATTTTAAATAAAACATTTTAACTTTATGTTCACTGTCTCATAAGTTAAATTATAAATTGGTTAAAAAGAAGAAATATGGCCTGGAGATATGTAGAAAATGAAATACTACAATTTTAATGAACACTTGAAATAAATAGGCAGGCCTCATAAATTTCTGGAGTGAGGAATCTCTGAACTCTCTCTGAAGGCAAAACCTCTTAAATATGAACGTGTCCATGTTTAGAATAGCAAGGAGTTCAGCGTGGTTGCTGTGGTGAGAGATTCAGGTGCCTTTGCGATTGTTTGCAGACAGCTGTATTGAGTGGGTTTGGTTTCCATATTAGAAGAAATAGAAATCTGAGCCATGACATGATGTAACTTGACCTATGTTTCAGTAATGTTGTTCTTTCACTATTTTTTGCTTTTGTTTTCTTTTTTTTTTAAAATGTATTACAACAGTAATGGAAAGAGCAAAGAGACTAGCTAGAAAACTGTCATGATCAAGAGTTAATGGAAATTTTGTTCATCGTGGCCAAATGCGAAAACAACTTTCGGAATCAATATTTTTTAAGAAGCCAAACTCCATACACATAGATTGTGGCATTCTTTGAGCTGTTGGGCAGACAAATCTCAGGGTTAAGATGGGAACAGTGAGGAAGATAAAGCTGGAGACAAGATGTCAAACCAGCCTAATAGAAGGAGGCGAATGTGGGGATTTAATAAAAGATCAAAAAGTTTCGGAGATATCAGAGGGAATCTACCCACCGTCAGTCTAGAAGGATCAGAGAGTGGTGACTCACACCTTTAATGCCAGCACAGGGAGTATCCCCCGAGTGGTGACCTATACCCTTAATCCAAACTGGGTTCAAGGTCATCTTAGTTTACAGAAGGAATTCCAGGCTCCCAGGCAGGCAGTGGTGGGGCCACGCCTTAACTGAGCAAAGAGAGTATTTAAGGCAAGTGTAGAAAGACAGAGGGCTAGAAGAGGCCAGGAGAAGCCAGGCTGAGGAAGCTGGAAGACAGTTGGGTAAGATCTGACTGTGGTGTTTACTCCCTCTAAATATCTCTGACTTTCTCAGAGATCTATCCCTGGGTTTCATTTATTCATGCAATAGGTGAATGCCCAGGAGAAACAACGAAGTGAGTCTTGGATGGCTTCCATAAAGCCTTCCTGAGCACACAAGGCATGGCTGCCCTTTCCTTATTGGTAGCTTCATATTTGTGCACATTCCTATCCTACATCTGATGCATCTAATGATAAGACTGAATTGTGGGTAAAAATGGCTTCTCCGAAAACCTCTGCCTGCTCCAAGAAGGATACTATTCCAGACTACTTCACAAGTTGGCAAGAGATATAATAAATAGTTATAATAATATTTAAAGTGTAGTTTTAAACTTCTTATATTATTTTGAAAATGGCATGTCATACAATAACTCGAACTATTAATTTTTGAAAGGATCCCATGATACACATGATGGTTAATGTCTGTAATTCAGGAGACTGAGCCAAAAGGATGAAAGTTTGAGGCTAGCCTGGACTATACAGAGAGATGCTATTTTACAAAAAATAATAACTATTATTTCTTAACGGTCCAGAAGACATGCAGATTGAGATGCAGACAGTGGTGGGCAATTACTGAAGATATTTGACACTTAAGAGGCTCTTTGGTCATTGAGTTTCACTTATAGCTGAGTCATGAACTCTGGGGAACAGCACTGATTATCGTGACCTGTACATGAAGATAGGTGGAGTAATTTATTATAGATAAGAAAATCACTAGTGACAATTCGTTATATATTTTGTTATATATAATTTTGCTATGTTAAAATTAAAACCTTTTTAATTAGACAAAAAAGTAATATAAAAATGTCTTTCCAAATACTATAAATATCAATCTTTAAATAAAAAAGCTATTTTAGTCCATAACAAACACCATTGAAAAAATAAATAAAAAATCAAAATAAATAAATAAAAATCAAAGTCAAAAACAGACTAAGCCAGCCACTCCCCCCCCCCCAATATATATATATATTTATATAAAACACAAATAAGCCACGGGCCACATAACAAGCAAATTATAAAAATAAATTAAATTAAAATATAAAAACAAACTTAACAATATGTCTAAGCCATAGGCCAAACAACATAAAATTAATACAAATGTCTAAATCATTTCTAAAGGCCTAATCAACTACAAACGACTAAAAAGTCTAAGCCTACAAGTCTATAAGTCTAAAGCTCTAACCACCAAGACCAAAAAAACTTCATCGTTACAGTAAGAGTCTTTGCCTAGAATGACTTGAGGCTGTGGGTTCAATGCCCAGCAACATATAATAGTAACTATAGTAATGATAACAGTAAGTAAATAATAATTGTGACAACTTACAACTAGAATTCATTACGCTTTACATATAAATTTAAAATGTAAGCATTTTTGTATAAGGAATAGTATTACCCCAAATAAATTATAATGTGAGTCAGTTTATCAGGCTATTTTTCCTTGTGATAACAGGGATACGGTAAGGTTCGAGAGAGATGAAATATCAGAGTGGCAGAGTTTTTATGTAGTTATTCCAAGGCCATTTGGCATTAGAGAGTGAATTTCAACCAAAAGGGAACAACAAAACAAAAGTATAGTAGGAAGTAGCTGCTGAGAAGATGGCTCAGTGGCTAAGGGCATGTACTGCTCTTGCCAAGGACCTATGCTTGGGCCACATCAGTACCACATCAGGTGGCTCACAACTTCATGGAACTCCGGCTCCAGAGATTCAGTTACCTCTGACTACTGTGGACATCTGCATGTATGTGCATGTACATGTGGTCTCTCTTTCTCTCTCTCTCTCTCTCTCTCTCTCTCTCTCTCTCTCTCTCTCTCTCTCTCTCTCTCTCACACACACACACACACACACACACACACACACGCATACACACATAATTAAAATAATAAAATTAAAACATACAGCAGAATAGGAGGCAAACAAAGAACAGAAATTGATAGATTTAAATGTCATTATGTTAAAGTGTGACTAGATTTTACCCAAATGGCTGAAAAATTCAAAACATCATTTTTGTCCTTATTCTTCAGTGAGTGCGAACATAGGCTTGGAGAGGCACTCAGTGGCAAAAGTTGATGTATTAAGCTCTTCCTCAGAATAACATAATACTGAAGGTAGACCATCTTTCCACAGAACATGATGCAAATGGATACATCCACCTGAATCTCCTATGATGGGGGAGGAAGTGGTTAATGGAAACACCTTAGTACTTTAAGTACTAGAAATGCAATTACAAAGATTCTTGAAAGATCCTAAAAGGTTGAAACTTACAAAGGAGAAAATATTCTCAGCAAATAGTCACTAAATTATAAAATTGTTTGCCAAATAAAATGAAACATGGAATTGGAAACTTATATTAAGGGATATATTAAATGTTAAAAACCTACTTTAAATTGAATCAGTGATTTTTTTACTTTTAATCTTTTAGTATCCTGAGAGATGTGTTCCACCAATATTGGGCAGACAACAAATGTTGTCTGCAAATCCCTTACACTTTTTAATTTGATTAAATTGGGAACTTGTTCTTTTATCATGGGTATAAAATTATAGATAAATTATAGACAGGTTTCACATATATTTTTATTCACCATATAAAAAGGGAATAACTAACAATCTTGAAATAATTTTTAAGCCCATAGGCTCTGCTAACCAAATAGAAATTTCCTACTATTAAATTTTTTGTTTGAGTTTTATGCTTGTGTATTATTAGTTGTTCCACCAGAGATAAGTTAAAGAAATGGCGTGTTAAATACAAATATATTGATTTTACTGGTTATCAGATAAGTTTGCTACTACTTACATGGATTGGAGTTTTCTGAAGTACCATGTTTATTGGGTGACTAGAATTCATAATTTTACAGAGAAAGGATTTTGCAGATTAAGAACCAAGATATCTTGGGCTGTATTTATTTCCTTTTATAGCCATCTATTAGAAGCCTCTGGAATGTGACCCAACATTTTTGTGACTATTAGGTAAATCATTTAAATATATTTCTTAGTCTACTGGCAGTTTTCAGCAACCTGAAAGTAAAGAGGAGATTAGCATCTAAACTAAGGGCTTAGTCCCCCACTTTGCTCTTGCCCACCCACAAGATATCCCCACCAGAGTATTGGTAAACCCGTTGGTTTTTGCCTGCCTTTGTTCCATGCCTCTAAAAGTTCATGTAACTTCTTCTGCTGTGGAAAAGTCTGTTAAAGTAAGATTGAAGCAATGTTTTTAAACCAAGGTCGCCTATATTTGGCTCAGGGGAAGTTATGTTTTAATCCCTCTATGGGAAGAGCTGTCTTTTGTGTCAGTACCTCAAACAGAGGAGAGTTAGGAGAGAAAGGCACACAGTAAACACCGTAGGGAATATCGTAAATTAGGGCCAGGCTCAGAAGAACTGACCTAGGTGGATTACCAGAAAGGACAAGAGAGTTTATCTATTTATGTATTTATCTATGTTTATTATTTGAGAGGAAATCTTAAATATTTTGGGATTGGAGGGAAAACAAACCAAACAAAACCTCCATAGGTTGTTCAGGGCTTTGTAAATTCCATGTTATTTGTAACTGACAACAATTTTGCATAAAGATAGTTCCTACAGTTCCAAGAAGAGACCTTTTAGATGTTATTAGATTTGCTCCAAACAATTTTCAGATTCCTTATCATCATCTTTGGGACCTTGAGCATATATGATGAGCCTTGCTGGACATAGTGTAAAATACAAATGGTATCTGCACTTGTATATCTAAGTCCATGTTCATGAAAGCATCTCAATCTCTGTTTCACTATACACACAAAATTAACAAGGGACACACATGTTTAATAAAATAGAGTGTAAGTAATTGAAAAAAGTGTGTGCAAGTAGACCAGTAGATATTCAATGAAACAGTTGTGTCCCACAAATAAATGAAACTCAGGGATAGAACGCTGAGAAAGTCAGAGATATTAGAGAGAATAAACACCACAGTCAGATCTTACCCAGCTGTCTTCCAGCTTCCTCAGCCTGGCTTCTCCTGGCTTCTTCTAGCCCTCTGTCTTTCTACACTTGCTTTAAATACTCTTTTCACTCAGTTAAGGCATGGCCCCACCACTGCCTGCCTGGGAGCCTGGAACTCCTTCTGTAAACTAAGATGACCTGAACTCAGTTTGGATGAAGGGCGTAGGTCACCACTCGGGGGATACTCCCTGTGCTGGGATTAAAGGTGTGAATCACCACTCTCTGATCCTCCTAGACTGACTGTGGTTAGATCCCTCTGATATCTCCAAAACTTTCAAGCTTTTATTAAATCCCCACATATACCGTTTTGTGTCAAATTTTAAACAAAAAAGGTGATAGCTAACATAAGAAAAACCATATATAGTAGGTACAATAAGTATATACAATATATTCAAACAATAAATGAGTAATGTCCAGTCCATTAACAATTGACAATTCAAAGAAAATATTTCATTAATTATCCTATTTTGATGAGTCCAAAGGATTATACAAAATTCACTTTCTTTCTAACTTGTATTACTAACTAAAAGCTATTATTTTGATGTCTCTTAAACTTATACATTTTAACTTCAAAGTTTCTTTTCTAAAACTGTCACTAGAAAACTATACCTATTTCATCTTCAACTATCTCAGAGACCCAAGAAGGAAATAATATTTATTCAGATAACCAGAAAATGCAAGCCACTTCCAAAAATTAGAAATGACAGAGATGACACCTATCTGCCTGCACAGTCACCCAAAGTTCCTTTATAAAGTTGGGGCATCCATCTTCAGCCTTCTGGCCCAGAGTCTCTTTTCATTTCAGTGAAGCAGGAAATCTGCTCTGCCCATTCTGGTATAGTTCAGTCATTTCTCCTTGTGTCCTGAAGAATATCTGACAGTTTTCTCTGAAAAGCAGGAACCTGAAGGACCATCTCAGCTTGTTCTGTCAAAGTTCAAAGGTCACATTCCGAGGGAACCTGCGTGTCCAGTTTAAAAAGCATACTGTCAAACAATCAATACAAGGACAGGTTCTTGTTGCCACAAAAGAAAAATAAAAATAGACTCCATATGAAGTTTTTTCAATGCTCATTTTTCTCTTGAAGCAGATTGGGTCTGCCAGGAGCAGACCTGTCTCACTTTCCAAAAAAGCCTAAGTTCTAAAAATATTTTAAATGCTATATTCTATGGATCTCTGAAGTGTTTTAAGAAGACCTGTTCATCTAAAATATATTTGTTTGATCTTGAAAACATAGCTAACATGACTATGTCTGAATGTAATGTCTAACTACTTACTTGCATTGCTTTATATTCTAATTAATTAGTAATAAAAACTTTATGGACTAGCAACTTGTATTACATTGTTAGATGAACTGAATAAGTATACTACCTTGAACAAACATAGAGATATTTGTACAGTAACACAATTAATCTCAATATACACAATTTGCATACAATATTACAAAAATCCAATGCAGTGTAAAATATTTAAAGCTAGTAAATCCTTTTAAAAGAAGATTCAATAATCTATCCTTATATCCTATATATCTGTATCCCCTTTTATTTCTATATATTTTTAAACACAAATCTTGAATCTAATCATTCTTAATTAACTTTTTTCTAACGATAGATTAACAAATTTTTACCAATTAACCTAAACAATGACAATCATCCATAACCCACTGAACAACCAAAAACTAACTACCCCACCACTTGGGAATATGGGCGCCGTGTTCTTAAATTTATTTCCTGCTGACTGGGGGTGACAGCATCTTTTGGGGATCCTGAAAAGTAAAGTTTTGTTAAATGTTAAGTCCTGAAATAAGTAGCTGTGTCATTTGTTGTCCAGTCTCTACATAATAGGAAAGTGCATGGCTTGTCTCAAGTCCTGGCTATAGTAGTCTATGAAGCTGGTTCATCTCAGCAAGCTTCTTCGAAACTGTCCTGAGCAGTTTGTAGTCCAAATCTGATCTTTGGTTGGTGTTTGTCAGCCTAGTGGCTTTGTCAGAGTCCATGTGAAATCATCATGGTGGGGCCCCATCTTCCTTTTGGTTCTTCAAGTTCGCAGTTAGGCATCATCATGGGTCATTGCAGAAAACTGATAAGAGACTAAAACCTGACACAATGTACAGGAAACTAAATATATAACTATTTATTCAGTATAGGATTAGTAACAATAGAATAGCCCTTTTTTTTGTTATTCTTCTGTCCCCTATCAGGTGTCTCTTCTGATATAATACAGAGATTTTTTATTTTCCTTTAACAAGTATGCTTGAGTTTAGAGAAGGAGAGAGCCACACTCCAACTCTAAAGTCAGCTTTAAATTATAACTAAACTGGAACTTCAACTAATGAAAAAATTTGTAAAAATTTTAAAGATTTGCTTTAAAAATAAGCAGTAAGTATACTGGTACCAATAGTTACCATATTCTTTTGCTTGTAAGATTTTCTGAATAGCCTCCCTTTTGCTTTAGATGTCTAGATGTCCAAGGTCTTTGCACTTCTTGAAGATGGGTATTTACAGTTTTCTGTAAAGACAAAAACAGAAATCTGCCCCAACCCTTTGTTTTTTCTTACAACTTAAAGAATTATAATATGGGTGGATAAGCTATCAGTTCTCAGGTTCATGAAGTTTCTCTGGTTCAAATTGAGTCTTTATTAATTTTGATGGTATCCATAACTTCTCTTCACCTGTGGGAACAAAAGCAAAACTCCTTCACCAATGTAGCACATATCCTGACTTCCATTCAGAGTACATCTTTGAAGTAAACTGATTTAGTCCAAAGCCTTTCAGCAGCTGTTGTTCCTTTCTCATTAGCACTGAGAAAATTCAAAGTTAATAAAGCATTATATAGTCTATCTCTGGGGGTCTTTGTTATTCCTTCCTGTTTATTTAGCACATCCTTAAGAGTTCAAATTGATCTCTCTATGACTGCTTGTCCTGTAGGATTGTGTGGTATTCCTGTAATATGCTTCATATTATAATAAGCATAAAATTGTTTCATTTTACTAGAGTCATATACCGGAGCATTGTCAGTCTTAATTTGTATGGGTATTCCCATGATGGCCATAACTTCGAGCAAATATGTGAGTACAGAATCAGCCTTTTCTGAACTCAAAGCAGTTGCCCATTGAAATCCTAAACATATCTATTGTATGATGGACATAACTAAATTTCCCAAATTTTGTAAAATGAAATACATCAATACATCTATGTATACCTTTAGGATTACTTCCTAAAGTAATGACAAAGGAGTTTGGTTATAGAAAGAACAGGTGGGACACCATTTTACAATTTCTTTGGCTTATTCCCAAGTGATAGGGAAATCTTTTTTTAATCCTTTGCAATTAACATGATGCTGTTTATGAAATTCTGAGGCCTCTAGTACTTTTTCTATTAATAATTTATCAATTTCATCATTACCTTGTGCTAAAGGACCTGGCAGACCCATATGGAATCGAATGTGTAATATATAGAAGGGATGATTTCTAGTCCTGATTATTCTTGTAACTGAATAAATAATGAAGTTAACTTTGATTCATCATTAATAAAATCAGCCATTTCAATGTGTAGAACAACTCTTTCTGCATACTGAGAGTCAGTGACTATGTTAAGAGGTTCAGTAAAGTCCATTAATACCATCACGATAGCATATAATTCTGACTTTTGAACAGAATTATAAGGGCTTTGAGCCACTTTACTTATATGTTCTGTATTGTAACCTGCCTTTTCAGATTTGTTTGCATTGGTATAAAATGTAGGGGCTCCAGAAATTGGTTTGTCTCATACAATACGAGGAAGAATCCAATTAGTTTTCTTTAGAAATTCAATTCTTTTGCTTTGAGGATATTTGTGGTTAATATCTTCCAAAAAATTACTGTAGGCTCTTTGCCAAAGTTCACTTTATACCCATAATTGGTCAATTTCTTCGTTAGTTAAAAGTATAACAATTTCTGCTGGGTCCATTCCTGTCAATTGACGAAGTCTTAATTTTCCTTTAAAAATAAGTTCAGAAATCTTTTCCACATATGTCTTTAATTTCTTACTCATTTTATGTGGAAGAAATATCCATTATAATATAACATTTTCCCTTTGCATTAAAATTCCTGTAGGACAATGCTTAGAGAGCAAGATAACTAGAATGTAATTAAGGTCTGGAGGCACATGATCCACATATGCCTCCTGTAATTTCTTTTCCACCAAAGCCAATTCTTTCTTAGCTTCAGGTGACAATTCTCTTGGACTATTTAAGTTCTTGTCACCATTTAAGTTTTAAAACAAATTATCTAGTTCATCATTTTTAATTTCAATAGTGGCTCATAAGTTGTCAATGTCTCCTAGTAGTCTTTGAAAATCAGTAGTCTTCAACTTATCTCTCCTGATTTGTACCTTTTAGGGTCTAATTTTTTGTTGGCCTATTTTATAGCCTAAATAATTAATGGAATCCCTATTTGAATTTTTTTCTGGGGCAATCTTTAATTCCCAAGCAGGTAAAATTCTTTTCACTTCTTCAAAAAAAATTTTTTTAAGGTATTGATATTTGCATCGGCCAACACTATGTTGTTCATGTAATGATAAATGATAGATTGTGGGAATTTGTTACATATTTATTCTATCAGCTTTTGTACAAAATACTGGCACAGAATAGGGCTATTCAGCATTCCTTGAGGGAGGACCCTCCACTGGTATCTCTCTACAGGCTGAGAACTATTATAAGTGGGCACTGTAAAGGCAAATTTTTCTTTGTCTTGTTCTTGTAAAGGTATTGTAAAAAAACAAAACAGTCTTTTAAATCAATAATTATAATAGGCCACTCTTTAGGTAACAGAGAAGGCAAAGGAATCCCAGACTGTAGAGAGCCCGTTGGCTGGTTCGCCTTGTTTATCGCCTTTATGTCTGTTACCATTCTCTACTTTTCAGATTTATTTTTAAAAGGGCTGGTTGATTCTTCTATATGCTGAGCATTTAACTGCTCCTGTACCAGCTGCTCTAAGGCCTGCAATTTCTCTCTTGTTAGAGGCCATTAATGAACCTGTATAGGCTTCTCTGTTAGCCATTTTAGAGGTAGTGCTGTGGGTGTTTTTGAAAGATCAGGAGCTGTTTTGCCTTGTTTCTCTATAACCTGAATGGTCTGTGACTGTTTCTAATAATACCTTGTATTTTTTTTTTGGAACCATGTGCTAGTTTATGACTTATTTCTGTGTTTGGAGGAATATTGATCTGTGTGTTCCACTGTTGTAGTAAATCCCTTCCCTACAAATTTATAGCAATGTCAGCCACATATAGATTCAATATACCTCTCTGTCCTTCTGGTCCTATACACTCAAGCCATCTTGCACTCTGGTTTACCTGGGATATCAATTCAAGACACAAAAACTGAACATTTACTTCCTGAAAGGGCCAACTTGGATTCCATAACTCTAGTGAAATTATTGATACATCCATGCCAGCGTCTAATAAGCCTTCAATAATAACATCATTTATTTGTACTTTTAATTTTGGCCTTTATTCATTGATAGAAGTTTGCCAAAATATTTTCTTTATAATTTTTCCTGATTTTTTTCTTTTTCTGTAGATTTTCTACCATTCCGTGTAGTATGTCTTTTAAAAATAGGTTTTAATCTTTTTAATTGTTCTGGGAAGGTGTTTCCTCCACAATGGCAGGCTAAGTCTGGATTGGATTTTATATGGAGGCTTTTGAAAGCCCCCTTGGGGCATTTCCCAAGGGCAGAAAGTTACCTTGTCTGTCCCTTGTTGACCTACATTCATTCATCCATCCAGTCTTCCTTTTCCACATTTTCTTCATATTCCAGAAGGGAGGGGTGTTCTCTTGGGATTATTCCTATCAAAAGCATTGTTTCTGGATACACCTTGTATACAATCTCTTTTTATGTGACCTTACCTTCCACAATTATAACATTTAGCATTTTGATTTTTTCTTATACCTCTTTTAATAAGCTCTCCTACCCAGTTATCATCACTGTCATAAGACTCCAGATTTTTTCAGGAATTCAGTCCTCCAAAAGTGCTGACCTTGTTTTTAAAGGTCTAAGTATTTTTCTACATTGTGCATTAGTGTTCTCAAAATCCAGTGATTCAATTATTATTTGCCTGGCTTCTGAGTCTGGTACCATTCTGTGTGCTGTTGTAGTTAATCTGTGCAAAAAGTCTGTAAAAGTTTCTTTGAAGCTTTGAATTACTTTAGTGAATGATTCAGTTTTCTTTCCTATTTCTTCAATCTGGTCCCAGGCACTTAAAGCTACCATGCAACATAAATTCAGAGTATGTTCATTATATAAAGACTGTCTGTCAATATCAGCATATTCTCCCTCCCCAAGAAGTTGGTCTTGGGGGATTTCTATGCCTCTGGCCCTGCTTCTTTATTCTGTTGTTTTAGCCTCCTTTCTCCACCATGATTTCCACTGTATAAGTGGCCCTGCCTTTAGCACAGCTGTAACCATATCTAAGCAATCTTTTGGGGTCACCTGGTTACAGCAAGACCAGGAGTTCAACATTTGTTTGATAAATGGTGAATGCATCCCATACATTATAATTGCTTCTTTTACTCTCCATAATTCTAACATTTGTACTGGAGCCCAGCTATCTTCTCTATTGTCTCTATCATCCTTCTTTTTTTTTTTTAAAGGTTACTGGGTATATTAATATTGCCTGTTTTTGTCTAATTTTAGATGACCTTGTTGAAATTTGTTCTTCATATTCCTCTGTTTGAATTTGAGCATCTTTGTGTTCTCTCTCGATGTGCTTTTTAAAGACGTTTTTCTTTGGATTTATATTAATTGACTTTTTAAGTGACAACAGAGAAAACAAAAAATATTCATAATAAACAGTATGATAATCATTATGATATTTCCATCTACATTATTTATGTTTACCTTTACTGGTTTTAATACCAAATCATCTAGCGAGAGGTTACAGTATGACCAAGCACCCTCTATTGCTTTAAACAAATTCCTTCTTTTTTTTTTTTAAAAAAAAAAAATGATTTACTCACTGATTGTTGTCTGTTGATGATTCAATTGATTGTGAAGTGGGGCAGCTACCTAGTGTGATAGCAACCCAAGGAGGGATCCAAAAAGAAAAAGAAACAACCCACCAGGAGAAAGAGGCCACTGTCTGAAAGACGTACCCAGATGAGAGTGAAACGGAAACACATGTGGCCAGTCAGCCTAAGGCTGGAGGCTAATGCGAACAGAAAGCCTAGCCGCTAGTAATTACTCCTTCAGCTACATGTTGTTCTGGCCAGAAAGTCCAGTTTTTTGGGTAGGCAGAGGAGGAATTCATGCCCCAAATTTGGACCCAATTGTTGCATGAATAAATGAAACTCAGGGATAGATCTCTGAGAAAGTTGGAGGTATTAGAGAGAGTAAACACCACAGTCAGATCTTATCCAGCTGTCTTGCAGCTTCCTCAGCCTGGCTTCTCTTGGCTTCCTCTAGCTTCTGTCTTTCTATGCCTGCCTTAAATACTCTCTTCACTCAGTTAAGATGTGGCCCCACCTCTGCCTGCCTGGGAGCCTGGAACTCCTTCTGTAAACTAAGATGGCATGAACTCAGTTGGGATTAAGGGTGTAGGTCACCATTCCCAGGGATACTCCCTGTGCTGGGATTAAAGATGTGAATCACCACTCTCTGATCCTCCTAGACTGACTGTGGTTAGATCCCTCTTATATCTCCGAATCTTTCGAAGCTTAGGCTGCAAAGTAAACCAAAAGAATATGTTCTCAGTAGAAAAAGTGCCTTGACATTTTAGAGAGCTTTGTATTAATTTATAGCACAGTTAAGTATACATTATTCTTTGACCCAAACATATTTACTTTGGAACTGGGAACATACATTCATCCAAAATTTATACAAACATATTTATTGCAGCCCTGTTCATGATAACCCCAAACTGATCATGTACATGTATGTCATCTATATATTAAAGGACTTTAAAAACTGAAATGTCATTGTAGTAGGCAAGTACTACAGGACAATAAAAAGGCAGTAGGCACTGCAGTGTGCACAATGCATAAGTCTTAATACAACAACAAACATTATATTAGGCAAACGATTGGCAGACACAAAAGTGTACACTGTCAGTCAGAACACAGTCCAAAAATACAGCCCTGGGAGGAGAATTCTGAGTGGTTTGTGAGAAAACTCCAAGGAAACAAGACAAAAGTCTTGTGACATTTTCTTCAAAACGTGGAATTGTTGTTGGATTATGTTTTTGTTCCCCTCCCCGCTGTAGCAGATAGAAGTGAGTTTACTTCAGATTATTGTTTATAACTGGCTATTGTTATTTGTTTATATATCTCTATGGTGAAAAACATGTTTTTTTTTTCTGTATGAGGCCTGTCTGAAATGTGGGCCTTGACCTTGCGATTGTTCACTTTACTTATGTGACTCCTCAGACCTCAGAGTATAAATTTTCCGATGCTCTGAATAAGGAAAACTATTGTGTCCACCTCATTCAGCTCCATTCTTCCAGGCCCCACAACCACTGGAGCAGTAAAGAGGACACACACTGATTCTGTTTTCAGGCAAACACATGATGATAGACAACAGGAATTACCCAAGTGGGAGATGAGAGGGAGATGCAATGCATTTTGCTGGACTGTTTTAAAAAACTTTCTGAAAGGCTATAGATGTTTTATAGGTAGGTGGTGATTTCATGGTATGCAGAATTATTAAAACCTACTAATTATCACACATCAATTATGCATCAGATATTGAATGTAATGTTGCATGTTTATAATACCAATACTTACAAAGTTTAAGGGAGATAAGCATGAGTCTGAGACCAGCCTGGACTATGTAGCAAGACCCTATCTCATAAAAATTTCTATATCAAGAAGAAATAATTCATTTTTACTTTTCTGTGTTTATTGTATGTATGTGTGCATATGTGTGAGCACATGTGTTGCAGTATACATGGAAGATAAAAGTATAACATTATGGACTTGGTTCTCTCTTACCTGGGGATTGAACTCAGTTTTCTGGGCTTATGTGGTAAGCAGCTTTAACTGCTTAGCCATCCTGCTGGCCCAAGAAGTAATAATTCATAACAAGTTATCATGTTATAGAATTCCTGGTTTATAATGAACATTCTGATTAAAACCATATGGCTAGTAAATGACATAAATGATATCTGAATAAAGACTTGATGTAAAAACACACTCTTTGTAAAACATCACTCTTTAATAGTCAGTGAATAGCTGTGACAGTTCATTATGACTCCCTGAACAGAGTTTGGAATTTGTGGATGAAAAGATGGGTCTATTGAGTATGCAATTCAAAGGATCAGGAGCTGGTATCTCAAGTTTCATTTGTAAGGATTCACATGCTTTAAGGAGAAGCGCAAAAGGATTGAAAGTTAAATATCAAACTCACACAATGTTGGTTCTCTAAATTATCTCAATGCTATTTTAAGGAGCTAAGTTATCTGATGCATGTGCCTGTTGGGTTATGTCATTTTATAATTCCTTCTTTTGGTAACATTACAACCATCAAAAGGTGTTTAGATTGGGAGGTTGAAAAGGACATTCTTTCAAAACACGAGTTCTTTATTTTGTCGTCACCTGCCAAAATCGCTATTCAATAAAAGAAAGAAAATATAGAGAAATGGAGAATAAATATGCTTTTTTCAAGGACAGCCTAAGTATTCCTGGAGTAAATAATACAGAGGCATAAGTGCCCAGAAGGTATCTTGCTATAAATGAGTTTCCATACTTAAAAAGAATTTTATTATATAACTTCCCCTTGATCTTTATCAGAGTTCTTCATTTTTCTTATAGAAAATTCATTTCTTTTAGAGTTTAATGATATTCTGTCTCAATAACTACAATTTTTTTTAAATAAATGATCCAGTAAGTTTTATCAACAAAGGCATCAATTTGTGCATAAAGAAATAGATGCCAAATTGATGTGGGAATGCCTTTCTGTATGCTGTGAATATCAATCTTTAAATAAAGGAGCTGTTTTGGGCCATGACAGGCACCATAGAAAAAGTAGGAGGAGGAATCAGAATAGGTAGGAGACACAGGGCGGAGTCAGAGGCAGATAGAGCTGAAGCTGCCCAAGGAGCAACATGTAAGGAACACAGGTGAGCCACGGGCCACGTGGCAGACAGATTAATGGAAATGGGTTGATTTAAGATGAAAGAGCTAGATAGCAATGTGCTTGAGCCATAGGCCAAACAGCATAAACTTAATATAAGCGTCTGTGTCATTTCTGGGGGCCTGAGCGGCGGGCAGCTGGGCAGCTAAGGGGTCTCGGGTGGCAGGTCTGTGGGTCCAGGTCCCTGGCCGCCCAAGATCAAGAAACCCCACTACTACACCAAATATATAAGTTGAGACAGGATACTGTGATAAAGTTTATCATGAAACTTCCAAAGTTTTACACTGCAAAATTTATTTCTCAACCTTTTTTTTTTTTTCCTGACGCAGGTGAGATGAGTCTTCAGAGATCTTTTATCTCAGTGAGATGATGCGGGGTGTGGGGGTGGGGAAACCTATGTGGCTAGTATCTCACAGCTTTGCTAGTTTAGAAGAGCATGGTGGCTGGTTCCTACCAAGATGTGCATCACCTCCTCTCCCCTCTTGCCAGTTAGACTTAGTTCTCCATGTTAATTTGACTAGGAAGAAAATGGAAAGCTGTAATAATAATGTTTTTGGCCCCGGGCGCCCAGAGGTTTAGACTTTAGATTTGTCGCTTTAGACCTCTTAGCCGCCCACAGTTGTTTTGGCTCTTAAAAATGATTCAGACACTTATATTAGCTTCATACTGTTTGGCCTCAGGCTCAGGCACATTGATAGCTAGCTCTTTCATCTTAACTCAACCCATTTTCATTAATCTGTCTCCATGTGGCCCATGGCTCACCTGTGTTCCTTTCATGGTTCTTCTTGGCAGCTGGTTCAATATGCTCTGACTCTGCCCTTCTTTTCCTACCTATTCTTATTCCCCACCTACTTCTTCTATGGTGCTCACCAAGGGCCAAAACAGCTCCATTATTTAAAAATTGATAATCACAGCATACAGAAACATTACTTAAGTTTGCCATATCACAATCATTCTAGATACAGAATAAAATACCATAGATAAACAAGAGTCTTCAACCATTTCACAGACCCAGAGAATATGGTATTTAACATTTTGTTATTCAGAACTCTGTCATGAGAGATGTGATGACTCCTGGCATCACTGTTCCTTTCCCTAGATGGTGTTAAGGATCAAGGATACTCCTTTGGAGTTTGCCCTGTTGGCAGAGAATGGCCAGTTGGGTAAAAAACTGCCCTTACCTCAACTGCTGATGTTACACATACGATGTCCAATCCAGATAAACAAGATGATGGATGGAGACCAACAAAACCAAATTTCTCCAAAATTTCGGAAGTTACTACTCTCATGTGCTTCTTACTTTCAGGTAATATATTTTCCTTCTCAGGTCTTGATAGGGTTAAAGAATAAGTAGTTAAGGTTACTGCCTATCATCTCTTAACAAAAAACATTCAGGTGTTAGATTTTCACTATCCCAGATAAACAGTTTTAAAATAATTTATACACCCCACCATCTACCAATATTCTAAATATATAGTGTACCTTATATATGTTGGATTTTAGTTACAGTTTGACCATGCTTATGCCTTTTCATCCCCCAGACATTACCTTGTAACAATTTCTATTATATATAGTCTTAGTTTAAAATGTGCTTAGTTAGATGAAAGGGGGAAATGTGGGATTCAAGTGTTAACTGATAAGGTTGGGAGGCGTGTCTCTAGAGTTCTGGGAGCCTGTAGGGGGTGTGGCCAGCCCCATTCAAAAGGGGCTGCTGGGATCTTGAGCGCCCCCTTTTGTTCCTGCTTTCTTGGAGATTAGATCAGCATCCATTGCCTGGATCATCCTATCGCCAAAGAATCATCCTAAGGTTTAACTTATAATTGTGAATGCTAAAATACCCTCCAATAAATATTAATCCTATATTTGATATATTGGAAATGAGATTTATTGCAATAGAAAGCATCTTTCTCAATGCCTAGGCACAAGAAATAAAATATGTATACAGCATCCTACATTCCATAGGGGATTTTCATAGATGTGAGAAGGAAACCAAAGGAGAGGCTAGCAAGGTACAGAGGTGACTTAGCTAACTTCAATAAACAACTATAATGTCCCACCTAGTGGAGAAATATAGAACTTAGAAGCCATGGCTAATTCATTGCCTATGACTGGTCTCCCGGAGTGACCCTTTATTATCTGCATAGGTTTTAGATTGTCCTTCTGTTTATTCCATCTTGATAACTCTCAGACATTATCCTCCAGAAAGATCTGAGTACTTTCCTAAAGCAGAGTAGAGTCACCCTCAGGGATGTGACAGAACACATTTCCCTGTTTTTCACATTCCTAAACTTTAAATAGGGTCATATGCTATTCACCTTTCTCAGTAACTTGGGTTTAAGAAAGTGCTACCAGACCAAGCCCCTCCCCTCTGCGTTAAGGTTGAATAAGATACCCCACCATAGGTAATGGGCTACAAAAAGCTGGCTCATGTACTAGGGATAGATCCTGATCTCACTATCAGGGCCCCTCAGATAGATCCATGGGAGGCCTTACCCGGTCCAAAGAGGGGATTGGAGTGGGTTGAGAGGGAGTGGAAGAGAGATGAGAGGGGAACCTGTGGTTGGTATATAAATGAATAAAAATAAATAAATAGTAAATAAAAAGAAAAATTTTAAATAAAAAGAAAATGCTGCTGATTGTTAATGTGTAAACTAGAAATACATATTTTCCAGATTTAGTATGCCATATAAATCTCATACTGATACCACCTCTTTGGAACATGAGAGTAAATTTCTTGGAGAATAATATGTAAAGGAAAGATGAAAGGCATGGACTATAAATAAATGACAGCCTCAGCTTACATTCGTTTCTCTTAAACTTTCCTTATAGAAAAGTAGTTTTTCATGTCATGTTTGATTAACGATTGTGAGAAAATGGACTACTAAATTCTAAAGAGAAACAGTAGAGAATTTTGTTTTAATTTGAAAATCATCTTTATGGAAATTAAACTGAAAATTTCTTACTAATATAAAATCCAAAGGTAAATTAGCAAACATACTGACACACACACAAATATGGAAACACAAAGTTTCAAAACATATGAGATTAGCAAAGACAGTTCTGAGATGGAAGTTTATAGCACAAAATCTATACATTAAGAAAGAAAATTATCTTAAATAGCTAATGATAAAGCTTAAGAAGTAAGAAAAAATACCTTAAAATTCTAATATCAGCAGAAGGAAGGAGACAAAGATCTCAGCAGATAAATGAGTCTATATGAATAATAAAATAAAGTAAAACTATGATAAAGTGGCCACTTAAAGGATATGATGGGCAAACTTTTAGCTAGGTTAATTTAAAAGTGTATCAAAGAAATAAAATTATAAAAGAAAGAAGCATTACAACTTCTACGACTGAAATATGAAAGATCAGAACAGACAGCCATAAACAACTGTACAACATCTAATTACAAAACTTGGAATATACGACCACATTCATATACAGCCTGTGCAGATGGAAATCAGTCAACACCAAATAAGGAAACCAAATCAAGAACTGAAAACCTCTGAGCTACTCTGGCTTGCAAAGCAGGTTGGCTGACAACAGGTCTGCACCTTTCCCACCTCTCCTCTAAATTCAAAAGCCCCAATGTCAACCCTGCTCTGCTGAAGACCACTTGCTGTAGCTTCCCATGTCTCTGTCTTCTCTATCTGAATACAAAGATCTTCTCCAACTTTGCTTCCCATTCATCCTGTTATCGCAGCAGCTAACTTCAGTAAGAAATTCCCTGGGAACTCACCAGCCATGCCTGCTGGAGAAGCAAGTAGACCAGTAAAATATGTAGGCAAGCTTCAGACCTTAACTCTCCCTCTTTCCCTTCATGTCCAGTGACCCGCTCTTAGCCCCCAGCCTGCAGCAACTACTTATTGTGGCCTCTCATCACTTCTGTGCTCATGATTCAGGGGACTAAGCAGAGCTTGCTGGAATGCCCTGCTTTCTTCCTGTCTGTGAATCCCCTCAACCTCCTATCCAGTTCATGTCCATTTCTAAGTATCAGTCCCCAATACCAGAAACATTTTCTGCCCAGAACTCCCAGTGGTCACACTTGACAGGATCCCAAGTAGAATTCCATAACAGACAGCACAAGGCTACTACCCCCTCCTTAGAAGCACAAAGGGCAACAGAAACCAAGAGAAAAACAACACCCACCCAAGAAAGATAACACCAGATATCAACACCCAGAGTTATGCACATCTCAAATTAAGATGTTTACATGCTATCATAAAAGCTCAACCAAAAGCCAAGACAATATGTTTCCACTACAGTCCAGTAATCCTATCATAGCAAGCACAGAGTATTGAGACATAGCTGAAGCACAAGATGAGGACCTTTAAATAGCTCTCATGGATATGACCCAGGTCCTAAAAGAAGAAATAAATAAATAACTCAAAGAAATCTGTGACAATGCAAATGAACAGTGGAATGAAATGAATAAAACACTTCAATACCTAAAAGTGAAATAAAGAACACACAAACTGAAGGAAATCTAGAAACTCAAACAGGAGCCCTAGATGCAAGCTTCACTAATACAACACAAGAGATAGAAAAAAAAATCTCAAGAAGGAAATGCCTATCAAAGTATAAGGAGTATAGAGAACCCCAAATAGACAAGACCAGAAATGAGAGTTCCCTCAGGACAGAATAACCACAGCAGTAAGGATGCAGAACAAAGAAAGAATATTAAAAGCTGCAAGTGAAAAGGACCAGGTAACATATGAAAGCAGACCCGTTAGAATAACGTGTGCAGAGGAGACTCTGAAAACCAGAAGGACCTGGACAAATGTTCTATAGACTTTTAAAGACCACATATTCCAGTCCAGACTACTATGTAGTCAGACTTTCTTCTGGGCCATCAGTTCACAATAATGACATGGAGGCTTCACTAATTATGAAAGTTTGGTCTTGGCTTAGGCTTTTTCTCAACTAGCTCTTCTAAATTAAATTAACCTGCTTTGCTGTTGTTGTAAGTTTATTTATTTATTTAATTGTACATACTAACCACTGCTCACCCTCCCTCCCCTCATCTCAATCATCCCCCCATTCGTTCCTCATAGAAGGTAACGACTCCCAGGAGGAGTCAATAGAGTTTGGCATATCAAGTTGAGGCAGGACCAACCTCCTCTCCCCAATATCAAGGCTAAGCAAGGTACCCCTTCATAAGGAATGGGCCCCCCAAAAGCTAGTTCATGCACTAGGGATAAATTCTGTTCCCAATTTCAGAGCTCCCACAAACTGTCTAATCCCACAACTGTCATCCACATTCAGAGGGCCTATTTTTGGTCTGATGCAGATTCCCCAGCTGTCAATCCTGAGTCAATGAGCTACGAATAACTCAGGTCAGCTGTCTCTGTGGGTATCCTCAACTTGATCTTGATTGTTATGCTCATATAATCCCTCCTCCTTCTCTTTGACTGGACTGGGAGTTTGACCCAGTGCTTAGTTGTGAATCTCTGCATCTGCTTCCATCAGTTGCTGGATGAAGGCTGTATAATAACAATTAGGGTGGCCATCAATTAGGGGAAGGACAGTTCAGACAGCCTCTCCACTATTGCTTGGAATCTTAGCTGGGGTCTGCTGGGGTCATGCTGATGGATTCTTAGGTATTTCCCTAACCCCAGGTATCTCTCCAGCTCCAAAATTCCTCCCTCTATCAAGATATGTATTTCTTTGTTCTCCCTCTCTGGCCTTCCCCCCAATTCAATCATCTCCTCCCCTCAGGTTCTCTTCCCACCTCCACTTAACCCCGTTCCTATATGGTCCCAATTTGCTCAGGAGATTCTATTTTTTCTTCCCAGGGGATCCATCAAGGTTTCTCTTAGGTTGCTCCTTGTTACCTACCTGCTTAGAGGTTGTGGACATTAGTCTGGTTATCCTTTGCTTTACATCTAAAGTCCACTGATGAGTAAGTACATTCTATATTTCCTTCTGAATCTGTGTTATCTCGCTTGGGTTTGTTATTTGTACTTCTACCAACTTACCTGAAAATTTCAGGATGTCTTTTATTTCCTGCTAAGTAGTACTCAATTGTATAAATGTACTCCCCCACCTTTTTTTTTTCCTAGTTGGGAGCTATCTAGGTTGTTTCCAGGTTCCAGCTATTATAAATAATGCTGGTATATGATGTGGGAATGCCCTTCTTTATGCTGTGAATCTCAATCTTTAAATAAAGGAGCTGTTTTGGGCCATGGCGGGCACCATAGAAGAAGTAGGAGAAATCAGAGCATGGGTAGGGGAAGCGGGGTGGAGTGAGAGGCAGACCGAGCTGAAGCCGCCGAAGGAGCAGCATGTAAGGAGACACGGGTGAGCCACGAGCCACGTGGCCAACAGATTAATAGAAATGGGTTGATTTAAGATATAAGAGCTAGTTAGCAATGTGCCTGAGCCATAGGCCAAACAGCATGAAGTTAATAGAAGCGTCTGAGTCGTTTCTCGGGACCCAGGCGGCGGCGGGCGGGTAAGCAGTTCCGGCAGGTCTGTGGGTCTCCGGATCTCTGGCTGCCCAGGACCCGAGAACTCACTACAACAGATGGCGCATCCAACGTGGGTCGATTATCCACTTAGAGCCTGAGAAAGATTAGAAAGGGTTCTAGATCACATAAATTGAGCCAGGGCAGCTTCCAAATTGTGTGTGTGGAGCGGGTCTTTGTACAAAGAAAACATGGTCCGGATCACATTCAAAATGGCGCCAGCGGGCTGTCGGCAGTCAGTGTAAGCTGCAGCTGCAACCAGTCTCACAAAAGACTCAGTAACATGTGATCGATTTTAGATATCTGCCTATTTTGAACAAAAAAGAAACAAAGACGGTTTCTTAATAGCAATATTTTTCGGGGTGTGCTCTGTTTACTGGCCACGAATAAATACATGGTCCGTTTAAGAAAACTTAGTGATTCAGCCTAATTTGCAAAAACTGTGCTTCTTTTTGGAGAATGTATTTTAAAAGCTCTTAAGGTTAGAAGATGATTAAGGATTCACAATAAAACAGATTCAGATAAAAAGAAAACCTGTAAACGGGTTACAATGTTTATAAAAGGTACATAGGCTTCAGAGAGAAAATAAAGAGGTTAAAAAAAGTTTTTAAAGCGAGAAATAGAGTAATAAAAATATAATAAGCCATGTAAAGATGGAAAATAAACACAAAATCTGGATTTTAGTTGTTATTGTGTTTTCTTTTAATTTTTTAACTGTTAATGAGCTAACTGCAGAAAGACAATGGATTACAAAGGCTACTAAGTTAAACAAGAATGTATATTTTAAAGGTATTTTGATTTTGAAATTTGTGTCTAAGGATTTATTGCTTTGGAAGAGTTCTGTTTTTGTCTCCACAGATGAGAACCTGTGGGTTCCTTCCAAACAAATATGGTTTCATCAACCAAGACCCCCTGAAAAAACCTCTGATGAGAAGAGATGGCCAGATCAGCTTCACAGCTGCAGATTATGGCCCAGTCTCAACAATCCGTGAGATTTTCAACGCCCCTTAATCAGCAGGAAGTAGTAATGGATAACTTCGCCCAAATTCCCCAAATATTGTTTCTAAATGTTTGTTTTCATTATAAATGGTTAATGGTCATAGTCAATCTCTTTCTAAGAAGAAACGGGGGATATGGTATGTGAATGCTTTTTTAAAAATTAGATTATTGAATTTACTTAGATCAGGAAATCAGCTGTTAATCTCAAAATGCTTTACATTGGTATAGATTTTGGTTTATTGATACAAATTTAAGGTCAATTTTGTTATGCTGTATGTGTTTTTCTATTCTTGTTTAAGGTATGATGTTCATGTAACTGTTTTAAAATTGTAGTGTATAATTAAGAAATGAAGGTTAATAGTCACTTTTGATAATCAAACTTATAGTTAGGTTAGTTAGGATTTTTAGGTATACAAAGATATATTTCAATTAGATAGATAATCTTCGAATACTTCTAAGACCTACAGAATATGGCATTTAAAATGTTTTAAGAGCTTAGACTTTTCTGGACAGTGAGACAGATTTGTTCCTGGCAGCACCAATCTTCAAGAGAAAAATGGGCTTCGAAGAAACTCCATATGGAGTCTACTCTATTTGTGGTAATGGTTAGCCACTAGAGAAGAACCTGTTCTTATATTGACTGCTTGACAGTATGCTGTTTAAACTGGACATGCAGGTTCCATAAGAAGATGACCTCTGAACTTTGGCAGAACAAGCCAAGATCATCATTCAGGTTCCTGCTTTACAGAGAAAACTGTCAGACATTCTTCAGGACTCAAGGAGAAGCAACTGATGAACTACACCAGAATGGGCAGAGCAGATTTCCTGCTTCACTGAAATGAAAAGAGACTCCAGGCCTATAGGCTGAAGATGGATGCCCCAACTTTATAAAGGAACTTTGGGTGACTGTCCAGGCAGATAGGTGTCATCTCTGTCCTTTCTAGATTTTAGAAGTCGTTTGCACTTCTGGTTTACTTGGGTAAATATTATATCCTTCTGTGGTCTTTGATGTAGTTGAAGATTAGATAGTTATATGTACAGTTTTTCTTAGTCATTTGAAAAGTATATTAGATATGAAACTTTATATTCATAAAGATAAAGTAGATGATAGAATATTTTCTTTAATTTTGCTAAATACAAATAGACTAGATATTATAACTGTAATTCTTGCTTGATAGCTATTTTGTTTGTTATATGTAATTTTGCTATGTTAAAATTGAAACCTTCCTTTTTGATTAGAGAGAAAGGGGGAAGTGATGTGGGAATGCCCTTCTTTATGCTGTGAATCTCAATCTTTAAATAAAGGAGCTGTTTTGGGCCATGGCGGGCACCATAGAAGAAGTAGGAGAAATCAGAGCATGGGTAGGGGAAGCAGGGTGGAGTGAGAGGCAGACCGAGCTGAAGCCGCCGAAGGAGCAGCATGTAAGGAGACACGGGTGAGCCACGAGCCACATGGCCAACAGATTAATAGAAATGGGTTGATTTAAGATATAAGAGCTAGTTAGCAATGTGCCTGAGCCATAGGCCAAACAGCATGAAGTTAATAGAAGCGTCTGAGTCGTTTCTGGGGACCCGGGCGGCGGCGGGCGGCTAAGCAGTCCCGGCAGGTCTGTGGGTCTCCGGATCTCTGGCTGCCCGGGACCCGAGAACTCACTACAACAGGTATAAACAGTTAGGCAAATGTCCTTGTGGTATGAATGTGCATTGTTTGTCTATATGCATAACAGTGGTATTGCTGAATCATGAGGTGGATTGATGCCCAGTTTTCTGAGAAACTGTCATACTGATGTCAACTTTACATTCCCACCATCAATGGAGGAGTACTTCACATCCCCTCTAGGATAGGCTGTCTCATCAGTGGTTTTGATCTTAGCTATTCTGATAAGTATAAGATGGTATATCACAGTTGTTTTGATTTGAATTTCCTTGATGGCTAAGGATGTTGAGCAATTCTTAAAGTGTCTTTAGGCCATTTGAGATTCTTCTGTTGAGAGTTTTAAGCTGTATTTATTAATCTACATTTTGCCACATGGCTTGGTTATGGTTCCTCTTTACCATATGTCTAACTTCTTCAGTGTCTCACTGATATTTCTCTTGTACCTATATTCATCATGAGTTGTTTTCTTTGCTTGGAAGTCCTGACTACTCTACCTAGCTATTGGATGTTCAGCTCTTTATTAAATCAATCATAGTAACACATCTTCACACAGTGTAAACACATATTTGGCAACACTTTTATACTCAGCAAAATAATCTCAAATAATCTCAGACCAGCAAATCAAAATAAAGGAAGTATGCCCTCCCACAACATAACAGCAAAATAATAGAAATGAACAAACATTGCTTGTTGCTATCTGTCAACATCATTATCTCAATTCACCAGTAAAAAGACACAGACTAACAGAATGAATGAGAAAATAGGATCTGTCCTGCCATGCCTAAGAAACATGCCTTATCATCAAGGGTAGATATCACCTCCAGGTAAAAGGATGAAAAAAGATATTCTAAGAAAATGGACCTAGGAAGAAAGCTGGCGCAGGCATTTTAATACCTGGCTAAATAGATTTCGAACCAAAAGCAAGCATCAGAAATAGATACTCATTGAAGAAAAAAAAATCCATCAAGAAGATCTTGTAGTTCTTAACATCTAATCACCAAATACAAGGGCTACCAAGTTCATAAAAGAAACACTTTGACAGCTTAAATCATGAATTGAGCCTCACATAATGGATAGTGGATGACTTCAATACCCCACTCTCACCAATGGACATGTCATCCAGATAAAAACTAAACAGAGAAATGCTGAATCTGGCTGACATCATAAACCAAATGGAGCTAACAAATACAGGACATTTCACTCAAAGACAGAACAATATACCTTCTTCTCAGTACCCCATGAAACTTACACTAAAATTGACCATACCCTCAGACACAAAGCAAGTCTGAACAGATATTGACCACCACAAATTAAAGATGGATATTATCAACAACAGAAATAAGAGACAGCTTACAAACTCATGGAAACTAAGCAACTCTCCTGAATGAAAGAAGTGTTAAGACAGAAAGTAAGAAAGGAATGAAAGTCTTTTTTTAGAATTGAATAAAAATGAATAAAAACACACCCAAACTTATGCAGCACAATGGAGATGGTTCTAAAAGATAAGTGCATAACACTAAGTTTCTGCATAGATCTCATACTAGCAACTTAAGTGCACTTCTGAAAGTTCTAGAACAAAAGGAAGAAATTACACCCGAAAGGAATAGACTGTAGGAAACAACCAAACTCAAGGCTGAAAACAATAAAACTGAAATAAAAAATATCACAGAGCATCAGTGAAGCAAAAAAAAAAATGGTTCTTTGAGAAAATAAGATTGTCAAAGTTTTAAGAAAGTTTTTTAAATGTGGAGAGAAAAAGATACAAATTAATAAAATGAGAGATAAAGGGGAGGATATAACAACAGATACCTTAAAATATAGAAAATTGTAAGGATCCTTTAAAAACCCAAATTCCACAAAATTTGAAAATCTAAAAGTATGGATAATGTTCTGGATGATATATCACTTGCCAAAGTTAAATCTGAGTGATATTAGCTGTTTAACCAGACCTGTAATCCCTAGGGAAAAAGACACCATCACTAACAGACTCTGAAGGAAAACAGAATAACAACCACAAACAGGGCCAGGTGTGTTTAGTGCAGGAATTTTTCAGACTTTCAAATAACAGTTAATGCCAATATTTCTCACATTATTCCACAAATCAGAAACAGAAACAATGTTGTTCAATTTCTAAATGAGGTAGCGATTATCCTGATAACTAAACCACATAAAAACTCAACAAAGAAAGAGAATTATAATCATAGATGCGATAATTCACAATCAAATACTTTCAATCTTAGTACAAGAACATATCCATAGGTCATCCATCATGATCAAGTAGCTTTATTCCAGAGATGCAAGGATGGTTCACCATATGTAAATAAATAAATGTAATCTACCATATAAAGAAACTGAAAGACAAAACCACATGGTCATCATCCCATTAGATGCCGAAAGGCCTCTGACAAAGTCCAACACATCATGATAAATGTCCTTGAGAGATAAGGAAAACAAGAGACATACCTCAAAACAATAGGGGCAGTTTTCAATAACCCAGGAGCCAATATCAACTTAAATGAGAGAAACCCAAAGCAATTTCTTTAAATTCATGAACAAGACTAGGCTGTTCATTCTCTTCATTTAATCTAGTACTTGAAACTTTAGCTTGAGTAATAAGACAAGAAAATCAAGGGGATATAAACTGAAAGGGAAGGAGTCAAATATTGTTATTTACATATAGTATGAAAGTATGCATAAGTGACCCTAAAAATTCTATTGGGAAGCTCCTACAGCTGATAGACACTTTCTTCAAAGTATTTAGATACAAAAAAATGCACAATGCCTTCCTATATAAATGACAAATTGACTAAGACAGAAATAATGGAAACAGCACCATTCACAGTAAAGTTAAATAATATAAAATACCTTTGGGTCAACTCTAATTAATCAAGTTAAAGACTTGTATTATAAAAACTTTAAGACATTGAAGAATATATCAGAAAACGGAAGGATCTCCCATGCTCACGAATCAGTAGGATTATTAAAATAAAAATGGCCACCCCACCAAAAGTAATCTACAGATTCAAACCTATCTCCATCAAAATTCTAAGACAATTATTCACAAATCTCAAAAGTAAAAATTTTAAATTGTACATTTTTAATATGGAATTGAAAAACCCTGGGACAGTTAACATAAATGTGGACAATAAAAGAACTTCTAGAGTTATCATTGTTGCTGATTTTAAATTGTATTACAGAGATATAATAATCCAAACCTCAATGGTATTAACACTAAAACAGACACATTGATCAGTGAAGTTGAATTAAAAACCCAGGCAGAAATCCTCACACTTAGAGACACCTGATTTTTTATAAAGAAGCCAGAAATACACAATGGAAAAAGAAATCATCTTCCACAGATGGTGCTGCTCAAACTGGAAAGCTGTCTGGATAAGTGAAAAAACAAGTACTACTTTCTAGTAAGGGTACATAACAATAAAATGATTCATAATAACATTATGCAGTACTCACAGATCAGTGCTTCGCTCAACTATCAACAAAGAAGCTTTTACTTGTAGTTGACAGCAACAAATACAGAGCCAGGCAACATGCAGAAAGTGAGGAATCTTGGAGCACTCATCCAGAAATGGGATGTCTCTATCAGATCTCTCTCCTACGGTTTCAGGAAATCCTGAAAAAGAGGAGGCAGAAAGAATGTACGAGGCAGAAGGGATGGAGGGCACCAAGAAAATATGATTTTCTAGACACGAAAAAATGGATGCACTTAGACCTCAGAGAATGAGGCAGCATATGCTGCACCTCTACATGTCAGCGCCATATGGGATACAAGAGCTGAAATGAGAAGTATACACATGTCCCCATCTCTAACCCTTGGAAAAGCTATCTCCAATTGATAACAACTTGAAAATGAAATTTTAACTTTTTCCAAGAAGTCTCACTGGGAAAACAAACTATCTTAATGGTAGGGCTGCATACCCAGCAGTGGATGGACAATAGAAAACACACTCAGTATATTATTGGAGGTGTTTTTGTCCCATAATTTTATGTAGAATTTTTTAAAAAAATTATTTTAATATGTATATATTCTCTATTTTTACCTTTTAGGTCTTTTCCATACGTGTGATGGTTTCTAGTTTGGTGTTGTTTATGGAATTCCTGAGTTAGGAATCACCGGATCTCTGAGTCTACACGTGTTTCATGTGTCTTCCTTGTTCTCTTTTCCTTCTGTTGGTTTGCTTTGTTCTAATCCAATGTATTGACTCTTGTTTTCTATAGTTGTATTTTATTTACTTAGTATCCATTAGAGACCTACTTCATTTCTAATAAGAGATCAAAAAGGCATGGGTCCACATGGGAAAGGAGGTGAAGATGAACTGGGAGAAGCAGAGGTGGAGGAAATTGTAATGAGAATATATTTTGTGAGAAGACAAAGGCTATTTTCAATAAAAGACAAAAAAAAGAATGAAAAACAGAAAGAAGAGAGAGAGAAATAAACAGAAAGGAAAAATTCTGCTAAAAATTCATAATCAAATATTAGCCAGATGAATTCAGTAACTCATTAAAAAGATCATGCACCATGATTCGGGGGGGGGGGTGTCTCTGAGATTCAAGGGTAGTTCAAAACAAGTCAGAGGTAATATATCACACTCGTGAAACATGTGTGATAAAAATCTTGTGGTAATATCAATATATACATCCAAGGTATGTGGCAGGTATCAACATTCTTTCATGATTTATATGCTTTTAAAAAAACACAGAAGAACAAACAATGAATTTGGTGCACAAGGAATGAACACCAAATAATCAAAGCTCATGTGGTCAGTGGACAGTGGACATCACACTCAATCAAAAAGATAAAAAACTTTCCATTTAAGATTAAATGCCTTTTCTAAAATTTGACCAGTAATAAATGAGAGGCGGACAAAAAGAAAGAAGGAGAGAAAGAATTTGACATGATCTAATAAATTAAAAGTCCATGATGTCTCTACTGAAAAATACTATTAGAACTAATAAATGCTTCAGTAAAATTGTAGAGCACCAACTCAATGTATGAAATCAATAGTACTTCTAGAAAATCATTCTGTTTACAATTTCAAAACTGCTTTAAAAAAGTGAGTTTTATCCACTGAAAACTATAAGATATTTATGAGAGAAATTGAAGAAGATGCAGGTAAATAGTATCTCATGTTCATGGACTGGAAGAATTAATATTGTTAAAATGTTCCTACTACTAAGTGATCTACAAATTTGAGCTACCCATATTAAAATTCTATTGTCATTTTTGCCAAAACATAAAACTTTATGTATCTCTAGTCAACTTATCTTGCACAGAATCACAGAGGACATAAAACATGTAAAAGACAACAAATGGCCTTGAGAAAATTTAATTGCCACATGCAGAAGAATAAAACTAGATTTGTTTTATACCACAAAAAGTCAGGGGAAAATGGGTTAACACTTAAGACATGAACCAATAAAACTGTGAGAAGAGGACTGGTAAGAGGGCTTGGCAGGTAAAGCACCTGCTGCATGTGTGAGGGTCTGAAATTAGATTCCTGGAACACATGTCTGTAACAGTCTGGGTCTGTAACCCCAGCATTTATGTATCAATATGGGAAGTAGAGAGAGTGAAAATCCCTGAAAGCTCATGGGCCCTTAGTTTGATAACCTCAGGGGTGAACAAGATCTCCATCTGAAAAAAGATGAAAGGTGAAGACTGCCTCCCAAGTGTTTTCTCTGACCTCCACACTCATTCGCCTACATTCACTGAATTTGTGAGAGCACATACAGATGCACACATATATGTATCATGCACACACACAGAAAGAGAGAAAGGAGGAGAAGGAAGACCTTAGAAACCCTGTCAGAATTAAACAGGGTGAAAACTCATGGCATTGTTATAGGCCATTAATTATTTTGGGCTGATTTCAGAAGCACTTCATGAAAACTAAAAGCAGGGACATTGATTATATCACAGGTCATTTCAGGGATGAAATAGAAACCTAGTGCAATGGAAACTCCAAGAGATCCACAAGGGTTACCCTAGCTAGACTCCTAGCAATAGGTGGTAGCCTGAATTGGATGTCTCCTGTAACCAGGAAAAAGTTCCAGTGAAGAGACTGGGACACCAACCTTCAACCTACAATGTGTCCTTCTTACAAGATGTGCTAAGGTAAAGGTGGTGCAGATACTGTGGAAATAGCCAGCCAATGACTGATTCAGCCTTGAGACCCCATGCCACTAAAGGGAACCCACCAAGAACAAGAGATGGAGAGCCCAGAAACCTCAAATAGGACCAAACATGACTGGCAAAAGATAAAATGTCAATGTAACGATGCCTAATGAAGATAATGATATTCTGCAATACTCATAGATTTGTGCTTATCCAAATTGTCATCACAGAGGATTTATCCAGATGAATGATGGAAACAGATGCAGAGACTCACAGTCAAACATGAGGCAGGTTCAGCGAATCCTGCGGGAGAGAGGGAGGGATGATTGTAGGAGCCAGAAAGATGAAGGTCACCATAAGAAAACTCACAGAATCAACTAACCTGGTCTCATAGGGGCTCCTGGAACCTGAACAGACACAACCAGGGAGCCTGCATGGAACTGATCTAGACCCTCTACAGTTGTGTACCTTGGTCTCTTGTAGGACTTCTAATGGGAACAGGAGTTATCTCTGACTATTCCACTGGTTTTTGAGAACCTGTTCCTCATACTGAATTGCCTTGTCTAGCCTTAACATGAGGGGAAGTGCCAGGAACCCAGCCTTTTTCTGATTAAAAGTGGACAAGATTTAGCATGGTGGGGGGACAAAAGGAAAGGGGGGGAAGGAGTGGAAACTGTGGTCAGTATGTAAATAATTATCATCATCCTCATTTATATAAGGAGAAATATTATGTAATAAAAATATTTTAAATTAATATCTGATATATACTACAAAATACAAAATACACAAAATCATAAGAAATTAAAACAACTCAATAACAAGTCCACAAATTAAGTAATTTAAACTAAACAAGAATACTTATATAGGCTTATCTAAAAATAAACAAGAAAAGGCTTATAAGTGACCAATATATTTGGCTGAGCTCCTAAAGCCAAAGCCCCATCAGGCTAAACTAGGCCACCCATATTGAATATGCCAATTAATTCAAGAGATATCTATTTGTAAAAAACAGAAATGAGTTTAGTTAATTTAGCTACACTGGAAAGAAAAACAGGTAAAAAGTCATCCAGAGGCTGACAAGAGCTTAAGTTTAAATAGAGGAAGAAGTAGGCCAAGGGGCAGGTGTTTACGCAGATAGGCAGTGTGAGGGAAGGTGTGACCCTGTCCATGTCTCAGCTTTAGCCCTGCATGGTGGGGGAAAAAAAGGTATTTATTATTTGATAGGTCAAGGTGGGTCTTGGAAATTGATAACTACTAGTCTAGCATGTTGCTGCTGATCATAAGTAATTACTTTTATGGCATGCATGTGTGTGGCTGTTCTGTAGGGCTCTGCTGTTCTGTATGTATGTGGCTGTTGGAATGCAAGATGACTCCAAATGTAGAGTTAAAGACAATGACTTATCTTTGAAGCTATTCAAGGAAAAAGACACAGATGATTTAGAATGAAGATGGAGATATTCAGTATTCACTTGCTTTCTGTTACCATGGGAGCCCAAGTAATGAGTTGGCTTTATAGCAAAAGTATCTTTCAATGTCACATCACTTCTTTTCAAATGGCTGTTGTCAAGAGAACAAAAGAACAAGTGTTGGTGAGGATGTGGAAAAAAGCAAATGCTTGAACATGATTTACAAAAATATACATTAGTGTCACCATTATGAGAACAGACCTCCAAAATCCTAAAGCTAGAATTCCCATGTGGTCTAGCAATCTTGCTTTGAGGTCTATTGCTAAAGGAAATGAAATCAGTATGTTAAGAAAACATCTATATGTCCATGCTCGTGGCAGCAGTAGTCACAGTAATTGAGATGCAGAATCAATCTAAATGTCATTGATGTGTGATTGCACAAAGAACATATGATATATATATGATATATATATCATAAAGGAGAATGCTGTTCTACTCTAAGAAATAAAGAAAGAAATAGTAAAAAAAAAAAACAAAAACAAAAACAAAAACAAAAAAAAAAACAAACAAACAAACGGAAAGCCTGCAATTTGCAAGATGGTAAATTGGAGGGTAGGAGGCTAAGTGAAAAAGGCAAGGAGAAGGAAAGCTTCTGTATGATCTCAGTAAGCAGAATCTGAAACAAGCCAGAGTCAGAGAAGTAAAGCTGAATAAGAATTTCAAGGTCAAGGCAACTATTCGGGGAACTCAAAGCTGTGAGTTAAAAGACACAAAATTTTAGTTAGGCTAAATAAGCCCATGAGGTCTGGTGTGTAGCGTAGCGCGGTAAATACTTAACAACACTGTGTTATTTATGTACTTGAATATTACTGAACATGAACCACAGATATTTTCACAGCAAAACACAGTAGATGTGTTGGATGATAAATGCATTTGTTTAATTGATTTAACCATTTTTACATGTATTATGTCAAAGTGTCATGCTTATAACATAAATATATAATTTGTATTTGTCAATTATATGTTGACATAAATAAAATATACATTAGGAAGAAATTATCTGACTCTCCAAGAAAATAATCTCAGCAACTTAAGGTTGTTTTTTGTTTGTTTGTTTGTTTTAGTCACTAATGAAAGAGATTTAAAGATCCCTCCATGAGATGGGACCTATAACCAACACTGCATGGGTAACCAAGAACCAGAGACTAGATACCCAAAGACATAAAGAAAATCAAACACTGCTGGTTTTAAAAAGTACTATCAATAAAATGACCTAATAATATTCTGCTATACTCATAGATCAGTGTCTTATTCAGTGAATCATCAGAGAAGCTTCCTCCTGTAGCACATTGGAACAGATACAGAGACCCACAGTCAGACATTTTACACACAAACACACACACACACACACACACACACAGAGAGAGAGAGAGAGAGAGAGAGAGAGAGAGAGAGAGAGAGAGAGAGAGAGAGAGAGGAAGAGAGAGAGAGAGAATACTTGAAACACATAGCTCTAAATGGGAATGTCTCCATAAAACTCTCCTCCCAGAACTCAGGGAACCCCAAGGAAGAGGAGGCAGAAATATTATAAGAGCCAGAGGGATAGAAGATATTAGAAGAACAAGATGCTCTAAATCAACTGAGCAAGGTTTATATGAATTCACAGAGACTGAACAGAAAGCACAGGACCAACGTGGGTCTACACAAGGTCCTCTACTTTTATAATATAGCTTTCAGCTTAGTATTTACACGGGACTCCTGAGTGTGTGAATGAATGGGTCTCTGATTTCTGTGCCTGCTCTTGGGGTCCTTTTCCTTCTGCTGGGATTTCTGGTCCAGTCTTGATGTGATGGTTTTTGTTTAATCTTACATTTTATGTTGACATGGTTAGTGGTTTGTCTCTCAGACCCCTGGTATTTTCAAATGAGAGACAGAGAGAGGGTAAATCTGGAGGGGGTAGGAAGTGTAGAAAAACTGGACATAGTAAAGAGAGGGAAACTCTAGTCAGGATATATTCTACAGGAATCTATTTTCAACTGAAAAACAAAGAGAGAAAGATCTAAATACTACTAATGTTAAGGTCTAGGTTTTCTCTTATCAAGATGAAGAGATTAAATGTTTCCTTATAGAAACCAACTTCAAAAGCCTTTTACTTTTAATATACAGCCATAAAAACAGACTTCTTAGAGACTAAGAATGGATTGAAAATAGCTTAGATCAGCCATAACATCTTTGCAATAATTACTTCTGTTACTTGTACAATTTGCAAAGTTTTTAACAAATTTTTCACAAACTCACTGAACATGTTAAGATAAGTGATTTTTTTCATTAAATTTCTTTTAAATGTGCTAAATGTAACACAAGTTCTGGATGATTCATGTTACTGAAGCAGTTAGTTGGCGTGTGATAATTTTTACGAAATTATTATGTCGGTGACAGCCTCATATTGTGTTGGATGTATTATGAATTCAACAACATTATTGCTTTTGAAGCCATTGATTTCTAAGAGTTAAACAAGTAAAAAAATCTTTTAAGGGTTAAAAAATAGCCTGGAAACCAACAAGACATGACTGTCATCATGAATAGGACAAATTGCAAAAAACTTCCCCTACCACAACAGTGAGAACCAACTTTTGATTACTTATAATTATATTCATTTGACTGCTAAGTATTTGGCAGAAATAGTCTTTAACACCATGCCAGTTAGATGAGAAATTCTAGTCACGTTGAATATTTCTTTTGGGACACATGGTTTTGATGACTGATCTTCTTTCTCTTTCTTTTTGTCTTGGTGGCCATGATGTAATAATCTGTAAGAATAGGGAGATGATGAGGCTGAATGGAGCAGCTGTGTGATTGACCACTGCAGTGGACAGAATCCCAAGGGCCAAATCAGCTAACTGGGGTGAGGATTAACACCCTTGAAGTGCTGATTGATGAGCACTGCCTCTCCTCAGCTCCCACCACCACATCCTGCAGCTACAGAGCATCTGCAGCACAAGACTGTAGAGGGAGCTTGACTGGAAGTGAGGGTGCTCTCCTGAAGGAAAGAGAAAATTAGAGAAAAAGAAGATGGAAGAAGAAGCTTGATTACGAGCGCTGTGATGAAGACTGTGACAACCTCATTCAAACTGTCTCATCAAAGGGGTTTTGTAGGTGTTGGGGGAGGTGTTTAAACAGACATATGAGCGCAGAGGCAGCTTGGTCTGTCCTCAGCAGTAACTTTCGTTCAGTCTAAATCTGGTCTCCTTATGTCCTTTGCAATCCAAATATGTTCAAGAAGATTATTTTAAAAAATGATTCTTGGTATAAGAGAATATTGATGCCTATGCTTCTTAGAGATCACAGTGGGCAACACTGTAGCAATTATATTTTCTAAAGTAGCTCAGATCTAAATTTAAGCAATATGAAATTTTCACTAAGAATTAAATACACAACATATAACTAGATCTATACTTCCTGAAGAAATCTTTCATTGAGCTCTATACCAAATGCACAACTTTCCTTATTCATGAATGCTATGTACCACATAAATGAAAAACTCCTCAAATTATATTATATTACATACAAAAACAGCATTTCTTTATTTTTTTCTTCTTTGCTGTCCCTTCCTTTCTGCCACAAGCCTTTCAAGGGAGGTATTTATGTTTGAGAGCCAGTCAAAGATGAGAGGAAAACAGCAAACTCCATTTTGCTTTTTTTCTAAAGACAATTTTTATTGTTCTATTTATGCATATATGTGTCTGTGGGGTGAAGTGTGCCATTTTGTGTTTTAATACTTTTAAGATGTATGTGTGTCTTATGTCCTGTTTTGAGCATCAAAGGATCAATCTCTTAAGCGCCCATAAATATTTTAATCTTAAATCTATAACTTCTAGGTCCGGTCAGCTGCTAAGTGAGTCAGCCCCTAGAGATTAGGAATCTGTTTTTGCTTTTGTTTTTAGTGTAAGGTAAGCCTTACAGAATACCAGCACAGCTTTTATTTAGATTCAAAAAAAGAATTCTTTGGAATTGGTGATCTCAGGAACATTTTACACTTGAATTAAGGCATGGCTATTGCTCAATAATGTTTTAAAGATTATATGTAAATGAAACCCTGGTGAGAGAAACGGCCTTGTGGTCTCAGCTCAACCGCTTGACTAACATGCATTGTTTCCCTCTGGTATGAAGCTAGTCCATCTCTTTGAATCACACATTCTGTACAAAAAACAATCACCAAACACTGGTCTGCTAATTTGCATTGAGCAATGCCATCCAAGATCTGCCTCTGCGGTGGGGAGAAGGGTCGCATGATGAGCTTCCTGTTGTCATAGGCCACATTCACTATATTCTTGTGATAGTTTCAGGTCATTGTTTTCCCCCCTTAGAATATTGAGTGACTAAAAAAAATCTTTTTACGGGAGCATTAGAATTCCACATGAGTTTTAAGAACATCACTTTCCTGAGGCTGAAGTGAAAATTCACTGAAGGGGAACAAAAGCGTGTGAAGTCACCGCTTAGGCTGGACGGCAGACAGTGAAGAAGGAGAGAAAGGGGTAGACTTTAAAACTATGGAAAGGAGATGTAGTTCAGCTGGTAGAATTCCTGCTTACCATGCAGGAAGAAGCCCTGGATTCATCCCACGCATGGCATTAACTGGGTGTGTTGGAGATGCCCGTAATTGCCATCCTAACTAGGGAGAGGGAGATAAGAAGACCCAAAGATAAATTAAAAAGTAGGGGCCTGAACTAAATAAAAAACTAGGAAAATAAAGAAAGAAAAAGAAAAATCTGGAGGCAAGAAGGGAAAGGGTAAGGAAGGAAGGATGGAAGGAAAGAAGTTAGTAGGCTGTGGTGTTGGAGTGGAGAGGACGTCAAAGGTGACACTAAAATGTTCTGACTTAGGATGATGGATGAAGTAGAGGAGTGGATGGGCAGAGAAGACCATGAGTTTGGATGCAGATACCTAGGTAATAAGTTGTTCCACAGAATCAAAGCAAGGGTTACCATGGGCAATCGGTCACACTCTTTTGGTACTGAGAACTAATCTAGACCAAAGGAGAAGGTTTTTAATCAAATCGCACAGCGTGTAATTATGGTAGTGGACAGAAAAGTGACAGCCTGGAAAGAGAAAAGACAGACCAGTCCTGAGAAACTCCACGATTTTCAGATTGTGTGAAAGGGAATCATTGCAAATTAAAGTTTGAGGAGGAACACCTAGAACTGTAGACGAAGCAGATGTGTGTTTATGGGTTAGGAATGTGTGTGGGGGGGGAGTATGCCCATGTCTATATACACATATATGTACATATGTATATGTGCATATGTGTGCATGTATACATATAAATGTATGTAGAAACAAGTAATGAATAACGAAGACATGGACTTGAAAGAGAGCAAGGAGGGGCATATGAGTGAGTTGGAGAGAGGAAAGGGATGCGGAAGTGATGTTATTGTACTCTTAAAAAATGAAATAATCTGTTTTAAGAAAGAAGCAATGGGAAGTGGCAGTGGCATGTCCATCTGAGTGAGGACTCAGTAATAATGACACACCATCCATTCCCAACACTGGAGCAAGGGAGGGATGGGAAGTTGTATAGACTGAGCTTTTGGGGGCACTAGGTTCGGAAGTGTGCTTTAGTCATGAGTCTTCAGGCTTTTTTGCCTTGCTTGGGAAGGCAAATTTGTAAGTTATTTATTAATAAGTTTACTACTTCATTCCACCCTCAGGTTGTTTTTCAAAGTTCCAGTTTGCAAATTTGCACTGAGAGTATTCATAACATTTTAGAGATCAGAGTGAAAATATTTATCTTTCATTTGGGATAAAAATCTCTCCGGTGGGGATGCTTCTGAACTTCTTTACAGCAATTTACACCATGATCACATGGTAATCTCCAGGCTGATTGGGAACATCCTCACTCCTTCTTAAGCTAGGAAATCAATGGGACACGCAGTGTTGCAGTCACTGTAGTAAATTACAGTTCTTCAGGAACTTGTCTCTGGGGTACATTTATCTAAGGCTTGGAAAATCCTAATAACCTTTGGATGTCGCGGGAGATTGTTTTCCATTGCTAAATGGCAGCTGTGGTCTATTCTTGGCTCAGCAACTGATTCGCGAGTCAATTCCAGCTCCCATTATACTCTCTGCTATAACTTCTCAGCATACAGACTGTCTCACAGCAAACACCTTGCAGGGTTTCTGAATATAGTCATATCAGGGATGGTCATAAGCAAACTGTTAGAACCAATTGGTCTTTTTTGAAAATATAATTGTTTATAACATACCCTTCTCTAGGCTGATAGTGTTTAGAGTGTCAGATAGCTGAATTGTAAGTGCCCTTTCCAATGCTCGTTCAAACTATTCTCAGAATTTCTGACTCTCCAATTCAACCAGGTGTCCCTGGAGGTCAATGACTTCTCTGTCTTGCCATGACCAGTACTTTATTTCTACAGCCTGCACTTGCTCTCTGGTCAATCTGAAGAACAAATAGATAATGGGAGTTGCCCTCATAAAAACAGAAGCCAAAAGGACAGAGAGACACCTACAAATTAATTGGTTAGGTCGTTCCAAATCATTCTCTGACATATCTGAGGGTTGTTATGATTTTCAATGGGAGACTTGGATGACCGTATATCAAATGCATTTAGAAACTAAGGCAATTTCAACAGCTCAGGAAAACCAGGTTCAAGGATATGATGATTAATCTTGCTTGTGAACTTGATTGAAGCTGGAATCAACCAAGTGCACGTCTCTGGGTGAAGCCAGTATTAGGGTTCTCTAGTGAAAGGGAACTGAGAAAATAAATATATATCCCCAAAGAGAGTTATTAGATTGGCTTACACTATTCAGGCTGGGTAGTCCACTGATGGCTGTCCTCATACTGGAGAGGCGAGTCCAATTGAAGATGAGGTGTCTTGAAAGCTATCCCTTAGAGAGCATCTGGTTCAAAGGTCATTTGATAATAATTCATGATTATTAGAAATATTTCAAGATACTCCACAGAAAAAATACAAAGAAAGTGGCATTGTATAGTGGCTACCCCTGTGAAAATAAGTATCATAATATCCTATATTAAAATCAGGCAAATGACTTTATCATTTCAGATCCTTGAAATCACTTCTTTAATACAAGATGGTGATAATAGCCATCTGATCTGGATGACATGGGCTGCTTATGTATAGAAAACAGTCTATAATGTTAATGCTATTGTACATTTTCTCATACAATATGCAGTGGACAGAGAAGATGAAACATTTTCTTCTCTAAAATCTTCTGGTCTTCTTCATGGTTAAAAAAACCAACCCTAACCAGGATGATGATGAGGAGACCCACAGAGATGGCTGACCCAAGCTATCAAGACATCTCTGATTCTGAAATAAATGCCAAGGAACCTTCATGGAAAGGAACTAAACCCTCTGAATGTAGGTGATTGCTGAAAGCTGTGGGCAGTGTGTGGAGCCTCTTGCAGTAAGACCAGAGTTTTTTTCCCGGTGCATGAACTGGCTTCTGGGAGCCCATTCCTTACAGAGGAACATCTTATTCAGCCCAGATACTGGGGTGAGATACTCAGATCTACCTCAACTGGGTATGCCAGACTGAACTGACTCACCTTGGGGAATGGATCGGGGGATGGGGTGAGGGGAGGTTGAGGGAGGACTGGGAAAAGGGAAGGGGTGGGAAGCAGTAGTAAATATGGGGGAAAGCTTTTTTTTTTTTAATAAAAAAAGACTTATTTATAGATTATATTAAGGAAAAATAAAACCCAGCCCTAATTAATCAACTAGTAATGATAGTCTAGTGTAAATTAAGCAGTTCCTTTAAGGGATGCTTGTCCTCTGATGAAAAATAGTTTCAGACTTGAACACTCTTTTCTCTGCATTTCTCTAAGAGGGCATCAGATCAATAAAGGTGACAAAATTATCCTTGTCTTCAGCTCAACATAGAAGAAGGGCCCTGAGATCCCTGTGACACCTTAATACTCTTGACTAATCTCTATGGTGATGACCTTCAGTTCCGCTTGTTTTACTGCAACAATCTCTTGGGTCCGGTGTTGATTAGCCTTTCTCTTGGTTTTATTGTTTCTCAGTCGATTGTCCCAAATGAGTCTGCTTTTCGTAGATCATTCTGAGAATCCACCACCTTCTCCAAGAACCTGGAAAAGAAACTCCTAAGTGTCCACCTCCTCCTCCTTCCAATCTTTTCAAGATTGGGAGGGACAAATTCTCATTCACCCTGTGTCTTGCCTTCCTTGTTCACAGATTCAGCCTTACAGCTACAACTGAATGTTTATATTTAATGGAGACGTAAAAGTAAAGTTAATTTACTGATAAAGGAGCCCAAATGGAGAGGGCTTTCAAAATAGTGTACCTTGTCTATTTTCTTTTAAACTTTGTGACCTCTTCTATTTTCTCATAATAAGTTTCCAAGGTGGATGCCAGGGCTTTGAATCAGACCTTTTTCTTTATTCATCTCTAGGCTCTTCAAATGTTAAAGAACAATCCTGAATACACAAGGGCAAGTCCTCTGGACTCTTCCTATTCCATTGCCTTGATCTCTTTGCAGAATGGGGCTGTTTCTGTTGCAGTAGAAAACTGTAGAGCATGGTAGAAATCTGCTAGGAGCTGCATAGCATGGAGAGCAAAGGTGTTTGCAATTGTTGCTCAAAAAAACTGGGATAGCCAGGCTTCTAGCCTATGGCAGGTCATCTTTCCCCTCATTTCTTCCTTCTTAATCCTAGAGATGAAAGCATTTTTCTGCTCAACTGAATGCAGGCTATATGGACCTGACTTTGGTTTCTACATTGCTTTCTCAGGGCTGACTAAAAAGTCTCTTTAAATGTTCAGAGATTTCTCTTTTATGTCTCAAGTTTTTCCTTTCTTAAGATACAGAGAGAATTAGGGGTAATATTTGTCACCCCACCCTTTTCCATTTTTAGCTAGCTAGCTATCCCATGTGGGAATGTGTTTATGTATGCTGTGAATCTCAATCTTTAAATAAAGGAGCTGTTTTGGGCCATGGCAGGCACCATAGAAAAAGTAGGAGGAGAAATCAGTTTAGGTAAGAGAAGCAGGGTGGAGTCAGGCAGATCGAGCCAGCCGCCCAAGGAGCAACATGTAAGGAGGCACGGGTGAGCCACAGGCCATGTGGCCAACACATTAATAGAAATGGGTTGATTTAAGATGTAAGAGCTAGCTGGCAATGTGCCTGAGCCATAGGCCAAACAGCATAAAGTTAATAGAAGCGTCTGAGTCCTTTCTGGGGGTCTGGGCGGTGTCTCGGGCGGGCAGGTCTGTGGGTCTTGGATCTCTGGCTGCCCGGGACCCGAGAAACCCCACTACAACAGATGGCGCCCAACGTGGGGCGATTATCCACTTAATGCCTGAGAAAGTTTAAAAAGGGTTTTAGCAAAAACTGAACAAAGGCAGCTTCCAAGTTGTGTATACGAAACAAGTCTCTGTACAAAAAAGCGTGGCCGACAGGTCACATTCAAAATGGCGCCGGCGGACTGGTGGCAGGCAGTGTAAGCTGCAGCTGCAATCAGGCGGGTTCCTGAATCTCATAGAAGACTCAGTAGCATGTGATTGATTTTAGATTTCTGTTTATTTTGAACAAAAAAGAAACAAATTTTCTTTGTAGCAGCATTTTCTTGGGTGTGCTCTGTTTAGGGTACGTTTAAGAAAACTTAATGATTCAGCCTAATTTGCAAAAACTGTGCTTCTTTTTAGAGAATGTATTTTAAAAGCTCTTAAGGTTAGAAGATGATTAAGGATTCACAATAAAACAGATTCAGATAAAAAGAAAAACCTGTAAACGGGTTACAATGTTTGTAAAAGGTACATAGGCTTCAGAGAGAAAAAAAAGAGGTTAGAAAAAGTTTTTAAAGCAAGAAATAGAGTAATAAAAATATAATAAGCCACGTAAAGATGGAAAATAGACACAAAATCTGGATTTTGGTTGTTATTGTGTTTTCTTTTAATTTTTTAACTGTTAGTGAGCTAACTGCAGAAAGACAATGGATTGCAAATACAAAGGCTACTAAGTTAAACAAGAATGTATTTTTTAAAGGTATTTTGATTTCAAAATTTGTGTCTAAGGATTTATTGCTTCGGAATAGTTCTGCTTTTGTTTCCACAGAAGATGAGAACCTGTGGATTGCTTCCAGGCAAATATGGTTTCATCAACCAAGACCCCCTGAAAAAACCTGATGGAAAGAGATAGCCGTATCAGCTTCAGAGCTGCAGACTGATTCAGCCTCAACAACCATGAGACTTTCAATGCCCCTTAATCAGCAGGAAGTAGTAATAGAAAAACAACGCCCAAATTCCCCAAATATTGTTTCTAGATGTTTGTTTTCATATAAATGGTTAATGTCATAGTTAATCTCTTTCTAAGAAGAAAAAGGGGATATGATATATAAATGAATTTTTAAAAATTAGATTATTGAATTTACTTAGATCAGGAAATCAGCTGTTAATCTCAAAATGCTTTACATTGGTATAGATTTTGGTTTATTGATACAAATTTAAGGTCAATTTTGTTATGCTGTATGTGTTTTTCTATTCTTGTTTAAGGTATGATGTTCATGTAACTGTTTTAAAATTGTAGTGTATAATTAAGAAATGAAGGTTAATAGTCACTTTTGATAATCAAACTTATAGTTAGGTTAGTTAGGATTTTTAGTTATACAAAGATACATTTCAATTAGGTAGGTAATCTTCAAATACTTCTAAGACCTACAGAATATGGCATTTAAAATGTTTTAAAAGCTTAGACTTTTCTGGACAGTGAGACAGGTCTGCTCCTGGCAGCACTAATTTACTTCAACAGGAAAATGGGCATCGAAGAAACTCCATATGGAGTCTACTCTCTTTGTAGCAATGGTTAGCCACTGGATAAGGACTTGTTCTTATATTGACTGCTTGACAGTATGCTGTTTAAATTGGACATGCAGGTTCCATAAGAAGATGACCTCTGAACTTTGGCAGAACAAGCTGAGATGGTCATTCAGGTTCCTGCTTTACAGAGAAAACTGTAGGACATTCTTCAAGACTGAAGGAGAAGCAACTGATGAACTACACCAGAATGGGCAGAGCAGATTTCCTGCTTCACTGAAATGAAAAGAGATTTTGGGCCTGTAGGCTGAAGATGGATGCCCCAACTTTATAAAGGAACTTTGGGTGACTGTCCAGGCAGATAGATGTCATCTCTGTCCTTTCTAGATTTTAGAAGTTGCTTGCACTTCTGGTTTACTTGGGTAAATATGTCCTTCTGTGGTCTTTGATGTAGTTGAAGATTAGATAGTTATATGTACAGTTTTTCTTAGTCATTTGAAAGGTATATTAGATATGAAACTTTAGATTCATAAAGATAAGGTAGATGGTAAAATATTTCCTTTAATTTTGCTAAATACAAATAGACTAGATATTGTAACTGTAATTCTTGCTTGATAGCTATTTTGTTATATGTAATTTTGCTATGTTAAAATTAAAACCTTCCTTTTTGATTAGACAGAAAGGGGGAAGTGATGTGGGAATGTGTTTATGTATGCTGTGAATCTCAATCTTTAAATAAAGGAGCTGTTTTGGGCCATGGCAGGCACCATAGAAAAAGTAGGAGGAGAAATCAGTTTAGGTAAGAGAAGCAGGGCGGAGTCAGGCAGATCGAGCCAGCCGCCCAAGGAGCAACATGTAAGGAGGCACGGGTGAGCCACGGGCCACGTGGCCAACAGATTAATAGAAATGGGTTGATTTAAGATGTAAGAGCTAGCTAGCAATGTGCCTGAGCCATAGGCCAAACAGCATGGAGTTAATATAAGTGTCTGAGTCGTTTCTGGGGACCCGGGCGGCTGGGCGGCTAAGCGGTCTCGGGCGGCAGGTCTGTGGGTCTCAGATCTCTGGCTGCCCGGGACCCGAGAAACCCCACTACAACAATCCCATATCTGCCTGAGCACTGAATTTGCACACAGCTACTTCTCTAATTTCAAGGTACTAAGTGCAGAGTTGAAATTAGTGCAAAGTGCAGAACAGCCTTGAAATGTCATTTCCGAAATACTCGTAGTTTTCCAAATACTGGTTTTATGCTTTCTTTTATCCTAATTTTATTTATTAGTTAAGTAATGTAAACACGGTCTTACTATTTATGTGTAGTTGACCTCAAATTCACTGTATAGACTAGGCTGGCCTGGAACTCATAGATATTCACCTGCCTTTGCCTCCTGAGCCCTGGGGTTAAAGACCTACTCCACCAATGTAGCCCATTATCCTAATCCACCCCTTTATTCATGCTTAAATGTTGACACATGACAACTAAGGTCAATCACTGTTTTTTGGACTTGGATGAATTGGTACCTCACTGGGTTTGCTAGTAAAAACTCACTAATATCAAAGATGAAAAATTTTAAAGCCATCTGTTATTTAACTAATTTGCAAAACTCTAAGGAGCTCCCTGTCATGCAGGTTTAATAAATTTCCTTAAAATTTCAGGGGAATTCACATGGATAGATGTGATGAGAAAGCTGATTTGTACATTTACAGCTATGTCTAATGAACCACCAAAATGATGCAAGGCCTTTTCTCCTCATTTCCTGATACTTGGGCAGACATGCTATACATCCATCTAACTTTGGGTGGTCAATTGTACTGTTAACCTTGGAACAAGATAGAAGCTAATGTCACATGAGCAACAAGTTCACTTATACTCATGACCTAAGATATTCTATACTGGTTACTAAGTAAAAGTATGTCTCTCATAGTCAAGCATAGCTGATGTATGAAAACAAGCCTTAGAAGGTATAAACTCATTCATATATTTAGGACAGGGATCCTGTTTCCTACTTTGTCTCTATCGCTAAAAGTACAAAGGGGTCAAGTGCAATGTCCAGGAAGGATAGTGCTTGAAGGAATGTAAAGATGTATTGCAGAGGGAGAAGGGGTGTTTCCAGGCAACATTTGGAGATCTTGCATTTTCTGTGGCCCCTTGCCTAGCCGGTCATCAAGTGGCTTTAAAGAAAATTATAAATAAAATAAATAATATATATGTAGATATTAAAAAGTCCAGTCTGCAATCCCAACATTCCAGAGGCTGAGGCTGGAAAGTTTAAAGGTATCCTGGGCTATAAAGTGATACTCTATTTCAAAAGACAAAAGCAAACTGTCAATAACAAGAACAAAAAGTAAGAAATAAAAAATACAGAATCGCCTGTGCTGTTTTATTTCTTAAGAAAAGGTCTTTCCTTATCAAATTGAGCAATTATCGTGGGGTGACTGGGAGAAGGTATCTCATTAGCTGATCTTATGCTGACCTCACTGCTGCCTAGATATGAACAGGTGTGCCCTGGAATTAGGCAATTCCCTGTGTTCACAATACTTTCACCTCATCTTTAATATCGGTGATCACATTGTTTGCCACACCAGCTCACAGTGTGAACCATGGAGAATGGGGCCTAGATCTGAGGTGGACTTAAGTCTCATGCAATAGACAACTATTCAGAACATCAGACAATTTAATATTCCGAGATTTAAGAAGAATCATATGAGTAAAGTATACAATCAAAAGGACAGGTTGCCTGTGGGAAAGACATCTTTTTCCATAGAGGCATATAAACAAATAACAATAGGCAGCTGTAATGAATAATCTCAAGTATACTTACTTCTATCTGAAATGCCTGGGATGGGCATAAAAGCGCACTCCATGAACAACTCACATTACGGAGGAACAGAGATTACAACAAGACTCTTACAAGAAGAACCTGGAGTTCTTTTTTTTTTATCGTCAGACTCAGAAATGTGAAAATATTGTTATTGACTAATGTTGTTACAAAAGTAAGTTTGATCTGTTTTTGAAATGTTTCAAATAGATATGATTTTAAGTTCAAGTAAATGCTTCCAAGATAAGAAACGACCATGTATTTACTGAATCATCAACATATTGACATAATCATAGATCATAAACAAGCACAAATAATATCGTATAGTATAAGATATTAGAATATGGTGGGAATTTACTGGTAAGAAAATAGAAGAACACTTTAACCAATTATATGACTTCTTAAAAGCACAAATCTTATGAAATATTGCATCAGGGAAAATATGTGTAGAAAGTAAGAAATTTTTAATAACCAGACAATGAGTAATAACAAATAAAGCTTAAAAAACGGTGAAATTAATTCTGTGCTTGTTTCCAGAAGGTCCAGAAAAGAGCTTAAGTTCAGCACAATGCTGTCGACATTCTTTTTTTTATTCCTACATTAGAGCTATTGAGCAAGCATTTTTTTAAAATGTAAAAAAATAATATTCAAAATGATTAATTGAAGAAATGTTTTCACATAGTACTATTGGCTTAAAGTACTTGGAGTTGTTTCATAAGGTTCCAAGCATCGTCGCTTTGTTCATGGACCATGTTATGTCAGCACAATACCCATAATCCTCACCAGACTGATGAGACCCAATAGTACTCAGCTACTGGATGGAAAACACTTCATTTACACAGATAATTATTATATTTCTATTGTCATTCTGAATGAGAAGTGGTCACCTTAAATATTACTCTGATTCAGGAAGAAGCAAAAGTAATTGATTCAATGATGAATTACTTTTCGAGTGATTTTGTTTTTGTTTATCATTTTAGTATTGGTCAGTGCTAATGGAAGTACAGTTAGCAAGTAACATGTAGCAAACACCAGGATGACTGTGTGTGAAAATGTGTACTTGTATATATTTTTATTGTATGCACGGGTACATGGGTATGAATAGAATGCAATTCTATGTGTGTGGAAGCATAAAGAGATCAGAAGTCAGTCTTGAGTACCATTCCTCAAGTGATAACCATCTTGATTTTTGAAATAGATTCTCACTAGCATAGAGTTCATTGATATGACTGTATTGGCTACTCAGTAAGGTACAGTGATCTGGTTGTCTCTGCATCTCCAGTCCTGGGATTATCATGATGAGATTACCACACCTGAGTTGTTACATGGGTACGTAAGACAGAACTCAGCTCTCCATGCTTGCAAGATAAACACTTACTGAATGATCCATCTTCTTAGCCCACAACTAATGATATTACCATTATTTGATTAAATAAAAGGGTTGATATTGATATTTGAAATATTCTTATATTTGACATTTAAGTTGTGGTTTGAAAATGTCTACTCTCTTATCTTCTTCAAAACGATATAAAATGCTGACATATTGATGTTGCCTGAGAGCACATTGTATATGCATGAATGAAGATTTTGATTTTGGAAAGCCCTGGCACATTAGATCAAAATAAGATTTTCATAGAAATAAATATATTTAGTATATGTGATAAAGGCTATGATGACATCACTGTGAAAAGTCATGAATAATTCAAGGTAGCAAGTACAAGTCAGGAAACATTTTACTCAGTAACAGACTACATATGCAATGGCTTAAATGGATATCCAACCTAGTAGTGGGAGAGAATGTCTTTATCTAAGCAAACCAAACCCATCTTTGTAGACAATTATGTACAAAAAACAAACGTGAACTAGCACCATGACATCAGTATGCTAGGCTCACAGTGCAGGTTGGCAGGCAGCCAAGGCCCAACCTGCTGAGAGAGAAAATTAAAAAAAAAAAAAATGTAAAGCTGCCACATTAGATGAAGTGTGACATTGAATGTTAAGATGCTTCTGGGAAAGCAAGAAGAAGAAGAAGAAGAAAGAAGAAGAAGGAAAGAAAGAAAGAGAGAGAGAGAGAGAGAAAGAAAGAAAGAAAGAAAGAGAGAGAGAGAGAGAGAAAGAAAGAAAGAAAGAAAGAAAGAAAGAAAGAAAGAAAGAAAGAAAGAAAGAAAGAAAGAGAGGTCAAGGTTTTGTTTATGTGGCCTCTTCAGAGTTAGACCCCCTGCTGGGTGCCCTGTTTCACAAAAGGTCTGGTCTTTTTTTATGGGGGAAAGATAAGAATGTACAAGCTACCACAGAATATGAACACTCAAGTGTACCGGTAGCACCAGCAGCCACTGCTTTTGATTTTAGAAACTAGCAGGAGGGGGACACCTGGATTTCAAAAACGATTTTCAAAGTTCTGGTCTAGAATGAACAATTTCCCCAAGGTAATATAATTTACACAAATGTTTCATCCCAAGAAGATGCAGGAACACAGTGGCATCAGCACAGGAAGTTTTTCAGAATCACAAATATGAGAACTTCTGTCCACAGACTCGGGACAAAGAGCTCCTTGCTAATGAATAAAGAATCATCTTCTCTGAAGGCTTTTATAAATGCGTAGAAGAGCCTATCATCTGTTACTTACTATAGTTGATTAAATGGATGTGTACTAAGTTCTTACGTGCTGTATAAATCATTGGTATCTCTTGGATCTTACCATACTTTAATGTAACTGTCATTTTTACAATTATGTCTATCCAAGGTCACTATTGCTTAGGTCTAGGTGATCCACTGATGTTTTATTCCCAAAGTTGTCCCTGTCCTGAAGGTTATGCAATGTAAACACTTTATTATTTTGATTTGGAGAATTGTATATTCTGTTAATTTACTCTGAAGCTGTTTGATGAAACTGTGTCTGGAGCTAAAGGAAGGATGTCTTGTGTATAAATGCACAGTTGATGTAAGCAGATTACTATGGCATTATCATGATGATGAAGTTACTGCCTCTGAAGAAGGGGTCATTTTTCAAGTTTATCGTATGTCTTTCCAGTTGTTTGGTACCTGAAAATGCAGTGGTAGTCTCTCTCAAAACCAGGCAACCCGCAATTCCCATCCTAAGAGCAGAAACAGTGTAAATGGAGAATACTACATAATGCTTCCTCTTCTTCTTCTTCCTCTTCCTCCTCTTCTTCTAAAGACTTATTTATTTTTATTTTATGTGTGCTTATTTTTTTACCTGAATGTATTTATGTGTGACACATGTATCTGGCACCCACCCAGTAAGAACAGGACACAAGATCCTCTGGAACTGGGGTTACAAATGACATGTGTGGGTCCTAGGAACTGAACCCTGGCCCTCTGGAAAAGCAATCAATGTGCTTAATTACTGAGTACAGTGGTGTGAATGAGAACACCCCCTATGGGCTCATTTATTTGAATCACTAGGGAAGACCAGTATTTGAGAATGATTAGGAAGTGTGGCCTTGCGGGAGGAGGTGTCAATGGGGACTGGGTTCTGAAAACAGCAACAACAAAACCCTATATCTGGATCAATGTCACCTTTCTCTCTCTGCCTATGGACCAGGATGCCAGTCTCAACTATTGCTCCAGTGCCCACCTGCATGCCACTGTGTTTCCTACAATAATAGACTAAATCTCTGAAACTGTGAGCAAGCCCCCAATTAAATGCTTTCTCTTATAAGAAAGTCTTGGTCATGATGCCACCTCACAGCAAAAGAACAGTAGTTAAGAAACTGAGTCATCTCTCCAGATGTCTGCTTTTATCAAAGAAATAATTAAATTAGTCAAATAGGTCTATATGATAAAGCTATAGATGTCCATTATTTTATCCAGAGATAAAAATGCATCTTTGCATACTAAAAACATATCTTTCATCAATTATGTGTGCAACCAAAACTGTAGTTATAATAAATAGGAAAGAAATACCAAGTTATTTTTTAGGTTGCACATGACTACAGTCTTTTGTTTATGCCTCATCACCGTGAGAATGACAAGCACACTTGGTGTTTCTGAACAAATCTGAACCTCACTGTTTACCTACAGCATGTCTTTCATCCTCACTTTAAATTGATTTTTATAGTCTATGATGATACATTTGGTTGTAGCATTGATGTGATAAGCGTATCTTAGCTCCTCCTATTTTAAATAATATTTTATTACGTTGATTAAAATGAGTAGTTTATTTAAGTCCAGGCCCCTTATGTTTTTAAAGTTTTTAAATAAAATTTTCATTTATTTTAATACCAATCACAGTTTTCCCACCCTCCTCTCTTTCTGCTCCCTCCCCCACCTCTTATCTACCCCACCCTCATCTACTCTTCCTCTTTGCAGAAAGTTACAGGCCTCCCATTGGAACAAAGTTTGTCATATCACATTGAGTCAGGGCCAAGCTTCTCCCCCTGCATCAGGGCCTGGTTAGGTATCCCTGCATAGGGATAGGTTCCAAAATGTTAGCTCATGTGGCAAGGACAGGTCCTAATTCCACTGCTAGGGGCCCGATAAACAGACCGAGCTCTACAATTATCATCTATATCCAGGGGCCTAGGTTGGTCCCATGCAGCCTCATAAGCTACTGGTCCAGAGTCCATGAGCTTCCGTTAGCTCAGGTCAGCTTTCATGTGGGTTTCCCAGTCATGATCTTGACCCGCGTTGCTCATATAATCCCTTCTCCCTCTCTTCAGCTGGATTCCTGGAGCTGGACTCCTGGAGCTTGACCCTGTGCTTGACTGTGGATCTCTTCATCTGCTTCCATCAGTTTTTGGATGAAGGTTCTCTGTTGACAATTAGGGTAGTCACCATTCTGATCATAGGAAATGGCCAGTTCAGAGACCTTCTCCACTATTGCTAGGAGTCTTTGTTAGGGTAATCCTTGCGGATTAGTATAGTTAGAAATTACAACTATAAACAGCAAATCCAAAACAAAAAAGAGGAAGAATAGAAAAAGAAACCTTGAAAGGCCCAATTTAAAGTCATATAATGCTCATCAAAGCATGATGCTTTAGACTTAGACAGGAGTATGTGCCTGTGCATAAAGAGCACACAGTTAAAAGATGGACAGAATGGAAATAATAAGTGGTCAAAAGCAGTGGATAGATATGATATTAAGAATTATGAATCATCTAGATGAAACCAGAAGATGGAAGAAACAAGGCTGAATCTCTAAGTGGCAGTGTGAAATGGGCTGAATTAGAGTGCTCAGTGGTATTTACCAGGCATCTCTCATGTGTCCTTATTGGAATCATCAAATATTTAATAAAAATAATGTGCCACACATAATATATACACATATGTTTCTCTTTCCTTGGAATATTCCCTTACTTTTTCTCCCCATTTTGGCTGGCTGTTTTTGTTGCTGTTGACATTTTATTGCCATTTTTTTTGTTTTCTAGCTCAGTCACACCATCATACAAGAGCTGGTCCCTTCTCCATTACACTGCACAGCATTCTTCCTCCATTACATTCATTAAATCTATAATCAGACATTTGCTCTTCAGCTGTCTTAATGCTCATCTCTTTGCTAAAATGCTTGATTGTAAAGCAGTGGGGATTGCCTGTATCTTGCTTACCATCTAACACTGGGTCCAACACACACGTGTTCTGGAGGCCCATTACAAATGAAAGATGAATCAGGCATAGAGACTATCAGAGGAATAAAGGTAAATAAAGCATGGCACTAAGTTCTGAAACACATAGAATGTGACAATGAGGAGTATCCATCATACAGTTAAGACTTTTAGGGACCACTTCTCTGGAAGTTTTAAAAGAAAGACTATTCAGAGAAGAGAGTATTTTTAGTGTCACCAACTTGTGAAGATCGCTTTGTTCCACAATTTATAATTTAAGCTTTTTTATATGAGCTTGAATGGTTGCATTGCAATGTCCTCTTGCAGATTTTAAGGAATTATGAGTTGGATGTCTTTGATGAAATAAGTGGATTTGAAGCATGGTAGCTTTAAAATGAACTACAATTTGAAGTAGTACTGTAGAGAGAGTAGGGGAGATTCAGACACTCCTTGTTCTTTGATTTCTTTCCTCCTCCAAATATAATCATTTTCTACCTTGTCTCTGGAATTATTATTGTTTTCTGCTTTACCCTTTGGTGATGTGGGAATGTCTTTCTGTATGCTGTGAATATCAATCTTTAAATAAAGGAACTGCTATGGTCCATGACAGGAACCATAGAAAAAGTAGAAAGGGAAATCAGAGCATAGGTAGGAGGAGCAGGGTGGAGTCAGATCAGATCTAGCTAGCCACCAAAGAAGAAACATGTAAGGAACACAGGTGAGTCATGGGCCACTTGGCAGGACAGATTAATGAAAACAGGTTGAGTTGAGATGAAATAGCTATCTAGAAATGTGCCTGAGCCATAGGCCAAACAGCATGAAGTTAATATAAGCATCTGAGTCATTTTAGAGGCCTGAGCAGTGGTGGGCAGCTAAGGGGTCTGGGGCTGCAGGTCTGTGGTCTGGACCTCTGGCCACCTGGGGCCAAGAAAACCTTACTGTAACAGATGGCATCCCTGGGTGGGCACAAACCCCCAACCTATAGGTATAGTTTTTCTTGGTTATTTTAAGATATATTGGGTATAAAACTTTAGATTCACAAATATAAGGTAGATGATAGATAGCGCGGTATTCGGGCCACATTCAAAATGGCTCCGAAGGACTGGGGGCAGGGAGCATAAGCTGCAACCAGGCTGGTTCCTGAAATCTCACAGAAGACTCGGTAGCATGTGATTGATTTAAGGTTTCTGTTTATTTTGAATAAAAAGGAAACAGAGTCAGACAGTTTCTTAGTAGCAGCATTTCTTGGGTCTGCTCTGTTTGCTAGCAGTGAACAGAGACATGGCCCCTTTATGAGAACTTCCTGACTCAGCTTTTTCTGAAAAACTATGCAGCTCTTTAAGAGAGTATATTTTAAAAGCTCTTCTGGTTGGAGGATGATTAAGGATTCACAAAAAAACAAAAAACAAAAAACAAACAAAAAACAAAACAAAAACAGATTCAGATTTAAAAAAAAAACCTGTAAATGGGTTACAATTGTGTGTAAAATATACATAGGCTTCAGAGAGAAAAGAAAGAAGGTAGAGAAAGTCTGTAAAAAGAGAAATAGAGCAATAAAATATAATAATAAGTTGCATAAAGATGGAAAGTAGACACAGAATTTGGATTATGGTTATTATTGTGTTTTCTTTTAATTTTTTAGCTGTTAGTGAGCTAACTGCAGAAAGACAATGGATTGCAAAGGCTGCTAAGTTAAACAAGAATATATATTTTAAAGGTATCTTGATTTTGAAATTTGTGTGTAAGGATTTATTGCTTTGGAAGATTTTTGCGTTTGTTTCCACAGAAGATGAGAACCTGTGAATTGCTTCCAGGCAAATATGGTTTCATCAACTGGAAAATTCTCTGATTGGAAGAGATGATCATATCAGCTTCAGGGCTGAAGACTAAATTGATCCAGTCTCCAGAACCTGTGAGATTGCCAACGCCCCTTAAAAAGCAGGAAGTAGTAATGGAAAGTTACGACCAAATTCCCAAAATATTATTTATAAATGTTTCTTTTCATTATAAATAGTTAATGGTCATAGTTAATCTCTTTCTAAGAAGAAAAAAGGGATATGGAATATGAATGATTTTTTAAAAATTAGATTATTGAATTTACTTTAATCCAAAAATCAACTGTTAATCTAAAAATGTTTTATATTGGTATGGATTTTGGTTTATTGATACAAAGTTAAGGTCAATTCTCTTATGCTATATGTATTTTTCTACTCTTATTTAAGGTATGATGCTTATGTAACTGATTTAAAATTGTAATGTATAATTAAGAAATGCATGATAGTTAGACTTTTAGGTATACAAAGATATATCTCAATTAGATAGGTAATCTTCTAAGACCTACAGAATATGGCATTTAAAATAATTTAAGAACTGAGGCTTTTCTGTACAGTGAGACAGATCTGTTCCTGGCAGCACCAATCTACTTCAAGAGAAAAATGGGCATTGAAGAAACTCCATATGGAATTTACTTTTTTTGTGACAAGAAAGTGTTTTTGTATTGACTGCTTTACAGTATGCTGTTTAAACTGGACATGCAGGTTCCATAGGAACTTTGGTAGAACAAGCCAAGATGGTCCTTCAGGTTCCTGCTTTGCAGAGAAAACTGTCAGACATTCTTCAGGACTCAAGGAAAAGTAACTGATGAGCTATACCAGAATGAGCAGAGCAGATTTCCTGCTTTACTGAAATGAAAAGAGACTCTGGGCCTGTAGGCTGAAGATGGATGTCCCAACCTTATAAAGGAATTTTGGGTGACTGTTGAGGAAGATAGATGTCATCTCTGTCATTTCTAGATTTTGGAACTTGCTTGCACTTCTGGTTTACTTGGGTAAATATTATTTCCTTCTTGGGTCTCTGAGGTAGTTGAAGATGAAATAGTTTTAGGTATAGTTTTTCTTAGTCATTTGAAAGGTATATTGGATATGAAACTTTAGATTCACAAGGATAAGGTAGATGATAGGGTATTTTCTTTAATTTTGTTAAATACAAATAGCCTAGATATTGTAACTGTAATTCTTGCTTGATAGCTATTTTCTTATATAATTTTGCTGTGTTAAAATTGAAACCTTTCTTTTTGATTAGATAGAAGGGGGGAGGTGGTGTGGGAATGTCTTTCTGTATGCTATGATTATCAGTCTTTAAATAAAGGAGCTGTTATGGTCCATGACAGGCACCATAGAAAAAGTAGGAGGGGAATTCAGAGGACAGGTAAGAGAAGGGCAAAATCAGATCATATTGAGCTTGCCACCAAAGAAGAAACATGTAAGGAACACAGGTGAGCCACAGGCCACGTGGCAGGACAGATTAATGAAAACGAGTTGAGATGAAATATATATCTAGAAATGTGCCTGAGCCATAGGCCAAACAGCATGAAGTTAATATAAGCCTCTGAGTAATTTTGGGGGCCTGAGCAGTGGTGGGCAGCTAAGGGGTCTGGGAATGACTGCAGGACTGTGGGTCTGGACCTCTGGCTGCCCGGGGCCATGAAAACCTTATTGTAACACTTTAAGTTTAATAACTGTCACATTAAATAGCTAGAAATTATATGCATTTATTATTTTATGGACAAAATATATGTCAATTAACAGATTTCAGAGTACTAGTACTTTTACTGTAGCGCACATTTCCCCCCACCAATAACTGTATGTGAGCCATCACCCTGCTCAGCTGAAGTCACTATAACTATATTGGGGGACAAAACTATTATTTAAAAATACATGTGCACTAAAAATTCATTGCCAGGGTGTGGTGGCACACACCTTTAATACCAATGCTCAGGAGACAGAGGCAGTCTGATCTGTCTGGGTTCAAAGCTAGCTTGGAATAGTGAGAGAGTTCCAGAACAGCTAGAGCTGTTATACAGACACCCTCTCTCAAAACAAACAAACAAACAAACAAAAAAAAACAAGAAGAAGAGGAGGAGGAGAAAGAAGAGGAAGAAGAGGAAGATGAAGAAAAAGAGAAAGAAGAAAACAGAAAAAGGGGAAATGCATGTTTATGTATGTGCATGTCTGGATGATAAGTAGAAACTATGATTGTCTTTGCTAGAGGTATAAGATATGTAGTTAACTTAAGACTAAATACTTCATCATAAATGAACTGGGAAAGTATAATTCTACTTTTGACTAAAAGTGAAAAAAAACCAATTAAAAGGTTCTTCACAACTATGAGGAGATGGAGACACATTAGACAGTTGAAGATCATGAAGTGCCTACTTGCTTTCTGGTCAAGGACGGTGAAGGAATTAACTGTTCAATGTTGCTGGCAGGGGAAATAGAAGTCAGGCATCAAATGCTGCTGTGTGAATTTGAAGAGACAGCTACACGTCAGTGTTTAAGTGGCATTATTCACAATAGCTGAACTATTTACAAATAACCTGTTTATCAGCACAGAGTGGTTAAATAAAATGTGGTATATACACATTGAAATTTATTCGATCATAAATAAATCATGTCTTTAGTAGGAAAATGTATGTAAGTGGAAATTACCAGAGTAAGTGAATTAAGTCAGCTTTAGAAACACAAATATTGAATTTTTCTCGCATTTGTAGATCCTAGAGTTATACAGATATTTAAGGTTATATCTGTATATATGATAAGAAAGTAAAAATAATACTGTCTAGAGAAATTAAATAGACTAATGGGAGAGGCATAAGAGGAAGGTTGGGGGGTCTGTGTGGAAAGGGCTCAAGGTATATCATGTGTGTTTTTGGTTAACCCAGCACAGTGTACAATGGACACATGTCCATAAAGTGCTTTCTGTGTGACTTTGAAATTTGACCTTCAAGGCCTTTCTCTAAAAGGAGCAATTGAGCAGAAGAAAACTTTCCATTCCTCCCCTCTCCCCCCTTTCATCTCTCCTCTTCTTCATCCTTTTTATTCCTGTTGAGGAACAAATAGTGTCTATTTTTCATTTTATTGCCATTGAATATATATGTGTATTTGGAATGCTCTAAGAACAATATTAAATAAAGACTTAAATACCATCTGATGAACAATAGTTTTAAAAAGTTATTACCTTTCTTGTGTGATAACAATTCAGGAGGTATCATATAGAGTATAGTTGATCTAGGAAGTCACCAGCTTCTATCTTCACCCTCTGTCCTAACGTGTGACTTTGATCCCGATGGTCTCAAGAGAAATGCTACACTTCCAAATAACATGTCTATATCGGGTAGAAGGAAGGAAGGAGAGAAAATGGACTTTCCTTCCTTGGCCTTTACTAAGGATCAGAAGTAATAACTAGTAATATTGATTTCCATTTTATTGGCCAGAACTTTGTCACGAAACCATTTGCAAACGCAAGGTGGGCTGATGTTACAGTTGGGTCTAGAAGGGCTAATATGTTCAGACTTGGCGCTTTGAAGATATGGTGGGATCATGAGAGTTCTGGTAGTATTAATATATTAGCTCATGGGTTCAGTTATAGGGAGGTGATGAAAACTTAGGGGATAGGGCCTGCTTGAAGGGCATGTGGCCTTTGAGGCATGCCATTGGGAACTCTCGCTTACCTTCCAATGCTGCATATCACGAAGAGAGAAATCTTCTATTTATCCATGATTTATTTAATACCTACCACAGGCCTAAGACCAACCAGGCAGAACAATTGTGTATTGGAACCAAAATAAGTCTTAGTTTTTATAAAGATAAGTATCTAGGTCCTTTTGTTACAGAAATGCCTAATACAATTAATTTTTCTTCCTCCTAAGAAGATTTTTAAAAAGAAGATTTAGGGTAAGTATAGACAGAGCCAATTTAATGGAATTGACTGCCATTCTGCTTGAGAAGGTCCTATTCCCTTAGAAATATCCTTATAGTGCAGACATTTAGTACATGTAGCAAAGTAATTACTCTGGTTATTCCATTCATGTGGCAAAACACCAAAACCCTAGTGGTAAGAAGACTGACATTTTTATGGTCACATGTTCTGTGGTCGGTAATGCAATGAGTCCCTTTCACAGCACTTTGTTTGCTTCTGTTTTTGTGTCGTGTAGAGTTTTTTGTTTGTTTGTTTGTTTGCATTTCATGCTCATCAGTGGGCAGAGTGCTGTATTTGGCTAGACTAAGCCCTTCCTATGAGAAAGCCACACTTCTCTGGAAGTTGTCTTGGCTGGGATGACTATGTGGCTACCTGTGCTCAAGGCAGGGAGCAGAGCTAAGGCTTTCCAGGGCTTGATGGTTGGATTCTGGAAGAGATCACACCCCTGCAGGCAAACATGCCAAGAAACTCAGGTAGAAAGCTACATATCATTGGAAGTTACAGTTAAGAGGCCACTCAGCTTCAATGGAAAGAGACAAAGACAAATGTCTTTCAGTAGAAACTAAAGAATTTACAATCTTAAAAAAAAGCTATACTCACCATAATGGTATGAATAATGAGGATGATTCTCTAGGAATGATGTTTCCTTAATTTCTTGTCATACTTCTCATCACTCATACAGGAAAAGGATTATATCAACAAATACACATTTCAAACTGCTGCTGCTGGCTCAGGATGGTAGGGACATAGCTATTCAGTTGTTATCAAGTATGTGTGCTAATATATATTTTCTGTGGGCAAAATCTTCTATGTAGGAATACAAGTTAGTTCCTTCTTTGGGTCATTGTGGGTGAAGGAAGCATGCTCAGTGGGTTAGCATTGGAAATGAGGATTATTGTTCTTACACAGCAATCATATCCACTATGAAATCAGCTGAGAAAGACATGAATGATGACTACTATTGACCAGAGAATAAGGACTTCACCACACGAATTAAAAATAAAAAATACACCACAAAGGCATGCGTTAAGTCTTAGGTGTGAACCTTCTATTGTTCTGAAGCATGTGTGGACTGTTTATCAACCCGGTGGTACAGAGGACCCAGATGTCAACAATGTTCTGTGCTGTGAGGTTGGTGAAAACGCCCAGGACAGTGCATTGTGAGCAACTCCTTCGTCTTGCAGAAAGGAATGGCCCTCCTAGAAAGATATTGTCTAGGTTTTCTACATGTCCAAGGTCAGAAAACTGTGTTTCATTTTCCTTGTGGTTTTTCTCCTGTGTTTGTATCGAAGCAGAAAGGTGCAAAATAGTTGTATTGAAGACAGACCAGACGAGGAAAAATATGATGACTGTTCCTCATCTGAAGTGAAGGAAAAATAGCTTGTTGCGATGATCATTATAACCCAGGGGAAATGTCACATATTTCTGGCTTAAATCAGGTCCACAAAGGACAATTCCAGGCATTAGATATTATTTCTGGTTTCAAGGTGCTTACAGTATGTAATTTTCTGTGTTGACATGTTTGGTGGAGTGATTTTAATCTTCACTGTGACACTAATACTGGATCTGGGTAAGTTCACATAGCCCACTTTCAACTTCTCATCTCAGAACATGGAGATACAAATGCTTGCCTTGCACAGCGACTGTGAAGATTAAATGCACATTCTCTCTGAGACATTCTTGGTGTCTTGAAGTCTTGTCCTCATGCCTCTGAGCGAATGAGGGACAGCCCACAGGTGCTGAGAGGCTGATTTTTCCTCTTTGGAAACTATCTGACACCATTAATGCAAGATCAATAATCTCTCTTGTATGCTTTGGAATAGAATTCTGGGATACTCTGTGTTAGGTCTTAACCTAATGTGGCACTCGTCACCAGTGGCAAAGCAAGAGTGAGTGTGTACTATAGGACTTGAGGTTTGGAAATGTAGGTAAGAGGTCTCACTTGATTCGGTGAGATTTTTTATACTATAAAGGGTCCCAAAGAAAGCAAGCAAGAGAACAAATAAAAGCCATGGAGATTGCTGAGCAGATCAAAGTGCTTGCTGGGTAAGTCTGACAACCTCAGTTCAAACCCCCAGAAGCTATGTAAAAAAAGGACGTGGTTGCTGGCACAGGCATATGATCCCAGCACTCTTATTGCAGGGTCAGAGACAGAGATGGATGAAATCCATAGGCCAGCTAGCCTGGCATTTGGAAGCAACAGAAGAGACCCTGCCTCAGGCACGTTGGAACAAGAAGGACCAACATTTGAGATGGTCCTCTCATTCTACCGTAGAAGGGCAAACATGCGCTCTCCAATGCACATCTTGAAGATACACGTGCATAAAGATAAAAATAAACATGGAAAAGAAAGTGAGTAAAAGTAATCACACAGAGGAACAGACTGGTAAAGAGTTAAAAACATACCCAAAGGCCATAAAACACAATTCTTTTCCAAGGGAGATAATGTGGAAAATTATAGGTAAAGTTGTGATGTTTGAACTGAACTCTGAATAGTGAGAAGTAGCCCAACACACCAGTGCAATCCCAGGAACCTGTATGGACATTTTGTGCAATGATTCACTCAGTTTCACAACCATAGAGATGGCCGCTTTTCTTATTTCCTTCTAATTGCTGACGATAAGGCAAATTATGTAAGAAAGCCAAAAGAGAAAACATAGAGCTCAAAAACCAAGACAAAATCAATTCCTCAAAATCCATACTTTCAGCCTTTGATCTTAGGTGTTGCTTTTACTCACTGACGAATTAACTGATGAGTATAACCCAGCCACAACAATAAATCCCAATGCTTAGCACATTCCCAGTAGTCCTTTCACACAAATGCATGCATGCAATGGGCAAGCCCGTATGTACCAAGTTAGTGATTAGCACATAATTTGCTTCTTCCTCTTAAACCCTCCAAGATCTGTTGCTGTACCAGAAGCTACTAGAAGGCTTACGGCTCACAAAGGCAGGCACATTTTTATACTGTATCAAGAAAGGAATGTAGAAATCAAAGCTTTTTGAAAGCTTGTTAGCAAAAATGAAAAATGGCAGCTTCTGGTGGCTCAGAAGAAAAACATATGCAAGCAATGAACCTGAACCTGCAAAGTCATAAATTTCCACATTCCAACATAAAAATTATGGACTTGGTGCTTTAAAGAATGGTAATTTGGAAAATTCACACACATGCACTTGTGCATGCACGTGTGCGCGTGCATACACACACACACACACACACACACACACACACACACACACACACACACACACCCAACATACACACACAGGGCAAAATATAAGGAGACATGTGAAGTTAGTTAAATATCTTTAAAGCCACCTACTTCAAAGTCTGGAATGCTTAAATCATTTCTACAGCTTTCTGGGTGTTTATTATTCCCCAAACATTGCCAAAAACACTCCTTGAAAGGTTGTGATGAATTTGAAAGGCAAATCAGTTTCTCAGATTTTGCATGAGGGAGAGCCTGTATTTTGGATATATTTCTCAATGTCATCATAAAGTTGCCTCCTGCCAAATATGAACTTGGGTGTGCTGACCTTTGTGGATGACTTCTCTCTGTTAGAGACTTGCCCTACAGAATTTTAGAAGACTGGTCACAAGTCCATTTAAGGATACCAGATGCTTTTGAAATGCTTGGCTGAGCGAAGTGACTTATCTGGGTCTGAACGTTTTGGGGGGAGGGGAGAAAATAATTCCGCAATAGAGAAAGTGAACATTTCTGCAAGATGAATCAGGTCCAGAGTCCTTTGGAGTAACTGTGACCTTCTGGGGAGCAATTTGATAGACACAGATAGTAAATCTAACCAAGAAAGCATATGAGAATTGCATTTACTTTTTTTGCTCAGTTCCATGTTTAAAGTTTTTCTATTTTTCATTTACAAGTGTAAAACACCGCCAACAAAGGTTACTCCGTCTATGCATTTTATTTTATTTTATTTTATTTTATTTTATTTTATTTTATTTTATTTTATAACTGAGACTTAGCTTGTTTCTTGAATGTTTAGTAAATGATCAGGAGATTGTAACAGAGGTCACTCTATCAAATGAACTGTCCAGAATGGGCACTGATTTAAGATTTGGCCTACACAAAGAATCTGTGAGGGATGGTTACTGACTCTGTATTTTCAGTCTAGTTTATAAACTCATAGTCATAAACTTAGTGTGTTAAATAGTAGCAAAGAATAAAGAAATATCTTCAAACCAAATGTCAGGGCAAAGGGACAAGATCCAGATTTACAACCCACTACTGAGTGCAAAGTCAGCAGGAAGTACAGAAAGAAGCTAAGTAGTTCTCAGTTATAGCTGGGAATCTCAGCTTAAAATTCTGTCCTTGCACATAATAGTTATATATGAAAATCCAAACACTGTCAGTCAGATGTACTTGGAGGGAAAATAGAAATAAGTTTCCTCACTTTGTATTGATTTGAAATAAATAGTGTGGCAAGAAAAACCAACTTATGAGGATACTAAAGGTGTTAGTGATTTAAGGAGCAAGTTGCAGTGAGATCAGCATCCATCAGCTTTTCTTTTTTTGTCAGGTCCCAACAACTACAAAAAATGCAAAGTGAACAGCAGGTGGCAGCAAAGGGCATTGTTAGAGAAACTGCCTGGCCACTGTATTTAGAATTCCAGAATGCTTCTAATTCTGATGAGCTGCAGGTAGAGAAGACTTAAAGATGGCAGCCTCTTTATGTCCTGATTAAATAATACTACATAAAACGATACTCCCTGAAGATGGACTCTGGTTAATCAAGTTTAAATCTTTTTCTGTCATTTCCCCTTCTGACTAAATGAGATGTTTGTAAAGTTTACACAGAATGTCACTGTCCCATAGACAAGACCAACTGGAATCTTACAAGATGGTCATTCATTCAGAGGGTTAATTTTCTTATAATAATTAGTGAGTGACATATAACATATAAAAATTTAAATTTACTGGGCAATGGTGCCATATACTTTTAATCCCAGCACTCAGGAGGCAGATCTCTGAGCGTTCAAGGTCAGCCTGGCCTACAGAGTGAGTTCCAGGACAGCCAAGACTGTTCCACAGAGAAACCCTGACTCAAAAAAACAAATAAGTAAATGAATGAATAAAAATAAAAAATAAATACAAATAAAAATTTAATTCCGGCTAGCATGGAGATATGCCAGTTGGAGGGTGACAGGTTTCTTGGCTCAGAAGAATTAATGTAAAAATATCAATACCATCAAGAAAAAAATGAAGAGAAATGTTAAAGCAGCTACATATTTGCTGGCTTTGTCTATCTGCAGTGCAGGAGCGGGCCCCTAATCAAATAACATGCAGGCCAGCTTCTAGAATTCTGAGTCAGTCAAGATGCCGTTTCAAGAATAAATGAGACTCGGGGATGGATCTCTGAGAAAGTCGGAGATATTAGAGAGAATAAACACCACAGTCAGATCTTACCCAGCTGTCTTCCAGCTTCCTCAGCCTGGCTTCTCTTGGCTTCCTTTCCTCCTTTTTCTATGCTCACCTTAAGCCTTAAATACTCTCTTTGTAAGTTAAGGTGTGGCCCCATCACTGCTTGCCTGGGAGCCTGGAATTCCTTTTATAATCTAAAATGACCTGACTCAGTTGGGATTAAGGGCATAGGTCACCACTTCCAGGATACTCCCTGTGCTGGGATTAAAGGTGTGAATCACCACTCTCTGATCCTCCTAGACTGACTGTGGTTAGATCTCCAAACTTTTTGGAGCTTTTATTAAATCCCCACATATCCCCTTTTGTGTCAAATTAAAAAAAAAGAAAGTGATAGCCAACATAAGAAAAACCATATACAATAGGTACAATAATTATATACAGTATATACAAACAATAAGTGAGTAATGTCCAGTCCAGTCCATTAACAATTGACAATTCAAAGAAAATATTTCATTAATTATCCTATTTTGTTGAGTCCAAAGGATTATGCCTAATCCACTTTCTTTATAACTTGTATTACTAACTAAAAGCTATTATTTTGATGTCTCTTAAACTTATAAACTTTAACTTCAAAGTTTCTTTTCTAAAACCATCATTAGAAAACTATAACTACCTCAGAGACCCAAGAAGGAAATATTTACCCAAGTAACCAAGAAGGGCAAGCAACTTCCAAAAACTAGAAATAGACTAGATATTGTAACTGTAATTCTTGCTTAATAGCTATTTTGTTACATGTAATTTTGCTATGTTAAAATTGAAACCTTCCTTTTTGATTAGACAGAAAGGGGGAGGTGATGTGAGAATGTCTTTCTGCATGCTGTGAATATCAATCTTTAAATAAAGGAGCTGTTATGGTCCATGACAGGCACCAGAGAAAAAGTAGGAGGGGAAATCAGAGCATAGGTAGGAGAAGGGCAAAATCAGATCAGATTGAGCTAGCCACCAAAGAAGAAACATGTAAGGAACACAGGTGAGCCATGGGCCACTTTGCAGGACAGATTAATGAAAATGGGTTGAGTTGAGATGAAATAGCTATCTAGTAATGTGCCTGAGCCATAGGCCGAACAACACGAAGTTAATATAAGCATCTGAGTCATTTTGGGGGCCTGAGCAGTGGTGGGCAGCTAAGGGGTCTGGGACTGACTGCAGGACTGTGGGTCCAGACCTCTGGCCACCCAGGGCCAAGAAACCCTAATGCTACAACCACCATTTACTTCATGTATCTCAACTCTGATGTCATTTGATTCATTGGTGCCCAAAGTAGACTGAGTGAAAATGAATGCTTCTATTTTTTGTGTATGTTCATTTTATTTTTTTAAAGTCTTTTTTATCCATGTATCTCCCTGCTCCCCCTCCTTTCCCTCCTCCCAATCCCTTCCAATCAGCCTTCAGCCTCATCCCTCTGCATCCTCTATCCCCACCCCCAAAAGGAGCAAGAAGTCCCAAGGTGGGTCAGCTCTACATGGCACATCCACTCCAGGCAAGACCGATTTCCTCACCCCAAAATCAATGCTTAGCTGTGTTAACTGTTCCTCTGCAGGGAATAGGCTCCAATGTGCCAGCCCAAGCACCAGAACACAGTCTGAGCCTACCCCTTGAGGCTCCATATACTTCCTGTGCCAATTGACAATTGCCAACCCATGGAGGGCCTAGCTCCTTTTCTTGATGGTTCCCCAGTGTCTGTCCTTCATTCAGTGAGCTCCCCAGAGCTCCAGCCAGCCATCACTGTGGGAATTTTCCTCATAATCCCTACCCCCTTGCTCATACAGACTCTCCTCCCCTGCTCTCAGCTGGACCAGTGCTCAGTCATAGATCTCTGCCTCCACCTCTATTTATTGTTGGATATAGGTTCTGTGATGACACTTAGGGTGGTTATTCATCTGAATATAGGGGAAGTCCTGTTTAGGCACCCACATCCTCCACTAGTGAAGAACACAGTGAGTTCTTGGAGGTTTCCCTAGGACGCATTCTCTTTCTAAACCCACATTGGCTTACCTCTATCGAGATATCCATCTCTTTCTCCCTTTTTGTTACTCCTTTCACACAACCATCGCCTTCTCTCATGATTTGTTCCCATCTGTTCTTGGTTGTAACCTGGTATGACCCCAATTTGCTAAGGTGATCTTCTCTATTTTCTCTTCTTAGGGGAATTTCTGGATGTCTCTCTTAAGCTCCTTCTGATCCCAAGCTGTTCAGGGGTTGTGGTTTGAAGCTTGGGTATTCTTTTAATTTTGTCTATAATCCACTTTATGAGTGAGTACATCCCATGCCTATCTTTCTGGGTTTGTGATACCTTGCTCAGGAGAATATTCTCCAAATCCATCTATTTGCCTGCAAATTTTAGGATGTCATTTTTTTAATGGCTGAGTAGTACTCCATCGTGTAGATGTACTACAGTTTGTTAATCCATTCTTCAGCTGAGGGGCATCTAGGTTATTTCCAGGTTCTTGCTATTACAAATAATTCTGCTATGAACATAGTTGAGCTAATGTCATTGGGGTATTAATGTACATCCTTTTGGGTATATGCCCAATAGTGGTTTTGCTGGATCCTTCGAGAGATTGATTCCCCGTTTTCTGAGGAACCACCATATGATATTCCAGAGTGGCTGTACACCAACAATGGAGGAGTGTTCCCCTTGATCTGCATTTTCTCCAGTATAGGCTGTCATCTGTGGTTTTGATTTTAGCCATTCTGACAGGTGTAAGGTGGTATCTCAAAGTTGTTTTTCTTTGATGGCTAAAGATGTTGAACAATTTTCAGCCATTTGTAATTTTTCTGTGGAGAATTCCCTTTTTAGTTCTGAACCCTATTTTTAATTGGTTATTTAGGTTTTGGGGCTCTAGTTTCTTGAGTTCTCTTTATATTTTAGAGATCAATCCTCTGCATGATTTAGGGTTGGTGAAGATCTTTTCCCATTCTGTAGGCTGTCATTTTGTCTTATTGACTGTGTCCTTTGCCTTACAGAAGCTTCTCAGTTTCAGGAGGTCTCACTTATTGATTGTTGTTCTTAGTGTTTGTGCTACTGGTTTTGTATTTATGAAGTGGTCACCTGTGCCAGTGCATTGAAGGGTATTTCCCACTTTCTTTTCTATCAAGTTCAGTGTAGCTGGGTTTATATTGAAGTCTTCGATCCACTTGGATTTGAGTTTTGTGCAGGGTGATAGGTTTGGATCTATTTGCGTTCTTCTACATATTACCATCCAGTTATGCCAACAGCATCTGTTGAAGATACTATCTTTTTTCCATTGAATATTTTTGGCCTCTTTGTCAAAAATCAGGTGTTAATGGGTGTGTGGGTTAATATTGGGGTATTCTATTCTATTCCATTGATCTACAATGCTAGTACTAGGTTGTTTTTATTACTGTAGCTTTATAGTACAGCTTGAAGTCAAAGTCAGGAATGGTGTTTTCTCTTGAAGTTTGTTTATTGAGCAGGATTTTTTTTTTTTTTGGCAATCCTGGGTTTCCTGTTATTCCATATGAAGTTGAATATTGTTCTTTCAAGATTTGTAAAAAAAAAAAATTGTTGGAGTTTTGATGGAGATTGCATTGAATCTATAGATTGCTTTTGGTTAAATTGCCATTTTTACTATGTTGATCTTACCTATCCAGGAGCATGGAAGATCTTTCCATTTTCTGATATCCTCTTTAATTCCTTTCTTCAGTTACTTAAAGGTTTTGTCAAACAGGTTTGCTACTTCTTTGGTTAGAGTTAAGCCAATGTATTTAATGCTATTTATAGCTGTTATAAAGGGTGGTGTTTCCCTGATTTAATTTTCAGTCCTTTTATCTTTAGTATATAGAGGGCTATTGATTTTTTTTTTTTTTTTTTTTTTAGTTAATCTTGTACTCTGCTACACTGCTGAAGGTGTTTATCAGCTGTAGGAGCTTCCTGGTAGAATTTTGGGGGTCACTTACATATATAATCATATCATCTGCAAATGGAACTTGTTTGACTTCTTCCTTTCCAATTTGTATCCCCTTAATCTCCTTTTATTCTCTTATTGTTTTAGGTTAAAACTTTGAGAACTGTATTAAATAAATAATGAAAGAGAGGAAAGCCTTGTCTTGTTCCTTATTTTAGTGGGATTGCTTTGAGTATTTCTCCATTTAATTTGATGTTGGCTGTCGGCTTGCTGTATATTGCCTTTATTATATTTAGGTATTTTCCCTGTATTCCTAATATCACCAGGACTTTTATCATAAAGAAGTGTCGGACTTGTAAAGGCCTTTTTCAGCATCTAATGAGATAATAATGTTGTTGTATATTTCAGTTTGTTTATATGATGGATGACATTCACAGTTTTTTGTATGTTGAACCATCCCTGTATCTCTGGGATGAAGCCTACTTGATCATGGTGGGTGATTTTTTTTTTAAACCTCTTTTGATTGATTTTAGTTTGAAGTCTATTTTGTTAAATATTAGGATGGCCATACCAGCTTGTTTCTTAGGACCATTTTATTTTTGTTTGTATTTTCTTCTATTCCTTTAAGGGAATTTTTTATATCCTCTCTTAAAGCTTCTATTATATTTATAAATTTGTTTTTTTAGGTCATTTCCTTCTGTTTCCTCTTCATTGTTATGCTCAGGTCTTTACGTTGTAGGACCACCAGCTTCTTCTGGTGGTGTCTTGTTGTTCTGTATATTGTTATATGTATTCTTGCACTGACATCTGCCCATTGCTTCCTCCGTTCACTCTTAGTCAGCTCTTTTTCAGCTCTTAGTTAGTTATGGGCCCAGGGGCTTTGTATCTCCCATAATTGCAGGGGCTGCTCTTATTTGGCTCTTAGTTGGCTGTAGGCCAAGGAGCTGTGTGTCTCCAGGTGTCACAGGGGTCATTCTTGGAAGGGTCTTAGTTGGCTCTTAGTGGGCTTTTAGTCAGCTGTGGACCAGGAAGCTTTGTGGTCTTCAGTTGTCTTTTAGTCAGCAGTGGACCAGGAGAGAGGCTTTGGATGAAACTGTATGCTTCTAAAACTATTCAAAAGAGCTAAATGATTGAAGGAAAGGCAGAAGGATGGTAGTTTTAGAAATATAGCTATCTATTGCTCTCCAAATGCCCTTTCAGACCTAAAGTAACTATCCTGGGTGTTGTTCAAGTTGTGAGATTCTTGACTCCCAGTTTCCTGATTGAAATAGGGCACATAAAGCTACTCTTATGGTCATACTACAAAGTGACTAAATACTAATAAGACAACCATCAAATATTTGTTCTTTTATGGTCGGTTTTTTTTTTCTTTCTTTTCAGGAAAATCCCCAAATAAATTGCTGGGCATTTAGGAATGTCCTGGGAAATTGTCTCTCATCAGCGTCTGCTTAGTCAAAACCTCTGATTGTGCAGTTCTGACTTTAGGTGGAGACAGTATACCAGGAAGATTAGTACAGTAAAGTCATGCATTGTAGGCGGAGTTTTACTTATAAGGCATCAGCCCAAGATTTAATATTTATTAAAATATAAATCAACACTTACGATACAGGTAACAGCTTATAGTGGCACCTGAACAGGGACTGGAGTATCTGAGCGACGGCCGATGGATTCCAAACCTGTCTCTCCAACAGCCAGGAACCAGGAACAACAGAACTCCCAGGGTCCCAGCAGCCCCTTATCAATGGGGTTGGCCACACCCCCTCCAGGTTGACCACACCCCCTCCAGGAGCCCGGGACCCTGGATAAGCATCTTTGGACCTTATCAGCTGACACCTGAATCCCACCACAATGCATGACACCAAATCACAGAACATATCAATTAATCAAGGCGCTTCTGTGCAGTTTCGGGTCTTGCTGAAAAAAACTGAGGCTTTCAATTCTAGGGGCCAAATGAGTTTCAGAGTGAAGCCATAGCTTCCCAAGTTAGGTCTTGTCTGGCAGAACTCTCAGAGCGATGTTGTGAAGTGGAGAAGTACCCTGAAATGTGTGTCTCATCACTACTGTCCTCTGCGTGCCATGATTTCCAAGTCTGTATTCTCACATTCTTATATAAAATTATCATAACATGAAAGTATGTTATTTATGGTCTTGCTGTTTGGCCTAAACATTCCAGATGAGGATATTTTAAATGACTATGAAAAAATAACACTTTAAAATCAAGTTGCTGAGGATATTGTGAAAATCTTAAATATACAGACTTCAAAGCAAGTCAGAAATCTGGGTTTCTATTACTTGTCTTCAGTGAAAATGAATCTAACACCTCATCTTAGGTCTGTTCAGACCTGTGTGTGTTTGGGGTTTGCACTTTCTCTGAGTTAAGAAGATATCTTATTATGCTATGGGATTACTTCATTTTCTGAAAACGAAGCCTCCGTTGGGAAAAATATTTGCCCAAAGAGAGCCAGTGGCTTTCTTCAGTAGAGATCTAGTCTCCATCTTAGAGTCAATTGCTACTTCTATCCCCACTCTGAAGTAACTTTGTATTAAGGTAATCCTTTATTGTTTTGAAGTGCCTCACGACATAATTTACCCCCAAAGAAAGAAACGGCAAGGCGAGGAATCATTCTCAGATTTGTTTCAAGTCACAATCTGACATTAAAGCTCAAAATGCAGTTTTCAATACACTATACAATCTCCGCAATATCTCCTAATAACATAGAGAGAAATGGCAAGCTCGTGGCTTTCTACATATCACTAGCGAAAATCAAACAAGATATATAAAACTCAAGAGTCAAGCCAACTGATATTCAAAAATTGGGTTCTAACTTGATATTATTTTGGAAAGGTCAGAAATTTGTCAAGGACGGGTTCTCCACTCCACCTTAAATGAACATATTTTCGAGAAGAAAGTGACTTCTTCGACAGTCTGAGAGTATCAGAATTCCTGACTGGGAGCCCGGGCGCGGCTGCACACATATGAGCGTGTGCACGCACAGCACAAGCAATTTTACTGCTATGCGCACCAATAATCATATGCTGGTGACTCAGGCCACAGCTGCCCTATATGCTATCTTCGTCCCCCAAGAGCTTCAGGTCTCAACCCAAGTGCCTTTATGGCGTCTCTTCCCTTTCGTGACACTAGGAGGCGCGCTAGCACCAAGTTTGCATCTTGATCCATCAGTGCCTACTGCACAGAACGGCTTTTTTTTTTTTTCCTCCCTCATTTGGAGTCTGCAGAGGGAAAAGACAGGGAAATGCACTTCGTGTGTTTATACATCCGAGGCCCAGAGGTGTTACTTTAGAGAACAATATCCTCAAGGAAGGCTTTTCGGAGCTTCTCACCCGACTGCAGCTCCTACTCCGTCTCCGACAGACTTGAAAGAAAAAAAACATACACACACACACACAAAACTTCATGCTAGGAGAAAAGTCCCGCCCCAAGGCCGGGTGGGATGGTTTACAGCCTGGACCTCCAGCAGTTCAGTGTTTAAATAAATCTTAGTGAGCAATGGAGAACAGTCTTCACATTAATCTTGAGTAATTAGCGTTATAACCCTCGGCCTGCTCCAGACAAAGCTTTATGCAAATGTCTCCCCTTCCCTTCCAGATGCCTCTTCCCCTGGCCTGGCCGGAGCTCCTTACCCTCTATCCCCCTTCATTTGCTGACGCCCCTGCAGCCCCAGAGCGTCTTTTTAAATAACACGGTATGTTGAGGTCCCTAAAAAATGAGGGTTCTGGACTTTTTAAAAGATTAAAAGGGGGGAAATAGGGGTAGCTGCAGGAGGGAAGGGCGGTGCACAGCCTGGGGCTGTTAGACGGAGTTACTTCCAGCGAACTGGCACCTGCCCTTGGCAGCCAGGCGTGTTCAGTCAAGGACAGAAGCCACTAGGTGTTGAGATTTGGGGGTTGGGAGGAGAGATACTCTCCCAACGGCGGTTTTGAGGATTGAGGGGGTTCTTCACCAGCAGGAGGGGCAGATCTGGTCCAGTTTGGCCCGGGGACACCATTCTGACCTCTCTGGTCCTGTTCAAGGAGAAGATTCTCAACCTGTGTCCTCGTCTGAGAGGCAACATGGCCTCAAAAGGAGGCGGCGGAGGAGAGTGTGAGGAACCCCAACACACAAGTTTTCACGCGCAAAAGTGGAGGGAGGGCGGTGCTCACAAGCACAGACACAGAGCTAAGAGCAAGCAGATCGCTGCCTGGAGCTGGATTATCTGCTGTGTTGTGTTGACTGGCTCGGAGGACTTGACGTGAAAGGAATACATTTTTACTTTCTCCGGGGGACCAGCTTGTTGTTCTACAGCTGTACTTATTTCAAACCTCTTTTGTCGGTATCGAGATGGCCCAAGCTCCCAGTACGTTACAGACCTGAGAATGGAGACCAGCTTAGCTTCAGTGAGCATCCCTGATGCCTCAGTACACCCAGCAATACCACGGGCGCGCGCACACACATACACACACACACACACACACACACACACACACACACACACACACACACACACACGCTCGCCTCCCCTCAGTGCTAGCTTTCTCTCAAACCAGAACCTAAAGTTTGCTAAAGTCTTGCCATGTAAAAGGTCTTAGAGAAGGTGGTCTGGGAACTGCCCTGAAAAACTTCCTACAGAAATTGTTCTCTGACTCAAAACAAGCCTAGCCTCGACACAGACACACGTAATCCTCCTTCCATTTTTATCCGCTAAGGGTTTCTTCCTTTTCTACTTTTGTTTTTCTTTCTTTCTTTTTTTTTTTTTAACTGACCTCCCCACTCTCAGAAAGGTAAGCATAACGCCAAAGCAAAAGCTAAGATATGGATGGGCTCTTTTTAACTTATAATAGCTGTGGTCTCTACACTTTGTTTATGAAAAGGAGTAAGAGAGTGGGGGGGCTTAATGTAAAGACACCACCGGGCTGTATAAATACAATATTCATTTTTTAAGAGTGAAGTGGATTTGGTTTACTCTGAGGGCCAGTAATTCAAACAGCACCTATCTGCTGCAGATAGAGCAACTATGCACATCTATACAGGCGAGTTTGAAATTTAGAACACGGCTTTGATTTATTTCCTTTTCTATCAGTGATTAATGCCCCTTAATTAGCTAATCTCAAAGCCATTATTTACAACCATGGCAGACAAAGGAAGACCTGATGATCCAACGCTTATGTCAGTTTGAAATTTTAAAACAAAACACACCAAAACAAAATGCTTTATTCAGAGTGGAATCTCGAGCCTTGCAGATGAACCTCAAAATAACAAAGAACCCCAAAGGGAAAAATAAATTAAAGCCACTATAAAATAATAGAAAAATACTCCAGCTCTCCAATCTGAACCTCCTGCCCCTCCTCTTCCCCCAGAAACCGGTGCCTGGAGCAACATGAGGAGGGAGGGACTTAGAGCGAGGAGAAATCGATCTTTTGCCTTCTGTTCATTCAAAATCTATGAAAGTTCTCCATTTGGCACGAAGGAGGACGCATTTATGGACGAGTTTACTGAAACTATTTATGAGGAACGGGATCTTTGACTTAAAGCAGTTTTCTCTTTGTGATTTCCTCAGGACCACGTTGGCAGCTCGGGAGCAGGTTTGTTTATCCAGATCTGGGGTTTCAAACCCCAGGCGGGGCTGCTTGTGGTATAGGTGTTCCGGAATTTGTCTTTGAACTTAACCACCTCAAGCACCGCCTCTCTTTTAAGTGAGTGGCTTAGTATCAATTCATCCTTGCCAGGACAGGGCTAGTTCGGAGCTTTTCTTCCCAGAAAAGCGTAACTTAGGTGTCCGGAAGATTGGTCCCAGGCTCTTTTAGAGGACTCTAAGGGGTCGCCCCAAGACCCCGAGTACTCAGCCCAGGCTACAGGAAACGTCCAGCCAAGAAGTCTAGGAAAGGGGCGGAGCAGGGCCAGCCTGGCCTGCCCCCTCCCGAGTCCGCTTTTAGGATGCGCCGCTGGTCTCCGGCCGCCTGGATCCACTAGGCTCTCCTTCCTTCCAGATTCCACCGAGAGAAAACAGGTCTCCACGCCTATGCTCACTTCCATCACTGTTCTCCAGGAAAAATCCGATTTTCCCCCCCCATTGCACGTCCGGTCCTTTGTGAGCTGTTTAGAAAGGGTGTTACGTGAAAAATACGATCTCAGCTAACCTTGCTAGCTTGTGGGGCAGAATGAGGCGTGAAAAGTGCGATCTAAGGAAGGTCTTAACCACCCTCCAATCCGAATGCTTGGGGTGGGTTGGGGACTCATTAGTTTTAGTCGTGGGCTCCTGAAGTCGAGACTTAAGCTGGAGCGGGAAGAGACCTTTGGGAAAGAGAATTTGCTTGCCTATCAGGCAGCAAGATAATGGGTTCGAAATCCTCTCCGGAAAGCCAGAGGAGAGGGAGAGGGTGAAAACCGGGCCTGGGGACTGGGGTGGGAAAGACCGAGTTGGAGAGCAGGGAAGGCCAGGAGACAGGAAAAGGACCGAGGTAAAAGGGAGCTGGGGCGCAAACAAGAGAAGCTGGAGGCCCCGGCGTCTTTTGTTTGAAAGCACCCGCGTCCTAAATCGTAGGAGCGAGGTCGTCATTAGTGCTCTGACCCAGAGGAGAGACGCATTAGAGGAAGAAATGAACAGAGAACCCGCACCCACCTCCCTGCCAGCTTATTTCTCTCTCCTTGAAATCCCCGGGCCTTGAGATTCGGGGCGCCTAAGCCTCCCCCTCTCTCCCGCCCCTTCTCAGTACAAAGCCGAGGCTGAGAGGCAGGAAGGGAAGCAGACAGGGAGGAAAACCCGGCAAGGCTTTCAGTATAAAAAACAAAAAACAAAAACAAGAGAATAAAACAAACCCCCTGTGCATCCAGATTAACGACCTAGTTCCACACGCCCCCTCCCTCTTTGCGTGGATTTATTTTGAAACAGTTCTTGGGACGATAATTTTGTCCCAGAGATTAACCACTAGATTCTCTGTGTTCCCAATGGTTGTGCAATCCAGTTTGTAAAAGTACGGATTTTTGTTAAAAATAACAGCTCCTCCCTCTTCAAAGGAAACTCAGAGGATGGGCTTTTGGTCTAGGGGGGCTGAGGGTGTGGCGAGTAAAGTGCTCTTGGACCCAAACAAAGACTGTACCCGCCCTGACACCGTGTGAGGCTTGCTGTGGGAGAATTTTTCATCTTTCCATTCCAATAGAAAGGAATGGATTCGGAACCCGGTGATTGAATTGTGTGTGTGGTGGACAGGGCAGAATGAACTCTAAGCAATAAAAGGCAATGAGGCTTAGTTCCTGGGTATGCAGAAATGGAAACCAAATAACTAAGAAGCTGCGGGGATCCCCAGCACTCAGGTATTCTGCAGTACCGACTCAGGTAAACCATCTCTCCTTCCCTTCCCTTTCATCTGTCAAGAGTTTGTCGGCCCCATCTGACCGCTGATGCAGAAACCTAAGTTTCAGGCAGGACATTTTCACAAATAAGATTGCAGAAATCGGCCAGGAACCAGCATAACTACGGGCCAGCCAGCCAGCCAGACAGCCAGCCAGACAGCCAGCCAGCCAGCCAGCCAGCTTCACCCTCCGGTTCCCTTCCCTCTCTACTCCTCTTCCGTCCCTCCTCTTCTCCAGCTAGCCTCTCCCCACTTCTAACCCCGCTAGCCAGCCAGACACCTGCTGGAAGGATCTTGACGGCAGTGGTGAGAGGGGGCGATTTTGCTTTTTCAGAACCCCAATGGGAGTCCCAAGTCCACCTGCCTGCCACCTCTCTGTAGGCGGTCCTTGGGCGTGAACGGAAGCCCCAGCCCCAGAAGCTTCCTTGGCTCTGGTGGTTGCCGTGGGCACTTTCGTTTTCTCCTGCCTGCCAGCAAGTTACCTCTTTCCTAAGTTGCTTCCCAGCCCACAGGGTCCTCTGCATAGTAAGCAAGGCTCTCTTACCGACCTGGGCATGCGGGGCTTTTAAAAGGAGGAGAGTACAATAGTTAGAAAGAAAAGGGAAGCGAACAGGTTGATTTGTGCTTTTTAACATTTTAATTTCATTGACATGACTTGAAAGGTTTGTTTTGGTCTAAGGCAAAACTGCCAGTTCCAAACACAAACAGATGGACACACACAGTGTGTATCAGATGCTGGGGATAAAAATGGTTTATTGATTGAAATAATAGAGGCATTATTTTGATTTGTCTTGACATGAACGCTGATTTATAGAGCTCCCCCCCCCATTGATTTCTTCTTGTAGTCCAGACACATGGAAATGATAAAAAAAAAAAAAAAGCTCACCAGGGCTCACCTTCGTGATAATCAAGAATGTTCAATGCACGTTATAAATCTGATATTCTATTTATTGCTTATCTTTATTCACGAGGTTAGTCTCTAACCTAAAACTGTCCCCTTTCAATTTTTTTTTTGTTTTGTTTTTGGATGCATGTGTTTCCACTTTGCACTTTCAAGGGGCTGGAGAAGACAATAGTGTGAAAAACATATGAGAATATGAGGCGACAGAGCGGCATGTGTGTTTCATTTCTGCAGTGTTGGGGTAGAAAGTAACAAAAGAAACACCACACACACATACACACGCACGCACACGCACACACATACATACACACAGGGCCAGGGCCCCAGCACAAAAGACTTACTGACCCAAAGCTTACACAAGACAAGTTAAAGAACCAAGCAAATCGGAGGAGGGGCTAGAGACAAGCAATTTGGGGAAAGATCATGTACCTAGGGTAGTTAGATGAAATGCAGGGTGGGGGTAGAGAAAGGAGTGCCAGGGACTGGAATTCACACCCCTGAGGCTGTGGGCAATACATTTGCTTAAAATACAAGGTTTCTTTAGCTGCACAATAAAATAGAAATAATGGTCACAAAACAAGCATAATTCTCGTCCAAGAGCAGAATAGCCAGTCACTAAACCAAACCTGTTTAATTGTGGGATCAGGGATCTGGGTCTGACCCTAGCCCTGCTGCACGCTCAGGAACGATAAAGTCGAAGGGGGTTGAGATTGCGCCCAAGAAGGCCTTTTTGTTGAAGGGGCATCAATATTTGCAGAGTTTAAAGCTTCAAGAATACAAAGGACAGGACGGAGTGAGATTATCTGATTATCCACGGATACCGAATGAACGAGTTGTTGCCTCCAAAAGGCAGCGTTTTGGAAATATAAATAAATAAATAATAAAAGGTCGGTTGGTAAAGAGGAAGAAAAGAATTTAATATCGGTAAGAGCCTGAAGGGGGGCGAGAGCAGCAACTTCTGTTGGAGGGCGGTGAAAGCCGGTCCCGAGGCCTCCGGGTTAGACCAGCCGCGGCAAGCTCAGCGCTAGGGCAGCCGGAGATGTCCGGGAGCCATAAACGCAGAGGGCCTCGACGGGGCACCCGGCAGCCGGCTCTTAGCAGGGGAAAGGGTGATGGGGCGGAGAGAAAAGAATGCCCCGGTTTCCAGGACTAACCGATCTGACTCTTTGCCTCCGTTTCCCCTCCACTCTGAGTTCGTGCCTTTAAAGGAGATGTCGCCTAGGATCTGCGTCCCATCCTGGGGACCTTGAATGTCCAAGACATCCCAGAACTGAAGGGCGAATTATGATTCTGCTAGCTCTTCAGATGTTCTTACTATCTTTTCATTTTTATTGGACAGCCTGTTGCTCCGCAGACTTAGAAGGGTGAAGTGTGCCCTGGACTCCCAAATGCCCCGCAGGGTGCTTTTCCTGGGCACCCTCGGGGACCCAGCTGGGGATGGTGCAGCTCCGAGTACAGTAGGAAGTCTTGGGCTGGCAAGTCCGGGTCCCCTCCTGATGCTCACCTCAGGCGGTGGCTGGAGGTTCAGTCCCAGCGCCAGCTTTTCTCCAACAGCGACCCGCTTGCGTTCAACTCCCGCGGCTGCTTTCTTCACCTCGTCCCAGGATAATTGTGCGTTTCTCTACATTTAGAGCTTTGGAAACTGAGAAAGCGCGCTTTCTTTTGTGCATCGTCTGCCGAAAGCCCCTTCGCGCTGGAGTCTTTTTTCCTTCTCCTTTCACGTACACACACCTTTTTTTTTTTTTTTAAATAAATGATTTGAAAAATCAAAACAAACCCTGAATCAGTCCGCCCAATTTTATGCTCCATCTCCCCTGTCTGCCACAGTTTCTCTTTGTGGTCTACGAAAAACAGTGTTTAGAGCCATTTGCTATTTCCTTTGTCACTTGCCACTCTGTGTATGTAGGTTTTACATATCATTTGTTTACCAAATCAGTTCTTATTTTTTCAGCCCAGGATTCAGGATATTTGTTCCTAGATTAATTGCCCTGTGCTGGAAGAGGGGCAGGGCATTTTGCAATCTACCTGAAGCAGAAACTATCAGTCAGCATTAGGGCACCACAAGGACATTGCTGCCACAGATTCCAGCCTCCTGAAGGTTTTGATTAAAGAACCCGGTGTGGTGTGCTTTCCTAGCACTAGTTGTAAAGGTCATACTTCGAAGCTGTGGTTGAGTGCCCACTTCTCTAGGGTTTGCAGGATCTGCCTGGCCAATGCCAAGCAACCCGTATTTTCTATACCTCTGGATGGGTATAACATACAGTCTTGTCAGTTCTCTTGGCCATATGATGCCTACCTGTTCTGCGGACTTGAATAGTTCAGGTTCCTTATTAACTCTCCCCGGTTGCTTATTGATTTCTTTACTTGATTACATCTTGACTCAGTAAAGCCTGGAAATGTGGATTGTGTGGGTGACCCTGCAATTTCTCCAATTAGTATTTTAAAAAATAAAACAAGAAAATTTTAAAACAGAAGTTGGGGCTGGTCCATACATTCTTTAGTTATGTTTTTGCATATGTGTTTTTCATTCTACAAAATGATGGAGTTGTAAGTTATGAGAAGCTCAAGAAGACTGGGCAAGTGTTTGGAGGTCAGTTTGAGGCAGTCATGGGGATGCTGTCCTAGATCATTCATCTGGATTGGGTGACCACTTGTCCACTTTAGAAGAGAAGTTCAATTAAAGGCAACATTATTACAACTTCCTCATAATCCCCCCCCCCAAATAAAACCTCAAATAATTCAGGAGCTTTGGCTGTTTCCGAAGATAGATGATCTGTAGTGTTTGAAATTATAAAAGTAACTTGTTATCTTTTGTGGGCAAGTTACATTTTTGCTTTGTCATTTTCTTTATCATTTCTAAAGGTAGCTCTGGGTATGCTGTCTTCTCACATTAAGCATTTAGTTATAACTGGGCGTTGTTGTCTGGAATGTGGAGGGCAACATACACATGAATAAAAAAAACAACAGTAGGTTGAGGGCCTCACTTCAGAGCACAGCTGTCTCGGGGTTCAAAAGAGGTTCTTGGTAGTTCACAACTGTACACAATTTGTTGCCTATGATTACAATAAATATCCAGACAGACCAGTGTTGTAGACAACCCAAAATGTAGCCTTTTATTGGAAATGAAGGAAAATTAATAGAAAATTCAGTTGGGTTTTATGAGATGCGCATGAATCAACACATAGCATTTGACGCACCAATGTCATTTGTACTCCAAATATCTAACTACAAATCAGTAGGTAATGGTTCTAGAAAAAGAGAAAGGTGACATATTATATTGTCTTTTGGATTGACAATAGTTTTAACCAGATTGAAGAATTGGCAAGAATAGTTCACCAATGTCCATCCAGTCTAACAGCAAGAAATAATTTAACCTAAGGACATTTCTTACAAATTTTCCTTATTTTGATTCCATCTTCACCAAACAACTTTCAGATTATAATTTAAATTGTCTTTGAAGTTCCTGAGCTATGGGAGTGTATCTAGGTCTTTGAGATCTTTACAGCTCTACATCTATTTAGTCAATGTCTGTTCTTAATTTTAGGCTTGATGGGCTTGGTCTAAAGTTGATGACTCTCTGAGAGACAGAGCAAGTCTAGATTTGCTAAGAGGCCAAGATTCTAGTCCTGCAAATCTCAAATCTGTTCCAATGGATAAAAAAGAACCTTCTATCAAGGCCAGTTATACACACACATGGTAGAAGTGGTACATTATTGGCTATCATTTGCTCAAGTAAAGTTAGCAGTGTTGCTTTTGTGTGTCCAATGTCTAGAACTTGGTTGTATTCTGAAATTATTTTTAATGATTAAACCAAAGCCTCATGCTTGCTTTTACCTTCTATCAAAAATTAATTCATGCAAACTATTCTTGGAATTAATTATAGCTTTGGTCTACACCATATCCTGAGTGTATTAAGTCTGACACCAACCCCTGTAATGTATCATGTCTTTTTTTTATGGTGAATATAATTTAATTGCATGTTCTCTTGCTGCTGAATTCTGTTGTTTGGGAAACAACATATGATTTATTATTTTATTATCTTTGTTGTTAATTCTGTTAACTCTTATCTGTCCTCACTAAAAGGAACTACTAAATTTATTTAGCTGTCCCCACAGAAAATCCTTCCTCTCTTAGCCACAGAAGCTGTCTATAGCTTCCTGTTTTACTTTAGTGGTTTTTTTTTTTTTTTTTTTTTTTTTTTTTTTTTTTTTTTTTTTTTTTTTTTTTTTTTTTTTTGCTATTGCAGTCTTGTGGCTGCAAAGATGAATGCACCTGGATTTATTAAAAAATTAAAAAAAAAACTTTAATATTTCCATTATAGCTATTGGAGGATTAAATCAGATAAAGAATATAATGGACTTAGCACGATATCTGACACTCATTGTTAAAAAGAAATGTACAACTTGGTACTGCTTTAACACATAGGTCCTTTACATTAAACCATTAAAAGATGGGATACAATAACTTTTGCTTCCTTGCTTGCTTGTGCCTAATGGCTTAGAATTCATCCTCTTACCAGTATATTTAAAGTTATTTCCCTTAAATAGATTTCATTAAAGTTGTTTTTATTCAGAGATTTAATATATATGCCAAGATTGGTGCTTGGACCCATACTGGTGCACTATGTGCTTGGATTCGGTGTTTGGTGAGAGCCTATGCCCTAATTTGCAAATGGGCATTGTACAAATCATCATAAATAAAGTTAAAATTGGGCACAACCTGTCGCTGATCTCTAGGTGACCTTATTTGTCACAAGTAGAAGTTTTCATTCATGTATATGTTTGCTCAGGCTTTCCATTTGAGTCTTTAAGTTGTTAGATCCCAAAACAGCCTGAATATCAGAGATCTGTGGAATCATTGCATTTTTTCTGTCATAAATGAATTTAAACATATATGGCTGCTACTATCTAATTTAGTTTTTTAATGCACCTGTACTAAGCTATGTTATCATAATCATCCTTGCAAAAGCCTACTTAAATCACATCTCTGAACAGTCCCTTCATGTAATTTCACAATCCTTCTTAAAATGCATCTGAAAATTAATGGTGCACACTTCCTTCTTATGTATTTTCATAACATGCTTCATCCAAGAAGTGTGCTGTTTTTAAAAAACAAAACAACAAAACAAAACAAAACTGGGTCCTTTACATTGAAATAATTTTTCCTACCTGCTAAGAAATGAAGCAACAATCCCCTTGTCTAGATACTTTTTCACAGACAGTGTTTGGACAGGACACCATCAGGAATACAGCTTGTTGAGGATTTGTATAAGAAAGTACATGATGTTTCTAAAAGTTTATCATTCTCACACTCAAGCATTTTTAAAACAGCACTGAAAGACCATCTTAGGAATCAGGCAATTTGTTCATGACCTACCTGAAAGTAGGTCTAGATTCTACTGTGCTGTCTAATTGATACAAGCTTCATACACTCCAGCATCTCCTCTACATTCCTATGAAAGGAAATATTCCAGTTTTGCCATCATTTTCATACACCCTAAATGCAGTTTTTCTTGCCAATTATTTAATGTACATAAAATGAAGAGAGTGTCACAAACCAGTAATCTTAGCATTTGGGCCAAGCTCTGTCACTGTTATTTGCTGTGTGACTATAATTAAATACCATAAGTAGTTGTTTTGCATTTCTTCATGTGTTAAATTGGGATAATGATAGTGTTTGGTGTGTGTGTGTGTGTGTGTGTGTGTGTGTGTGTGTGTGTGTGTGTGTGTGTGTGTGCTAGCTAGCTTGGGATGCTATAACAAAATGTATTAGACCAGGTGATTTCAGCAGTAGAAATGAGTTTCTCACAATCCTGAAGCCTGAGAAGTCCAGGAGCCACATGGCTTGATCCAGTGTTTGGCGAGAGCCTATGTGTTATGTGCTATAGCTCATTTACAAATGGGCATTTCCTTATGTTCTTACATGTTGAAGAGCAGAGACAAGCCCTCTTCTGTCCTTTTCATAATGACACTGATACCACTCAAGAGTGTTTGCTCTCAACACAAAAATTAGCTCCCTAAGCCCTACATAATGTTATCACCAGAGGGGGCAGTTAGGATTTTAACATATGAATCAAGGAGGGAAATAAACATTCATTTTATAGTTGTATGTGCGAGCATGTGAGTGCATGTGTGTGTACATGTGTGTGTAAGAAAGAGTCAAGTTAAACTACTCAACTTAGATATTCAAGGCAGGAGTGGACAATATGTTTCTTAATAATATAGCAATTTTACTATTTGAGAATTTTATAAAATATATCTTGATCACATTCACCCCCCCCCCCCTTTCTCCCACAACTCTGGACAGATTCACTCATTCTCTACCTTCACTGTGTGCCCTCCCCCCTTTTAAAGAAGAGCTAGGAAACAGATGCCCATGGCCTCTTCCCATCTTTCTGCCACCTCTTCTGCCGTATTCTCTGAACCCGAATCCAGTTATCTCACTGTTGGTTACCCCAGGATACAAGCGCCACTACTGTATCTTCTGAATTCCTTGTTGTGCTGTATTTACTGTGGCATTTGGGTGTTATAACTGGATAGGCCTAGTGACTGTTTTTCTCTGTGGCCACTTGCTTGACTCCATAATTCCCCATGTCTTCTTAAAACTTCCTTAATGCTAATTATCCCCCCTTTTCCCTCTCCCTCTGGGGTGCCCTCCCTCCCCAGGCAAATGCTCCCCAACCCATTTTTCCATTTCTCATTGATAGCAACTTTGTCTATAATTCCCTTCTCTAGTGTTCTTGTCCACCCTTCCCCACCCCCAACTACGATCCCTTTAACCACAAGATAACAGGAAATTTTTTTTTTAAAAAATGATTTTGGTCACCTCCTTTGGGCTTGTCTTGTGTTAACATGATACATATTATTTGTATTATTGTATTATTACTTACATTCATGAGGTACATGGCCTGAAAAATATTCTAGCTCAAATTTTTATTTTGTTGGTTTTTTTCTATTTGGTTCTATGTGTTCAACCAGTATTTGCCAATCAGACTTGGTTTCTCTCCCTTTTCAGATCAACCAGTTCTTGTTTTAGGGATTCAAAAGTCTGCTTTGTCTTCTCTGGAATATTAATTTTTCCAGACTTTTAAAGTCCCTATCTGCTGTAGATGGTTCTACAGACAATCCTTTAGAGATAAGAGCCTCACTTAAGATTTTTCCTTTGCCCAAATGTTTCCTGATTTTGGCTTTGAAGTTGCTTATGTTCTTGTCTCTCTTTCTTTCTTTCTTTCTTTCTTTCTTTCTTTCTTTCTTTCTTTCTTTCTTTCTTTCTTTCTTTCTTTCTTTCTTTCTTTCTTTCTCTTTTGTATGTGGACACATCTTTTCTCTACTGCTTGTGAAGAAAGATTAGGACATGCTGTAGTGTGGAGAGTGCAGGTAGAACATCTAATAGTACAACTCCTAATTTTACTTCATATGGGGGCCACCAGCTCATGAGAGTTAACATTGTTTTCCCCAGGCAGGCATCCATAGCCACTGAGAGCCTCTTTATGATCTTCTGTGACCTGTATTTAAAGAACTTTGCCTTAACTATGTGCTTCTTATTTCTGAAGCTTTGCTTCTCTGGACTGCACTCTTACATGGCTTTCAAATACTCTGGGCATCATGGCAAACTGAGAAGGGCACTGTGGGCTATTTAAAATTTCAAGAACAAAGGGTGTTCTTCTCATTTGTCAGATATAGCTGGGATCCTGCAATTTACAGGGTCAGTGATGGATCAGGCTACATTTCTTTTAGAGGATATTGTATCTTTTGGAAGCTGAAATTTTAGAGATTTCCATGATAAGAAGCAAATATCACATACAAAATCTCCATATGAATCAAGAAATAAGAAAGATAACATCAATTCTGATGGCAAGATTTAAAAAGATTTCTAATCTCCAATGGTGGATGTATACTACTATGAAAAAATGTTTGTTGTGATCATTTCAGAATAAAGTAAAAATGATTTCTTTTTATTATGTTACCTTTTCAAATTCCCATAAAATGTGAAAGCACACCTACCTGTTACCACTGCTTAACACTTGAAATTGATAGCTATTTCTTTTGTCCTCACAACAGGATGAGAACAACTAAGAGACTGTGTCAGTGTGTGTGTGTGTGTGTGTGTGTGTGTGTGTGTGTGTGTGTGTGTGTGTGTGTGTGTCCCGTGGGTTAAATACACAAAACAACACATTTGGGAACCTATGGCATTAAAAGACTCTGTAGTGGTTTTCCAAGTCACTGCTCAGTCCGTCTCACCAGGACTTTTGTTTGAGTTTTGCCTGATCCTGAAATGGCAGCAATACCAACTGTTTCTTTCCTTTTGGACCTTCAGCCAGCTCCTCTGTCTCTGCTTTGCCTTCAGGTTTCTCAATCCTTCCCTCCCTCTTGTCCTTTGCAATGCTAGGCATCCCTTAAGCATGCTAGCTGCAGATTCTCCCAAGGAGCTTTGTCTCTAGCCCTTTGGGCTGGCTTTTTTCCTGCTTTTCCTCTTACACCCTATTCCATCTTTTTGAGATTCCTAGACATCTCTGGTCCACTGACATCAATCCTTGGTTTTTGGTTTTCTAAAGGTGATCGGAACTTTTGAGATAGGCTGGTAAGAAGTATTGCAGCCATAGGAACAAGAAATAATCACGTTTAGTCTGCCATTTTCAACTTTTGCATCATCATTTAGTATATTTAACTTCGATATATTTTAAGAATCACATATTAATTTTGTCTTCATTGATTTACTGAGTACACCCCTGGACCCCCGATTATTATTTATACATGTTTGTTGTTACATCTAATCTGTCATGTTCTAAAGTGGCTTCTGCTTATCTGGACACATTTTTTTTTTTTTTTAACCAAGACATCCATTTGTATAGAATAGAGTATTATTGTAGTCAGGATTATATTGTCATGTTTCCTTGGAAACTTACTTCTTTTTCAAGTGCATTCCAAACTATTTCCCTAATTGGTATTTTATTACTGTCTTGAAATTAAGTTATTGCATAATGAATAATTCTGTTTCCACACAGGGGGCTAAAGTCATTCCTATGCACCATTACAGAGTGTTTCCTCATGAATACAGCCTATAGTGACTGACTGTCAATATTTCATGAAAACTGAATCCTTCCCGTCCTTATTCATCCCTATAAGGAAATGCTAGACTATGGCTTATAATCTGGTTTGTAAACTTGAAGCTTTATGGAGTCATTGTTCATTCTTTAACTTTTTCATACAAGTTCTTAGTTTTTTTATTTGGGATATTTAACTAAAGATTCCTCTTAGACACTTTGCAAGAAAAAAAGTAACCACCACAATGCTGTTTATCTTCCTTTTACTTTCTGTTCCCTCAATTTGCCCAGAACTATCACAAAAGAATAAGATTCTTTAGGAGCACTTAATTTGTCTTTGGAGGCTGAACACTTGTGAGAAGATTGCATATGACTAAGGTTTTAATTATATAATAACTGATTTAAAACACCAAGCTGATTATTGGTCACAGAACACACACACACACACACACACACACACACACACACACACACACACACTGCTACAATAACTGAATTTATATACATTTTAATCAGATAACTTGTCTAGTAAGATTAAAAATTTACTGGATTCTAGGAAAATATCAGGTAAAGGTAAAGCAATGGAATGTATATTTGGTGGGTTTTAGTGGGTGGCTGGGATGAGATGGCAGGCAAGTTTGATGGCCATTTTAGCCTCAGAAACAGTGAAATTACTCTGGCTGTAGATTGTACCGAGGATGTTGGTCCCTCATTTATAAACTAAAATTATAAACCAATGAACGGTTCAAACTTTCCCAGGTCCTGGTAGCTGAGGCGTTTCCACACTGAGAACACAACCTTCATGATAAGCCCAGTCTGGCAGACTGAAAACCATAACATCCAATTTCTTGTTTAACGAGATTCCGTCGAGCATCTCTTAGAACTTGAGGATGAGAAAGATCCCACTAAAAATGTCATTATTGGAGAGATGACTTGTTCTTTGGGAGGGAATACTTCTTGTTGGTGCCAGCAGTTTGCTGTCTTTGAGCTTGTGAGTCATGATTTAGCAAATAGAAACCATGCCTCCCTCTCTCATCACGGGACCACAGAGGGAAAAAAAAATCACTGCTTGGGAGAAAAAATCCTGCTGATGCACTCTGAGGTCATTTACTCTTTTAGAAATGTGGATCTGAATATTAAAAACAGTGAGTCAGTAGCGAAGGAAAGGTTATTAAATAACCCCTTCTCTTTAAAAACCATGCACATTTTGTTCCATTTTTTCTGGTCGGCTTTAAGACATGCTTTCTTTAATAGGCACTTATTTCCACTTGTGATTTTTATTATTATGGGTATAATAAGCATGATCCATTGGCAAATTATTGTTTTGAAGATGAAGAAACTGAGCCCCAGAGAAAGAAATTACTCATAGTCACACACTAGTGATTGGAAGCAGAGGAAAGCAGGTGTCCTCGTCTCTGGCTCTTCTCAAAGTGTAGGGCTCCTGATTCCGTTTCCAAATTCCTATTGCTAAAGTTTCACATCTCGATCTTAGAAGGGGGAGTTAGATTGAATTGATTCATGAGCAAACAGGGATACAAACTGATAAATATTTCAGAGGTAAATACCTTTAATTAGAGAATAATATGGAAACTTACAATAGGAATCTCACTACTTTGAAGGGAAGGTAGAACGTAAGTGTATTTTTTTCAATTCCATTGTTTAGGAAATGAATTATGTATAAATCGTTCCTGAAATAGCACAGCAATTTATTAATATACTTTCCATGGCTTCTGGGGAAATGTTCAAAGACACAAAGGCTATGTCTGTATGCAATCATGGAATTTATCATTTTAATGGAGATTGAGTTGTTGGCAGGACATCTTCCTAAGCCAGTTTGGAATGACAGGAATATCTGTTGATTTGTTTTACAGGGAAAAAAAAAATACAAGGATAAAATACAGTGAAGTTGACTTCACACAAACATGTGCCCCCCCCTTTTTTTAAATTCTCTCTTCTTTCTCTTTTTCTTTGTATTACATGTGACACATGACAAAGAGTATGAAACTTTTATGAAGTTTCCATTTATGCTAACTCATTCCTATGTATTCATTATTTATGCAGGAAGTAAGAGAGATGGTACTTCTACCCAGTTCAATGTGTCAACAAGCATTTACACCAAAGCTACTCATTTTTCTGTGTTCAAAAGAACTGGAAGTCCTGATATAGCCTCAAGAACAATAGAATGTAAGAACAAAAGGTAGTAACAAATAATATTCTAAGTTGTTTAGACTGTCCTATATGTAGGGGAGTGGTAAATATATATTAGAAATGCAGATCAAATGTGGGAGAAAGAAAAAGGGGTGTAGCCCGCAGGGTAAGGGTATGTAGTTAGCCCAACTTTGAGAATCTGAGACTCATCATAAACGTCCATTCAGTGAATAGGCCAATCAAGAAGTTTTAGCTTTCATCTAGTTGTTAGAATGAAGAATATTGTTTTATTCACACTATTTATAAGAAGTTTTTTTTCTGTTATGAGTTGGTCTATAAAAGTCTAAAATATAGTACCTGAAACCTTTTTAAATCTCAAAACCATTGTTCCTATAACTTAATTTCATGGCTATTATTTATATGCTTAATCTTCTTATGTCTATAAAGTTGTAATAACATACAATTTAAACCTTCTTTTCCTCTAATTTAATTCATTTTCTCATATTCCGAAGGACATAATGAAAGAATATTTGATAAAAATAAGTTTTATGTATTATTTATGAAGAAGACACTTAAGGATTTTAAGGTCTTTAAAATATTTACATTTTTACTTCTGACTTTTAGTTTAACACTGCTTTTTTAAAAAATGGGTTTTTCTTTTATATTTGATGTAGGTTTCTAGCTTTGATTTATAGTTCAACACCTCAAAACAAATTCTGTAAATATTCAGTGGGGGCTTGGTCCTGAAGTCTAAACAGTACTTGCTATTGAAGCACTGAAGAAAAGCAGACACCCTCATTTATTATAAGGTCTCCAGGAGACTGAAGAGATTTGGAAGTTTTCTCTTTCCCTCTCTCTCTTCTTCTGGAACATCTTCTTCAACAAGAAAAATAATATGTCACCACGCTAAGGTGAATCATAATAAATGTTATGTCTTGCCTGACATTGAAAACAAATCTAAGTAAGTTTGTAGAAATATTGGTGGCTTTTTCCCCCGGTAGAGGTTTAGATCTGCTTTATAAATTAAATAGCATGCGCTGACAGCTCTGGGCAGTAAGTAAACTATTCAGTAGATAATCTCCATAGAAACAGAAAAAGCTTAACCATCTCTATCTAAAAGAGACCGCTCTACTCCACTTTCGGATATGATAATGGAAAATCCTGTTTTTATTCAAATTTATGAATAATTTTAAATTACCTTTTAATTGAAAAGACATTTGGGATAAAATAACTCAGAAGTAACACACAGGTGTTAATGGCTGTGAGTATTAGACATAGGGTTTTTTTTTCCCCCTTTAGATACTGTCGAATAATATTTGCTGAATTTCAGATACTACTATTTGTTGGCCACAGCTTTATACACATTTCCCATATATTTATCAACTATATCAATGGATGAGATAACATCATTATTCTTATTCTTATGATAAGGAGACTGAGGCACAGAGAAACAGTAGCCTGTTGGAAGTGGTAAAGCTTAGAGGTTCCCCTGGGATCTGAGGTCTGTTGTTTGCCATTTAAGAAGGTCATTGAGGATTAAAGTTGGGCCCTGAATCCAGCATGAGTGGTGTTATAGAAGAAAGGATGGAGGGAAACAGAGATATTAGGAAGAGGTCAATGTGCAGAGAAGACAGACACCAGAGTGCTAATAAATAATAAATATAATAAACTTTAGTCTTGTCTGAGGATAAAATGCCTGATAAGGAACACCAAGATTTCTGGACATGGCTAGAGGGCAAAAGAAGCCAGGGAGTATTCTCTCTTAATGCCACTGGAGGAAACAAGGCTTTGATTTCAGACTTCAAGCCTCCAGAAATGTGAGATCCTGATGGAAACATAAACATATGAATCCGTCTCAGCCTCATCATTTTAACCCAGACTTGTCTTATGCCAAATAGAAACATACACACAAGTCTGGACCTTTACCACACGCCTCTGCTGGCTGGAGCTGTGACTCAAGGGTCAACTCCTACACTGATTTTTCTTTTTTGTTTTTTTTCCCCCCTAAGTTCATCAGGGGCAGCTTAAATCCCTTATTCATCTTTGTGTCCTTAATAATAGGCAGGATTCACGTTACCTGTGTAAAGAATTTCCTCTCTGATTTTCATTTGTTGTCTGCTATATAATAATTTTATAATCTAAGAAAGCCTCATTTTTGCTTGGATAGACCTTATGTCTTAGTTAGTGTTTCTATTGCTGTGAAGAGACATCATGACCATTGAAACTGTTTAATTGGGGTTGGCTTGTAGTTTAGTCCATTATCATCATGGCAGAACAAGGCATATGAGACCTCTTCCTCTAATAAGGCCACACCTATTTATAGAGCCACTCTCTATAGGTCAAGCATTCAAACACATGAGTCAATGGGGGCCATTCCATTGCAAACTACCACACTCAACTAACTTCATTCAGCCCAGCTTCAAGAGTCCCTGTAGTCTATAACAGTCTCATCCCTGTTAAATAGTGCAAATCTCAAAGTCTCTTCTAAGATTCATACAATTTCTTAATCTCCTATAAAAACAAAATTAAAAAGCAGACCACATACTTTCAGATTATAATGGCAGAGGATATATATCACATTTCCAAAACCTAACAAATGGAGAACAGTGACAAAATGCTGCTCCAAAGGAAGACTGAAAAACCAGCTGAGAAAACTCCAAAGTCTACATCTCTGTGTCTGATGTTCAAGCAGATCTCCAGCTCCTTTTAGCTTTGAATGCAAAAAACAAAACAAAACAAAAAAACAAAACAAAAAAAAAAAACCCACATTTTTTTTTTCTCTTGGGCTGGTTCCACTCTCTGTTAGCAGATTTCCTCATCAGATATTCCATGACTCTTGCATCTCTAACATCCCTGGGTCTCCAAGGCAATCCAGGCTTCAACTTTACAGCTCCACACAATGACTCTCTGGGCCTCCATGCAGGGACACTCCTGCCACACATGGGGCCTCCAGGGCTTTCCTTGGTCCTAGAGGGAGATTCCAAGGTCCTTTTGTTTTGTTCTTCACGCTAAGGCCAGAACCACTTGGCCAAAGCTACTTGCTGAGGCTAGAACATGGCTTCCTTGTTCAATTACATCTTTATCAGCTCTCTGTTTTTGACGGTTTCCTTCATTGCTTAAGCTTGGCTACCCTTTAAATCGTCCTGTAGAACAGGTTGGCCTTAAACTCAGAGACCCAGCAGTTTCTGACATGAGTGTTGGGATTAAAGGTGTGCCCATACCACACCTGGATCTAAGCTTTTTCTGTATCTTCTTTTCACAAATTAGAAACTTAGCTGTCTTCTGGTTCTTCTTTGATCTGTTTATCTGCTTGAACATAGGACTTAGCACCACTCCACTTTGTGGTGCCTCTTTTCTCCTTAGTCACTACATCTGTATATTTTCCTTCCTCAGATTTCTCTTTATAACTATAAATCTTCATAAAAGTGAACACTAATAATCACATGACAGAGTCTCTACTCGGCTGTTTTGAGATTTCCTTTGTCAATGTAATTAATCCAAAACTCTTCACTTTAGCCTCAGCTAGACTTTTCAGACAAGGGCAAAACGCTGACACATTCTTAGCAAAACTACCACAAAAAACATCTGTAGGCTGTTGTAGTGGGTTCGTCGGGTCTCATGCCCTAGAGGTCCCGGACCCACAGACCTGCCCGGGACTGCTTATCTGCGCCCGCTGCCCGGGTCCCTAAAAAGACTCAGACGCTTCTATTTACTTTATGCTGTTTGGCCTATGGCTCAGGCACATTGTTAGCTAGCTCTTATATCTTAAATCAACCCATTTCTATTAATCTGCGGGCCACGTGGCCCGCGTGGCTCACCCGTGCTCTTTACATGTCGGCGGCTTCAGCTCGGTCTGCCTCTAACTCCGCCCTGCTTCTCCTCCCCAAACTCCTCCCATTTCTTCTATGGTACCTGCCATGGCCCAAACCAGCTCCTTTATTTAAAGATATAGCACACACAAATGCATTCCCACAGTAGGCCACACATTAAAATTCTTCTCTGAAATCCCCGGAGCCAAGCCACAACAGTTCAAATCACATTCAACACCAATGTTTTCCATGTTCCTACTAGAATGGTCCACCAAGCTCATCTTAAAGCATTCCACTACTTTCCTAATTCAAAATCCCCAAATGCACATTCTTTCAAACAAAAGCATGGCCATAGCTTTCACAGCAATACCCCAGTCCCTGGTATCAGCTTCTGTCTTAGTTCTTGTTTTTATTGCTGTGATGAGACACCAAGACCCTGACAACTCTTACATAGGAAAACATTAAATTAGGGATGCCTTGAAATTTCAGAGATTTAGCCCATCATCCTCTTGAAATAGGGACGCCTTGAAATTTCAGAGATTTAGCCCATCATCCTCTTGACAGGACATGGTGCTGTACAGGCAGACATGGTGCTGGAGAAGGAGCTGAGAGTTCTACATCTTGATCCTCAGGAGCAAAATGAGACTGTGTGCCACACTGGGCATAGAGTGAGCATATGAAACCTCAAAACCCACCCACCTTGACAGTGACACACTTCCCCCAGTAAGGTCACATATTCTAATAGTGCCAGTCCTTATGAGCAATGCCTTCAACTATCTGAGTCCTTGGGGGTCATTTCTACTTAAACCACCACACACTAATCCAGACTTTTCTCTTAAGGTTAGCAGACCATGGAGTGCCCAGCTTGAAAAGAACATCTATATCCCATTCCTGCCCACCAGGCTAACATATCATCATTATCTAAAATATCTAGAGAACTCAGGAAACTAGAGGCCAAAAATAAAAATAATCTAATTAAAAAATTGAGTTCAGAGCTCAAAAGGGAATTCCCAACAGAAGAATTACAAATGACTGAAAGACACTTAAAGAATTGATCAACATCTTTAGCTGTCAGAGAAATGCAAATAAAAACAACTCTGAGATACCATCTTATACCTGTCAGAGTGGTAAAGATTAAAAAAAAAAAATCCACAGATGATAGCCTATGCTGGAGAGGATGTGGAGCAAGGGAAACACTTCTCCATTGCTGGTGGGAATGAAAACTTGTACAGCCACTTTGGAAAGCAGCATAGTAGTTCCTCAAAAAGTTAGGAATCGATATCCCCAATGACAGAACAATACCACTATTGGGCATATATCCAAAGGAAGCACATTCTTACCCTAAGGGCATTAGCTCAACTATGTTCATAGCCGCATTATTCATAATAGCCAGAACCTGGAAACAACCTAGATGCTCCTCAACTGAAGAATGGATTAATAAATTGGAGTACATTTATACAATGGAGTACTACTTATCAGAAAAAAATGACATCCTAAAATTTGTAGACAAATGGATGGATTTGGAGAATATTATTCTGAATGAGGTAATACAGATCCAGAAAGAATGACATGACATGTACTCACTCATAAGTGGATATTAGACATAAAGCAAAGAATAGCCAGACTGGAGACTTCAACCCTTGAGCAGCTAGCTAACAGGAGAAACTTAAGAGAGACATTCAGGGATTCTCTTGTGAATGGGAAACAGAGATCTCCTGAGTAAATTGGGATTATAATGGGGATCGAGCAAGGGAAGGTGGGAACAAATCATGAAAGATGGAGATGGTTGAGTGAGAGGAGCAAAAGAGAGGGAGAACAAATAAATGGAGATCTTGATAGAGGAAGACATTGTGTTAGAAAATGGTTCCTGGTTCTAAGGAACCTCCAAGAACTCACAAGATATCCCTGGCTAGGACTCTAAGCAATAGTAGAAAGGGTGCCTAACCAGGACTTCCCCTATAATCAAATGAATTGTCATTATAGGATCTTCATCTAGCAATGGATAGTGGCAGAAGCAGAGATTCATAGCCAAGCACCAGATTGAGCTCCTGGTCCAGATGGAGAGAGAGAGAAAGAGAGAGAGAGAGAGAGAGAGAGAGAGAGAGAGAGAGAGAGAGAGAGAGAGAGAGAGAGAGAGAGAGAGAGAGAGAGAGAGAGAGAGAGAGAGGGAGGAATGTGTGAGCAAAGGGATCAGGATCATGAGGAGGAGACTCACAGAGATGACTGACCTGAGCTATTGGGAGCTCACTGACTCTGAAATAGTCACTGAGGAACCTTCAGGGAAAGGAACTGAAGTCTCCAATGGCATATGACTGTCAAATGGCGTGGGCAGTTTGTGGAGCCTCTTACAGTAGGATCAGAATATGTTCCTGGTGAATGAACTGACATCTCAGAGCCCATTCCCTACAGAGGAACACCTAACCCAGCTTTGATACTGGGATGAGGGACTTGGACCTACCTCAACCGGATACACCAGACGGAACTGACCCACCTTAGGACTCCTTGCCCTCCTTGGAAAATGGATGGAGGGATGGAATAGAGATAGAGTAAAGGAGGGATGAAAGGGACTGGGAAGAGGGAAAGGAGGGGGAGCAGTGGTATATACAGAAACAAAAACATTTTTAAATAAAAAATGAAAAAGATAATCATGAATATGAAGTGGTAATACTAAGTGCCAGAGGTAGATATCTACAGCAAATTGCAATTTGCTGGATATGACAGGGCTGTCACACACACGAACTTATTCAACTGGAACAGCATACATTAAGATCTGTACAAGATCAAGCCAGCAAAAATATGACCATGAAGGAGGGACAGACTTATGAAATATACCTTTAGCAAAAAAAAGAAAGAAAGAAAGAAAAAAAGAAAAAGGAAGAAATAAAAAGAAAAAAAAGGAAAGTGATGACTTCTGGGGTTGGAAGTTGAAGTTCTCTTTTGAGTTACAGCCCCAAAATACTATTCTTTCTTTGGCAAATGATCCTACACTCTTACACATACAGGCAGTACTAAGTGGACTCAGTGGGTTGAATAAAAGAGCACATGAAGTCAGGAGGGAAAAGTGGAATAGATGAGGTGGTATATTTGATCAAAACACACTATATGCAGGTATGCAATTCTCAATAACAAGGTTTGTATCTCAGCTACTGTAATGCTGAAATGAAAAAGTTGCTAACTGTTGCAAGTTTTTTGTATTTTCCCCCCCTCAGGTGCATAGAAAACATCTCTGCACAAAGTTGTGCTCTTTGGCTTCATATTTATTTATTAAATAGCCAATTGCCAACAAAAATATGACAGGCATTGTTTGAAATCTCAGAATACAGCAGAGAACAAAATGGCATCTGCTGGAAAGGCAAATGAACATGTAAACAGAAGATTAGATTTGGGGAAATAGCACTTGAACGGAATGTGTTGTGGAACTATTCTTTTGTACACTGTAAATATTTGTTACCATAAATATCTAGCTCCTGGCTTTCTAGAGGCTAGCCAGACAGGAAGTGTAGGTGGGGCCACCAAGGAGAATTCTGGGAAGAAGAAGGGCAGAGCAGATGCCAGCGAGATGCAGAGGAAGGCAAAAATGCCGCACTGAGAAGAAGGTACTAAGTCACGTGGTTAAACATAGATAAGAATCACGCATTGATTTAAACGGAAGAGTTAGCAAGTAAGAAGCCTGAGTCATAGGCCGAACAGTTTATAATTAATATAAGCCTTTGTGTGATTATTTGGGACTAACTGACCATGGGACCAACCTGGTGGGACAGAGAAACTTATGATTACAAAAGGAGTGGAGATTAGGAGATACCCCCTCCCCCAAGGAACTGTGTTTTCTTCATACAGGTAAATTACTTCTGCTTTTTTCGCCTCTAACTTCAGGTAGAAGCACAGAAAAGGTGACTAACATGGGAATATAAACACTTTCAGGGCACACTTCTCATCTCATCAATATGCACTAGGAGGTTACTGGTTATGAGTCCTCAATTATAAACATACTCTTATAGTCCACTGTGAGAACAACACTTAAAGGTACAGATCATTTTTAGTGGTCTTGATTCAAAAGCAATGACCTATGACTTAACCTTTTCTGTTTCCAGTCATCCACTTCTGGGTCTAGAACTTGTTTCTTGTCTTACGGTTTGGTGAGAGCCATATGAAAGCCCTTTAGCAAGTACTTCCCAGGCACCAGTCTTCACTAGATAAGCATCAGCCACTAGGCATGTGTCAATCATCAAGATAGCCAGGCTTTTTGCCCAGTGTGGAGCTGGTTATTGTAGGAGAAGGAGAATGCCTTTCCCTGAAGCATTGAAGTTCTTGTTTGATTAGCTTTTAAGTTTGCTGCAGTCAGAACTTTAGCTGCTTTAAAGTTATTCTACCAAGATCTCAACAATGCTGGGAAAGGAAGCAATCCAGTGATGTTTGTCTATTTGAAGTAAGCAAGCACTTGGCCTAAGACACCATTTCAACTTCTCGAAACACCATTTCAACCAACTGGTGGACTTGGTCCAGTGAGTAAATATTTAAATCCTTGGAGCTACAAAATGGACCCCAATTAAATGCTTGAAAGCATTTAATTACCTTCCTTTAAGACTTTAGCTTTAACCCTGTTTATTACTCATAAACTACTCCAGAGAGCAATATTTTTTATTGATGACAGATTACCCAAACTTTTGCCAGTGACCTAAATCTCCCACAGCAGACACACTGAATTTTGCTGAGAGGTGAGTTCTTGAATGGCAAGGTGCCAATGTTTTGCTCTGCTTTTTCTAGTGTGGATTATGCTTTCATGCAAATCTTCTATGAAGATCTAAAGGTTTGACTTGAAATCTAAATCATTAGGTGTATGTACATACACACACAGAGAATCATGTGTTTTATTTTATTTTATTCATTACCTCTTTGAGACAGATCTCATTGTATAAACTAGTCTGTACTTGAAATTGTGACCTCACTTCCTCAGCCTCCAAAGTGCTGGGTTATATGTACCTGTCTCACAATGTAGGCTGGCTTGGGGGGTATACTCTTTGAGTCAAATTTTCTTTTTATTTTTCAGGGGGAAATTGAGTATTTGGCATCGGAAGCTATTCATGAGTTTTTCTGGGGCTCAGAAGACAGCCTAGATCTAGATACTTATATTCAACACCAAGTGTCAGAAAAGAAAGACCCTATTTTTAACTTTGCTAGTCAAATTCAGACCACTGACCTTTGTACTTTGGTTCTCATATGCATCAGACAGAACATTTCAGAACTTTCCCTAGGTAGCACTCCTACATCACCAGTTCATATAAGATAAGGATTAATTGCTACTGTCAAAGGTAGTGGCAGGATCCATTACCTTGATAATTACATTCTATTTTCTCCATCTTTTCTAGTGCTTTACATAGCACTGATCCCTGCTTTGGCTTACTTGAGTCAGAATAAAATTAATTTAATATGTCACATCAGTAAAGAAGCATATAATAACAAATTTGGATGAAAAATAATATTGAAGTCTCTGTGGGAACCTTTCCTTATCTCCTTGTATATAATTAATATGTATGTATATATAATCATACATGTGCGTATAAATATGTCCTCCCTTAATCATCAACATTTAAAAGATTATCTGGCACTTGTTATCAATGGATGCTTGCCGGGACCAGGCACAAGAATGTATATTGAGATAGTAGGTGATTTGACAAAGCGTGCATGAGGTAAAAGTATGTCTACTTCTGGCATATAAGCTTTAATAAAACATGCCCCACACTTGTACTGGTTTTGAATGAAAAGGAGGAGAAAAAAGAAATTAAATCTTTTGTATCGGTCATATATGATGTTTCACTGTCATAGGTAAAGAAAGCGATAGTCTTTACATTCTGAACATTTCAACAGCTCCATAGGAACTAGAACACTTTAGTGTTCCAGTGTGGTTTAACTAGCGCAGCAATGCTCACTATGGAAGATCACAAGACAGGAAACTGATTCCTTCAAAATCGAGATACTAATAGGTTACTATTTTCATCACACTCAATAAAGTAAAGGCTTATACTTGGGGTCTGTGGTTTATACAAGTTGGGGATGATGGATTTTACTTGTGTCTGTCAATGCCTTGTTGATTATGCACTTGGGTGAAAGTTTAGTGGCAAGAGGCCAGTAGGTTAAATAAATTTCACGTGACACAGTAATGCATGGATAATTAAAACTCTTTCTTTGTCTCTCTCATATACACATGCTTTCTCCTCATTTAAATAAAACATGTTTAACATTGTTATAGTCACAGGCTTGCAAGTTTTTTACTTATTTTTAGAAAAATTAAAAATGTTTTGATACACATATGAATGACAATTCATATATTCAAGGATCTATCAATATTTTCAACTGTTTTGAATTATATATATGTATAGCATGACCCACCTATGTTTTAAGATCATTTTTATAATAACAAAGGACATCAAATATATCACCTAATGATCTAATAGCATAAAAACTAATGAAAGGTGGCTTTCATACTAATTATCTGAACTGAGATTTTCTTTAGTTTACTTTAGGAACATATGTGATCCATCATGGTGGCCTGCAGAGAAGGTGTCAAATGGACTGGCCAATTAATGATCAGAAATTAATGAAATGTAATCTTAAGGTTACTGAGGATTGAGTTCAATGTTACTTCTAAAAAGAGAGTTTCCATTATTTAAGTGTGTGTGTGTATATGTGTGTGTGTGTGTGTGTGTGTGTGTGTGTGTGTGTGTGTGTGTGTGTGTGTGTGTGATGGACCAAGGAGGTGGTGAATTTCTTGATAAGTAAGCATGTGGATCTGAGTTCTATTCCCTAGAACTCATGCAAGAAGCCAGGTATAGCAGTGCAAATCTCCAGCTCAGGCTCTTGGAAACATGGCAAAAACCCAATGGATCTCAGGGGATCTGCGGGCCAGCCACCCTAGCTGAAATGATAAGCTCCAATATCATTAAGTGACCCTGTCTCAAAAAATAAGGTGGAGAGTGACTGAGGAAGACACAAAGGTTGATTTTGGCATATGTGCACAAATGCGTACCGCAGAGTGTGTGTATATTAGTGATGATTAGTTCTGCCAAAAAGTAAAATTATTGCACTCACGGGCATGCTTGTATTTGCAACAGGAGCAAATGCTCATTCCTAGACCCCTTCAGCATTACTAAGATTAAGAGTAATACTTTTGAAATTTTTACAGTTTCCGTGGCAGTTAAACTATGACCAAACATCGCTTGATTATCTTTCTATCAAGGAACATAGAATCCTTCTTCTTGAAGGCTTATTATGATCTGTTTTTTTTAAAAATGGACTTATTTATTTTTATTTTATGTGCAATGGGGTCTTGCCTGCAAGTATGTCTTCTGTATAAGGTTGCTGGGTCAGCAGAAACTGAAGCTGTAGACTGTTGTGAGCTTCCATGTGTGTTCTGGGAATTGAATCCAGGCCCTTCTGGAAGAGCAACTGGTGTTCTTAATTGCTAAGCCATTTCATCAGCCCATGATCTGACTTTCAATGAGTAGAGTTCTGAGTGTGGGGGCTTCTAGAGGTAGTCCTAGGACACAGTCTCTCTTGGATCATCTAGTCCTGGGAAAGCTCAATGGCCATATGTTGAGATCATGCAGTAGTCTGTAAGTTTGTGTAGAGGGACAAGGCCTTTCTTACCGTTTATATGCAGTAGTGATTTTATAAGTGTCTCCTTCAACTCCAATTAGCCCACACATCCTTGCAACCTGCAGTGGCTTCTTCACTGTCACCCAAGTAAGTCAGTTGACTAAGCTGCCCACAATTCCTCATCCAAAGAAACTAGATTCAAATGTTAACTGTTGTTTTAAATCACCAGGATTCTGAGTAATCTCTGAACACATCAATTGAAAGGCCCATTCATTCATGCACACTTAAGACCGATGACATGAGGAATGGTTTTTTTTTTTTTTTTTTTTTTTTTTTTTTTTTTTTTTTTTTTTTTTTTTTTTCTGGTACCTACACTTGGATTAGATGGCAGTAGAATCACACCAATGAGATAGGGAGACCAAAAAGAAATAGAGTGATCTTCAACATGTGACAGTCATCTTGCTGCCAAGTTTATTGTGTATAACTCTTTTGTGACTGATACAACCTGCAGTGCTTTCATAAGCTAAAAATACCTCCTTTCATGGTGTCTATAGTTTTCATGAGGACATGAAATTATGTAAAATCTGAAAAGGAATCAAAAATTTCAATATTAAAAAAGAATGAACTAGAGAGATGACCCTGCAGTTAAGAACACTGACTGCCTTCCCAGAAGACAAGGGTTCAATTTCCAGCATCTACTGTTGTTCACAACCTTCTGGAACATCAACAGCAGGGGACTCAATACTCTCTGTGGCCTCTGCAGGCATCAGATACACCTGTGGTAAACATACATACATGCAGACAAAATTAACATAACATTTTAAAATTTTTTAAAAGAAAAAAATTAAAATTTTATCCAGGCAAAAATATACATGCCTGTTATTTTAGCACTCTTGAGACCGAGGCAGAAAAATCACAAATTCAAAGCCAACTTGGGTTATGTAGATAGCTACAGATCAGCCTGTATAATGAAATTTTAAAACAGAAATTAAATTGTGTCAAACTGAAAAAAGTGTATAATTAAGTCCCATCCTGTTGTCATGTCTAAGACCATCCCATGCTCTCCTAGGTGGGCCACTCTGAAAAGACATCCTCTTGATTATCTGGGAAGCCACAGTCAAGGAGATGCCCAACAGCTACAACTTCCTGCTCAGCCTTGGCATCAGAGACCCAGCCTCCTTGTGTCTGTGCTGCAGAGGTGACTTGGCTTGAGGCTCAGAATTTAACCTTGATTGACACTTCACTTGTCACCAAAAAGCAGAGTCCTCTTTTGGAGGCAATAATAGGAAGCAGCCATGAGTAATTGAACCTAGTACAGAATCTTCTCCTTAACAACTTATAAGAAATTAAAAATTACCAATTAACATCCCATCTAGAACACTAGTTCCAATGAGCTAAATTCCTCAAATTATGTAGAAATCATGCTTAATGTAGGTTGTCTGTGAAAAATAGGAGTTCCCGGGGATTGTAGATTCTAAGTTACTCAGAATTGATTCTATCTGTGGATGTTCCTGGAATAAAAGGACTTAGACATTCTTTATAGAAACCGTGGACATTTACACTTTTCTCTTAGTAACTGACAGAAAGGAGCACTTAGGATTTTATCAATGGCAGTTATTAAATTGATATAAACAAGAAACTATAAGAGAAGTGGCAGTTGGGTGGGAATGTCCTTAGTGGTGACAGTGTTGCTGAGCTTGTGTGATGGTAGGAGGATCAGAAAGTCACTGGAGTTTTTAAAGCTAACTTTGGTACCTGAAACAAGGAGATAATCCTGGGGGTGAGGCTTTTGTCTGGAATATCAGAGGACAGAATCACCCACAGACAAACATGAAGGTCAGGGAGTGGTGAATCACGCCTTTAATCCCATCAATCAAAAGACCAAGGTCTGGCTCTCTGTGAGTTCAAGGCCTAACAGGCAGGCAGTGGTGGCTCACAATGTTACTCCCAGCACTTAGGAGTCAGAGGCAAAGAGATCTGTGTGAGTTTGAAGCCAGCTTAGTCTACAAAGCAAGCTCCAAATGACCAAGACTGTTAAAAGCCTTCTCTCAAAAAAACCCAAACAAACAAACCAAGACAAAAACTGGAGAGATGGCTCTATCCTCTGATATTCCAGACTAATTTTATTAAATATATATTACCACAGGAGTGAGAATATACTTGAAGGAATATCAAATTATAATAAGGATTCATACTTTCCTTCCTCTTTCCCTTCCTTCCTTTATTTCCCTCTTTTTTCTTTTGTTCTAATGGATGATCAAGGAGAGTACTTTGAAGTTCTGTTGAAGAGACATAGCAAAGGAACACTTGGAAGAAGTTAAAAGTGCTGGCTGAAAGTTGTTAGACTGAGTTGTCATATTTTAGTCTTGTTCAGTTCATGGCCCGAAGTGAATTTTTCACTTTTATAATTTTTAAACCAACAATATGAAAACTAGTACCTCTGATTTTTAGAGTCTTGCGAATAAATTTTTATAAGTCCCTTTGAAAATAAAAAAGTGTCACATAAATGCAAAATATCTTGATAAGATGATCACGGAAAGGATTGGCATCTCTGAACCATATCACAGGGCTCCCTGCCAAGCAGCAAAGCCATCTATGCATCAGCCTGGCTTATATGTGACAGTCAGTTCCTGTCAAGCTTAGATCTACAGTCTCACCATGGAGATGTGTCCAATTATAGATACACCCCTTCTTTTGGCTTTCTTTCCTGAAATGAAGGGTTGATAAAAGGCTTGACATACATACGAGAGGATGATAGTGGCTCGTCTTAGATTTTGAGGAATGTAAAGAAATACATATGATGTGGATTTGGGGAGTGGGCAGCAAAAATATGCTTTTGCCTTCCAGAGAACTTAGTTCTCCGTTAATATCCATGGAGAGCAAATTCAGGACTCCATCACCCTCACAGATAATGAAATTCAGAGATGCTCCTGTTGCTTATATGAAATGGCATAGAAAATATAATTCACAAGAGTCTTCCTGTTTACTTGAAATCATCTCTAGATTGTTAGGTTATTGTAACACCTCATGCCATAAAATGCTCCCCACCTTGTGTTGTCCAGACTGGGGATCGTTGTTCAGTCTTGGTTCTCTTTCCCCTGCTTCGTGCTACTCAGAGTGCACTTAACGCCATGCTCACATGCGGGGATCCAAATAGTGACATGTCTTTTAATTAGGGGTGGGGAGAAGATTTTAGGAAATATTTCTGAGACAAGAAATGACTTAAATGTTCTTTTCTAATTTAATGTTTTGGAACTGATGATCAATAAAAACAAGCTGTAGGAAAATTGATTTTGCTTTAATTTTATTTTTTCAGATTATTTTTGTCTTAGCCATGAGCTAAATCATTGTGTAGGTTTTTTTTTTTTTTTTTTTTTTTTTTTAAATAAAGACATTACATAGATTCTCTAGCTAAGTGAGGGGGGGCACATCTTTTAATTTTGACATTAACATATATATGTCTGTGAGAAGATTTTAGAGACATATTAAAAGAGTCAACCTTAAAATAAGAAAGTTATTCATGTGGGTATGTCCCTTCATACTCTTTAAATCTGGACCTAGAATTCAAAATGCACAGCAGAGGTTTGAAACTTGGGACTGAAGCATATCTGTCTTGAAGATAGAGGCTACATGGCAAAAACAAGAAGGCTGAGACAAGCCAGAGGTTGTCAGCTGTGTAAGAAACAGAGCCCTATACATTTTTGGAATTTAATTCTGGCAAAAAGAAAAATGAACATGCAAACCCTGTTCTTAGAGAACTCCAGATGAGAAGGGTTTAGGGGTTGGTCCAGTCTGAGGTAACCCTACGCAAACAGCATAGTCCATATCTTAGGGATGGGGACAGGGGAGAGAATACTATGTGATTGGGCCTGGCATGGGCTTTTGAAAGATCAAAGTCCACCCCTAGTGATACACTTCCCCCTAGAAGGTTACACCTCCTAATCCTACTAATGCAGTTCACCAACTGGCACCAAATATTCTAATATGTGAGTCTGGAGAAACAGAAAACTGTTATGTGGTAAAGTTAGTGTTATATTTCTAGTTATTATTTATTTATTAATACCCACTTAAAACAAACAAACACAAACAAACCCAATGAACTAGCTCTTAAGATGGGCTGCCCCAGACTAGTGTACACTTGTTTTAATCTAGACAAGTTTCAGTGATCTGCAAAACCCGTGTATGGCATGTTGAGTGATACATAGCACTGAAATGCTATCTGAGAGGTCAAGGGAATCATATTGGCAATTATAGGAATTGCCCAAGATTGAACATATGTAACTGTGGCTGGGGTCTTCCCTTCTCAGAGTCTCGGGGAACTTTCATAAAATGCCACATCCTTCCATTCTTTTACCTACCTCTGCTATTGCTTTTGGCTATGTGCACCAGTTGGTAATTTCTTTACATAGTCTGAGTTCTGTGATGCCTAGATATCACTTTTCAATTAGTTGTCTACTTAATACTGTCCTCAGACCACCCAGATTGTGACCTCTGGCTGTGGAAATCTAGGCTCTCACCTTGTAGAGTTCTAGCAATGTGCTGCTAGGTCTCTGCAGCTTGACCTGTCTGCATGTTAGGAAACTGTCTATTCTTTTACATACAATTTTTTAGTTGTTTTTTTCAGGGTTGGGGATGCATGAAAAGGAGTGAGAGCTGGGAACTAATGAATAGAGAGCTTTGTGGTTCTTGAAAGACTAATGGTAGCTATTTGTAGCATTTTTTTTGTTGTTGTTGTTTTTAAAGAGACAGCATCTCCAAACTGGCTTCCAGGAAGAGGACTACTCAACACTCAACCATTCCTACAAACAGCCAGGCTCATCTCCTTAACATTTATTTTACTGCTCATTAGTTCTTACTCATAAGGCCTATTTTTTCTTTATGAAATGCATTCTGAAGTGTTTGTGTGGGGTTGGTCTCTAATATGCATGTGTTTGTTGTTCTTGGCTATAATCTCATGGTACAATCATGGTTCCAGTTTTAGCAAAAGTTTGATTAGGAAGCTATTTGAATCATCACGTACTTTCTAGCATCTGTTCCTTGAAAATATAGATAAATAGGTTGAGGATGAGGGAGAATGAACATTGGAATTATACCAATGAGAATCCCAAACTGGTATGATAATAGCATCTCTGATATTCATCTGTACACAGTAAGTTAAAAAAATCAAAAACCAAAAACCCAAACAACAAACCCCAAACCCAACAAAGAAACAAACAAACCAAAACAAAATCTTAGCTCACTTGTTTCTGGGGTGTGAAGAAAAAAAAAAAATCAACCAAGCAAAACCAGACGATAAAAATCAACAGTGACTCTCTCTCTTAAAAGTTTATTTTATTTTAGGCAATAAATTTGTTTTCATGTATTTTCAAGAGTTTTATAGAGTATATTTTGATCATATTCTTTGTATTCTCAACTCCTTCCCGATCCCCCCACTAAGGCCCATATTGATACATAATTTTGATCGCCTATAACTAAAATCACTCAAGGTTCTTTTGAAAACAATAAAAACAAGAAGATTCTGTTTAATTGTTTGATCCTTTCCCTGTGGGATTGTTTTGAGAAAGGTCATATTTTGATATCTTAAAGCAACATAATCTTACATATAAAAAAGAGCAAAATTATTGACACAGTTATGATATCCACCCATATTTCAAATATTTGTGCTTAAGATTATAAATTAAATTATACCTAGTGATGGTTAGTTTTCTACTATACTTATTAGAAACAACATTGCAGTGAGTTCTGCTTGGTTCCTCTTGAGCCTTCTTCCCTAGATGATGTCATAAATTCATGTGCACACATATCCATTGTCAGTCTAAACTGATTATATGTTTTACAGCCAACCAGATTTGACTGATCTCATCTCACACATACCATTTTATCTCACTTATTACTCCGCATGTTGATCTAATAACCTGTAATAGTACTCCCCCTTTGCTCTCTCTCTCTCTCTCTCTCTCTCTCTCTCTCTCTCTCTCTCTCTCTCTCTCGCACATACACACTGTTTCTCTTTTTTCTCTCTCTCCCTCCCTCTCTTTCTCTCTTATACACATACACTCTCTCTGTTTCTCTCTCTTCTCTCTCTCACACACATATTCTGTTTCTCTCTCTCTCTCTCTCTCTCTCTCTCTCTCTCTCTCTCTCTCTCTCTCTCTCTCTCTTTCTCACACACACACACACACACACACACACACACACACACTCCTAAAGGCTTTTAAGAGTCAAGAGAAATGGGAATGAAGTGTATACCTGTCATTGAAGCTTTTGCATACTCTCTTGGAACAAAGCTTTCTAGCACTATGAAAAGGAAAAAATAACCACACCCAAGGCCCAAAAGTATTATGTCTCATTTCTGCTTCAGAGTTTTTCAGTTGGATAAAAAGAAATCAACTAATCTTATAGTTCCACTAAATCATAAGAGTAAAATTTCTAAGACAAACCCTCCAGTCGTGATTACAGAGCCTGTTCAAAATAAAATAATTTGACACAGTTACCACTTCTAAATTCTTCGGAAAACCAAACAAAGCAAATGCTTATTCCTGATTTCGGAATCACGGGGGAGTGGGGGAGGATTTACTTTTATGCTTCCATGGTGCCATTGACTCGTCTTTGGTCTCACACAGGGCTGGTACTGCAGTAGTACTGAAGGAGACTGGAGTGTGAGCACTATTGATGTAATCAGGCTCTGACCATTAATCACCGCCCTTGTCCCTGGGTCACACCATCATTCTTTCCCTTCTCCTACTGGTGTCCCTTGGAACCAGAGGCTCGGTGCTGGGTAAGACAGAAGGAGAAGGAAGTTAACTACAGCAATCCTGCCATTGAGGTTTTACTTGGTGTGGTTTCAATTACTCATGGTCTGATAACACTCAAAAGAAAATGCAGAAATAAACAGCGTGTATTTTTCCTCTCTTTTTCTCTCCTTGCCTCCATTTCCTCCCTCTCCCCTCCCTCCCTTCATTCTCTCATATTCCCTTTTCCTTCTGTTTGAAGCCCAGTCTCACCTGGAACTCATGGTCTTCCCGGGATGATAGGCATATACCATTGTGTCTTACATTACTAAGTTTTATGTAACTCTCACTATATTAGTATGATTATCTTATTTCAGTTTAGTTATTGCTACTAATCTGGTACTTGTATATGATTTCTAAGTTGAGTTTTGGTTATGTGTGCATGTAGACAAGAAGGTATTACCTACATAAAGATTAGTAATATAAGACATGTGAGACTTTTCTGTTTTAACGCAAGAGAAATTCTCGTGAGAACTAGTTATCAAGAAAAATCCACCTGAATTCATAATTGAACTCAGAAAAAGTAAATCCAGAAATTCATTTTGCACATCCCCACACCTTGGAAGGGACATAACATTCTGAGGCTAAGTAATTTAGATGAACTCAAACTCCACGCAAATCTCTAGCAAAGGTTATTGGAATGTCCGCCCCTGTGTATGATTAAGTCACTCTCAGGTTTCACCATGGCTCTTTCACATTTTCTCCAGATGCTTAGAGTCTGTATCCCTCTCAGATGCCAACCTGCAACTCTTTCCATTTCCAAACCAGTGGCAGGGTCCTACATGTTACTATGGATACATCTCTCTACTACCGACAGGATCACTCTCTCTGGGTTTTGTTCTCACTTTCTCTCTTTTTGTCAGGTAATAGAAATCATTAATTAAACTCTTTTTCGGCATCTTCAATTCTTCCCTTATAGTCGTAAGCGTGGACATTTTCCATCATCTCTCACTTAATCAAAAAGGGTGAGGACTGAAACAAGGCTCAGTTCTTTATCTTCCCTGTCCCTGGATTTCTGAAGTATTGTTTTTATTCACTGCCTACGTTCCCCTTCACTCCCCCCATTCACCTGTCAGCTTAGCGGAATCTATTTTTCTCTTCTCCTACTGAAATTGTACTCTCAAAGTCACAAATGTCCTTCTGTAACAGAGAACGCATTTTTTGACGGTTATAAAGATCTATGTATTTTTAAATTGATCTATTTACTTTACACATATGGCTTTTTTGCCTGTGAAGCATATGTGTGACTGGTGGCCACAGAGGCATGGGAGAGGGCATCAGTTCCCCTGGAACTGGAGTACAGGCTGAATTCAACACCTCTTCTTCACAAACATGCTGCCAAACTGTAGAGCTACCACATTTAGGTACTTACTGTATCTGAACTTGCTTAACTTCCATGATCTGGCATGTTCAGGGTAGTACAGCTGCACACACAACAGTAACACTCTAAGTGCAGTCTTGGGATCGAAGCATTAGTGTGTGTGAGCTTGTGAGAAATGTCAGCATACTGTCGGGTTTGTGTTCAATGATCCCTGAAGCGGGACACTTCTTTGGGGGGAATGAAAAGTTGACAGAACGTAGAGAGGAAGTGCAGGGAGGGAGGTTTGAACTGGGAAGTTTTTGTTTTGCTCTGTTTCTTCTCTTGGAGAGGGCATAGAACATTAAGGACAAGAGGTGGACCGAACCTCTAGAACAGTACTTCTGAACCTTCCCAATGCTGTGATATTTTGATATAGTTTCTCATGTTGTGTTTACCCCCAGCCATAAAATTATTTTCATTCCTATTTCATAACTGTAATTTTGTTATGATGTAAACACCTTACCTGTGATTACAAGGGGGCAGTCACGATCCACAGGTTGAGAACCTCTTTTCTAGAGCATGATCTTGAGTCCCAAGGATGGTGTCATGTAGAGAAAGTAGATTGGTGGAATGATGTCTTCAGAAAAAGCAGAGAATTCACATATTACACCAAAAGGGTGCTCTACAGATGTGTCCTCTCAGTGATTTTTAGCCAGTATGTGAATCCAGATTCCACCCTGGGAAGCTGATTATGAAGCCTGAATATTAGACTAGAGGCTCACTGAGAAAGGAGAGCCCTCTCCTGCTTCCATCCACAGGCTCCTACACTGGAGAATAGCAACTATTTTTAGGGAATGGTTCTGAGCAGGTGGATATTGGGGATGAGTCACAGCGCATATACAATGGCTTTTTTCCTTAGCAATGATCAAACCTGGGGAAGAGTCAAGAAGGTTCTCAAAAGAGTATGAAGGCAAAACCCATTTTCCTTCTACTCCAGCATTCTTCGGCATTTACACATCCCTACATCCTAGGTATTAGGGGGCAAAAAGGCAAGGAAATATGTAATGTGAATTTATTTGAAGGAGTGGTTGAGAAAATGAGAACTTCTAAACTAAAGACCCAACATGGAAATTCCGCAACTGGAAAATCTGTTTTGCTATTTCTTCCCAGATACTCAGTCACTGGGGCAGCCCAGATATGTGTGATGAAGTGATGCAGAAGCTATTTCCTTTCTTTGCAAGCTGAGGTCCATGAGCTGAGTTGTTCTGGATGCTATCCCCCATTGTCCTTTTTGAATCCCTTCTGCCCTCAGCTCAGAGGAACCCGTTCTCTATGATCCTTCTCTGTTGATTTTCACTAGAGCTCATCCTTGTCCCTTCCCCAAATGTTAGATAAAAAGTTACATGCTTTTCTGACTATTACAATGATTTTATGATCTTTGTCATTTCTAGTGTATCACATGAAATAAACTGTGTAAATGCATGGTACTGAGTCTGTGAAGTGATCATTCTGACAGAAATTCCTTGCAAAGTATGCAATAGCAAAAATGTGATTCTATGTGTATGTATTAGATACATAGCTGCATACATGGCCACTTCTTTAAGGACCCGAGATAAAGAAGTGTCTGGAATCCAAACTACTATGTTCCTTAATGAGCTGGAGGAACTATGCCTTGGTAGATTCATTAGTGTGGGAAGTTAATGATCCCACCAGAGCCACCATGCCCAGACATTATGACCACATCCAGAGCATGGAGTTGGAGTTATAATTCTTTTGTTTTATTATCCCAAAACAAGTTCTACAAATTGGAGACAGGGATGATTCCAACATTTACATACTTGAAAGGCACTGTGTAGACATCATCTTTTTTTAAAAATTATTTTCTGAAATGAAAAAAATGTTATAAGCTTGGAATTACTTTAAAAAATGATGTGCATGGACATCCACATATGTTTATGTCCATGTACTAGTGTGTGCATGTGTGTGTGTAGGCCAGAGACTGACTTTGGGTGACTTCCTCAATTTTTCCTCACCTTACATATTGAGGCAAGGTCTACTGCTGAGTCCAGAACCTAGAGAGTGGACTGATTTTACTAGCTAATTTGCTCCACGTCTAGACCTCCCAAATGCTGGGATTATAGTTCAGGGCACAATCACCTGGCATTATGTGGATTCTGGGAGATCAGTTTTCCATAGCAAGTAGTTTAATTTGCTGATTCACCTCTGCAGGCTCAGGATCACTGAGATGATTGCATTAACTACTTTTGGGGAAAGGACCTTGTAGAATTGAGCTACTTTTTGGTTAAAACCATCACTTAGTTGCTGAAAGTCATTGGTTTACAATACTACCTGCAGTCTGATTATTTGTGGTTGTACTCTGCAACCAAGACTGGGAACTGGAGCCTTGAAACGGAATAAAAAGCATCAGTATGTATGTATTTCATTTGCATGTTCGACTAACAAAAATATACTATGATTGGAGTCAAATGGAAATGTTTTATAAAGCTTTAAATGGGTTTTAAAAGGTTCTATTCTCATACCTTATGTGGATGCTGAGGATCTGGCTCGGGTTCTGTTGCTTGTGAGCAAGCACTTTCCTATTGGAGTCACCCCTCGGTTCCTGCACTCCCATTTTTGTCTTAAGGTTTAACATTTGCTACTTTCCTCCAATTGACATCTTCAAAGTGTTTTACCTTTGCTGGTATCCTTTTCTACATCTGGTCCACTTTTCCTTCACCAACTCCTGGATAAGTCCTAGTTTTTCAGAGGTATTGCAGCTAAATGGCAGGTATCCTTCTCTTTCATCTCAGGCTGGGTTTAGAGCCTTCCCTTGTTTTATCTATCCATACCAAAATTCAGTGAGCCTCTGTTGAAATGTGTTTTGGGGTCTTTTCATGTGACTTGCTATAAAGCATTACATTTCATTTTACCTGTTGTGCTGTGTGCCACCTTGTATATAGCATGTTCTCAGCCCGACTTTGTTGAGCAAACAAGAAGTGAGGCAGGTAGAATCAAACTCCAGCTTTAAGCCAGTAAGTTATAAGTAAAAAATTCAAATATATAGAAATACCTATTCATGCTTAATCTGAATGAGCTTCTTGACTTCTGTATCGTGGTAAGATTTGTGAGAACTCCCTAGAACCTGTCTGGAGAGAAAAGACCATCAATGAGTGATTCTGTTCTTAGTAATAGTTGCCATTTTTATCACTTTGTAACCCCAGCATTGTTTAAGCACAGCTTGCATGATTCCAATGTCTCACTGTGCAAAACCATTCAGATAATCTTCATGACTATGGAATCAAATTAAACAAATAAAAGCTAGCTACTGAGATATAATGAGATTAGAAATACTTCAATGTCAGTTTAGATAGTCATATAATCATTCCTTTCAGTGGGATTGTGAACGGTTTCAACCGTTAATCAGACAAAATATGAATTAAGCACAGACATTCTCCTTGGAGGAGGGAAGGCAGCATAAAGACTATTGACTGAATTTCCCTGTAGTTTTCCCAACATATATAAACCCATGCACAACACTCCCATATTTGTTCACATATAAATTAACATCTTGGCATGTTACAGATAGATGCTGAGCTAAGCAACCTGTTTAAGTAATCTCATCAAAGATCAGAGACAATGCCAATTATAGCTTATGTTTCTTTTAGAAAGTTCCACATGAAATATTCAATTTTAGAATTTCATGCTAGGGCATATTTTTATTCATAAACATTTGTGAATGTTTCTTGCTATCCTTACCCTTCTTATGTTTTTTAATTATTAATAATATATTATTTGTATATTATTATTATTATTATTATTATTATTATTATTATTATTATTATTGATGTGTGTGTGTGTGTGTGTGTGTGTGTGTGTGTGTGTGTGTGTGTGTGTGTGCATGCACCACAGCACATATGTGGAGATCTGAGGACAGTTCTTGGGACTTAGCAATCTCCTTTAACTGTGTGGGTTTTGGAAATCAAACTCATGTGGGAAAGATTAGCAGTGAGCCACTTTACCCACTAGATCATCATACTGGCCACTTCACTGCTCCTTTAAAAATTAACATTGTGAGTCATAGGTATAATAATTATGACATTTTCACCCATGTGTGCCTGAGAATTTTGTTATTCTTAATCTCCTCTCCTATTACCCTTCCCATCTCCCCTATCTCTCCTTGAATCCCCTTTTCCCCACCTAGTTATTACTCCCTTCAGTATTCATGTGACACTCTCTAAAAATCAAACCAATAAGAATATAAAAATAATAAACAAACAAAAACTCCTGCACATTATTTTCCTGACCATTCTTCTGTGCTGCAATGAGCAGAGCCAAACTCAAAATCCTGTTATTGCTTCTGCATTGTCCTGTGCCTGCACTCACTCCATTTTGCCCTAATTTTATGTGGTTTTGAATCTCTGCCTAAGCTTCTACAAGCTTTATATATATATTCATAGTTCTATTTTTATTACAATTTCATTATATACGGACTGCCATAATTAGCCTTAAATTGTCTGTGAAGTGACTCATGGTACCAACAAATAATATCCTTTCACATGTATATTCATATTTGAATGCAATTAAAGATATGTCAAGAAGGAACTCGTCTGTGCTTGTGCTAAAAACACTTTATAGAATTATTCATTATTTTACACAAAGATTATTTTTTGAGTTCAAAAAATTGGATATCATTTTCTTCCTTCATTCTTTTAACCTATTTTTGCCCATTATAAGACTCTGCGAATTTATAAGAAGATGTACAACACAGAAAGGCCATAGGAAAAACTTGTGATTACTTACCAAGAACTCAAACCCAAACAGGAAGAAAATATTTTAAAAGGCATTCAAGGAGCCTGAGCAGGAGAGAGGCAACTTCCCTGCATGGGCACAAACACTGTAATAAATTAAACCTTCTCTCACCCTGAAACATTTTGACACACTGATAAACAATGATGTGTTATTTTATGATGGGTGACTTGTTGGCTATGGAAAATAAGAAATTAAATAGTAAAAAATTTTAAAGCATTATGTCAGAAAACAATTTTTGTGTGTGTGTTTCCCAAACCTCCAACCAGAAACTTCTGGTAGAGAGGGAGACAGGTCCTTATTACTGTGTTGCCACTTGGGAACCTCTTCACCTCAACTCCACTTCCCCCTGACAAAGACTTCTTCCTCACCCTGCTGGATCCATCCTTTGCTCACTGCCTCCCAATAGAAAGAAAATTGGGACCATAAAGCAGACCTAGTAAAACAAAGCCAGAACCTGACCTTGACTAAAATCTAAGTGCCACAGAACCTCCCTAGTGTTCCCTGGTTCTCTGCATCCCTCCCCTGCCCAGTGTTTTAGTTATTTCCTTTCTTCTTTTCTCATACATTAACATCCAGGCCACAATTTCTCCCTCTGTATTCTCCTCCCCCATCCCACCTCCCTTCTCCCCTAGATCCACACTCCTCAATTTCTCTTCAGAAAAGAACGGGTGCAACATTTAGTTTAATCAGCTACTGTAGTTTATTTTGGAGTTTTTCTTAGTTGACACTCTTTTGTCTATCCTGATTATATCACCATATTTACTCATCTGACTGAAGTTAATACTTGCAGAAGTTTCTGGAATTATTTTGACAGTTAAAAAAATCAATATTACCCAAGATCATAAGGAGACACAGTGGAAAGCAATGGCATAGGGAATATTTAGATCCTCAAGAAAAGATTTTATATTTATTGTAGCAAAGGAATATAAAACTACAATTCTTAAACATCAAAATTCTGTGAAGTTTAACGAGGTATAAGGCATCTTACATCTCATTGTGTTTCATTTTGTAAGTGAGGAAATTGAAGAAGGTGTTCTTGGTCTTACTAGTGGTTTCCAACTTTCCTAATGCTATGATTCTTTACTAAATAACAGTTTCTCATGTTGTGTAGACCCTCAACCATAAGATCGCTTTCATTGCTACTCATAATTGTATTTTCGCTACAGTTACAAAAGGCAATGCAATTATCTGATACAGAAAACCATTGACTTAGGTTTTTAGACTGAGACACACCTTCCAAAAATGTGATGCTTCACAAGTCTGTTTCTACTATTCTTTGAAGTCTAAAGTCATCTCTAAAATAGCAGAGTTTTGTCTCAGGAACATCTATGAATCCTTCCACCTAACCCTTCTGTGTCATTCTGAGAAATTACTTAATTAATTAAGAAATTACTTTCCAAACTTTATTTGAATTTGATGGTGTGCTGATGAATTTTATGTCATATCGACACAGGTTAGAGTTGTTTGGAAAGAAGGATCCTCACCGAGGAAATGAAACACACTGGCTGGAGTGTAGGTAAGCCTGTGCGACTTTGTGTACTTATGTATTTATTTGAATTCTACTCTTGTAAAAATTTAGCAACTAAACTAAACACCTAAACACAGACACCTAAAGGCACACACACACATACACACACACACACACACACACACACACACACACACACACACAGAGAGAGAGAGAGAGAGAGAGAGAGAGAGAGAGAGAGAGAGAGAGAGAAACAAATGTCCACAGTTAACCATTCAAACTATGTTATCATGATTATTGTCCCTTTCAATCTGTGACTATGAGATCTACCACTTTTGGCTTGACAGAGCACAAATACTGTGTATGCCTCTTATGGCCTTTTTTTTGTGGAGGCAAACATAGCTATTCTTTGTATACACATTCATTGATTGTTAATCATGCATATACTAATACTACTCTTTCTGGTTCCAAATAAACAGTACAAATGTAAATGAGAATCTTTGGAATCTCAGAAGTTCAAAAATAGCAATGATACATCACGTGTTTAAATAGCATTTCATTAATAGATGGATCAGAGCATACTTACTGTACATCATTTAATTGTTATGTATTTAAAATGAGATGCATATCTAATATTCTTTTCAAGCTTTCATATGCTTCAGATTTATTATATCAGTTGTTAGAGGCAATGACATCACAAGATGAATGTAAAGCAATGATTGCTTTAACATTTAAAAAGCTTAGAGTGTGCTGATTATTCAGGCTGCTAAGTGAAAGTACAAATGTCAGCTTAGCTATCTATAATCTCATACTGTTTAAAGGTTCATGAATTACACATGCAATGAATAGAAACGGAGGAGCTGAATTTGACTAAAAGACCCTTTTCACAAAAAAATTTTGCTGAAACAGTTCTTCTAATGTATTTTAGTAATTAATCAATTTGATTTAAAATGTTAGTGTTATTTAAGGTCTGTACTCTGAATTTACTATGAACCCAGGATGTGTTTATATTTATTGCATCAACTAAGTAAACAGCATATGCTTAATGCTTTTAAAATGTTCTCCAGTAAAATTTAGGTCAGCACTTACTTGTTAGCTATCAGGCTCAAAGATACATTGGCATTTCTGATGAACAGTGTGATTCTCTCACAACACATTATACATTTTTTGAACTTTCACATGATTGACAAAAGGCATCACTATTGGCTGCTATTTTATTCTTAGGGAGATTTTACTTGCATTAATTTTCCATAGTTCTAAATTTTTCTCCTTTTCTTACTGAACTACATTCATCTATTTTGAAGACCAGACAATTGCATCAGGTAGGTAGTTTTGAGTTTAAGCATAGATGTACTAAGGAGGCAGAGAGTTTCTGACAATGCAGTACAGACAGACATGGTTCCAGATTATATTTTAGTCATCATTGGACCCTATTCAACCCTCGGTATTCTTATTACTCCAGAGATATATTAATGAAGTCCCAAATTGTGTTGTGTGGAGAGAAATATTTAACTTCCCTTCTCTAGAAAGTATATAATGGTTTGATCCATATTATTGCTGGTAAATGTTAATGGACAAACGTTATAATGGACAGAAGACGAATGATAGATATGAATCAGCCAGAGATTAGAAGGAGAAAAGGTTTGATTACACGTTGTTATCGACAAAATCTTACATGTCTCTGTTAAAAGAGAATTTCACAGAGGAAAATCTTCTTCAGCATCTAGGAAAGAGAAAAGGAAAATGATGAATGTCAGTTAGAAAGGTTTAAATCTTTCATATATATGTCATATATCTATGTGTCTAAAAGAAAAGAGTACATGGATATATAAATAACTCTGAAAATAAATGCCAGTGTTCTGGCAATGAAATATTGTACTGTATATACCTAGCAATGAAAATTACCTGCTGAATGGTGGGTTTTCTGTTTAAGTCACTAGATCATAGAGTCACAGCCAAAAAATGGAAATTATTAAGGCTGATTTCACTCAGCTAACAATCTAAGTTCAGGTTCTGATGTAGCTCAGTTGGTAGAGTGTTTGCTTAATGTGCACGGAGTCATCGGGTTTCATTCTCAGCACAGCATGTTTGATAGTTCACATATTAAATCATAGGACCCAGAAAGATGAGGTTGGAGGATCAGAAGTTCAAGGCTATCTTTGGCAATATAGATAAATTCAGGGCAGCCTGGTTGTAGGGGGATTATGTTGTTCCATTGTAAATAATTGTCCCGCCTATGAGTTTAATAAAAAGTGCTGATTGGCCAAAGGCAGACAGGAAGTGTTGGCGGGGCTACCAGACGAAGAAGACTCTAGGAACAGGCAGAACAGTGCAGAATGCCAGAGAGAAGCCAGGAGAAGCAGAGGACAACTATGCTGCTCTGAGAAAAGGTACCAAGCCACATGGCTGAACAGGAGAAGAGTCATGGGTTAGATTAAGGGTAAAGAGTTAGCAAGTTATATGCCTGGGCTTTAGGCCGATCAGTCTAAAACTATTGTAAGCACCTGTGTGTCTCTGAGGGTCAGTGGGTCTACACTTTGAGGTTAGGCCTGAAAGTTCGGGACAGAAACCTCTTACTACACCTGGTGTCTATGAGACTCTTCTTAAATATATATATTATGACCATTGATTATTCTAGGCTTTTCTGAAGAGGGCCCATTGGGGTAACCAGCAGTAGCCATTACAATCTAGAATTTACTCCCTACCTAGGAGGGGCTCATTAATAATGATCACAGTACAGTTTCATTTTTAGTCTCTGGAAAAATAGGTGAGAACTAAGCTGACAAATTACATGGACGAAAGTTTAATGCAACAGCCAATTTTATTCAGAGCATCAGACAATTTCTACTCTGAAAGTTAAGAGCATTTCTGTGAGGAAAGCTCATACGATTTCAAGCAGCATACAATAATAAAGACAAGCTGAGCATGAGAAGAACATGTTTTTTTCACAGAGCCACACAAAAGGTAGTTTAAGCATTTAACTTATTACCAATAGCAAATGGTGGCCAAGTAATCGGAAATAAAAATAAACCCTCCCTTTTCTGCTTCTCCTGCAGGGAGCATGAAAACACATTCCGAGAACATTTCACAAGACATTAGTCCTGTTTTCTTGGAGTGTTCCCACAAGCACTTAGAAACTCCTCACATGACTCCATTCCTGGGCCATGTTCTAACTATTATTCTCAAACTCACCTGTTCTTTTTCTTCCTTGAAACAAACTGCACCAACCTCGTTTTCCCAGGTCTGCCTCAAAACTCCCATTGCTGAGCCACTTAAATGTTAATTCTGTTTCAACACTCAACTCAGTATTAAATTTTCCTACTTTGTCCTTTTTTTAATTAAAAGAATTAACTGTAAATGTTAGTAGAGTGTGATGTAATATTTTGATATATATTTTCATATGGAATAACAGAAATCAAGCTCATTCATGCCTAAATATATACAGTGAGATATTACTGGTCATTGGTTTGGTCTCCGTGAGTCCCTATGAAGCCAGTTAGTTGATTCTGTGAGTTTTCTTGTGGTGTCCTTGACTCCTTTGGCTCCTATAATCCTTTCTCCTCTTCTTCTGCAAGATTCTCCCAAACTCGGCCTCATGTTTGGTTGTGGGTCTGCATCTGTTGATATTCAGAGGAGATCTGTCCTTTGCTAAACAGAAATGGAAGAGGAGTGGATGGGGGGACAGAGCAAGTCTGAGAGGGACTGGGAATAGAGGAGGGAGGAGAAACTGGGACCAAGATGTAAAAGAGTTAAATAAAAATTGCCTTCATAAAACCCTCATGAAGAAAGAGAGATACATCATGATTTTAAAAAATGCCACAGGTAGCATGAAAAGTCACATCATAGTAGATAATGAAAGTATCAGCAGTAGAGTTGGTCATTCATTATAAGCCTAGGTTAACACTGACGAAGTTATTCTTGTTCAGGAGTTCCAGGGTTGTATAACTAGGTTTGATATAAGAGAAGCATGACCAAATGTTTAATACAGAAGGTATTGCTTTCTACATGTTGAAAACATACGCACAAATATGTCTGACAAGATTGTATCATTTCAGATTATCTCACTAAATATATATTGAACCCCTTCCAATAAAAGAGCATGATAAACCTGGAAGATATTATGTTAAGTACAATAAACTAGGTACAGCACAGTTATCACATCTTGCCATTATGTTTGGTATGGATACAAATGAAACTCATTCAGTTAGGGTCTAGAATGGTGGTTATTAAAGAATGTTTGAGTGGTGATAGCGAGGACAGTCAAGGGACACAAAGTGACAACTAAAAAGGTGAAATTAATTTTAGGGAGGTATGGTATGCTGTAGTGATTATAGTCAATAATAATGTTCCGCCTATCTTCTCATATATCAAACCTATTTTAAACTTTAAAATGATGCATTTTTAAGTGTTAAGGGCACTTTATGATTTTAAGTTCTACTAAAAAGGTTGTTCCTAAGTAACTCTAGGTCTGTAATTCCTGGAAACTCAACACTGGTTTGGGATAGGGAGTAAGTATTGATGGCAGTTTATAATCATATCTTAAATCCTCTTAATAAGATCCAAATTTCCTAGCATATGTGTTCACAACACCACTGTGTTATATTTATCAGGTAAATCATTATTTGAGTGAAAAGATTTAAGGGGATGAACAGACATGGTTTCTAGTTAGGAGTAAGAAGCTGTATATTGAGCTGAGCAGAATACCAGGGACTGGGAGAAGGGCTTGGCAAGGAGACCTGGCTGAAGAATAAGCTAATGTGCTAAGATGAAGATGTAAGGAAATGGCCCAAAGGTAAAACAGAAAGACACAGCTAGGGATGAAGGAGAGAATGCGGTATAGAGGGCAGAAATAAGGCCCGATATAAATATAAGATTTGAGAGAGAAACCGGGCATGGTGACACATAGTTATGAGCTCAACACTCAAGAATTAGGATAATCAGGAGGTCAAATCCAGCCTCACCTACCAGAGTTTATGGAATAACTTAGGTAAGTGAAAGCTATTTTCAGGTAGGCTGGATGACTTTTCAGATAAAGCTATGGACTGCCAAGACTGGTGATCTCAGTTCCATCATTCAATCACCCATCTAGTAAAAGGAGAGAACAATTCATTTCCCCAATTTTCATTTCCTCTGACCTTATGACCATGAATATAAATAAGTAAGTAAAGTACATGATATCTTATTTATCTATCTATCTATCTATCTATCTATCTATCTATCTATCTATCTATCTATTTATTATTTACTTATTTTGGTATAAGGCTTCTCTGTGTAGCCCTGGATTTCCTAGAATTCACTCTATAGACCAGGCTGGCCTCAGACTCACAGAGCTCCACCTGCCTGTGCTCTCCAAGTGCTGGGGAAAGGCAATAGCCACCAAGCCTAACACAACTACATATGTCTTAAAGAAATGATTTTCACTAGCATTAGAATGAATCAGTGGGTCTACAATGTGGAGGTTTTATAAAGGATTAGCACTTGGTTCACCCAAGGTCCATATTCTCTTTTGTTTTAAGAAACTGGAGATGGAGCACTAGTTATTAACGTGTGTGTGTGTGTGTGTGTGTGTGTGTGTGTGTGTGTGTGTGTGTGCTATGCAGGTTAGAGGGTAACTTCTAGAAGTCTGTTCTTTCTACTATGTGGATTTTAAGGATCCAAGTCATGATGTGAGATTTGGCAACAAGTGCTCTTATGCACTGAACCCTCTTGCCTGCCCAGGACCAGTTATGTTTTGAACACTTACTGTCTAATTGCTGATGCGCACAGAGGATTAACATCCTCAATTTAAGACTGTTGTTCAGAATGCTTTCCCAGAACCAGTTGTATCTTGGGAGAATCTGACCTCTTTATATTTCTTCTGTAGCCTTGACCCTGATTTCCTTGTCAGAATTCTCCATGGGCTTCATATGCACATTGAAATCTGGCAAGTGCTAGTCTATCCCCGGAATGACTGGGATCAGTAAGATTTTGTTTTCCTCAGGCTCATTTGTGGAGCAGCTCCGAGACAGCCAGTGAATGTTCCATTTCTGGAACAGAGAGGACAGAAGACAGAAGAAAGAAAACAGCAACTTAAAAACAGAGATGCCTCCAGTGAGCTTAGGATCCCTGTGTTCCCAGAGACAACTTTCTGTACCATGCACGACTCAGCACCTCCGGCTCCTTTCTCCCTCCCCCAGGAAAATCTATTTCTTTGTTTACCATCCAGAGTTTGAAAGCTACTTATCCATGCTTCTTATGGAGAGTATTAATGCTAATGGATTTAGAGCCAACCACACCAGGCAAGATGGCAACCACATCCACAAAAGGATATTCTCTTCCTGATTCTTTCACCCTGGGGAAAACAATCAATAGGAGATTTGGAAAGGATGTGGGAGAGAGGACATCATCTCCTGATGTCAACAAGGATTTGGTCTGTCTGTCAGTAACTCAAAATTTGATTTTTTTTTTTAACCTTGAAAATTTGTTTTATTACCTCTGTCTGAAGGAATCTGTCCTGGTTCACCTCCAAACACACAGTCACTTGTAACAGAATGGTCTAGAACTCTGATGTTCAAAACAAAAGCTTTTAGCCATAGTCACTCCAGAGAATGGAGAATGTGACTAGCCCAAACTGAACATTGCATTAATCCTATAAAGAGCAATGTAAGATATCTGCTTAACAATTTTGTGATAATTACATCTTGAAACCATAATATTTACCTGTATAGACTAAATAAAAATAAGATTAAAGTTAATTTTACCTACCAATTTTAATATTTCAAAATAAGAGTGTAAAATTTTAAATGAATACATAATTGTGTCTTATTTTCTTAATGCTTTCAAGGCAGTGCCAACTGAAGAATTGAGAAGCCTCTCTAGACAGTACAAGGTAATGTCCGGATTTATCTTCACACTAATTCAATTAAAATGTTAAGTTATAGTGAAGTAGCAGAACTCATATACTTATGCTATGGTTTTAGGAAACACCAGTCCTAACGGGCATAGGCAAAGGGAGGATATATCAGAAACATATCACAATTAATGACAAATTAAGTATAATTAATGTAATGCTTCAATTCCGTTCTCTATATGATCCAAAAAACTTACACATATTTATAACCAGTCCTAGGATGATTCTCAAAAGTTTAGAGAAAAATTTGGAGATGGATTGTCTTGACTAGAGTGTTAGCATCTTGTGTTTGAGAAGGCATATAAGAGATAAATTTTATCTAAATAGAAAGCATTTACCAAAACATTTATTAGATATTTTACCAACTATGTCCATGGCACTATATTTGCCATCCATCATCCTTCTTTCCATTCCAGACAGAAAATGCCAAGTAGGAGGGCATAAAGGCATTTGTTATGCCAGTCTAGTGTGTTCAAACAAAATAAATTAGGAATTTTCATCAATCCATTATATCACCAAGGTTTGGTATTCCTCCATTGAATATTACGAGTACTTTTTGGATGCATCCACTATGTTCTTATTAGATTAAGACTTTAAAATCATCCCTTAGAGTTATTGAATTTGCTATTCTTTTTTCTATTTCTACAGTACTGAAAACGTGAGCTATGTTTCCCTTTGGCTTTAGGGGGGCTAAAATTCTAAGAGTAACACATGACAAGTTTCAAGTGGATGAATTGTTGATCACTGCAAAAAGTAAATTATATATGATCTTTCTTGGGGAAAGAGTGTGTGATGGAATTGGACTCATATTGATCTGTGGTTTCTGAATATTCAGTTCTTAACAGTGTCTCAGGTAGGTCATTTATTTAAGTGTTCATAGGTAGGTAAAGTCACTTTTCCATGATGTAAACAATTTGCAGTATTTGAGTTCTGGACAGCTGAAGGGAGGAGAGTGTTGTGTGCCTGAGCTTCCTGACTGCCAGCTCCTTATGGGGGACACCTAGATGCATCAGAAACAGGAATTAAATGGGCTTTTAAAAACAGGAAATTGATACACAAGAAATGTTAAAGAGTTTGATGCAGATGGCTAGAGGAGCCCTAAAACACTGCAAGAAGAGTTAATCTAGTGGGAGGTTAGAATACTAGACTGCCAAGAAAAAGGAAGACACTAAGAGACCCAGCCCAGAGAAACAAGGACTCTTATTAGGAAGTGGGCCATAAGATCATACATGTGACTGTGGTTTAAAAAATGTACTATATGCCTGTTTTCTGATAAATTGAGTGAGTGCTGAATTTAAAAGTAATAAATCAGTTTGTGTGGTAGAGGAAATCTGAAGACAGGGTAGTATTGTCCAAGCTGCCGTGGTCACTGCTTTCTACTCTTAGTTATAGAGTAAGAGTAAAAAACTCTTTGTAGAATGAGTTTGTCAACAGTTTGAAGAGCGCTGGTTCTGTGTCTTCTTTAAAGCTTTTGTAGAGTTTGACAGCTACTCTGTATAGTACTGGACTTTCTTTGTATCAGATATACTATTATAATTGCCCCATTCTTGTTGCTTGTGGATGTGTTTAGATTATTTTCTTGATTTTATTTGGAACATCACCCTTGCCTAAGAAGTTGCTCATTTCTTCTGTATTTTCCATGTTTTTGAATATAGCATCAAAGTATTATCTGACATTCCTCTGCATTTGATTGCAATTTTTATAACTTCCCTTATTCCATGTCCCTTTATATTAATGTGCTCTTTCTGTTAATTTTACCAGGTGCTTGCAATTTTTTTTCTCTTTTTATAAAAGAGCTGTTTGATATGTTACATTCTTTCAGTGTTCAATTCATATTTTGTCTCCTGATCTTTATTATTTCTTGCTGTTGTGTACCTTTGATTTTGGCTTATTCTTATTTTCTAAGGCCATGTGTTTGCATCATTAGGCTATTAAAAAATCTCTCTCTCCTTTTCTATACAGGGTTTCTCTGTGTAGCTCTGGCTGTCCTGAAACTTGCTCTGTAGACCAGGCTGGCCTGAAACTTACAGAGATCTACCTCTGCCTCCCTAGTGCTGGAATGAAAGGCATCCATCACCACTGCCTAGCTTTTTTTTTTTTTTTTTTTTTTTAAATATAAGCACTCATCACTGTAACTTTTCCTCTTATATTGCATTGGGTATATAGTAAGTTTTCTTTTATATTAATTTTATTCTAAGTATTTAAAATTTATTCTCTGATCTTAGTGACTTACTGGATATTCAAGGGTTTATTGTTCATTTTCCTTTTAATGATTTTTCTAATGTTTTCTTCATATTACATTTTAGTTTTAGTTCTCTGTGATTTTTTTGATAATATATAATATATATTTCATTTAAAAAAAACTTTAAATGTGGTCTACTCTAGAGTATGTTCCATGGGCTGCTGAAAAGAATACATCCTGTATTTCTTAGATGAGATGTTTTATATCAATTGCATCCATTTTAATCAGTGGTGTAGTTTAATTGCTATGTATATTTGTAAATTTTTAGTTTGGATAGTCTAAGGATGATTGTGCACTACTAAATCTTACTCCTTTTACTGTATAAGATAGAGCTGATCTATATACATGAGTATTTGGTTTTGACATTGGGAACTTCAATAATTGGTATACATTTTAATATATCATTTATCCGTATGTAGTGCAGGTTTTATATCTTCTGGTTTTGTTTTTGATGTCTGCTCTATCAGAGAACAAACTGTACCTTCTTGATTTATGTTTCCACTCACTGGATAGACTGAATGTCACCCTTTTACTCCCCAATGGTAGATGTCTTTATTATCAATGAAGTGTGTTTCTTTGAAACATTAGACAGTTGTATCTACATATTTTTCATTAAATTTTTTTTAAAGAAAGCAAACAATTTGCAAGATCCATAACAACCTTTTTATTGGCATTTTGTGGGGGATATTTAAAAACAATACAATATTATCTACAAATGCTTGGTAAAGAAATGTAACAATGTTACCAGACAGTTTAAAGTCAAAGGTTATAATTTCAAGGCATTAAAAAAAGGAAAATGAAAGCAAAAACTCACCTCATCCTAAGTTCAAAGGGAATCAATAGCATGTAATTCTATTATTGGAAGTAAGGTTATTATCAGAGTTGATGAGAAATAGCAAAGGATTATAGGTATACATATGTCTTTATATCACCAGGTCAAGAAGAATAAATAAAGTCTATATTTATTGCATGTTGTAAAGGTTGTTACTGGTCTATTGAAAGCTTGCTTTAATTTGCGTGTGTGTGTGTGTTTTGATGAGTGTCTGTATGAGTGCATTCTGGGATCACCATGTAAAGAAAGTTTCTTATTGTATTATTGTAGATAATGCCTAAGATATTTGAAAAATATTATAAAATTTTAATAGTAACCATCAAAGGGATGAGTCTGTTAAATGAGGATTAAAGATTTCTCCAAATTTATAGAGTTGATTTTGAAGAAGAAACAAAATCTCAGTGACTCTTTGTAAACTGAATCACTCTGTACTCTTCCATTCCAATTTTAAATGTCATACATTTGAATATGGATATTCTGCTTCAATATCTTGACTATTTAAAGAGCTTCTTATTGCACAAATCCTTCTATATAATATATGACAGATGATCCAAATCAGGTGAAAGTGCAGTGACCAAGTTCCCTTCCGACCACATTTTAAGATCAAGCGTATCATTTAGTACAAGATTGTATATAACATCTTCATTTTATCAAAGGATGGTGCTGTTTTTCTTTTTTTTCTGAATTGACTAGACAAAAGTGGACTAGACAAAAGTGGACAGATGCTGTTAGCAGACCACAATGGTGAAATACCATGAGGCATTCATAGCTGCTCTTCAGACTCCTTAGGAGTTGTGATTTGATACAGAACATGGTTATGAAGTTTAACCCACTATCATAAGGTTCATTCAATAGCTTTGGGGATAGGATTCAATATGATGGTCATGTGACCATAAAAATGAAAGCACTTATGATAAATTAAGCTGATATCAGCCTTTGCAAGCTATTATAAACACAATCATTGGGAAAAGGTAAATGGAAGGCTTAGGGTTTGTAATCATAAACATGTACATTCTAAATGGAAAGATAGTTGTGTACATGTCTCCAAAAACGGAGACATAATATATTCATAAAATTCATGCCTTATTGCAAAGATATGTTTTCATACATCCCTAATATAATTAGTATGCACTTTAGGTAAGAACAAGAGTGCCACATCCCAACACTTCAGAGTGCTTTAGAGATGAAAATTGGGTGAAGTCATTTGGAGAACTCAAGACAAATTTGGTTATAAGATTGATCCTTTTCCTTTCATGCATCCACTCCAAGGCCCTGAAGATACACATGAAAGTAATTATTATCATAGAAACTAATAATTTTATTTTTGTCCAGTAATAAACATGAAAGCATGATCCTGCATCCTCAAATCAGCCTCTTACCATTTGATGTTGTAATATTTTAGGATGGTCTTGGAATATATAATTGGTGTAGAGCATAAATATAGATATAAACTTACATAAATTCTATTATAAAGATATCTATAGAAAAATATTAACAACTAATAAGACAAGTATTTTAGGCTCAACTGTTTCAAACTTACGAGTATTTTATTGACACCTTAATTATGATAAAACATATATTTTTACATAGTTATCATTAATCTACAGACAATAACTCCCTGCATATTTACAGTGGTACAGCAATTGTTACAAACCACTTTCAGTGCCGATCATTAGTATTCTGTTTCTAACACAAATGTAGTCCACTTTGCATTTTCCATTTAAAATGCATAAGGCGAAGTGCATCATAACAGGATGTAACTATGTATTAATCAAATTAGCGCAACACTTCAAAGTGTGTAGGGCTTTCTGCTGATCTTTTCTGAGCTCACAATCCATGAAGGACAGAAGCCGCATAATGAAAGCCTTGGCAAGGAAGCAGCTCCTTTTCTTTCTAGAAAGATATAGAGTGAGTTAATTTTCATGATGGGAAAACATGTAGTAAGAGGGTGATAGTAAGCACCAAGCTAAAGGACAGTAAGTGGAATTAAGAATACGAGGGGTTTTTTTTTTTTTTGCCACTGATAAAATACAAATTCTGTAATTATCTGATGACACAACAGAACTCCAATGACCTATTGCTAAATTATTAAATCTTAATGACAAATAAAAGCTGGTAGAGTCAGTATTCATGTTTAAAACACAGAGGCTTCCTTTGTTGGTGTGAACAGCATGCTCAATAGCCACAGACGAAATTAAATCCAGTACATAGAAGTTACAACTTAGTTCAAACAAATTATGACCAGTACTATATACTTTGTGCCAGCAATTAAATAATCATTGATCTTCTCATCAGCGTTTGGCTTTGCTTATTCTAAATATGTATACAGTAAATCACAAAACCAGAATTTGCCAGATGGAGCCAATGACAGAGAAGGTATTAGACAACCAATAAATGGAATTCAAGTATTGTACTGAATATTTAACTGACTGCTATTGTTAGATATTAGATGCATTGCAAATTTCCTTTCTACCACCACTAATATATAACAAACAAAAGACAAATTTCAATTCATGTTATTATAAAACTTACTTTCTCATGGCATAGGAAACAGAATGAATTGGGTACACTGAGAGGCACTTACCAACTTCCAGATTTTTTTCCCCTGATGTATGATATGAAATTATTTTTACAATAGGTTCTATCTTTTTCGGTCTGTCTATAAGACCAGGGATCTTGGAGTGAGAAAGTAGATACTCTAGGGTCACATTTTAAAAGGCTTTGATTTTGACTGACTGTATGTGCTACTTCTCACAAAGGATACATACTTGCTTGGTATGAAATCTACAGCGTCTAAGTTTCAGAAAGTTGCAGAATGAAAGTGTTGGGGAGTGGGGGAAGAAAGAAAGGTGAGGCCATACTTGGGAGAAGAGAGACAGAAGAAGGAAATGCTGAGGCATCTTATTGACATGAAGAAGCCAGAAGGATGGAATGGTGAGAAGGGAGAAACTGGGGAGACAAGCAGGCTGTCTTCAGTGCCAGGGGAACTCAAGAGATGCACTGCTTCAGTTTCTGGTCTCCAAAATGATGCACTGCTGTGTCGGAGGAAGATTAGACAGGTCCGGAAGAGCCTGCAGTTAAGCTTTGGGTCCTGAGTCTTAGTGTTCTGAGGATCATTTTGGCAAAGACCCCCCTCGTGTTTTATACACATTATGAACATTTTTTAAAGAGAGATTGCTAGACACAGTAAAAACCAACACTAGTCCCCGTAAGGGAACCCCTGAGAAATTGGGAACCTTTGCACTAACCTCTGTCATAAGGACTAACAGTTATTTATTTTTCCCTTTTATACAGAGCAAAATTCACATAAAACATGGGTTTTATTTTTCTTTATAGTACTCAGATATGAAGGAACAAATTCATGAGGTAAGTGATTTCCCTGTAGAGGGACTTTGGTGACAGTTTTGACCTCTATTCAGTATCTTCTGGGGGCACCTTTCACCATTTGTAATAAGAAAATGTCTCCAGGTATTGCCTAGTGGCTTCAGAGAGGCAACTATGGTTCTGATTAAGACCTACATCAGACCTCAGTCAAATGCAAATTCTGCATCCAGGTAAGCTGAAGAATGAAAGTAAAGTAAAGAAGACCATTGCACATTTCATTCCATAATTTACATGTGCTATAGTGCAGCTATACTGAGAAATCTGTGGCTAATAAAATAAAATTGTGTTGTCATAAACAATTTTTAATAAAAAACCTAAACATTTAGCATGCATAGATCTTCAGTATTCCACAACAAAATTACATGTGAGTTACATAATATCTTGATTCTGGATAAAGAAATAAGCATGGTAGTTTTGAGAGAGAGAGAGAGAGAGAGAGAGAGAGAGAGAGAGAGAGAGAGAGAGAGAGAGAGAGAGAGAGAGAGAGAGAGAGAGGAGGGGAGAGACAGAGAGAAAGAGAGAGAGAGAGACAGAGAGAGGGGGGAAGACTATTTGGGTCAAGCGTCACATCATTTTAAGGCGCCACCCTCTGAAACAGCCCTATTGACTTTAGTAAACACTCACAGGCTGTCTTGAAAACCTTCCCAGAGCTACTAAAAGCCACAGTTTATACTCACATCCATCACTGATTAGAATCCCACAGCAGCAGGAAGCAACAGGGCCTTCGACTTCATGACTTTCTGGTGAGGGCAAAGTAAAATATTCCATGCTGACCTTGTCCAAACCTGATTTTTTTTTCCTCCAGGCTTTGTTGGGGGTGGGGCAGAAGTGTCAAGAGGCTGGACTTTGACACTAAAGACTCTTCTGAGAATTGATTTTGTGAAGACCCTCCTTTCAGACCCCGTGGACATATCCCATAGATATAACTGGAAGGGACAAGAGACAGTCCATGAGTAAGCGATCCTGATGGTGAGCTTTGGCTTTTTGGAGTTCTCAAGCCCTAGGCTGCATTAGAAATGACCTGGAAGGATTTTCTTAAAACACCAACCTTTATGCTACGCCTGGGAATCTAACAACTTTCCATGTGATGTGGCTGTGGGTACAAGGTCCACATGAACAGGAAATCTGCTTTCGTCTTCCCCTAAATGCACACCACACTAAGTGATTATTCTACCCATATGACATTTTTCCTTTGCTAAGACTCAGTGAGACATCTCTTTACACTTGCTTATATGTTGTCTTTGACTATTTCTGTAATTTTTTCATGATAAAAGCCTTGTCTCCTGCTGCCTTTCACTTATCACCTAGTGTTGACTACACAATAGATGTCTAAGAAATGGCTCTTGAATATACAATGAATGAAGACATTGTGAACTATAAACTTACAGTATATTTTATCCTTTTGATTTTTCTTCATCAAAACTAGTTAGGCATTAGCTTGGCCCGATCCCAACTCCATTTTCTTCTCACTTTATATCTTTCTTTTTTTCTTAGGCGTATAGACCTCATTTACAAAGAAGAACACATATTATGGCTTACATACTTCAACATGAAAAGCATATAAAAGGATTTTATAACCATGCTTCTATTCTCATTAGCTAAGTGTATTAGTAAAAGCAAACCTATTACATCTTTCTTTTGGGAAGCCAAAAACATCTGGAATTTATGTTATGAGAAACTGCTCTGACAGACTATTTGACATGCACATCAGTGCAGAGGAAAAAAAAAAAAAAACACTAGAGGAAATGTTAAACTAAGTTATGACTCTGTCCTGCCGAGAGCAGATTGAAGCTCGTGTGTTGGCTGTATCTTGAAGATGCATTAAAAAATGAAGGCACAGAATGGACAGCTGTTTCAGAGAGATCAACCCTACATTATCCTAACTGACAAATAAATGTGCATTATAATATATAATTCTGGTGTGGGGCTCCAGATCAGAAATAATTCTTAAGAGCAGGACTCAAGTGATTTGTCAGCAGCCCTCTGGAGATGATGCTTTGTGCTGTGTTGTTGTACGGTCTGCTTTTATTTAATGGGAACTATATCATTTTTATTTGATTTTGTATTTATATTTCAGAATTCTTGAAAGGTTATTCTGCTATCATAGTGAAACTATGTATATACTGCCAAGCCATTTGAGCTCATATATGTATAAATAAGAGATTTCCCGTGCCCCTGGCTCCTCAATTCTTACTGAGAAATTTTCCATCTTTTATACTGTGATCTGTTCAAGGGAATTGACATTATATATCTGCTCTCATTTCCCTATAGCTCCAGAAAGCTACCAAAACTGTAGGAAGGAGAAAAAAACAGTTTTCTCTCTCCCTCCCCACTCTCTCATCTTTAGATCAATACATTATGTACATTTTAATGTCAGATTTAGAATTGTTAACTTTCTAAGAAACCTAAGCTGATCCAGTATAGATCTCATTTGGTAGAACCTGGAGTTTTCTCCCAGCCATCTTCCTGTGCATGTGCACCTATTCAATTTAAATGTCCCTCCATGGAAGTTCATGCCACCCTAAAGGAGTGGTGAGGTGGCTACTAGCATCAGTGCTGACCGGCTTTTTTTTGTATAGCTAGATCCTTGTCAAATCACTGAGGAGATATGGAAGAGTCTGAGTATTGAGCTAAAAACTAAATAAAAGCAAGAAGGCCTCTAAATTGTAAAACTCATATTATATGTTAAAACTTGACATGTAAGAATCATTTTAACCTCCAAACTCAAGACTGAATAACCAATACTTCATAAGATATTAACTACAGAATTTAAAGTGCATTAATTGTCATATGTGATGGGGGTATGATCTAATGTCTGACAATGGCATGAACATTTGAAATATTTTAATGAACATATTTTCATTTAAAGCAATTTGTCTACAGGAATGTTTGTACAGTTTTATGGAAAAAGTTTCCAAAACTTGGAAAAAGAGGAAAAATAAGGAGGAGGGTAGGAAGGGAGGAGGAGGAGGAGGAGGAGGAGGAGGAGGAGGAGGAGGAGAAGCAAGAAGTTTCCAGAGGGGCTGATAGGAAGATAAGAAAGGAGTTCACGTAGTGAGCATGATCAAAATATATTATAAGCATGTATGAAATTGTCAAAAATTGTTTAAATTTTCCCAAATGTCTCAGTGAAGCCTTTGTAAAACTGATATCATGCCTGAAAGCATTCCCTGACCTTGAAGGGTTGCAATCCTTCCAGTCCCTCCCCACCCCCTGCCCCATGGAACTAAAGGAACCTACAGTGTGGAAGAATCGAAACACCAAAAGAGCTAGACTTAGTTTTCTATGTGGTAATAAAGATAAACTTAGTCCTGGGGTAAAATATAGGTTGCAATACTAGTTAATGCAAAAGAAACCTCTGTTGCATAGACCACATGTGGCCCTGACATAGTGAGGGTGTAGCGAATATTATCTCTAAACTTCTCAGCTGAGAATCACATTCAAGTATATGTTTTTCTAAGCAGAGTCTATAAAGTCTTTTGCCATTTAAAGGCCATGAAGGGGAATTTCATCATTATGGTTATCAAATTACTCTCTAGAATTTGAAATCAAGAATATTTCCATCCTATACATTTTCTGTTATAGCACTTCATCCCTAGAGAATGTACAGAACAATCATCTATCTGTGAAGATCAAATAAAAAATTTCTTTTCTGTCTTTACTTAAACTTGTCATATTCTTGACAACAATGCTAAAGGATTTCCATTGTTATAGTCCAAACAGAAAAGAGAAGAAGCCATGAAGTTCATTGGGCACAGTCCTCACCAAGAGAATACTGAGCATAGCATGTAGAGAAGGGACCCCACCATTTCTTCACTTCGGTCTAAGTCAAGAAATCTTATAAAACAAACATCTACAATTCTGCCTTCTTGTGAAATCTGGAAATGATTATATTGAATAAAATAAAATGGCCTTGTTTATAAATATATTGTATTATCGACAGGGTTAAAACCACTATAGTGATTTTGTTACGGAGTCATCTCATGTACATGAACTAGATTTGCCTGGTCAAATGGGTCCACATTGTAGTTAGCCTAGTATTTATGCTCAACTCCAGTTTCTACATCATAAAGGGGATCTCGATGTTTCTCTTGGAAGACTTTGTAGTTGTTTCTCTAAAAAATATAAAGACATCATCACTTTCCCCCCTCCTGGGATGTGCCTCCTGATTGGCTATCTAATCCCAAGTTGCCGGTACTAAATAAATACACATATTAGCAACACTAAATGGACTTTAGTAGGATCTCTGTGTGTAAATGACTCTGTCTCTCTGTCTCTCTCACTTTTGTGTGTGTGTGTGTGTGTGTGTGTGTGTGTGTGTGTGTGTGTGTGTGTGTGTGGTGTTTAATATAAACAGGTGTATATGCATATGAATAATTAAAGAAGAGTCACGAAGTTGAGAGGAGTCAGGAGACTTAAGAAGAGTTGAGAAGAGAGGGTGAAATGATGTAAATACAACACTCATGTATGAAGCTCTCAAAAAAATTAAATAAAAAATTGTTTTAGTTTGTGGTCTACTTACAGCCACATCGGTCTTCTTATGACAGCTCTATCACATTCATTCCATCAAATTGCTCTTAATTAGATCCCCCTATTCTTCAAATAACCTGAGGTATACCTGGGAAGTGCTACTTTTTCTGAACTAGTCATGGAGTATCTGCTATTTCAATGCCACACTCTTTACTGCTTTTGTGTTTTCTCTTGATTCTTTTGGATGGTCTTTCAACATCACCTTTACTTGCATCTGACTTTATTTTTCTTATTGACACCTTAGGTCTAATAGGCAAACATAGTTATCAGTGACTTTTCTCTTCCCAGTTGTTGTTTATCTGTTGCTCAATAAATCAATCATCAGCCAGTTCTTTCAGAAATCGTCTTTTTCACATCAACACTTTCCAAGGAAGTGATTTTTTTAACCTCTTTCTAGAGGGTGTGGTACTCATACTCTCTTAATTGAACCACTCCACCCTAGAGGAAGGAACAAAGCTTATGCATCTTGCACAGTTCAAGAAGCTTGGTCAATTTACCAGGTTTAGTGCTCAGGAAGTTGTGTTTTGTAAGGTGTCTTCCAAAGATCATAAATACAGAAGTAATTGCTTTTGAGTAGAGACTCTTCTGTAGGCTGAGATGGCTTCAGGGAGCTCATGGGATATAGCTTTTGGGAGACATAACACAAGCTGAGGTTTTTAGTGATACAGACAAATTTTAAGTGATGGACTTTTCAGTGATGAGGCATGCATTACTAATGCTTCTACAAATAATCCAAATAAACTCATCAATTCACAAAGCTAGACATGGATGGGGTCATTTCATGTTGGTACCTTATTTGTAATGAACAGATGTCTGTTCACATCAATTTATGTAAACTATCAACGTACACACATAGATGTCCTGTGTACTCCCTTCAAAGAGACTTCAGCTTGTCAGGAGAGCAAATCTCTTTTGTTTTAAAACCACAAAACATGACATGGCATTTTCTAGACAAAATTTTGGTTGGCAAGTAATAAAAGCATCTTTAAAAAGTTTTGGGTCTTCAAAATATTCAGTCTGTGTTATTAAAACATTAACAAAAATCACAAAAGACACATTCTATAATAATCCAACTATGATGCATTTTCCTCATTAGTATGAATTCTACAACAGAGAAATTTTTTTCCAGTTACTCTCTGGGAATGAATGGGCACATATATGGTATTTCATTGATGAAGCTTTTAAAAATTACTGATTTTTTAAGGTTTTTAGAGCAGCAGCTGAAAGGTATCAGAAATGTCAAATACCAATCTGATGATTAATTAAAGAGAGAAGGTCAGTTGCATACTTAATATGGAGAATGCATGGTAAAGTTATTCATCTTTATCCCTGGGAGCAAAAATTGATCTAAAAATAACTCCAAAGGATGAGGTAATACTTGCTTATGGTTGGCTTTTAGTCTTCATCCATTTTAGGCAGTGAATATTATCTCAGGTGCATGAGGACGCTAAGACTTAGATCATGTATAGAGGATTTGCTCCTGGCTGGTGAAGAAGGACAACAGCCGGCACAAGGGAATTTCGAGGCTGTTGATTTGAGGGACAATCTTAAGTCTGCTATGGAATGGAGTGAATGCCAAGGAAAGGAAACTGATGCATCTAGATTTTAGCTATATTGTCCAATATACACTACTTCTTATTTTCCTATATTAACTTATGAGAAGCCCTATGGACTCACAAGTAGAATGCAAGGTATACACAAATAATTATTCAGACATTAAATTTATAGATAAGACCAATGATAATGACTCTGAAAGCAACCTTGAACTGTCAGCACTGAGACACAGATGACACAGCAGAACACATAGGATGGCACAAGCTATAAGAACGTTTGGGCAAAATGAATTATTTACCTGGATTGAGAGAATATGTTGAGTTCTGATAGGTGTAGAAGAGGGGAAGAAAGTCCTCTGCTGGGCTAGGGAGGTTTCCTATAAGAAGAGAGGCTTCTATGGCAAGTATGTGATAAGTTTGGCTAACATGCAAAATCGGGACTAAAAATGTCTTTAAGAGAGGATTATGTGACATTGTTCTTAGAGAAATGTGAACAGATGTTACTCACCCCATACAAGGAACCAATGACAGACCGAAGTCCCAAAATACTTTGACAGATGACAACACCAAAGTCCAACTTGCTGAACCACTAAGTCTCCAGGGATTATTTAGGGGAGAATGGGCGAGGGGTTACTGACATAAACATGAAAGGCTCAGTGATAGCTGCAGCATTGAAGCCCACCTCATTACAGATGATGACTCATGAAAACTGGAACCCTCTTGCTCTCTGTGTGGTATGCAGGTAGCCTCTGTCTCCTCTCTTCAGCAGTCCCACTAGGTATATAATCTTGAGACAAGAGGGAGGTTATGAATTTGGTAAGTTTCAGGGACTTCCTGAGACTTCTGAACTATTTAATCTTCAAATTTTAAGGTGCTTTTTTTTTCTTAATAGAACTTCCTGATTCTTAAGTTTCCATTCAGAAAGGAATGTTTCAACTCACAAAAAATTACCACACAGCAGAGAGAAGAAAATATTAGAGCTGATGGGATGTGAAGAAGGAAAGCACTTTAATTGCAATGTTCTGCACAACATTTTTTAAGTTTCCTCTCACTTTTTTTCACATCACAATGTCATTCATTTTTTCCATCACATGATCGCTCCCCTTCCTCCCCTTTGTCTTAATGTGTACTATGAGATGCACTAGTGGATAACAGTGGCTGCCTGTCCTTATAAGTGACCCAGTTTTCCTATTTGCATGATAGGCTTAATTGTGTCAATTCCAGTTGCCAGGCAATTCGTGAGCACTTAGAATTATTGTTCTGTTGTTTGCAAAACTGAAATACACCCATCTCCCCCTGCCCCCCGTTTCTGCTGTTATGCACCAGCCTATTTCTCTACATCGTGTTCTTTTCAGTGAGCTCACATCATGGTCTTTCACTTTTCTTAGCAGACCACTATGCCACATGTGTTTTTGAAATTATTAAAATTTAAAAATATTTCAAATAGACTGTGGATCTCTACATTTTCGGCAATTTTTTTTTTATTTGAAAGTTCTATACAATAAAGCTTTACTTAAAAACACATTTCATCTCTTAACATGTCCAAAAATGCTCAAGGTATTTTTCGTGATTTTATTCTTCATTTACTCTCCCTCTCGTTCCTCAGCTCATTGTTGGCGTAGTGCAGAACTAAGCACTTGTTACTGTCTCCAATTTTCCTTGAATTTGGTTCTAACTAAGGGACAGGAATAGGGATTGGGCAAAAGGTCACAATCATTAATTTATTCATAGTGATTAAAATAAACAGAAATATGTCTACATATGGAATTGACTGACTCGTTAACCGTTATTGCTTAAATTTATTTCATTTTAATTCTTCATTCTGTCTCTTCTCAGAGTAAGGTGGCAGTGAATGCTCTAATTGCTTATGGCCTAGCTGTGCAGACTAGATGGACACTCCCTGCCGTCAAACAGAGCAGGGATCTGTAGGCATCTGATGTGAACATCTCTACTTCTTTTCTGAAACTCCTTAATCAAAGAAACTGCCTCAGTTCACACTTCAGAAGCTGAAAGCCAGGAGTTAATGGAGACCCACAGTGATACACAAATAAAGCAGTCTTGCTAGAAATGCGTGGGCAATTTAATTCTTACACAGGATGTGCTACACTTTTTTGATGACTTCTTTAACAACTCATACTGAACACATCCAATTGCCTTTGATGTGTGGATTGTATGAGAAACACATTGAGATATGTGTGTGTGTGTGTTTTTCTCTTACTAAAGAATAGTATTTAATGAAGAAGAGAAGAAGCTGAACTTTGACTCCTTCAGTGACCTCTGGTAAGAACATATCATCTCAGAAGCAGCGACCCTGGTAAAGTCTACTTGGAAAGGTATGCCTGTTAAAACTTGTCTTCCCAGACATGCAGCACTTTTTTTTTAAAAAAAAAATGGTACAGTTCAACAGTGTGAAGAGTAAATGCTGCTACTGAAGGGCAAATAAATGTCCAAAACCAACAACTTCATTAATATTTTAGGAAAGCAAGATCTGAAGAAAGTATGTTTTACAAGTGATCTTCGGAATGAGAGTTATTTGAATGGTCGACAAGATTCCAATATATTGGAGCATGCACCTTTTGGATTCAAGCACCAGCCATCCATTAGGGTAGTGTGCATGCCTGTTGTACATATAGAGGAGGCCACTAACTTGAGATGAGGCCATACCTTTCTAGTCTCGGACTAAACATTTAAATGTTCTGAGCAATAGAGTATCAGAATACAATGTGTATTTCCTGAGGCTATCTCTGGTGGAAAAATGACTTTGAAGGTTTTGAGAGGTTTTCCAGCTACACAGATCATTCGTTGTGATGATCTGTGCTGATATAGTAATGAGAATCTTCCAGGCAGCAATATAGTGAAACTGGAAAGGGGTGCAATGATCATTTTTTTTAAATGCCCACACTTGATTCTGGAAGCTTGGAAGTGAAAGGCAGTTAACAGTGGCCTCTGGGCGAAATATTAATCTATACAATGGGATTTTAGGGCATGTTCAATAATGTTTGTTTCTTTGTTAGCACCTGCTAGTCGCCATTCCAGAACTTCTTTATCTCAGATCTCATTGATCTGTAGTAGAGAAGAACATGGAAGACTAACAGTTTATGTAGGGGATAGATTCTTCATATGAAGCACAATTGGTTGTAGAAGAAGTTAGAAGATGACCATGAAGGTCTGAGTATAGTCTGACAACACCAGTTGTCATAAACTGAAAAGGGAGTGTGTGCAAACCAGGATACAAAGAAGAAAGGCTAATTGATAACATAATTTACTGGACATTTGCACTGCGGTTTAATCCTAAATTTCCTATTTTACTCATATATTGTGGCTACAAAGTATGAAATGTCATTTTACCCTAGATTATATTATATACACTGACTATTCTCAGAGTATAACTATGAAGTAAGCACTCTAGCATTCAGAGGCAGAGCTAAGAGTTGAACCTGGCAATATGGCTCAAAAGAGTACATCCTTAAATTATCTAACTTTTGGATTTACCTCCGATACATGGAGTTACTGGTAGAGGGATGAAACTCTACACGGTGGGAGAGATATTGAAGGTAGAGATGTAAAAGTGAGACTCAGGTGCTGAGTATTATGTAAACCGAGGCACAACGTGGGGGGAGGGGCTGAGAACTGCACCCTGCAGAGCATCTCTAAGTAATTCTGGATTGAGTCAGATAAAGCGAATAGGCTCAGGCCCCATAAGAACTGTAAGACACGGAAAAGACTAGAGTATATTTAGAGTCCAACAAAGGAGACACCGCCTCACCAGTACTGACACCACGGTGGTCGGGGTGGAAAAGGCATGAGAGCTGAGCATTGAGAATAAGTGAGTGCCTTGTGGGAGGGAAGGGTCAAGATTGTGACACCATATGGAGTTCTCTCTCACAGGGAAGCAAGCAATGCAAGTAAAACTCTGCGTTTGAAGACAATTTTGTACAGAAACACATGGAGTCTCTTTAAGTTGTTTACATTTACCATGCAGGTGCAACTTCATGTAGCAGACTAGCATTTTGTTTTTTATAATAATGGATTTTACGTCCATTAAACAGCAAGAAAGAATTACTATATGAAATACATAATGCTTATGGTTTCAGTTTTAAAAGTTTTGAGACAAATATTACAGTAGGTCAACAAAGAACAACGCACAGTAACAGACATCACATATAGAGACTTTTTAAAAAAAATTTAGTAGTTTTCTACATGGTGGAGATTATGTCTAGAGTTGAATATCCCTTGCTGTGAAAGATTGAAGTCTGTAGAGTTCCAGAACCTAATTCATCACAGAAGCTAGAGTTCAACTTTTGAATATGACTCACACTCTTGGAATGGTAAAACACAATCTGAGCGCTTTGACAAGTCTTCCACAGAATCCATGTCCACCATCTTCCACTGGTAAATATCATTATTCTCGGCTTTCTCAGCTCCTCGATGTTCCCGCACTGAAACCTACCTGGGCTGTTGTAATACACATATAGTTGTCAAGTAGAGGAATTCTAGGCCTTCTGTATAGCGTACTGTGTGTGTGTGTGGGGGGGGGGTATCTTGATTATGTTAACTGACATGGGAGGAGCCATTGGGGACTGGAGTGAATAGGGAGTGAGCTGAACAGCAGCATGCATATGTTCCTTGCTCTCCTTGACTATGAATATAATGTGACCAGCTGCTTTAGGCTCCCTCTGCTGTGACACTTGTGTCATGTTATATTGGAAACAAACAAGCAAACTACTCTTTTTAAGATTATTTTATGTTCACTTTTTTTTAATAAAAAATATCTTTTTTTACCCATGTATCTCCTGATCCCCCTCCCTTCCCTCCTCCCAATCCCTCCCAGTCAGCCTTCAGCCTTCTCCCTCCTCATCCTCTCATCCTCTCCCCCAAAAGGGCAAGAGATTCCCAAGGTGGGTCAGCTCAGCATGGCACATCTACTCGATGCAAATCCGATTTCCTTATCCTAAAATCAAGATTGGGTTAGGTGTTCCTCTGCAGGGAATGGGCTCCAAGGTACCAGCCCATGCACAGGAACACAGTATGATTCCACCCTCGAGGCTCCACATACTGCCCATGTCGATTGACAGTTACCTACCCTTGGAGGGCCTAGCTCCTTTTCCCAATGGCTCCTTAGTGACTGTTCCTGATTCAGTGAGCTCCCCAGAACTCCAGCCAGCCATTTTCCTCATAATCTCCATCCCCTTGCTTATACAGATTCTCTTCCCCTGCTCTCACTCAGCTGGACCAGGATCTTGGCTCAGTGCTCAGCCATGGATCTCTGCCTCCACCTCTATTCATTGTTGGATATAGGTTCTGTGTTGACACTTAGGGTGGTTATTCATTTGATTATAGGGAAAGTCCTGTTTAGGCACCACCTCCACTATTGGTTGGAGACCTAGCCAGGGACAGCCTATGAGTTCTTGGAAGTTTCCCTAGGACCTTTCCAACCTCACACTGGATTCTTCTATCAAGATATCCATCTCTTCCTATCTCTCTCTTTATTGTTCCTCTCACCCAACCATCTCCTTATCTCATGATTTGTTCCCACCTCTTCTTGGTTGCAAGCCATTATGATCTCAATTTGCTAAGGAGATCTTCTCTATTTTCTCTTCCTAGGGGAATCTCTGGATGTCTCTCGTAAGTTCCTTCTGATTCCAAGCTGTTCAGGGAAAGAACTAGGATGTGCATGTCTTCACTACCAGATTCTCTGTTCCTTGTGTTCTAATACCTATTTGAGAAACAGCTCTTACTTGCTCGCCATTCTGCTAAGAAGGAGGTTCTACTGGCTGCCTATATCCCTTGTTATTCCCATGCTTGCCTTTAGAAAAGTATTGCCAGAGAGAAGTCATTTAGGGAAGTAGCGTTGAGAGTGCATGCCAGATGGCCTAACTCAGGGAAACAGAAGGTGAGGTCATTTGTTGAGAGTGATGAGGGATTGTGGGATTAACAGCTGAGAATGAAGGACAACAAAGGAACGTTGGAAACATGACTGGAGAAAATTTGTTAAAAAATTAGGTGAATGAAAGTCTATCCAGAAAGTCCCAAAGACGGTGACATTAGTTAGCATAACTTGGCAGTTGAGCCAACTGGTTCTTTCTTGACTTTCTGCAGTGATGCTTAACAGTATGATAACAAGAAGAGAGAAAAGATGCAGTGACATTTGTCCAGCACGAGGACAGGCAAGACAGCTGCAGAGGAAACCTGAGATGGGCTAGAAGGTCCTGATGAGCAGGAAGAGGGGACTATGGCATTCAAATGAGGCAGAGAAATATCTGAACTTGTTAGAACCAGAAGGGACTTGAGGTACAAAGCAGAGAGTGCAGAGGGTGTAGACTAGAGACAAAACACTAAGGTGGACACCAAATAGCAAGGTTAGTGGATGTGAGGAGTGGGCATGGCAGTGGAAATGAAATCTGACTGACAGGTTTCAGCATCTGTGAGCTTGCGGGTGAAAACGGAAAGTTCAAGTGATGATAGCGTGAAATGGATGCTTCATATATGTGAGTTTTCTGAGCATAATAAAGGGAACAGTCATACTTATGGGAACATGGGGATGAATTGGAGGTCTAGGATGCTGAAGACACGATCAGTCCTAATGATGACACCAGCTATGGAGAAGATTGGTGGTGGGATCTATCAAGCACCACGGTGACGAATTAAGCATGGTAAGAGATTGGGAAGGCCTGCTGTTAAAGACTGCTTGTATTCATATGCCTGCCTCATTTTAGCCTGGTACTTAGGGAAGAAGAAGCAGAAACAAGAAAGTCATTTTCATCTTACTTCAGTTACTTAAAATATTCAAATAACACCAAACCATTTTTAAATGAAGATATACTATTGATCAACTTCTATACACACATAAATATTCTTTGTATTATATTTAATTCTACCAGAAAGTCACAATTGGTTTCCCTTATTTTGAGTAACCAAATAATTAAGATAAATGTAAAATCATTTTGATGTCAGTGACTCTATGTGTGGATTCTATGTGTCAGGTCACTGAGTACTTTTCTGATTCATGATTTATTGCATTTTATTTTGGGATCATGGGCACTCTTCCTAAATTCAGAGTAGTTTCTAGCTTTAAAATATATTTTTATGGCAATATGTCCAACATTTTGATGAACACTTTTGTTTCCTTTTCCAATTGTCTTGCTAAGATGACTGTACCACGTGGAAATAATTATCAGGCAGCAGCATTTGAACACCATTCAATATAAACTGGAAGCGATCACCTTGTTGTCATGGTACTAAATGATGTCATCCCCTTTCCTACCCCGTGAACAGTCACACACTTGACCAAGAGGGTTGTGCTGTTGCATTGTTAACTGCCAAACAGAAAGATCTCTGTTCTCAACAAATCCTGACACAGACAATTAAATACTGTTCCAAGCACTTACATATCCTGGAGATTTTCACCCACCATGTTTTTAAGTGAAGTATGTCTCATGTTCCCTGTCCCTTAGACAATTCCAGTTTTCTGCCTGTATTCTATGATAACATTCAAGAAAACATCGAAATAATTCTGCTTAATTTTTTTTATTCTGTTACAGCAAAATTAGTAAGGCCATGTCTGCATGGATATATTTTGCAGGAGAATGAGAATGTGAATTGTCTTTGAAAGTATCTTGAGGTGATATATAAAATAGTGAGTAAGTTGTGGGTTTATGTGCAAATAAAAAACTAGCTTACAATGATCAGGCTTTTCTTCATCATTAGGATTGTTCTCTGCATATCTGATTGGTTTGGCCATTTGTCTGACATAATTTTTACAGAACCACATATGTTAAACAAACCTTTAAGATCTTGCCTTCAGATAATTTCTGTTAGTTGATTCCAGTGAATTTCCTCCCAGTTCAGTTTCTAAGGTTGTATTTTATCTCACCATCATGCTAAAAGTCCGGCTCTTCCTCAGCTAAACAATCTTCTAAAGTTCACTTTTTTTCTTGTTAAATAATAAGATGTCTCTGATGGGCCTCACTTGTGGGTTTTGCTCTGCACATCTTCACTTCACATTTATCCTATAATCCTTGGCTCCAATGTCATTTCCTTCAGGAAATGGTTGTGTGTTTTCCGTGTATTGTCCTGATCTGGGCAGTGTCTCCCTTAAGCACTTCATAAAATTCTCTTCATTACTCACTCTGCACTGGCCATGTTGCAGTATAATTATTTGGTCAGACTTCAGTTTTTATTACTGGGTTTTAAAATTTTTAATGGTAGAGACCAACCATCTCATCTTTTTTTGCTGTCTATGTTTAAGTATGGAGTAGTATATCAGAACATGAGTTTGAGAAAATAATGTGCCAGAAAACAACAAAATCTAGAATTTCATTTTATTATGTAATTGATGCATATGGATACTTATGAACTTCAATACGCAGTAGATGCAAAAAAGATGCATTTGTTTATTAGGAAGAGGCAATATAAAGCAGAATGAGATGACGTATATAGCTGTATCTGTATGAAGAGATAAGCTGGTTTCCTCTGCTATTCCCTCTACCCTCTCTTACAAAGTAGTTTATGTGTAGGGGGAAACTGAGGATGAACTCACGGTACATCGACATTTTCATTATCCACATTTTGACATTCATTTGGGGAATTAGTTGGATCACCCGTGAGTCTGGTTCTATTAAGAATTAAGAATTAGAGCAGGAGGCTGTGGAAATAGCTCAGCTGGTAAAAGGCTTGTTGTGCAAGTAAAGAACATGAAGGGTGGTGATGCATGCTTGTAATTCCAACACTGAGGATGCAGGAACAGACAGACCGCTAGGCCAACCAGCATAGCCTACTTTAGGCCATTGAGAGACCTTGCCTCAGGATACAGCATGGACAGTTTCTGAGAAATGACATCTGAAGTTGTCTTCTAGCCTCCTCTCTCTGTCTCTGTCTCTCTGTCTGTCTGTCTGTCTGTCTGTCTGTCGGTCTCTCTCTCTCTCTCTCTCTCTCTCTCTCTCTCTCTCTCTCACACACACACACACACACACACACACATCTATGTATGTACCTGCATCTATATACACATATGCATTTGCATATACACGAACATGCACACACTTAAGCACATCCCCATGTATCCCACACACAAAGAATTATACTATGACTAGGGGTGTTTCTCAGAGAAATTGTGCTTACTGGTGTGTGTACAGCCTCTGATTCAATCCTCATCATTAAAAAAGAAATAAAGACTTGGTTTAGGTCGCATAGCAATAGCAATTTCAGTAGTATCTGCATATTCCTAATAATTAAGAAGTAAAAACAGCTTAAATGCCATAAATGGATAATGAATGAGAGAAAATATGTTAAATGTATCATCTACAATAAATTTAGCATCTAAAAAGGAAAAATAATCCTGTTACATCCTATAATATGGATAGATCACAAGAAAATTATGTTAGGTGATAAAAAATTCATACAAACAAAAAGGTGAAAAATTTACACAAAGCACATGCTACATGATTGTGCTTATATGAATGATCTGATATAATCAAAAACACAGGAACAGACAATCAAATGAGGGTCGCTTCAGTTATTGTGAGGGGAATAATGAGAAATTACATGGTGGGTATACAGTTTCAGATTTGCATGAAGAAAAATCTCTATAGATGTGTTACCCAAGACTTTAGCATACTCGCCATTACAATATACAATTGAAAATGGTAAATAATATTTTATTTAATTTTTTTGTAGCTTGGGAATCTGTCCTGGAACTCACTCTGTAGACCTGGCTGGCCTCAAATCACGGAAATTCACCTGCCTCTGCCTCCCTAGTGCTGGGATTAAAGGCATGCACCACCAAGCCTGGATAAAAATTAAATTCTTAAAAGGAGAAATACACTAAATTCTGGCTCCAACTTTTCTCCCATGTTCTATTCCTAGTACTATTTTCTAGCACTAAATTTTTAATGTTGATGAGAGATATGAAAGAGTAAAGTGTAACACTGCCGATTTCCTTATGAGCATAGAAACAGGGAAGCCCAGAATAGAGTCTTCCCTGTTTCTATGCTTATAACCAAATGGGTAACCTTCTATGATGGCCTCTTTACAGTGGTCCCTAGAAGAAGATTATTGAAGAGTCTAGTCCTCTCCTCAAAGTATGAAGCCATCAGAGAAATGGTCTATTCATTGAAGCAGCTATATGGAGTCACCAAAGATGATAAATCATAGTCAACATGTTAAGGAATGTAAATGATATACTCTGGATGAGCATAATTTGGAGCATTAATTGAAATCAAACATGGGAGTTACTTTAATTATCTTGCACTAGTATGGAAAGAAGCTTATGGGGGTGTTGAGGAAGCTAAAGGAAAGTGAATAAATGAAAAGAGTTTAATCTGACAGGGTACTTTGCTTTATGTGACTGGGTAGTTATTGAAACAACAGATTTCATTTCAGCTGTTAAGAGAGGTGCCTTGAGAAATGAATGGGAGTTGAAAAGTTGACAAGAACAGGTATGATTTGTGTCTTGGGGAAAGGAAGCACATAAATTATTATTTGGAGACTAGAAGGGTTAATGGATTCCCCCCCCCCCCCCCGTTTAAATAGAAGGAACCTGAGTATGACTGAGATTAAGGTAAAGATTAAGAGAGGAAGAATTGAAGAACACAGGAATCAAAGAATGATTGACTATGGAGATACCTGATCTGGAGCTGGGAAAAAATAAATGCTCAGGAGAGAGACACCACCATTTTCAAAAGAGAAAGAAAAAGAGATGGGGTGGAAGTGAGATACTGAACTTCTGAGACTGAACAGAGGTGCCAGTCACCCATCTTGACTTAAACAGTCACATACAAAAGGCTGCTTCATAGTGTTATTTTGCTTTCTTTTGACTGAACTAATGTAGATTAATTGCTTCCAGATAAAAAATGTTTGACTGAAGAATCATGAAAGCTTACTGGTGGCAAGGGATATCTGTCTTACATCCCTGAAAAACAAAACCTGTGAGACGCAGAGCTCTTTCAAACATGTCCTTCATTGTGCCAAGTACAATGGCTTGCTAGGCTTGGCTTGGAGGAGATTCTGGCAAGGCATGTTACTTACGTAACAAGAAGTCACTGAAGGATGTGTCCCATTATAAAAGGTATGGTTTAAGTTATGCAGGCTCCCACTGATCTTTTTATAAGAATCCTAAAAGATTGGAAATATTTTTTTAAAAAGTTTTGTGCAGTGATTTCTTGATGTTAAGTTTCTCTTTCTGTTCAGAGCACTGAATTCTTATAAACTTATTACTTTTTTCAGCTATTTAAAATTTACCAATATCTTTTGCAAAAAGGAAAAAATAATCTTTTAATATCTTTATATTGAACTGCTGTTCCTTCTCAATTTTATTATTTTTGATTAGGTAAATAACGGCATCGTTAAATTGTGGATGCATGCCCTTGTTGAAATGTGAAAGAAGGCACTCTCCCAAAACACAACCTGATTAAAAGGTTATTTTTTAAAAATTATTTTACATTATTTTACAGGGAGCACAAAGGTGAGACATGCAGCTCTAAAATGACAGAGGTCAGGACACAGATACCTTTTTAAGCATTAACAACTACCTGATACTGTCAGAATAGGATGGAGAAGCCAGTCATCAAGAAGCTCTGATGTAAAGACTACATCAGCTCTGGATACATAAGGAAGGAAATGGATGCTGTCTTCCCTCGCACATTCTCCAAAATATCTGCTTCTTCATAATGACTTTGGCCATCGTTTTGAATCCGTGGAAGACCGCTATGTATGACTGTGAATTCTTACAGTTTTCACTGGACATTTACTATTAAAATGTCTTGTGATTCAATGTTCTCTTGCAATCTTATCCACAAAACTTTTTTTATTAGAAAACTTAATATTTAAGCTGAAATGAACATGCATATATACTCTCAAATGATGGATTTTTATTACATAATCACTGTAGCAGTTTAAATGATTCTGAAATATGTGAAAACAAAGATAGTTATCTGAATCCCTATTGCCTACATGTTAATTAGTAAGCTGGATTTTTAATACAATAGACCTCTGTTGAGTATCTACATGCTAAGTTGTATGGATAAAGTGATATGCAAAATTTTTATGTTCTCAGCTGTTATGAAATGGTACCGCCAAATACCATGGCTATCACTAAAACATTCCTTAAGGGAAGCTCCCATTCCAAATGAAGTCTTTGAAGCTTCATATCCAACAGTCTTTGAATAAACTTTCTGATAGGAACTAGGCTACCTTGGAGCAAGGGAGTTCCGTAAGTCAACACAACTACCTACACTCTTGGTAAGAAACTTTTTAGTACATGTGGAAGGTGATTCGTCCCCAAGGGAGGTGTGAGCAGTACCCTGTAGTACAACACTTGTCAAAATAGGCATAACTTATTTCAAAGCAACTCTTAACTAACATGCAAGATGTCTTTAAACAGCACTTATTATGAACAGTCCGGCCACTAATAGTCATATACATTAAATTTAGCCTAATTTTGAATGATTTTCCTTTGTTAAATCTATGAACTAGAACAACTGGAACCAAGAAACAGGCTGGTGAGAGTGTCAGGAAGAAGATGGAGTCCAAGAATACCATAGGCTAGGACATGAGTCAGCAGACAGAAACATTTTATGGTTGGAGACTGATTATGAAAAACACGGGATATCAACTGTTTGACTCTACCCTTTATCCCACAGACATCCAAAGGCTCACTTTCTCATTTTCTCTGTCACATTCCCTATAGCATTAGAGGAAGGAGTGATGGATCTGAAATCGCTTTCAGTTTAGTAGCCCCTCTCCTGACTGGTTCTTGACTCTTACATAGTCGGCATACACCCATGCCAATTTGAGCCTAAACCTATAATAACCCCAGACAAATTGTATTTCTGGAAGTAAGACTGTAAGTTATTAGACAATGATGATCCTATCATATTTACCTTACATCTTCTAGACCTCAAACGACTATGCTTAGTGAACAGTTGGGCCCTTTCCTGTTTAACCTCAAACCTTACCATCAAGAAATGTTGAATATGTTTTTAATATATACATGTCTCAAATAATGTTCCTGAAACCCTGGGGTATATTATAGTCATGGAAATAAAGATTAATTGATAGTAATCACTTATTCTTAGTCCAAGCATGGTGTTTTCTTTTTGCATAGAATTATAGGAGATAAATGAACAAGATATGACCTGGTATAGTTCAAAGTTAATTTTCCTGATTCCCAAAGTGCAATTATTGATTCTATTTTTATCATGGTTAGAATAATACTAACATTTGTCATCTCTGTCTTTCGTCACTCAGCTCATGTGGAACTCTTCAAAGTTGCCCTTATAGATCGTGCCATAAATAAAACAAGGTTGCAATACATAGTACAACACACCCTTTTGGAAGGGTGGACAAATGCAATGTCTGTGCCATAATGTCAGTGTGACTAGGCTGTCTGGGTAATCATCAGTAAAGATATGTGAAGATACTTTATGGATGAATTATGTATCAATTGTTTTCCTGAAGAAGACAATATAGTACAGATGAACTTTATTTATGACTGGATTTCTTTAAAAGGGTTTAAAAGGTTGATGTTTTACTGTATGCTCTGGGTTCTCAAATCAATATTTACTTTGCCTTACACTAATGCAATCTCATCCTTTTGTTAAAATAAACAGTAAAAAGTGACCTTTACTGTGCTCTCAAGTGTTCTTTCCTAAGGGGAGATCTTGATGAATTAATACTGTAAGATTCATTTTGCCAATATTGTTTTAGAGCCTCTGATGAATACATTCTTAGGTATTACAGTGGTCCTTCTATATTTACTTCTCAGCTACTTGGTACTTCCAAGGGTCCTTATCCATCATGTAATTACTATGGAATTAGTGTCTGCAGTCTTTGTGACTCAATATTTCTCTTAACCAAAGTATAAGATTTATTAATAAGCTCTAAATGTCAACTGCTCTTTGATCTGCGGATGCATGACCGCACCCTCATCCCTTTATTATGAATGGAGGAGATATTTTTGTCCACTTGAACATTTGTTGCTGGCATTCCTTGCAAAGCCAAGATGACAGATTGCCATGCTCAGAGTTTTCTTTTGGATAACATTAATTTAGCTTGCTCAGAAACAAACATGACTGACAGACCCCTCCCCTTTAACCTGTGCCCCTGTTCGGTGTGAGAAAATTGCCTCATATGTCTTTTCTGATTTAGACTCAGAATAGTTATTGGGTGTGGCAAGTAAGACTAGAATTGATCACATGAATCTGTATTAGTTTCATCTTATTGGGAATTATCTTAAATCATTCTTGTTTAACAATTTAATTCCATGAAAGTACAGGTATAGTCCACAAGAACCACAAGTCATTACCAATAATGACTATAATTGTTTCTGTGTTTTACTTTTTGATGGCTCTCTAAAAAGGGTATGAATCTTGTAGATTTTTGACCCAGAGAACAGGCTGGAGATTTAAATGTTTCAAATGTAAATATAGAAATTTCTAAATTTCACAGTATGGATTGTGCAGGCAACCTTAACTTAGGAGGCCAATATTTATTACGAAGTACTCTGAAACTCCAAGAACGTGCATGTCCTTGAACAGTGACATTGAAAATGTTAATATGAAAAATAAATTGAAAACCGCCTTTAGTAACTATCACAGTATTCATTTTATTTCAGCTTTAAAATTCTTGTTTCAAATGTAGAAGATGGCACTGAATTGGGGGCTTGCTTACAGCTTTAGAGTGTGCTGCTAAAATACTCATTTTAAATGGTAATGACTTAAAAACTAACACTGATGGAGATTGGACAACTGACCAGTTTTTACAATGAAAAGGGAATAGTTTGCTGAAACATGAAACAACTCAGAATAGTAAGAAATCAATGGAATTAAGTTACCAAAAGTATACAAGGAAATCAATTTACATCCAGAAGGAAAGCAAGTTACATCTGTTTTTAAAAATGCCGTTTAAAATCATTTTATAGTTTCTCATAATTTCATAATTTTAAAATTTGGACATTTTAGACTTTAGCAAGAATAAATGCAAAAACAGGGAATAACATAAACAAAGAAGAAAATAGATTTAAAAAATCAGTGAAGAAAAAGCTAGGCAGTTCTTCAATAAAGCAAATAAACACAGCGTACTAAAAAATTAAAATCAGAGGTCTGTTGTAGTTCTAACAAAAATAAGAAGAGCAGAAGAAAGGCTAGAGAGAGGTCCAAGCTTTTAAGAGCATTTACTGCTGTTGCAGAATACCTGAGTTTAGTTCCCAGCCTCTATGTTGTGGTGCACATGCACCCCAAGTTCCAGAAAATCCAACACCCTCTTTGTTGGGCCTTGGAATACACCAGGTGTGTGTGCGTGTGTGTACATACATACATATGTGTGTATGTAGACATCCAATCATGCACATAAAATAAAATAATCTTTAAAATATTAGAAAAAGTAAAGCAAGAGAGAAAACTATGCAACAACATTTATTTGTTGTTTTCTTTTGATGCCAATCTTAGGAAAATTAGAGATGTAGATACATTTCAGTTGTTGGAACAACAAGGCTATAAAAGAAAGAGCAGGTCCTCAAACATCAAATCACAACATCATTTACTTTTCAAAGTTTAGAAGAACATATAATTGTGAAAGTTACTTTTCCTTGGACCTTTTTCTTCAAAGATGGAAACATTAGATTTTCCTGGAACTATAGTTAGAGAAGGTTGTGAGCTACTTCCTATGTGGATGGAGTCCATGGGAAGAGCAGCCAATACTTTAAATGCTGAGTCACCACTGTAGGCTCAGATCTTTTTAAAAGCTTAGTCACAATCAATGCAGGTTCTCACTTAGTTACCTAAGCAAACATGAAGAATGTTAGTTTTAAAGTATTTTTTCTGATTATTGCTTAATTTTCTATCATAATCGTACATAGTGATAAACATTCAACCAAAGCCTCTCAAAGTTTCCCCAAACTTTGCCTTCAAAACGCAATAAAATTAGTGCATTTTGACTGAGCTCAGTGTTGGTTATAAAGTAAAAATATCAGAAATGATGTTTTGTTTTGCTTGAGACAAAATCTTGCTGTGTACCTCCCCAAGACAGTCTCAAACTCCCTGTTTGTTCAGACTGATTCAAAATTCAATCTCCATCTGCTTCCACTCCCCTAGGCTAGAGTTTAAGTATCTGACATCATACCCAACCTGAAATGACATTTGAAGAAATAAGTTAGTAGTGTTGTGGAAAAATACAAAGATCAAGTAGCTTAATACAGACATTATCTACACCAATAACCCACATTGCAAAACACAGATTTACATGTTTGTATGTATTAATATTCTTGTGAGGTCAATGTAATTTTATCTTAATTTGAAAATTTAAAAACCTTATTTTTTTTTCAGTCTCCCCGTTCAGTTTGGTTATCAGCGGTTACAAAGTGAGTTCAAAAGGTAGCTCTTTGCCTGCTTGCTGTCTGTAAAAGTAGGTCTTTTGTGCTCAGTAATATCACACTATTACACAACATTCACTAAAGAATGCACTGTAGCTCACAATCTGTTTTTTCAAATATACTAGATTTGGTCCTTCAAGCTACCTTACTAGCAACTGAGAAAGATATTACATTTTCATTTTTATGTGAGAAAATTGAATTACAAAAGACTCAATGATTTACTAAAGCAAAGGCTTACTTGAGGCCTACTAGGGACTCGCTTTGAAGTCCTGTGATGTCTGTAATGGAAAGAGCTTGGTAGGGAAAGAAAAGGCACCAAAGGAAACAGAGATATTCAGACATAGAAAGACTCATTAGGCACATTATTACTGCTAGGAGTGGAAAGGTTAAGGAAATACTCATAAAAGTATTTATAAATATTATTAAAATAAATTTAGTGGGATGTTGACTGTGTCAATTTGACAGGCACATGTTCCCTTGAACTTCCTGTCACATCCATTTTAGAGCCAATAATTCTTGCTTTTAATACACATCATTTTGGTCTTGTGAGGAATGAAAGAATATGTACAACAAAATTTCCTGAGGGGGAAAAGACACCATATAAATATTGGTATTAATGTCATCATTAACATTTATAATTCTGTCACCTCTCTAACTCAAAGATGCATTGTGGACATCTGAATGAGGTAATGTCTGTGAAGCCTCTGAGTTCTCCGAATGAGAATTAAGACATAAATATGGGATGTTTTTGTCAATAAAGTATTAGGTGAATCTGGTCTAGACAGAAAATAATAATAATAAAATTGAAGCAGTGAACTGGAAGTAGTTAACACTATAAATAATAGAAGTAATTGGATACCACTGGTTTAGGTTTTATAATATAAATATTTGTCATTATAAAATTATATTGGCCTTTATTAAAAATGTAAATGCAATTTTTTTCAATAATGCACCCAAGACATGCTTATATACCACCATTTCATCTTTAAAAACAAGATTTCACTGTTATGATAAACCCATATTATAATATATTGCCAGTTTCTCTATAAAATTAACCAACTTAATTCAATCACATTCCTTACTTTTTTCTTGATGGCATTTATATACATCTTATAGGAAGAGCCAACTACGTCATTAAGTTTACAAATAGAGAAAACAGAAGTTTTACAAGATTATTGTTAAAATACATTTCCAGAATGCACATAGTAGATATAATATCACCGCTCAAGGAAGTTCACCACATACTATTGTAGATGGAATCTTGCCTATTGGGCTCACTACTTCACTAATATTGTTAATAAAATGATTCCCAATACACAAGGAATCATGAGAGCATCATCTTCATATTTACTGCTGTGATGCTTTAAATAATTCTGTTCCAACTGACAACAGATTTATAACCTCATTAAATTAATTGACTTGTTCCTTGACAAAAGAAAGAAAAAATTTAAACTTTTGGAGTTTCATCAAAATTTTCAGAATCCTTTTCATTTGGATCATGTCTTATATAGTAACCTATAACTTTAGTCATAGATGTTTAAAAATTAAACTGCAGGTCATAGTGAAGCCAACGTGCCACACCTGCTTCTATTGTTGCTCTCCCTACAATGTCTCAATGCCTAGGAGAAGCAAGATGACAGCATCGGACTGTCTGTCCTAAAGTAATAACTTCAGAATCAAATGGAGGTTGGGCATTGAGACTGATTTGCAGGTAGTTCCTAACCCTGATGGATACATATGCAATAGAAGATATTAGATTTGATTAAGTCATTCCGATAAGTAGGAAAGTGACCAAACTGTCCAAGAGATGACACCTTCTGCTTCTCTCACTACGATAGAAAGATACAACTTTTTATCAGTGGACATCTCAAAGTTTTAATATTCATTGATCATTGGAAATAATAAACCAAAGAGGACACTCTTGTGTTGACTCTCTCTCTGTTTCTCTGAATGCTTAGCTCTATCATGATTTCTTAACGGTATAAATACATAGAGACTAAACCAACAGGTCACTCATTATCTTAAAGACCTCAAAACAAGATGGTGGTTATTTTTAAATGCATAATCCCAAGAAGCTGCCTGAATAATTTTTCTTGGCATTGACTTGATTAGTATTTTTCTGTTACTATTATTCTACTCATACATTGAATCAGAATTTACCTCCATCTTCCTCTTTCTTTCCCCACTGGAGGAATAATTGCCATTCTTTTCAAAGTCTCCTAGGACCATCTTCTGCTCTGCAAAGTTGTAACAAGATGTGACATCCAGTCCTGGTTAATCAGTGTTCTGCCCAAACCCACAGTGGCAGTGAAGGAGATGCCACTTACAATTGCCCGTGACACTGACCAGGTTTTTAAGGAATAAGAGTGAGGGAAAAATAGCATAAAATACTTAAATTTTTATGGAAAAGGTATACCTTGGTGAAAAAGCACCATCATAAATTTCCAAAAAGTGTATCTTAATGATACACTTAGAGTAAATCATTTGCCATGAGAGACAGGAGGTCTCTGGTGACCTGCATTGCAGCCACAAGAGACTCCTAGACTAGCTACTTTCAGCTAAATGTACTCTCATATTAATATTTTAAAATGCCATAATGCCTCTCTGAAAACCTCAGAGGACAGATACATCAATTTGCGAGGTCTTCACTCCAGGAAATAGAAACAGGGATAATCTGCCATTAAAAGAAATAGTTCATTATGTCTGCTTCTTGGGAGCGCATAAACTATGTCCCTCACATACTTAAGTTGCAAATCCTCACTTTAATGTGAAGGGAGACACCATGCCCTAGAGCTTTATTGTCCCACTGTTTATTAGTACAAAAAGGTTTGTTGTGGTATGAAATCTTAAGCTTGTTGCAGTAATCAATCAGCTTCAAAGAGTCTTTACCCCGAGCCAGATTCATTACAAATAAATCAATTAAACATAAAGTTTCTATTTTCAGAGAGGTTCACAATGCAGAATAGAAACAAATGCATCACAGTTAGAGAAAGGAATTTTCCTGGAGCGATGTCTCTTCACAAAGAGCCCTTCTGCCTTTATTGCGCTGTGGAACACATGCTATGGTTTGCTTTTTTATTTTAGTTAATTGCAGACATTCTTCTTCTTAGCATATATTTTTCATCGGGGAAAAATCACATCCATGTGAAAAAGATAGGTGGTTAGCTAAAAATATTGCTGGAGGCAGGAAAAAGTAAACAATCGGGTTTCTGTCTCCTTCATTTCCAGCCTGAACCTCTGGTGAAGCATTGGGCCAATTTTCACCCTCAAAGCTGTACTGCATTTTTTTTTCTCCCAACCTTTGAGCTGCCATTATTTAGAGCACAGGCAACTCAGTGGCAGAAGCAAAACAGATACTAAAGTAGAAACAAAACCAGAAAAAAACAAACAAAACCCTGACCGTGAACAATGAAACATCCCCGTGTCTCAATATCCCTCCCTTCATAGTGAGGCTGTTAAGAACTAGGGATTCTGACCTGTGAAGGCAAGCCTCCCTCCTCACTTCGAAGGCCTGCAGAGATGTGTTCTAAGCTGACTTATCAAATGAGCGCCACAAAGCACTCGTCATTTTTTGCTTAATTTTCGCATAGTTTTACCATAATGTGGTTTTAATAAAACCAGCTGTCTGCAGAAATTCCTGAGACATGAGAGCTTTTGGCTCTAAAAGAGGTTCAAACCAAGTGATCTCTGATAGAAATCCACTCAGAGACACATGCGCAATGTGGACCAGGGAGGGGATAAAGTACAGTGTGTGTGTGTGTGGGGGGGGGGTTGAATAAAGAGTAAAGTGAACATTTTTCTGCATTTATCAATGTCCCACTTTTCTAATAAAATGCTGCTCAGTCCTGCTTTTCCAGCAAGTATCTTGTCAGCCAGAGCTGACAGCTGTTTGGATGTCATAGGACATACACTCTACATGAGACCATACATTTCTGGAACTATCTCAGACTATGATATACATGTTCCCATCAGTGTGGATAGTACATAGCCTTCTTGTGTGTCCCCTGCAGGCTCTGAGAAGGGCACCTATAGCATAGGAAGAGTGGAGCATTTAGCCTTCAGCCTTAAGTAAACAGTGTTTCTTCCATTATTATTATTTTTTTAAGGGAAAAGGAGGGAGGGAGGAGGAGAGAACCTGAACCACCCTTTCCCAGTGAGATGGCTGATTTATTTTGAAGAGAATTCTTTTACCTTCCCTCCTCTCTTACTGGTTCTGATGAATTTTCAAACATCCCAGGAAAAGAAAGTAAAATGTCTTCCTTATTCATCATCTGGTTTATTCAATGAGCCTCAGACTTCTCGGAGGAATCTTTTTTTTTTTTTAAATGTGCATTGTTTCAATTTCATTTCATTATACTTTAAAGAAAAGCTTCTGAAAGTGTGTACAGATACTGAGACACATTGAGAAAAAGTCAAATCAACTAATATTTATGTCACTAGAATATGAGGAAATACATTGTAGTTTAGTCAGGTCATATCATGAGAAGTTTGGTATTTACTGGTAGATAGAACATATTTGTTCTGCAGATCAAGCCTCATCTCTGGAAGCAAATACTATTTCCTTTGCATCTGTTATGGAAATATTTACCATCAAATCATATACAGCATTATTTTCAAGGAGCTATTTGTTTGTAAGAATTGTCTTGGAATCTATCTCAGATAATATAAAGTTCAGATATATGTTGGCTTACTCATATCCTCTGATCTGTAATATGTTTTGAGGAGAAGTATAAAAAGTATAAAAATAAGATATTTAGATAGGAAGACACATCAGGAAACATGGGATGAGGCATTAAGTTCTATTAAAAAAATTAGGTTCCTTTTTTTCAGGAGTTGATTTGGGGCATGGCCATCAAAGGAGCTTTAACTGCTCCCTCCCACATCCTTACTGGAATTGCTGCATAGGATGAAGGAAGATCACTGTGTGTTCTCTTATAAAAGCCTGGGCTGCTTGAAGGGCTTTGTAACTGATAATTTTATTATTTAATAGAATATCTTGTTTGAAGTTAAAACTCTCACCCTTCAGTATTAAGAGGCCTTTAAAAAGACAACTAGGCAAAAGTAGCATCATACTCTAGGCATTTAAAAAAATTACAGTATCTAAAATAAAGTTTTGCTCTTACTTAGTTCTCAGAGCATACGTTTCAGCTTCTTTAACTAGGCTGGTAAAGGGCTAAGGCTGGCAAAATGGATTCAACTAAAAGTGTAGAGCTCGAGAAAGAAAAAGCGTGTTCTTGATATTGCTGTGAAAAACACAACAAAGATTGTGGTGACTATAACTTTGACAGAAATGAAGAGAAATCAACTCTGTGTGATGTTGGCCTCGTTAACACTGAAAACACGTTCCCACTGTAAATACGCCAATGGAAAAAGTCTAAAGTATGGGAGAGCTCTCAGGGGATACAGTCCTCTATGTTCCTATCAATGAAGAAATGTTTACTTTTATGTTTGTTACAATACAAAAGCTTTGACTGAACTTTTCCAAAATGTTTTTGGGCCATCCACTAAGAAGTTCAGAGGGAATAGTGCTAAAATACATTCTGATTAGATAAATTGGGAGGATAATTAGACCTATGACAATAGCCAGTTTCTGGACATTTAACAGTGTTGGCATTGTGATAAAGAATTTCTTAAGAAAATCCATAGAAAGGGAATTTGTAATCCCCCTTTATACTCACATATAGACTTAAAGAGAAGCAAGAATTGATGGTAAGGCACATAGCTTAAAGAAATATTCTAATTTGTTCTTAATCATTGGTTGTTAAGTTAAAGAGGAACTCAGATGGCGATTCAGGCTGTACTCAAAACCTACGTGTAACGTGTGAAGGAGCTGGGTCCGAGAGCACAGACATGCTGGTCAGTGACCAGAACGCTGATGACAAGCTTTAATGGGAGACACACTGAGACCTTATGTATGCTATTTGGTATATAAACAATTTTTGATTTGTTAATTGATCGTCTTAGACTTCTTCCTATTTTAGAAAATTATTCCAAGGATGAGGGTGTAACAGAATTGCAGAGAATATTCCTCACCTAGAAGACAATTTGAATAGCCTAGAAGAGAAAAGACTCTTTGTCAGCTTTTCTCCCTGAAGGTTTTATAAGCTTGCCTCCCTCATTCTTCCTGGGCTAATTCTTGTTATAAAACTTGTGACAATTCCACATGGCTAAGGATCCACAAGAAGAAGGTCACCATGTCAAGCAGGAGAGTCTTCTTCATGTGGGTATGGCTCTATATCCCAGTGACCGTGGTCAATCATTCTGAACCTTAGAACTCTCCCCTAATATTTGTTTCTACTCACTTCCTTTAAAATAATCTTTATTAGTACATGAAGAATTAGGCTTCGCCATGGGATCCCTCTTTTTTGTTTTGTTTTGTTTTTTTAAAAACAACCTTTGCTTTAGTGTCCTCCATTCCCCTGACTCTTGTCCTGAAGTCTCCCTACTTAGTTCTGTCCCACATCTTGTAGGCTTTCTGCTTTTATGTCACGGAGGACCTTAGGTACCTTTCCGGTTCTTCCTTTTCTTACTGTCTCTTGCTTCCCTCTGGTTTCTTATCTAGTTTCATAGTGCAACCCACTCTCACGCCCCTTATAGAGTCTGTTTTATAAATTTCATTGCTGAACAACATTTTTTGTTTGTAAAGTATATTAAGAATCAAAGAATAGGAAAACTTCGCATGAAATCATGTCAATTGATACCCATATTATGGAAGACATTCAATAAATTTTCTGCTTAGTTTGACAGAGAGAATATTCTGCCCAGCATGCCACAGTATTCTGGTTCCTTGTCAGTTTATGTCACAGGAAAAAGTGACTGTTGTTTTACCTTAATCCTGGAAACAGCATTTAAGGCATTTTTGGACCTACCTAGCCTGGATGTAATGTAATCAGTGGGGAACTTCTCCTAGACAACAGTTGAAAGGAGTGCCTTAAATGCTTTGCACTAAGTATAACTTGTTAATTATAGTATTAGAAATAAAACTTTCTTTGATTTCAGCTCAATGAATCCTCAAAGCTCACGATTCCATATAAGTATCAAGATTTGGAAGGTCCACCATTATGGTACAAAATTAATAAAAGATTCTAATGTGTATTTGTATGGTAAAGACATTTACTCACATAAATACTTGTTAAATATTCAAGAAAATTAACTTTTCTGTCAAAGACATTGTTCAGCTTTCTTCTGCTAGTGAGTATAGAAAGTATGCATCAGAGCCAGAATGGGGGAGAGGGTTGGAGTGTAGGTAATAGGTACAGTAGGTAACTACTTCTGAAGGTAACTACTTCTGAAGTCTACCAGGGAAAGAAGAAAGAAAATAATGGTAGTACAAAAAGAGAGTTCTAAGATAGGATAAAAAGATGGTTCTATGATACATGGCTAGAGGGCAACCATGGTGGCTACGCCCCAGCTTCCAACAAATATTGGAGGCTTAAACCTTCAAGAGGTCAATGGAGCTAGTTCAGCAGTGGAGGAGAATACACTGTGATTTCACTCTCCCGCAGACGCAGAGAGTCAACAACGAGTTTGTCTACTCACAACTGAGTAGAAGAGAGTTGGCTGAGGGGTGAAAGGCATTGGAAATGTGTGTGTGTGTGTATTTGTGTGTGTGTGTATGTGTGTGTGTGCCTGTGTGTGTATTCCTGTGTGTGTGTATGCCTGTGTGTGTGTCTGTGTGTGTGTGTGCCTGTGTGTGTGTGTGCCCACACATGCAAATATGTGAAAAGACTGGTAAGAGACCAAGAAAGTTTAAGAGATTTGAAAAAGCTACCATGAGCTCAGCTGCAGCTTGCAAACTCTCATTTTGTTTATACTTTCAAGTGGTTCTGACCCACTTTGAAATCTCCCTAATGATCACAACTTCATTGCTTTCTCCAAGGACCTCAATGGAGCTATTACACATGACTCCTTTGCTTTACAGAGAACATGCTTCACATTCTTTACATATCAAAACCTAAATTTTCTTTGTTTCCTATTTCAAATCGAACTAATATGGCAAATACGCCAAATATGAAAGGAAATCCTTATTGCTTTATGTGTTTATCCAAAGTCGTTTGTCATTCTTTCCCAAGTATCACTTTTGTCAAGAGAATAACTTGTATATCTGAGAAGAGAAATACAGTGTTAGCTTGAGAAAATGTGTGGGTTTTAAGGCAAGAAAAGCTGATAGGAGGTTTGAATTTCCATTAATAATGTCATAAAACTGGCCATAACTATTACTAAGTATATTTTTGTATGTATTTGTACAATATCTACATGACTATACATATATTAAAAATTTTATCTGTGCATTAGGCCTAGTCTCTTTTCCTAAACCCTAGATAGAAATATTGTGCTGACGTATACAAATATATCTCTCTGATTGCACAGGGTATAAAAATCAAATGGCACTTACAGAATGTTCTATTCTGAAAACTTTTCTATTACTTGGTAAAGGTCTTCTTAACTGCTTCCATTGAGTTTAGCTTGTGATTTACTGGGACCATTTAGAGACAGGTCATATTTTCTAGACATACTGTAGGTATTTTAATGCCTTAATCAATTTTTGCCACTTTAGTTCCTCTGCTGGGGTAGATTAATCTTCTCCTAGCTTCACAAGATTCAAAGAATAACACTTATCAAAATCATCTTTACAGGAAAAAAAAAGTGAAGGTGTAATTAAAAAAAAAGAAGCTCACTATTATCAAGTCACAGATATTCTTAACTGATATAAAACAGGCTTCTGAATAACGTTATTAATAAGTGTGTTCTTTAGTTCTAAGCACTGTGTAAAACTGAATATTGCTTGTTTTCTAATTTCGTTTAATTTGCATCTTGTGATTGTCCTGTTGAGGTATTATTCTAAAACCATAGAGATCGCAAGGCCAACATATGTGTTTCTAGTAGAACTGAGATTGGAATGATTGACAGAAGGAGGCAGAGAAGCACACCGGGACCTTCAGAGTGATCTACAGCAACTAGTGTGCATAACATGTGATTCATCAGGATCTTGCTTATCTTCACGATTTTTGATAATTTTTTATCCTGGGCTCCCCTAGGGCTCATGCGGCTCCATCATGCATTTGGTCTCTCCTTTACCCATTAGCCTCCACATGGAGATCTGTGCTATCATACAAAGACTGGACTCCAGTGTAATGTCTGAGAGAATATCAAGTGAGCCTCAACTGTCCCAGCTTTACACTGAGGGATAGGAGCTAGAAGATTCTGTGAGGTCCTTGTTAGCATTCATCATCTCTGTTTGACAGCCTTTGTCCAAAATAGCAACTTCAACTATTTTAAAAGGGTCTGTCTCAGAGGAGACTGAGCAGAATTATAAAAATGGCAACTTTGGACGTTTCAGTCTCTGATTTACCTTAAGTTATTTTAAAAGAGACACGGGCTGCTGCTTAGTGAAATTTATATTTTCTCCCCTTGTTTGTGCATGGCAAGCTTTCTGTACCACTGAGATCTAAGAGTTGGCAGCAGTACTGAAGATAGACACAGAGTCAGCTTTCGACAATCACAAAACTCCCACGGATGAAATCGGTTGTGTGGGCAGTTGGCGGTTCTTCTTTCTCTTGGTTAATTGAAGACGCAGATCTAGAAATCTCTTGATAGGCTAAGTAGACATCTGATTCTGTTCTTTGAATGAAAACTGTTAATGACACATTATGTGCACGTGTTTTTCTGTCCAGCAATTTGCATAGACTCACTCTCTATTTGTCTGCTGATAGCCTCATCAATTGCATCCATGCCCTGCTGACCATGCTGCCTGATTGCCGTAATTCCATTTTAGAGGGGCTTTCAGGAGGACTTGGCTTCTGCACTTAGCTGGAGCTGCACATTGGAGTGATCGCATCTTCCCGAGAGTGAGGCACTGAGATCATATTATGCCCGCCTTGACTTCTTTGTAAAGGCTGCCTATAGAATTTCATATTGATCTTAAGCAGATGCTGTTTCACTTTTAACTCCTTTGTGAACTGGAAGTCCAGTTCTGTTAGCAGCTCCTCCCTGTCATTCGGCCGCCTTTGAACATCAGTTTTCTGGCAGTCTGCCTCTTGCTCCATCGCAGCATTCAGACTGAACTGGCTGCCTTTCTTTTCTTCTTCTTGTTGATTTGTTTTTAGAAATCCCAGAGCGGTATACAGCAAGGATGGTAAGACTGAGGAAGTGCTGCAGAGATCGGAATACAGAGATGAAGGAAGGATAGTCAAACCCAGGAAGATGCGAGAGAAGGAGAGGCATTCACACGGGATGGATATGGTCTCTGCTGCCCTGCAGGTTAGGAAGGGTTTCTGAAAGAGCAAAAATTGGTCAAGTACTAGAACACAGGACCCTCTAGTCAGCTGATCAGTGAGGAAAGGGTGCCAGTGTAACATATCTACTATATACCTTTGCTTCAGCGTCCACAATCGGCTATTCCTCAGACCCTTAACTGGATGTCATATCGCAGAATGTGACAAAACAATACTGCTTTGTAAACAAAGCCACACTACGTACATATACATTTTTTAGTGCCTTTGACTGTACAGAGCTTCCTGTGCCCATTGTCTCCCCTTATCTTCACAGAAGTTTGTAACACAGGCTGGGTAACTATTCATATGACCCATGGTAGATAAAAGGAAACAGACACCGGAGAGCTCAAATTAGTCAATCAACACACACAATAGGGCTGGGACTGGAATTTCTGTTTTTTCACCTCCAACTTCTTGTGATTTAATGCTGTGTTGGTTTTGAGTAACTGGCACAAAAATACAATGCACATTCTCTGCATCACCCTCTGATTTACCATTCCTTATTTATTGCCTTGTCTTTGTATTTTCTGATTTGCCTCCAGCACAGTAGAGTTACTTTCATCACAAAAGAGAATGACAGAAGAAATCAAGGGCTCTGTGTTACGCATATTATTCTTAACTGCATAGGGAATTTTCCCACTGGATTGCCCTATTGTATTTTAAATTTTATTTTAGCTCCATTTTCTCGTCTGTAAAGTGAAAGGGTTAGAGTACGGTTCCTCTCTTTCGATCAAAGTGTGATTAGGAGAACGGGAGGTGAGGAAGAAATCAGAGGAGCAAGTGAATATGATTAGTGTGGAATCATGACTACAGTGCATTATACATGTTTTAAAACTGGATACAGTATTTATACCCCAAAGTGTTTCTTTATGAATTACCTTCATCCTTCAGTGGTCTATTTAGCCTTGCTGCAAACATAATCCTCACACAAATTCAAATCAATTTGTTTGTCTTCCATGTAAGATACTTAAATTTTTCAAAATGTGTTTATGTCCAATGGCAAAATGTTTAGTTTTATAGAATTCCCTCTGTTGATACAGGGTTTTATTTTAAAAATGACTATAAATCTCTACTACCATATTTACATTTCCCCCTTAGTCATGACTTTCTAGCATGCCTAAGCATTAACAATCATTTTTAATTTAGCAATTTCAACTTCTTTATTTAGTATCTGGTTGCTGTATCTGAAACTGAGCCATACATCTCTACTGCCAAGAACAAATCAGCTTTGGGGGGACTTATGTTGGTCTTCAAAGTTGTTTGCTTGTTTTTGTTTTGTGAGACAGCATCTTGTAGTGGATTTATGATGCTACATTGTAAATAATTGTCCTGCCTATGAGTTTAATAAAAAGCGCTGATTGGCCAAAGGCAGACAGGAAGTGTGGGTGGGGCTACCAGACTAAGAAAACTCTGGGAACAGGAAGAACAGAGCAGAAATGCCACAGAGACTCCAGAGTTGCCAGAAAAGCCAAAAGATGCAGAGGACAACCTATCTTGCTCTGAGAAAAGGTACCGAGCCCCATGGCTGAACAGGATAAGAATCATGGGTTAGTTTAAGGATAAAGAGTTAGCAAGTTATATGCCTGGGCCTTAGGCCGATCAGCCTAAAATTAATGTAAGTATCTGTGTGTCTCTGCGGGTCTGTGGGTCTATGGGTCTAAACCTTGAGGCTAGGTCCGAAAGTCCGGGACAGAAACCTCTTACTACAACGTCTCACTGTTTTACCCTGTTGCCTACTTTGTCATCAATCTTATGACTCTCCTGCCTCAGTATAACTGGGACTGCAAGTATGTATCACCATACCCAGCCACCTCAATCAATGTTTGAATGTGCAACCCTCTTGTCTGAATTCAGACCCACTCTAAGTGGTCCATGAGGCCTCCAAATAAAAGCACAGTTCACTCTGACCTTAATCTGTGATTATCACGCCTTCATATTTTCAGCATTTTCTACCAGTGTGTGCCACCACAACCACCCTCATTTAAAAATCCAATTTTAAATGAAATACATATTTTATGAAAATTTTTTATAACATAAAGGTAAAAATTATTGGTCATATACTAATCTACTACACTAAGATTCTCTTAGCAGGTAGAGCTAGTACTGTAATTCAGAGACTAGATTAAAATAAGTTTTATAAATATTTTCTTTAAAAACTATTGGGTAAGTACTGCCTTTTGAAAGACTCTTGGGTTACACGGTTTGGACTTCTGTGCAGTCCTTTGTTATCCAGTCATATCCACCTGCTGTCAACAGCATAACCAGAGCAGAAATCCCAGGGCAGCACAGTTACACAGTAAGACTTCTCCTTAAATTCATATCAGGTTGTTGTAATATCTTCAGTGTATTCTTGTGATGAGCCGGAATTCATTCTTCCATACTTTTGTCAGCATTTTAAAATAATAACCTATATTGAAATAGAAATTAAGATGTAATTTCTGTTGTGATTTCTAATATTTTATATGCATAAAGTAGGCCCTGGCTTCATAATTCATTCTCTATCCTCTCTGTCTTTCTGCTCCTGCTCCTATATTTTTGTGAGTTATTTCACCAGAGGATACTTACTGTGAAGGCCATCTGAAGGTTTTTCTTAACTCATATGCTGACTTTATTTCCAAGGATTTTTTTTTTTGATGTTTTTATGCCCTTACGTTCAGATACAAACAAAAGTTGCAGAGAGTGAGCATATTCCCTTAACAACATCCATAGTCACAGTTAGCATAACCATGAGTTACAATGAAACATACAAGTAGGCAGAACTCACCTCCTGCCTACTGCTTTAAAAACAAATAGCAAAGGAAAGCACTTTGCAGATCAGGCTCTGGAGATGGGATGTGGAAATTTCCATTATTCTGCTCCAACTACACACCATCTTTGGTGCCATTTCTACCTTCACATGGAAAATTTCCTAATATTGAGTGTACTGAGGTTTGATTCCAGTCTCCAAGCTTATTAATTTTTGAAACCTTGGAGATGTAAACTGGAATTTTAAAAATAATACCTGATTTCAAGAGTCTCCTGAAAGTTGAAACCACAGAGCTTCACGTAGCTTCTGTCTCTGTGATCCTACGCCCAAGTGTTCTGGAAGGCTTACTCATGGTGATTAACAGAGCAATCGACCCAGCTCTGTAGAGAGGTACATAACTGGTGAGAACAGAGAATAATTTATTTCTTTTCTATTCTTCTAGCTTGTATCTCAGATTCGTTTTCTATAAAACAAATCACACAGCAACAAAATAACATTTAAAAAATATATATGAAAAAAACCCAGAGAGTTAGAGCTACTGCTGGAGAGAACATATCTCCAGGATGTTTCTGTTATGGAATCTTAGAGTTGACTCAACGAGGAGTCCACTGTATGGGTTGGAGATGTGTACCTCTTGAGCCAAGCTCCAGATGCTTTCCCAATCAAATCCCACACTAGTATTTTCAGTGAACCATTCTGAACAAAAAGAGTTGTCCAATCCAGAAGCACCAGAGCAGGACCAAGGAGATGCAACCAGGTAGAAAGACAGAACCCTGAAAAGACAGAAATCAACGTAGTCCAGTGTATGGGTCTCTCTGTGTGAAGAGGACATGGTAAGAACAAACACCGATTGTGTTTTGTATTATGAACCCAGCTTAGTGAGATACAGGGTCATGGTTTTAAGTGGCAGAGGTCAGGTACCTGATTTTGAATTAAAGAAAGCAGATTCAAGAAAATGTGAATATTGATTAAACAAATGAAAATATATATGTAATGCACGCTGCCTCAGAGAACCATTCTGTAGTAGTCGTCTGATTTTATAGTAATTATAACTTGAAAACTATCTCCAGTTACATTTCATCTAAAACCTTTTTTCCTTTTTGTAATTAAAATTTATTTTGATCTTGTCTCTGTCCTCCTCCGATTTCTATCAGATCCTCCCCACTTATCTAAGAATTGTTTCTTTGTGCTTCACAAATGTTTGTGAAATTATAATGCAATTGCCCCTCCTTGCTCTGCTTCAAATTCATGGTCTCTTTTTTTTTTTTACTATCTGTTATTGCATGCATATATGTATATATGCATATATTCCTAAATAAACCTATTCAGTTTGTGTTTCTTCTATGTTCATTTTCTGGGCTGACCATTTGGCTCTGGACTTAAAAGCTGCATCTGCTACCTTGTTCATAGCACCTACAGTTACCTTGTTAGGGCCATCTCTATGTGTTTGTATGTATAAACATGTATGCTCACATATGTGCATACACACACATATGCATACACACATATGAAAGTGCAATTTATGATTTGATAACTGGAACTTACAAAAATATGTAAAAAGTGTCCTAAGAAAACGAAATATAAAATGTATTATATTGAACTACAAATTTCTTGATGTCTTAGGCCCTGATATTTTTTAAAATTATTTATTTTTAAAAATTATTATGTACACATTTTGACTGCATATATACCTACACACCAGAAGAGGGCGCCAGATCTCATTAGAGATGGTTGTGAGCCACCATGTGGGTACTGGGAATTGAACTCAAGACCTCTGGAAGAACAGCCAGTGCTCTTAACCTCTGAGCCATCTTGCCAGCCCCTAGATTCTGAGTTTTAGGTTTACTACAAAAAGATAATTTGAATAAGAATAAGCTCATGAAGTTTACATCTTAAAATTTGTAATATTTGCTGGTGATATAGTTCAATGGTAGAGTGCTTGCTTGCCATGAAAGAGGCCTTAGATCTGATCCCCAACATGCATGTGCATGTACATATGAACACAACACAAACACACACACACACACACACACACACACACACACAAAGAGAGAGAGAGAGAGAACACCAAATTTACAAAAGAAAATATTTGATTTTTTACATAATATGAAAATTTTAAACTGAGTAAAAACTTACCTTTACCACAGTGATTTAAAATTAATGTAAATTGATCTTTGAAACAATGAATGTAGATTATGATGTCACTCTTTTAACTCAATAATTTAGAACCTTGGATTTTATTGAAGATTTCCTCGATGCTGGTGGTCAGACAGGGAAAGGATAACCGTGGTAGAAACCACGTGAACATCAAATGTAATCTGACCATTCCTGTAGTAAATATGAAATAAAAATATCAGGATAAATGAACAAAGTGATTACATTTAACCATGGCTAACATGAAATCGGTTTTAGTAGATTTCATTGTACGTGAGAAATAAAATATATACAGCACTAAATTCAGAGATGATGTTTCTAAGTAGACAATGAGATGTTTTCAATAACGTCAGTTTTCTTCTAGAAGAGTCTTAGACAACTTGTCTACTGTAGTTGAGGCAATAGTATGTAGTTTTAATAATCTTTCTCCACATGAAAAGATGGTCAAATAAATACATCCCTTCTCTTTTAGGTACATCCATATTTTGCCCTTTATAAATTTGTATTTAAAAAGTAGTGAAAAATTAATTTTAAAGGATTATATAATAATTATCTTTGATGAGTATCTAACTCATTGATCTTAACTTTACCTTTTGTTCTTGCAACCAGGTTGTGAAATTCATATCCACCTCACTATATAAAATGGCAAATAGAAATAGAAAAGAACCCATTCATTTCAATTACTGTTTCCTTTGGCTCACTCACATTTTTGTGTTATAGTGCTACGCGTATATTATGTACTTAACGTGCTTCATGACAGATTGACCAGTCAATCATTAACTACCACTCTGATCTTATAGGATGTTTACAGAATCATCTAAGCAAACAGAATGAACACCTCCATCTCCCCAAGTTCTTGTTGCTTTTGCTAGCTTTCCGGATTCGAGCTAACAAGGATAAGATAAGCAAACCTGCCTGAAGGTGAAAACATTCCTTTTCTTCCTGGGAACCTCTCTTCACTGTTTCTATGGCTCTCTGCCCAGAGAAGTGATCCTCTCCATCAGTGACTTACTGAACACCTGTCCTTAGAGACCCAGAAATGTGCAGAATAGCCCCAGGTGGACAAGGTTCGGGTAGGGATATGATTGCCTTCTTTCAGTATGATGTGTGTGTAGAATTGGGCAGTCACCTCTTCACCCGCTCTAGACCTCAGTGTGATCATCTGTAAAGTGAAAGTGTTTGAAAGGTGAGTCTAAGGTCCCCCCGCCCCCATACACTCTCTCTCATTCCCTCTACTTCTACTCACAGCATCTTATTTCTTGGGGGTATCAGGTGGAAGGTCATTCAGAGAAATAAATTTGGAAGAGTGGACATGGTCTGAAATACAGTTTGTTAAACTCATTCGAAAGAAGTACACGTTATAGTTTTCTCCTCAACTGCTTTCTTGTTTTAAGGTTTATATTTTTGAAATGACACTTTCTGAATAAATAGATGGCGGCAATAAAAGCAGCCATAAAAGCAGCCCGGGAAGGTGGCAATAAAATATGAATCATGGTTTCCAGGATCAGAGGCATTGTCAGAGTGTACACATCACTGGGGATGACACTAACAACGGCTGTGTTCTCTTGGGCTCAGAGCAGACCTGTTCTAAAGGAGGATGGAACAGACACTGAAGTAAAGAGGGGAAATGCCATAAAAGAAACTGGGTCTCAGGGACAGGCTGGCTCAAAAAGCTACCATTTGAAAGAGTTGCAGCTAGATAGAGGAGAGGTCCAGCACATAAAATAGGGGCCACTGAAGTGAGGCATGCAATTTCTGTCTTTGATTCTGCCCTTAACTTGATGTGTGATGCTGAAGAAGGTTATGCACCTTTATTTACTGACTTCCCTGCAGTGGACAGAAGGAAATAATACTGTTTGCTTTAGTTGTCTCTCTCTGTGTGTGTGTGTGGTTTTTTTTTTTTTTTTATGACAAATACTTTTAAAGGCTTCAGTTTCTTCAGATGTACAAACTAAAAAGAGTAACTGTGTTCAATTTTCACCTCAAATACTCATGAAATAAAATGAACAGTGTCATGAAGTAATTTGCTAAACTGTGTTTTGTGAGTACAAATAGGAATTTTCTGCATCACGTACAATTCAGTCTATCGAATTAGGATGAACATTAACTGGGGAGAATACAATACAGGAGCTGTAATTTAATAATCACACCAGACAGCCGCCTCCCACATAGCAAGAGGTTATCAGAATTATTTACATTTGGGTGTAGAAAGAAGACAAGAAATGCCATCATTTTGGTTGCCACTGGCGTTCAGAATGGAAATGATCTTCACAGAGTGTAGTCAGCTATATGAATTAATGAAATTCATTAACTTTGTAGTGAAAATAGAGATTTATATCAAACAAAGAATTTCTCTGACTTAGGAAAGAGGGTCTCTGGAGAAGAGAAATATCTTAAGAATGCACAGAGAAAGGAAATCTTGGTGTTTTGATGTATCAGTGTTGCACTGTATCAAGCAGTTTGGTTATGTGTCAACAGGAGTGAATAGAGGAGCTACTGATTCTGAATGGCCTATAGGATGCATGCACTCTTCCCATGGGTCTCACAATTTTCCTGGCTGATATTTTGTATGTGCATTGTTTCCTGGTTACAAACAGGTGGATATAGAATATGCATTGTTACCACAATGTATAGACAGCTTGACTCATTGAGTTAACTTAAAATAGGGACCCTGGTTGAGCCAGCCTTTTTGGGATAATCAAATTGATATTAGCTTAGAAACTAGGCTTATGAATAGATGATGAGGTAAACAGGAGTATGTCTTCAATATTTTAGTAACACTACCTTCATTTATTCTTAAAGCCCATCTTTAAAAAAAAAATTGAATTGAGCGAGAATTAAACCTTTCTTTGGTTTATTTTTGCTGTTGATGTGGTTTTAGGATGAGAGATGTGCTGGTGAATGAGTGAGTACTCCTGACTAGGTAGGTAAAGCGATAATACTCTAGCATATCTGAAGAGAAACAGAGTGAGGGAGCAGATAAACTCAGGCTCATTTTTGGATGAGGAAGGAACTTAAAGGGCCAGAATTAGGACCCACTAGACAAAACATAGCAGTTTGAATAAGAGTGTTCCAGAAAGTAGAATGTTTGCAAAGAGAGAAACGAGTAGATGTCCAGAATAAGGGAACTGTAGCAACCAAGAACTTGGAGAACTACAATTATTTCACCAGAGACAGAGCTTTCAGAAAATCATGCCAGTTCATGTCTCTTTGAAAGGGTTCTCCGAAAACTTAATTTGCTATCCAGACTTATTTTTAAATTTTAATTAAATTATGACCAAAGTATCTCTCACTTTCCTAGCCCCTTTCATGTACTCATCTTGTTTCTTCTCAAATTCATGGTCTCTTTTGCTTAGCTGTTATCATATTATTATTCTTAAAGGAACAGTACATATGCATACATGCATGCATGTTTAAATAGACAGATATTCTTCTACAACTTTCTCAGTCTGTTTCTTGTTACTTGTATGCACAAAATGTCAGGGTTGACAATTTGGCATTGGAAAAAAAAAAAAAAAAAAGGCTAACTGTTGGAAAAGACTCTTTCTCCCGCTTTCACTATTCTTTAGTTGCCTGTCCTGTAATTCTTTGTCTAGGGATTGGGCTCTGCAAGAATCTCCCCTTCCACATTATCACATCTGTTCAATATATGGGCTTCTAAGGAGCCTGGAGACCAGCCTGGCCTCAACCAGTGAAAACTAGTGATAACTAGCACCTTAAAATATGTTCTTCTAAACACTTCTGCATAAGCCAACCTGCAGTCAGCTTGAAGCCTTGAAGAGGGCAGTGTCCAGATACAACCTTCCTAGACCAGCAAGACACCACTATTGGAAGCCAAAGATACCAGCAAATCAAAGCCCTTTCCCCTGGGTTGGGGATGGGTCTGGGAAAAAGTATAAAAGGTCTTCCTCTCCATAATAAAATTGAAGTTGCTTGCTTCAACTTTTTCCTAGAGGCTGAGTCGTTGCTTCTGAGCCATCTTGGGACATTTTGGCCCCCTCGCCCAAGGGAAAACGCAGGACCCTGAACACAGAGACAACCCCAAATCCCGACCACAAACCAAGCACACCAACATGTGTTGTACAGCTTCACTTCCTGTTTAGGCAGCATATTTGTGTGGTATGCTGGGTTAAGTTTCCCAGCCATTTCTAGCAGACACAGTTGTACAGCAGCTTTCTTGGTTCTGTGTCCGGTACAATCTCTCTGTCCTCTTCTGTGATAATCCCTGAACCTCAGGTGCAGAAGTTATGGCATATGAATCGGCATTGGGAGTTGTAAATTTTCATTAGTAAACAAAAGGGAAGACTTGTTGAGAAATGGTCTTTAAAGCCACAGGTGAATGGATTCAGCTTAGAGCCAATATATATACATGGTGTTGTAACACAGCCTTAAAGTTTAGATGACATCACAAGAGTTTAACCTATTTGAATGTTGGGTTAGCCTTTTAAAAACCCTTTCAGGGTAGCATCACTTATATAAATACACCCTGTAAATATTATTCTTTATTTTCCTACATTTTAACCAAGAAAGGCAGAAAGTCTTAGGTGTTGGGGCATTTAACTTTTTAAAATCTTTACACTTATAGAAAAGGACATACTGCTTAAAAATATAATCTACTTCTTCTTTCAGTGCATAGGAGTACATAGCAGAAAGTACAAGATGGGAATTCAGAGCTCTGAATTACAGGTGTGTAGTTATGCGTTAATTATCACTCTCCATTTGTTCATTTATAAATATGAGCATTGGACAATGTCAGCATGTATGGAAGACTCTTATTCAGGGTATCAAGGCTAGTGGCAGTTTTAAAAACCAGTGAAATTAACGTACAACTAAATTTGGAATCACCATTTAATTCTTCATCTCTGATTGGAGGGTTCAGAAGTCTATCAGTAGGTTGAAGGTCTGTGGGGACCCTGGCAATGGAATCAGATATCACAGTAAGCTTTATGTCAACATTTCTATTCACACTAAAACAATGAGAAAAGCAGAAACATTGCAAGTCCAGGCTTTCCCTAGAGTCCACAAATCTCCCAATTGTTGTTTTCATTGTTATCTCTGTTCTATTCAGAGTGAAGAACGAATAAAGTACACTGATGTTGACTATCAATCCAAAAACTCAGACACCACTCCTTACTTGGTGTGCCTAGGTATGACTGGCTCCTTTCTTCACCTCTTGGGCTGAGAAAGGATAAAGAAATGGCAAAAGTCCAGATTATGTTCTGTGGTGCTCTGTATTTTAGTGCCTAGAAGGGTGCCAGAGCAAAGCTGCCATGTATAACATATATGCAATATAAATAGTATATTATTTATTGTTACATATGTATACAACACATAATATGTACATCAGTATATACTATGTATTTATAATAATAAATATATTACTTATATATTTATATGTAAATATTATATAAATAAAATATATACATTTATATATGTGTAAACTGCTCCTGTTCACCTTTCACCTTCAAATGTATCCTCTTTGTCATTAATTGTTCTTATTATGTGTATGTATGTACACATTTATATATATACACAACTTGCTGAGTCTGTTTAGATGCTTGCCCACATATGATTTCAGAGAGATCACTGGTAACTGATTACAAGCTAAAGCGGTTCAAGTTAACTTAAGACTAACTCTCTAGTTCTCAGCTGAATGCTGGAGTTAAAAAATTCTAATTAATAGTATTTTAATTGCTTCTGACACTATTTTTTGTAACGTTATAACTATTGGAACCTGTTTTCTAATTCTTTTAAGGTACACTGTCCCACCCCCACCACTTCCCCCTGCTAGGGCTAATTTAACCCTCTGCTGAGACACAGCTTTCCTGTTCCAAGCAGATATCTCTCTTCTAGATGGGGAGGATTTTTTTAAGCAATCCTTCGACTCCAATGAGTCTATAAGTTACAAGTGTTCTTTTCTAGAAAGTTCTTGCCTAGTGCCTCAGTGTGCAGGTTTATATTAAGATGGATGGAAAGGGACTTTTATGTTTACTCTGTCTGCACAGATTCTCCTATAAATGCAGTACAAACCCTAGCTATATTTTTACTCACAAAGAGAGCCAGGCTCTACCTGGATCTCTCTTTTCTGACCTGAAGTCTAGAAAGTTTCTCTGGGCAGAAAAATTTGCATGAATGTAGGTCGTCTTTTCTTTTCCATTTTTTTCTTTTAAATCACCTTGTACAGAACACAGTTTGGTGATATCTGTTTCTCAGATTTGCTATATATCCAGTTTGTTACCTATTTTTGTCACATGGCTAAATCGAATGCCCCACCCCTCCGTGCCTTATGTCCAGCAACCCAAATCTCCTAAAGCTAATGTTAGATCCGTTTTATAAACACCTTGGTTTCCGCATGGAAGAGCACCACCTCTCGTAAGGCAGCAACATGTTCTTTTTTTTCTCTGGAGTAAGAGAAAACTAAGAACATGAGAAACTCAAAATTCTGCTTTCAGTTTCTTGAAGCATAATTTTTTGGAACCAGTAGGAACATTATATATTGACCTAGATAATTGTGAACATATGTAAGCCCAGAGAGTATATCTGAGGCAAAACATTATTTTTCCTGGAACCATGTAAGACATAGTAAAATATTCAGTGTCTGTCAATATTTATCTTGAAGTCAAACAGAAATTAAAATACACGATCAAGAATGTAAAACATGCTTCTGCTTTACCAAAACTAGGAATGTGGGGCTGGAGAGATGGCTCATTGGCTAAGGGCACCCTCTTCTTTTCTTACTTTTCTGAAGAAGCAGATTCAGTTTCCATTACCTGTATCGAGAGGCTCAAGCTCCGTGTAACTCCGACTCCAGGGGATTCAATGTACATTTCTGCTCTCCAAGGACACCTGCACACACATAGCACAAGCTCTCTCTCTCTCTTTCTCTCTTACACACACACACACACACACACACACACACACACACACACACACTTACAAATTAAAGAAAACTGGAAATGCTTTAATTATTTATTATAGTTCTTAGTAAAATGGTGTGTGAAATCTTCAGAAGGTTGGAAATATCCTTGTGCTAATAATATCATTAAATAAGGAGTTAAATGACTCAAGTTCAGACTGTATTCTCTATCTTTGTGCCCAGGAGGGTACCAGGCATGAGCAAAGCTACCAAACAGATAGTGAGTCTGGTCCATCACTATGACCTTGTCAGGAGTCATGTTGGAGTCCATGGATCCTACTACTGCTGGCCCATTTGTATAAAAGAGACCTGCATACTACCTGGAGCCATGGTGACAAGTGGGTCCAAGATGCTGCTGATGGCCATGTCTGAGTTTGTGGTCCATGTGTGCAGCTAGGGTCTATACTGATGCCCATTGTCCATAACACAGAGGCCCATGAGAACCATGTGTTGAAGGACAGGGCAGTATTGAACTGACCTGCCCCTCATTGGAGAGCTGCCCTGCCCCACCCCTTAGTCCTGCCTCTCACCATAGGTGTGGTGGGAGAGCTGGCTCAGTCCCTCACCTGAGGGGAATGGTTAGAGCAGTCTGAACTGACCAACTCAGCTACCACCAGGCACAAATACAGGGCACTGAGTTGGCATTCTCCAACACCCACCCTACCTATGACCTGTTGTATGCTTGAAGGGACTGGTCTTTCAGAACCATAGCCTCAGATTTCCATGAAGAGGGACAATAACAGGGTATCTGAGAGGGTCTCCGTGAAGGTCCAGCATTGATGGTGCACCAGAAGCCAGAGGCCTTGAACAACACACTACACAAAGAACATTGGCAAGTAAAATTGGTCAAAAAAAAAAAAAAGAAAAAAGAGTATACTCCAAGATACCACCCAATGTCACTAAGGTCAGTGAAGAGGAGGTGGAGAGGTGGGGAATATGGGGGATTGAAGTGGTTTTTCTTTTTTTCTTATAGTTTTCATTTGTTTTAGTTAGTATTCTTATTTGTATTTTTAATTTTAATTTTTAAAAATGTTTTCCTTGTATGTGCGAGGGGGGATGTAAGGGAGAAGGACAGGTGCGGAGGAACTGGGAAATGAGTAGGTTTGGGATGTTTGATGTGAAATTCCCAAAGAATTAAGCCTCAAAATCTGTAATAAAAACGGACTGCTCTTTGCTTCTTTGTATTGTTATTTCTGAGGTGTGTAGTAGTAAGAGTGTCTGACTTTTAGTGTATCAGATGATGCTTGCAGACATCTCTCACATGATTAACAATTATAATTACTACTACCAAGTGAAGCAATTTTATATGATGATCTGAATAAATAGGAATATGATAAATATTCACACGTGCTTACAAATTTGTTTGATGCATCTTATTTATGTTACCTTATTCACTCATTGTAAAGTTTTATGGACAGAGGCAATTATGTTTTGTAACTGTGGAGGTAGAGGCATGGGGAAAATAACTAATTTGAGCACAGTTACAGAATAGTTAATGGTAAAGTAAGTCTACAAACATCCCATCTTGCTCCAGTACTTAATTTTCACAACAGGCTTCACTGCCTCTCTGTACACAGAAAACACAGTGCTGCTCACCCATACTGACAATAAGGGTAAGCCCTCTTAGAGTTAATGTATAAAATTAACAAGAAATGGATCCTGTGTAAATCTTCCCACAGAAGCTGTCTCCTAAACAGAAAGTGTTTGGCTTGACTTCGACTGTACAACGTGTTTCTAAAATGAGCAGAAATATCTGGAAGGGACATACTAGAGGCTTTCAGAAGAACGGAAAGCTAAAGTGGGCACTGAAAAAAGAAGGTGTCTTATCCACAGTTATAAGAAGGGCAGAGGCAGGCAGAGACCTCTCCTTTGGATACTTATACCTACAGATTATTTCCTGCCAAAATATTCAAAATGGAACTATGTTTCTAACATCCTGGCCTATTATGCTAGACAACTTCCTTGTTGCAGTTTGCTTCAGTAGTTGACCCTGAAGAGAGAAAACGTCAGACAGAGGACATGATTTGTGCCGCAGTAGAAATTACACTTTTAGTGCTCTGATTCAATTACCCAAATACTTCAGAAATCTCCACAGCCTAAAACGATGAACTTAGTTAACTGGCAAATGGAACCTACAATCCACAGTAGCAATACAAAATTCTGCCCTGTAAAAATAGGGCATCCTTAAAAGAGCAATGCACTACCTTCACACATGTATGGTTCTTTATCCTTCTACTCTCTTGAGAACAAGAGAAAGGGCTAGGACTTGGTTATCATCATGCTAGTAACACTTACTCTGTCAAGATATTATTTAAGAACTGTTTATACTTCATATTACTGAACACCTGAAGCCTTAGTGATCTTAGTATTGGTCTCATTCTGAAGGAAAAAAAATGACGTTGGTTGAAGTGTTAATATCTTTCTTAAAGAATCAGGGTTGTCAGTAGACCTAAATGTACATTTTTTTGAAAATAATGAATTTTCCTAATTCTCTGCTATGGCATGTGGAGCAATGCATCCTTCTATTAACAGAAAATTTTAAAGGCACATGCATCCTTTTACGATCCAAATAATATGGAATCCAACCCCAGATGGCAACAATTATTCATTTTTATTTGTTTTATAATCTCAAATCTTTGTCATTGGCTCATATGGTTTACATTTGCTCAATAAAACCATATTTGCAAATAGAAAGAATTAGCACTCATCTGTTTAGCTGTCCAAATATTGCTACAATCAGTTATCATTCTAGACCTCGGCATCTGGTGCAGTCAGTAGAGAAACTCCACTCAGTACTAGAAGCTCGGGTCGTTGATCTATTTCTCTAAGTAGGCTATAATGAATCATGAGCAGGTTTAGTTTATTTTTTTAAAATGCTTTTCCTGTTCTCTTTCCAGATATTGTATGCTATATTTTGATCTTGATTTAAAATTTGGTAAGTCCAGGCTTATTGTTACTTTTCTAGCTTTTCAGTGGCTTTTCAAACCCCAAAGGAACTTTAATATTTTTACCTTTGCTCTTTCCTGTCTTTGAATCCATGGCTTTTGACTCTTAGGCAACAGATGTGGCCTCTCCCAGTCCTCACTCTCTTGTTTTCCTTTTCTGAGATCATAATCTTACTTATGAAGAGAAGGAACTTCAAAGAAAATGTTTGTGCAGAAAAATAAAATGGTTAAAGTTCCCAGACTCAAAGCAGAATTTACCAGAAATGAAGATATGTGTAATAATTTCCAAATTGTACTTACGGATACCATTTTATCCTATTGATTGGAAACTTTGTTCAGCAAAAGGGATCATGTGAGAGAGATAAGAGGGGATGAAAAATTGAAACAATGCATTGATGGAAGTTTCCTAAGAGCAAAAAATGAGAAGGCTGTGCCATCCCAGGGGAACTGGGGGTGGATCTGATGCCCGAAGCTCCAAGAGCTGTGATGGAATCAATGGCATAGAATCCCGTAATTACTAAATTAGACCGCTCCATTTCTGGATAATGCATGCTGCATTTTGATCTTGATTTAAAATCCAATTAGTTCAGGCTCATCATTTCTGTTAGGTCTAGCTTCTTTCTGATGCTCTGAGGACGCTGAAGAAGCTTTCCATTTTCATGTTTGCTCTTTAGTGCCTTTGAAGACGTGGCTTTCTGAGTCCATGGCAACAGGTGTATTCCCTCCCACTCCCACATGTTTTGCTGAATACATTCTTGGTTTATCTTCAGATTCTCTTATGTCTTTGAAACCAATGAGACGCTACATTGGTGCACACTTGGCTTTTCCAATAAATAATGGCAATCCACCATGAAACATTGGCTTTGAAATCACTGCCCTTTCTTACTTAATGTTTCATGTTTTATTTCCTATACTGAATTCATCCTTTCAAAATACTGTTGTTTTTCCTTTGCTGAAATTATTAGCCAAGTCATACCTATGAAGAAAAGAAACTTCAAGATAAGTAATCAAATTTTAGGTCTTTCAAATAAAAGTCGGAAGACTTAAACGTGCAAATTTGATCAGTTGTTTTCTGTGAGAATGTGTTTGGGAGTAGTACAGGGAGTGTACTAAAATATCTTCAGTTGTTTATACATCGATGTGCAAGTGACTGGAGAAAGTAGTTAATATTTTTAGTGGGAAATGAAATGGAGTAATTTTATTAGAAATATATTTTTACGTGCTTCATGATTACAGAACAAATTTGCGTTTTTCATACTTTTGTCTTTTCACTCAATATATGAAAACTCTGAAATGGTGGTGGAGGTGTAGTACATAATGTAAAAACATGATCTTCATATTCAAGCAGCAAGATTTACTCTCTAAAGAAGCTTTATACAGCAAGAAAGGAATCAGGAACTATTTCCTCCATGGGCTTACTGAAGAAAACATGAAGCATTGATTGAGAGCCACTTGTTAATTCACACCAGGGAACCATGCAGATTACTTAATTTTGAAAATTACAATGTAAACAAAGGCAACGCCATAAAGGAGTTCAAGGGCCCTACATCAAAATAGTGTTTTGTTCATTTACTTTGACAAGTGTGGTTCATATACTCAAGTGTTACTTATGATTGTATTGCAGTGAATTAGCATCAAGCATTTCATCAAAATAATGAAATCTTCATGTTATAATAACTTACAAAGTTCATCATGTTTCTCTGATAATAGATAATTTAAATGATCTATACATATTTATAGGGCACTAATGTTTTTTCTCTCTCTCTCCTCTCTCTCTCCATTCTTCTTTCTTTGTTTATTCACAGAAGATTACCAACAAAATAAATATTTTTATGTCTTTTCATAAACTCACAGATCATTAAAAATTTTTTGTGTGGTTAATAACTCAGAAATGCATGAATCTGTCTGCATGCTTATTTCAAAGGCAATTACTACATTAATAGTTGCATAGCAGATACTGCAACAGATTTTTAGACAAAATTAATTCTGGAAAGAGTCTAAGCTTAAACTTGATGTGGTGGCACAGCCTTTTATTCCAGCACTTAAGAGGCAGAGGCAGGCAGATCTCTGAGCAGATTTCTGGCCAGCCTGAGAGAGACTTTGTCTCCAAAGATATTTTTAAAAGTACAATATTTTTATTTATTGGCCTAATATGATAGTAAAATTTTAAAGTTAGAAATATTAATATTTAAAGATTAAAAATCTTTTATAATTCTATTTTCATTTAATTTACCGTTTATAAAATTGGCTACTTCTGATTCTTGATTAGTGATCCACTTTGTTCTTAATTGTGTATACTTCTAGTAAAAAGCAAGAACCACTGGTTTTCATTCTTTACATCATTATCTAAACTTTATTCTAGTTACCAAAATACTCGAATAGCTTGTAATACACTGAAAAAGCAGTATTGGTAATATGTATGATGTATATATACAAATAGAGAAACCACAAATTTATATATTCTTATGGTATGGTACATCATGCCATTAATTCTATTAAAACTCTGGGTTTAAGTTAGGCATGATGACACAAACCTTTAATTTCAGGATATTTGATCACACTTTCGACCACCAGACTAGATTATTTACTGGAAAAACCTGTATCTAGTTGTGCTGTGCTTCGGCCCTAGTACACGCCTTTAAGCCAAGAGCTTTCTGCTTGAATAATATGAACATAATTAAATGAAGTCACCCATAGGTTAAGAGGTGGAACAAGCAACCAGTTGACAAACTTGGGGAGGGGAACATAGAGTAAGAGAAAGTCATGAGGACAGAAATTGAGACACACCCGAAGACGAAGAGAAAGGCATGCAGTGTGCTGAGTTTTGTTTTAGATGGCATAGAAGAGAGCTTTTTTTCTGAGATATTGGCAGAGGAGGAAGGTCAGCTGGCAGAGAAAAGCTAGCAGGCTTTACCCCAGCACATGGCTCCCAGTCTTTTTTTTGGTAAAATGGAAGGATTGAGATTTTGTTATTCAATACTCAAGAAACAGAGACAGGCAGATCTCTGAACAGCCTTCAAGCCAGTCTGAGAGAGATCCTGTCTCAGAAACAGCAACAACAATAAAATCTGAGTTCTTTTGTTTATTAGTTTGGTGCACATTTCACAGCACCTGTGTGAGAACCAAGGTCAACTTTCAGAAAGTGGTTGGCATCTTCCATTCACCATGTGTCTCAGGCATCAGACTCAAACATCAGGGTTGCATGTGAGTACCCACTAAGCCATCTTTATGTTCTATAGTATCTATTTTAATGGGAGACATCTAAAATAAACATCAGTGTTCCCAAGTTCTGTTGGAGAACAGACTTAACTGCATATTTCCAAATGACTTAAAAGTTACTAAGTCTTAAAATGTTTTATTCTTTCAAGCTTAATTGATATGATGACCAAATTAAAAACGTATGTATTTAAGGGCTGGAGAGATGACCGGATGTTGCCCTTCCAGAGGACCAGACTTTGGTTCCCAGCATCCACATTGGGTAACTCACAATTGTCTGTAACTTCAGCTCCAGGGGATCTGACTCCTTCTTCTGGTCTCTGTGAGGATCCCCCCGCCCTTACACACACAGATACAGAAATCACACAGGAGCACACACACATACATACACAAGCACAGGCATGCATGTTTGCACAAGCAATTAAATATATCTAAAGTGCACAAATATATCTCACTTGACACATGAATATATTGTAGCAAGGTTACCGCAGTCACTTAAAAACATATCCACTGCCTTACATGGGTATATATCTCCTGCCATATACTCACACCTGGTAACCAGTAACCACTGTTCTCTCTCTCTCTCTCTCTCTCTCTCTCTCTCTCTCTCTCTCTCTCTCTCTCTCTCTCTCTCTCTCTTTGCTTTGCCTGGTTTATTTTACTTGGTATATGCTTTCAAGGTATATCTATATCAGAACAAACTAGATTTTCTTTCTTAATATTGAATATCATTTCAATCATGCATATATGTCATTGTCATCTTTTAAGTATTTATTTTAAAATTTGTATATAGTAATGCATGTATTTGTCAGTGTAAGTTAACCTTTGAGTTTATGTGTACTATCCATGATAAGATCAGAATCTTTGTAATATGCATCACCTCAAATATCATCACATTTTGCTTGGGGGATACTTAAGCATTTGGATTTATTTTCCCCACATCCTAACCATCATTCATATCTTTTGTGGGTTAAATATAGGGATTCTAACATATGAAGTGAGATTTTACTTGGCTTTGATTTGCATCAGAAGTGGAAAAATTTCTAGAAACATACAACCAACGTAATTAAATAAAAAACCATAGCAAGTTAAGAGACTGAATTAGCATAAAATAGAGTCAATGCCACAAGACAACAAGACTGAACATAAAAAGACCCAAGGGCTGCCCTTGAGTGTTGGCCAGCAGTAGGAACACATCACGCTAAAGAAGACTGAACAGCAAACCTTTTGAAATTCTTTAGAAACAATGGAGAGAGAGAAACACTTCCAATCACATTTCATAGAGTTATATTCATCCTAACACTTACTATTGAAAATATTTTATTTGTACATGATGAGGCACCTAGATCAAAGGAAGTCAAGGCCCAGTATTCACTGCATACCCCCCAAAAGAACCACAAGCAAACTGAATTCAACATCCTATTAACATGATCAAATGAATTTTCTCCTGGGATAAAGTAATCATTTCATATTTACAATTCAGTAAATATGACACACATTGATGAGTGAAGAAAAATTCACATGATTATAACAGTAGATATAAAACAACACTTGAAATAACTAAATATCCATTTATGATTTTACAAAAAAACCTCTCAACAAACTAGGTACAGAAGAGATATTGCCTACAACAAAAAGATCATATTTGATAAACTAGCAGTATTGCAGACAGTACCTTCTGACTCTTTTTGTAGATGGCAAGAACTTACATATGGAAAATCTGGAAGACAAAGAAAGTCATTGCTGGCTTGAGATGGTTCATAATAATCTTTTATGGCCCTTTGTATCTCTTTGATATCAATTATAGTCTTTTCTTCTATTTCTTAGTTTCTTTATTTGAGTCTCTCATGAATGACTCTAGCTAGAAGTTTGTAAATTTAATCCTTTTTGTATTTATTATTTGAAAATCTCATACATGCACACAGTGTTTCTTGATAATATCTATCTTTTCTTCTTTCTTTATACTTCCCACAGAAACACCATCACCTCTCACACACAACTGCCTAAATTTCCTTTCTTATTTATTTACTCTTTAACCATTTACAGATGTGCATGTGTTTATATGAACATATGAGTGTCCATAAAGTCTATAGAACTGAGCTTGAATTTTTGAAAAGAACATTATGTGTTTCTACTGCTGGCCAACTCTGAGGGCCCTATTTATTCATTTTTTTTTAACCCACTGAGTAAAATTAGTGCTACCCACATGCATTTGGGTGTGGGAGAATCTACTTTATCATGGTTTAATCTACCAGTGGCTACACCTTCAAATAGTAGTGATTCTTCCTCACCTAGTATATCAACTACCAGTAGCTCCTCACTCAAAGGTGGATCCTCATGATCTCCTCTTCTATTAGTGTTGGATATCTGGCTGGCTTGGTCATATTTAAGTCTTCTGCAGGTAACCATAAGATCTTGGAAAAGAAGGCAGAAAAATGGTAAGAGCTGGAGGATGGGGAGGAGTCTTATGAAATGATGTCTTTTGGACACATTGTGGTTAGTGGATCCACAAACTCAAAGCACTTAAGGTGACCAGCAGACTTCCACCTTGGAGGTGGAGATGTCTATGAAAATCTATCCAAGTTTCTTGGTAAGGAGAAACCTGAGTGTTTTGAAGACACTTTACTTTTGTTTTACTAGACCTCAATAAAAAGAGGAAGGATAGAAAAAGAAACAATTTTGATTCTCTAGAAGTTACACTGTCTCCATGTCAACACATATACTTGGTATTCAATCTCAATATGTCTTCTGTGAAAGACAGATAAACTTCCACTGGGCCCAAATCATTAGCATATCACGAAATGACGTTTCTGTTCAGCTGTCTCTTCTCCTCCTTCTCTTCCTTTTCCTCTTTCTTTTCTTCTAGAAATTTCCTCACATATTTCTCCCTCTTGTTTTGTTTTTGAAACAAGTTCTTATTGTATAGTCCAAGCTTGTGCGCGATTTCAAATTTTTCAGTATTAATCTCCAGAGTTAGTTGGGATTACAGGTGTGCCTCACCCTGCCCAGAATTGTGAGACTTTTACTTTTTAAGTAAAGAAAAGATTATTCTATAGTCTCTTTTTTATTTTTTTGTGCTGTAGAGAAAATCAAAGAAAATGAATTTGACTAGAATTAATTGCATGACCCAAGGATTTCAAATAATTTTATAAGGAGGAAATTATTCTATTTTAGCTTAGCTATATGTAAATAAAGTATATTAGAAAGAAAATAAATGCTCATAATATAGTAGAATAATATGATTATGTTTTCCCTATGAAACTACATACATGTGCATATTACATATGTAATTAAGGATGAGCACCATGTTCTCCAAAGGTAATTTCTATTATTTTTGTTATTGAAATAATGGAATATGTCTTTCATTTTGATGAGTTTTTTTCTCAAACCTGCAAAACATGTTTCAAATTATTTTATTAAAACAATTACAGGACTATCAACTCTTTGCTTGAACTTGAAAAGACATTAAACCATAACTGAGCTTATCTACTAGAACAAAAGAAAATGCAGCGCTGAGCCATGTCAGTCTGCTTAAGTTGCTGGAATAAAACATTCCAGGCTGTGTAATTTGCCAACAGTGGAGAGCTGTTTGCCAGGGTTTTAGAAGCTGAGAACCTGACGGTCAAGGTGCTAGCAGATTTGGTATCAGATGAGGACTGCACTTTCTTGCTTTTCCTCACACGGAATAAAAGATGAACGCTATGTTCTCACATGAAATGAAGGCAAGAGGCCCCAAAAGGCCTGAGTGCTACGCTCAGCGTTGATCGTACCTGTACTAACTCCATTCATGAGGGAGGGCACTCATGGTCTCATATTTTCCCAAAAGGCCTGAGTGCTACGCTAGCGTTGATCGTACCTGTACTAACTCCATTCATGAGGGAGGGCACTCATGGTCTCATATTTTCCCAAAAGGCCTCACCTATAAAGATTGTACTGGGTCACCTTCCCTAGGACCTGACATACACATTTCAGAGGTAAACATGACCAAGCGAATTCCCGTTATTGCCAGCAATTGAAATTGCTCCTGGTATTGTCTCTGATGCTGAACAGCTACATACTATGCTAATGATGCTTTTTTTGAAGTTCTGTTCTTTGAAGTTGTGATTTAACAGAGTTCTGTGAACAAAGGTGTGGCCATGAGCCAAGAGGACACTGCATTGTCCTCTCTGGTGTCAACTATTTGGGGACATTGTCTACATGTGGATTGAGTTTATGAAGCTCTGTCGTATCTCCAGTGCAAGACAACAGAATTTGTCTTCCATTTGTTTCATTTTTCCTTTGATTTTCTGAAACAAGGTCATTTATATAACCCAGACAGTCCTAGAAGCTCAGAAAAAGAACCAAGTAGCTCTGGTTCCATTAGTGTTAGGACCCCAGGCATATGCCACGATGCTTGGCTCACTTTTTAACATGCCTACAGTTAATGTGGTATTTATTACTTCATTATTTTATTTTATACTATTTTCTCTTTGGAGTAGTGGTTAGATATAAGCTCATTTACTTACAATATAACTTAATTTATTTTTTCCAGGAAATCATATATCAAATAACAATTCAAGTATTTTTTATTTTAAATCACTTGACAAATCTACTATTTACAGTTTATGAGGGTTGGCCTAGAATATATTAGGGATCCTTTATGAAGCCTCCATACTTAAAATGAACATGAATCAGATGTCATTCATTACTGGCCCAATTGAGCCCTAGAAAGTGCATAAATAGACACTTCTGGGTTATTTTAACCATAATAAATGCACAGAATATTGCTAGGTTCTCCCAGAGGGTCACACAAATAGGAAATGGCTCTGAAAAAGGAAAGTGTTAGTCTTTGGGGATTTGACTCCTGAATCTGTCAGAAAGTTCGACATCTCACAGCTGACAGCAACACTTCATTTAGACTTTCAAAAAGGAGAATTCTTTCCATGGATTAAAAACCCATCATCCCTCCACATAGAGATGTATGTATACACAAACACACAAGCATATACGTTCATATTACAGGAATCAAGGACCTATGAGACAATCCAGGGACATGTGTATAGTCAAATCTGTAGGAGTAGTTATAGGAAAATTTTAATTCTCACTATATTGCCATGGTGTTTGAGCTACATTAGTCTGGCTTCAGTCAAGATTCTCAAATTCAGTTTGCCATGTTAGGATGGTAGGTATGAAGTGTGTTTGAATGGGTAACAAGCCATGTGTAACTGAAGTAAGCAGCATGGGGATATTGATAATTTTACCACAAAGAGAGCAACATAAACTATGTAGTTTTTGATCCTTATAGGCAGCTCAGCCTAAACTACAGAACATCACCTAGCTAGTTTTTGCTTTATTAAAAGTCATTTAAATTCCCCTCCCTTGATACTGTAAGTGAAGATTTAATTTGTCCCTTGTAAGTGTGGGAAAACATATTTCAGTTTTGAAATTTTCTTGGGCTCAGCATTACCTCCAACCACTTATATCTTCCAGAATCTAACCAAGGAAATGAGAGCATTGTGCTAGCTTAATGAAGATTACCCTAAAGTCTCTTGTGAGGAAGAGACACGTGGAGTCAGAAGGTACCGTCTGCGATACTGTACAGTGATAGAATAGAAACCGGAAGAATATTGTAAAAAAAAAAACTAAACTCTTTTATCTTTCCGGATCCGATGCCTCTTGTGCAAAACTGCAGTCACAGGCATTTCTGTGTGTTGGTGAATTTGGACTCAAAGGGTACGCTCCAGAGCTGCTCTGGAGTGGGGGAATTAATGGAGAAAAAGAAATGTCATGAGCAGGGGGAATGATGACAGCCTACCTCCCATCTGCAGCGTGTCTCCAGTGAAGGGGATACAGTTTAGGGTGGCAAGGCTGCCATTTGGAGACTAGAGGCCAGTCTCTTTTTATGTCCCAAGAGGCATTCTTTCTCTCTTGTAGCATAAATATTTTTCCTATGGGATAAATATGGGGATAATAGGGACCCTCAACTTCACATAGTAATTATTACATAATTGAATATTACATAATCGTATATTATTATTATTAGTGGGCATTTCAGAAAAGCACAGTATTGTGATAGAAAAGTGTCTATTATCTAGAATAAAAATTTTGGGTGTACAAATTTCAGGCTCCGAGTGACTTTAGGAAGTACTGTCTAGTGAAGCAAGCAGCTTGCTCTTTAATCGCCCATTTTGTTTCTGCTTCTCTTCCGTGGCACCGGAAATGAAGCGGTCCCCCCCCCCCCCCCGTGATTTGTTGTGATATGAACATGCAAGGATATGGGACAGTGCAGTGTCAGTGACGGTGAATTGTATGCATATTCTTTGTCACCCCTTTCATTGCTTGGGGTGGCACTGAGTTGGGATTCATCAGTGCTCACATGTGGGCAGAGGTGAAGGCTTTCTGGCTTTATCACTGAGAGAAGTTGTGCAGGGCCCAATGTGAAGTCGAGATTCTTGTAAATTGGGTGATGGAGAATGAATTGTAGTAGGAGGTTTCTGGCCCGGACTTTCGGGCCTAACCTCAAGGTTTAGGACCCACAGTCCTGCAGTCCCACAGAGACACACAGATGCTTTCAATGGTTTTAGGCTGATCGGCCTCAGGCCCAGGCATATAGCTTGCTAGCTCTTTACCCTTCATCTAACCCATGTCTCTTGTTCAGCCATGAGGCTCGGTACCTTTCTTTAGAGCAGCATAGTTGTCCTCTGCTTCGGCTTCTCTCTGGCATTCTGCTCTGTGCTTTCTGTTCTTAAGAGTTTTTAGTCTGGTAGCCCCGCCTACACTTCCTGCCTGCCTTTGGCCAATCAGCTCTTTTTATTAAACCAGTGGGTGGGACAATTATTTACCATGAAACAACACAATACCCCTACAATGAATGCTAGTGTTTTCCAGATAGCCTTAGGTAATTATAGTTACGTGAATTAATTTGTATTTTCTAAGTGCTGAAGTGGATCAAATGTGCTTATTAAACCTCACACATCATGGGCACTTTGAGGAAACAGAGGCTTATATATTTTTGCTGTCACTGTATCCCAGTGTCCCACTTTGAATAAACAAACATCACTGTGTCTGCTATGTGGGGGAAACAGGAAAATGCACGACCTGGTCCCTACAGTATGTTTGCCCATCTTTTCTCCTTCCCTCAAACTTTTATTGAAGAGCTATTATATTACTCATACTCTGGCAGAGTGGGGTACAGGAAAGCAAGAAAGAGACCAAGCCATGGACCAACTGATTGTCTATAGAGAGACGTAGGTGGAGAACGAAGGGATGAAGATGACAGAATGTGACAAAGCATAGTTCAAAGCCCCAGTGCAGGCTGTGAGAGGCTGAAGGACAGAGCCCTCTATTCTGCTTGCCCCCGTGAGGTGAATCATGTGACTCAAGCAACAGGACAGATATTACAAGAATGTAGAGTAGGTGCCTCTTCCCACTACAAACTAAATATTACTCAGTATCGCACATTGATAGGAAAACCTTATTTCCTATATGGTACAGGAAGCAATGAAAAACTATGACATCCGAGCTCCCAATGCAGTCGAAGAGGGGGAGGAGCAAAGATCAGGATGAGGAAACCCACAGAGACAGCTGACCGAAGCTATTGGAAGCTCACTGACTCTGGACTGACAGCTGGGGAACCTGCATGGGACTGAAATAGGCCCTGTGAGTGTGGATGACAGTTGTGTGGCTTGGGCAGTTTGTGGGTCCTCTGGCAGTGTGGCTAAAACTTATCCTTGGTGCGTGAGCGGGCTTTCATTTTTTATAAAGGGATACCTTCCTTGTTCAGCCTTGGTACAGGGGGAGGGTCTTGGTCCTGCCTCTGCTTGATATACCAGACTGTACTGACTCCCCCGGGGAATCCTTACTCTCTCTGAGGAGTGAGTGGGGAAGCGGTGAGGGATGCTGGGGTGACTGGGAAGAGGGAAGGGAGGGGAAACATTGCTCTGCTCGGTATGTAAAAAAAAAAAAAAACCCAACTTTTAAATAAAAAAATTATGCTAATTAAGGCAGCACTAAATGTCTAATTAAGACAATTGTTTGATGGGAATGATGATGATCATACATAATGTTACTGTTGTTTCGATTCCAGATACACTGTGCAGCTCAGTACCCGTCCTCTGAGCTCGTAGAGATGCTCCTGTCTCAGTCTTCCAAATGGTTCTACTCAATAGTCAGAGACAAATGTGGAAGAGTAGACAGAAGTACTCTATGAGCCAGAAGTTGTGGGTGATTCCAAAGAAAAGGTATCTTTTAGGACCAACAAGGCTGATATTTACAGGAACTCACAGAGATTACGACAATACAGTCAAGACCTGCACAGTTTCAAACCAGATGAAATCCCAGCACAGAGAATAGTAAGTAGGAACAAATGCCCACCCGTAACAGGGAAGCTATTTGCAGGGAATTTCTTCTGGGAGAGGGAAAATCAGTATTGAGTAGAGAGTCACTGAGTAATTAAACCATTCCCTATAAAGGTACCACATTCATGTGTAATTGGTAAATAAAAAATAAAATATATGGTTTTTATATAAAAACTATGACATCACACTTTTAAAATAAAAACAATTAAGTTAACATACAAGTGTCAGGTGTTAGTATAGCCCTGAGAAGAGATGTTTCCATTCCAGGCTCCTCCCACTTCTGTCGGCCACCTTCTTGCTATGCCCAATCCTTTCTCCTAACCGCTTTTCATTTTCTTCTTACATGACCGATGTGTCCTTTTTATCCCGCTTCCATTCTTTCTTGTTACTGTTTTTCCTCCCTTTTTATCCACATTAGTACCGTGTGTGTGTGTGTGTGTGTGTGTGTGTGTGTGTGTGTGTGTGTGTGTGTAAAATGGCATATATCATAGGTTAGAGTTTCCATATGAGAGGCAATACATCGCTTTGTTTGTCTTTGTTCCTGAGTTTGGTTCTTTTTTGTTTCGTGTTATACTTTCCAGACCAGTCCACTTTCCTGCAGTTTGCATTTTTCTTTGTATATTTTCACCTTTCATTGTACATTTTTAATATATTTTTACTATCCATTCATCTGCTAATAGACTCCTAGGCTGGTTCTGTTTTCTTGCTAAAGTTAGTAAAGCCATGGTGAATGTGATGATTAGGTATCTTTGCAGTAGATACATATGCCCAGGAGTGGTATAGCTTAGTCATATGCTGAGTCTATTTTATTTTGACAAATCTTCATACTGATTTCTAAAATAGCTGCACCAGTTTGCACTCATACTAACAGTGAAGAGGGATTCCTCATATCTTCACTAGAATTAGTTGACAGATTTTTTTTTTTTTTTTTTTTTTGTGATGGCTTGAGAGCATTTTAAGAAACTTTTTTCTGGATTAGAGGCATCTGCAACCAGATACCTGATCCCGAGTTACCGAGTTAGTGTACAACCTAACCCCAAATGAGAGTGTTCCTGAAACAAATATTTTCTGTTCTTTGTGAACTTTGGCACACCATTAGTTAATTTACGTGTTAATTTTAGGTAAGATGATTCTGTGTCGATAACATGGAAGAACAAAATCTTCAGGATCCCTAAACGGCAAATCCACCTCTCTGACCTGTTGGTGGCTGCTCGAGGCCTTTGGCCAGGGAGTGGATTTGTATGCCCTCCCAAAAAGACATTTTTCAATTGAAGGCTTCAGCATCTCAATCATAATGCTTTCCATCTTGACTATTAACTTTGTTCTTCTCTGCTTCAGCATCTCCCCTCTCCCATTCTTTGCTTTTCATAAGCCCTCTATCACCACCCACGATCTAGTCCCTTTTACTTCCCTACACACAAAAGCTTCAACACACCCACATTTGGATTCATGATGTCACATCTCTTTGAACCTGGGCATCACTCTAAGTTACACTGACAGTTACATCTTTGCCCATTTACTGCATAAGCAGAATTGGCAATATGCTAAAAAGCGTATCTCCCATTAATTCATTATATAATTTAAAACTTATTTATTCATTCATTATGGTTTGTGGGTCTCTGCCATGATGCATGTGCCAGAGGACATCTTCCAGAAGTCAGTTTTCTCCTTCTATCATATGTTTTAAACAAGGGGATTGAATGGACTCAGGTTCTCGTGCACTTTTACCCACTGAGCCATCTTTCCAGATCCTATTTATTCTCTTTTTTTCTCTTGCATCACCTGGGTTAAACCACTATCAATCACTTAGATACTGATAATTGTATACCCAATGTTTAAGAAATCCTAATAAAATATTAGCCAAGTTAGCTAGGCATGCAACCTTTCCTATTAAAGAAAGCTGAGTGTAAATGGAAAATTTAGTCACCTTGAAAAGGTGAGCATAGGTTATACCATATTTGATTAAGCCTAAAACATCTGACTTAGAGAGGAAAAGGCGAAATTTTGTAGGCACCAATGAATGATCCACTTTATACTGACACCACTGACCATTTTCTGAACAAATACAAGCTAATTTGTGTTTAACAAACACATTCAAAACTTTCATTCAGCAATGCATAGAGGCTGAAGCAGAGATCCGTAGCTCAGAACCAGGTTGAACTCCTCCAGCAGGAGAGAGAAAAGAGAGAGTATATGACCAAAGGGATCAGGATCATGAGGAGGAGACCCACAGAGATGGCTGACTGGGGCTATTAGGAGCTCAGCAATTGACCGGAGCTATCATTGACTCAGAAACAATTTCTGAAGAACGTTCATGGAAAGAATTAAACTCTCCAAAGGTAGATGACTGTCAAATGGTATGGGCAGTTTGTGGAGCCAAATGCAGTAGGATCAAAGTATGTTCCTGGTGCACGTGCTGACATCTCAGCGCCCATTCCCTACAGAGGAACGCCTAACCCAGTCCAAATATTGGGATGGGGGACTCGGACCTACCTCAACTGGATATGCCAGACTGAACTGACCCACCTTGGAACTCTTGGCCCTCCTTGTAGAATGGGTGGGGGGATGGAGTGGGAGGAGGCTGGGGGAGGACTGGGAGGAAGGAAGGGAGGGGAAACAATGGTAGATATGGAAAAAAATTTTAAATAAGAAAAATAAAAAAGAAACATATTCAATGCCAATAAGACTTCTCAGTATTCTAGGGCTGATATACATACATACATACATACATACATATATATTTATATATGTAAAATACAAATTTGTCATGATTTTTTAGACCATGTGGATTATTGTCATATGTGTGAAGTCACATACTGTAAAAAGTAAGAATATTTGGGTTTTAATATTTTCTATGCCATGTAACAACTACATGACTTTCACGCAGACATTTCAGTCAGTGAATAATCTCTTTGTAACTATGGAGTACTAATCATATGTCACTTACCTTCACCACAGCTTTGTGATGGTGCCCAAGAATGTAATACCTCGAGAGTTAGCCAACATTGTATATATTAACGATGCTTAGATCATTATACAAATAACTTGTCAATGGAAGTTGATAATTTTTCTTGGGATTTCAGTGTGATCATAGACAAAGGTATTTAGAAAGGGAAAGGGGAAAATTAGAATAGGGGGATTAAATAGACTGGAAATGGAAAGGTGCAGTGGAATCAGGGCTATTGAGAGGTCAGCTGACACTGAAGACCTTTTTGAAAAACTATATAATAACCTACTACTCTAGAAGCTTCTTAAAACATACACATGCAAATAGCATATAAATATAATTTCCATATAATAGAGAAGACAATCCCCCAATTAAAAATAATACACCACCAAGTAAAACCTGCAGTACTGGGCATGAGTTTCATCTTTCTGAATAGTTAACCAAAGGGGACCCACAGACGCATCCAAATGTTATAGGCTACTGCCAATGCTTTTTGTTACCTTCCACAACCCAATAATAAGACCTCATTGCTGAAGACTCCACAGACTTATGTCACCAAACGTGGAGAAATTGAGCTGTTGCTCAACCGGCAACTTCACACCTACTGACCAGCCTTCACAGTGCTGGGAGGTACTATACATATTACCGGAGGAGAAAAGAGTAATTATGAGTTTCACTCAGCTACAAACCTTGTGAGTTATAGCACTAATATGCCTGTAAAACAAACACTGGAGTAACCCACCACCCTTGGTTGGATTTAGGGCCTGTCCCTCAAGAGGAAACCCATATCTGACACTGTGAATGAGTCCAAACAAACAAAGACTAGATAGGACATGGGACCTACCTATGGAAAACCTACCATACTACAATTGCTTTGCTAACTGAGCATAGCAATGAAATGACTTCTAATGACATATTGCTCTACCCATGTGTCAGTTCCTCACTGAGGTCTCATGAGATAATCTTGCAGTAGGTGAGACTTAACACAAAGACATACACCTGGACAACATGGAGAGAATAAGAATCTTTGGAGCACCAAGTCCTACATGATTTATTTCTGTCTCTCTCCTCTCCTTGTGCCTCAGGGATCTGCGCAGAAGAGGAGAAGGTGAGATTAGAAGCTCTGAGAAAACAGTGATTTCCAGACACAACAGGGCTGATGCACACAGAGCTCACAGAGAACTCACAGCATGCATAGGGCCTACACAAGTTCAACTAGATTAAATACCTTGCAGAGAAAGGGAATTGGGCACAAAGTCATGCCAAAGGAAGAATCTATTTACAATTAATAGTTTTATTGTGTATTGTTTCTTTATCTGTGTGTGCATGTGAGAGGTTAGTTTGATTTGGTTTTACTTTTTAAAAGAAAGAATATAAAATGAAGTAGATAAGGAGATGGGATCTGGGTGGAGTTGGTGAAGAGAAAGAATATGATCAAATATGTTGCATGAAAAATTTACAAACGAAAGAGTTGAGAAATAAAAAAGTTTCATATTTACAGAATGGTTATTTATGAAACTGCCTTTTTTCTTAGTTTTAAATCACAAAAAAAATGATTTCTTTTTTTGAGATTGTAATATAAATACATAATTTCTCCTCTCCACTTATTCCATTTAAGCCCTCCCATTCATCTCTCCTAATTCTCTTTCAAATTCATGGCCTATTTTTTATTAATTGTTTTGATATGGATACATGGATAATATACAGATATATTGCTAGATACATAAATAAAACCTACGTAGCATGTATGTTTCTTATCTGTATATTTTTAGGACTGACTATTTTGTATTGAATAAGCAATTGATAAAACTACCTTTCAATGAAACCGCTATCCAAACTCTCAAGGAGAAAGGCCATCCTGGGCATAAGAGTATACACAAAGCACAGGAGAATAGAAAATGTTTTACCACAAGATAAAAGTAAGTTGATGTGAATATTCTCACAAAAATGATGCACATTTACACCACCATTAATATCAATAGCTTGAGTAAGGGATTCCACCAGGATAAAATGAATATTTGGTGGTCAGTTTCCACAGCCTTTTCCCGCTTTCTGGGGTATGGAAACAACATTGTAGGGAGCCATAGTGCAAATCACCAGTCTAGACAAAATTACAGTTACCCAGATTCCTATATCTCTATCACCTACAGCTATATTTCAACTATTAAAGGGGAAAGCAAAAAAGTAAATCTATGCACTATGTTGTGGGGAGATTTGGGTACATTGGGCAAGGTTGTTGGTTGAGGAGTGTAGACTAAATCTAGAGGGGTAGAGAACATTTTATGTAATTCCAAAAGGCCAGCTCTGGGAGAAAAAGAAAAAGAAAAAACCCAATAACCAAGGGCTGGTGGATTTAAAAATGGACTCAATTACCCAGCACTTGGATGATCTTCAAATAAAAATCAGAGGGATGTATGAAAGAATACTGTATTGAAGGAATCCAATTTGGTGCTTAAAGAGATCTTTTAAAAAAAAATCTGAGGCACAGATTACAGTTCTAATTAGGGATAATGTTTCACTTCATTTTAAAAATGAGTCATCAGAAAGACAGTGGGAAAAAATATGCCACCTGCACCTGCTGGGTTGTCTCATCAGCGCAGGAATTGGTACTTCAAAGGAAACGGCGGGAGTCTTCCAACATGGAGATTTGGTTTCACTCACTTATTGCTTAAAATGCTTATGCAACACACAAATAATTAATTAAAATTTGTTCATCCTCCCCATACATCAACCCATCGCACAGTATTGAATTGATAATTGCTAAAACAATTGATACATGTTCTATTCAGTGTAAGAACTTATGTATATTTTCTTTGGCTTGTGAGTAGCTATATTTATCATTCTGTGGAGTGTCGTTTTCTTTGGATTGTTTTATTTTTTTCTTCTGTTGATTGAAATGACTAGGAACCCACGGGTCTTGAAGGACACATGCAAGGAGTGTCTGGAACACACTTATTGGCACGAACGGCTTTGATCATCTGCTGACTTGTGGTTTTTCTGTAGTCAAAACATCATCACATCCTGGTGACAATCAGTGCAGCACACTTCTGTCACTTACACATGTGTTCTTATCGCAGGTGTAGGACAATAGCCGCAGAACTAATATCACACAGCTATTCCTTTATGTGACCTCTTCATTAGGCTTTGACACTAGGTTTGGATGAATGGGAAGTGTCCTCTCTCCTGAGATGTCAGGTCTGTTCCCTTAGGCTTGGAAGAGCAGAGTCCACCTGTGGGAAAGCCAAAGGACAACTTAGTAGTGTTGACGTGTGGTAGGACCTTCTGCCTCTCCTGAGACATTTTCTTTAACTTGTTGCTTCCCTTCATTCATGTCTGCACAGAAGTCGTCTGTCTTTGCTTCAGAGTAAAACGTTTATTTTCACTGTATTTCATTTCATTTTATGACAATTAACATCTTCACTTTCAGTTTTAATTTTGTGTAATTTTCTTCTCCATTAGAGTTGTTCTCAATCTTTATTTTAATTTCAGTCACATGTCTGACAGTATACTTATGGATCCTCATACTTTTCTTGAAAAAAGTGCTTAATTTGTTTCATATTTTCTGCAAACAAACTTGCTGCTTAGATCGATTTTTTAAAAATATTCAATGATTTTTCTTTTATCTCTCATTCTTTCACCATGGTTCAACTTTTCTTATTGTTGTAGTGAAGGCTTTTTTCTGTTCTTTTCTTTCTTTCTTTCTTTTTTTTTTTTGCACAGAAATATAATACTGTGAATTTTCTCTGAAGATTATGTGGTTTTATCCCATGAGTTCTATTTGATAATGACTTTCTTTGTTATAATTTTGTAAATATTCAGTGTTTTGCTTGGACGTTTTTCTGAGACGATTACAAAGATGGTCTTTGTTTTTGCTTCTTTCCATTACCAGCTTAGTTCAAGTCTCTTACTGTTAAAAGTCCTTGTGTTTTTTCAGGTCTGTGACTAGTAAACATACTTAAAAACAATTTAAATCTCATTTTATGATTTAAATGCTTAATTTCTTAACTATTAAACCGGTGACATTTATATTCAAATTTTAGAAATATACTCAGAGTCTAAACCTGTGTCTTTTATTTATTTTTTTGTCATTTGTTTTCCAGTTGTTCCAACTTCAAAGATAAAATGTTCTGATGAACTTATACATACAACACATATGAAGAATGATGTTTCATTGATTCTAAAAGAAACATTCTTGACAGCAAGGCAGACCCTCTGAAATCGTTAGACATGGCATAATTGCAGAATTTTAGGGTTTGAAACACTACATTTCCAGCTATTCAGGACAGCTTGAGATGAAGAATGAATTCATGTCCAGCCAGGGCAGTTTAGTGAAACCCCATGGCAAAATAAAAGGTGAAAGTGGACTGGATACATTTCAGTAGTAAAACACTTGTCTGCCAGCATGCTTGAAGCCCAGGTACAACCTCTAGTCTCACACACATATACATACATGCTCACACATAGACTGGCAGAGAAAAGAAAATTTCTTAATAATAATTCAAGCATGATGTATGTTTTACTAATGTAATTTTACATTAAACAAAGACTGTCAGTAACAATATTAAGGCAGATGTATTATGAGAAAATCTTATTTTAAAACTTACTTTATTTCTCTAGTAAAAATCATTATTTCATTATTTGTTTACACATAACAATGGGCCTTGATTTTCAAGAAATTTCACCACATGCAATTATATATTGATTATGTAGCTTAATTAAACTGCTTCTGAATTATTAACAAACAGTTTAAGAATTAGCATGCCATTCTTGAAAGAATCTTGTGCTATGAGTCAGGTTATAATGGTATGACTTTTAACAAGTTCTTAATCCAAATGGCCCATTATCCTGAATGTGAAATTCTAAAATGAGGCTAAGTGACTCGTCCATCTTTGTACAGATCTTCAATATTTCTAAGAGCAAGATGACTTCATTCCTGTTTTACAGAATAGGTTATAGATGGATGAGAATGTGAAGTTGAAATTTGCACTTTCAGCCTCTCTATTAATGAAGATTTAGAAAGTGAATGAGAACCAAGGTAAACATTCTGGGCATGGGTCTCAAAGCATTTTTTTTCCACATTTGGAGCATCTCTAAGGTGAGAGAATCTTCTAAATCACTGTCAGCTCCTTCTTGTGCAGTGTGGGCACATGACCCACTCTTCAGTCAGTGCTGGCTCTGTGATATGTTTTGTTATCTTACTTTAACTTGTCTTTCCTTCCCGATTAGAAAAATACCAGTACACATACATCTTAGTCATGACAGTTTTATAAAGTGCAGTGGCTCACAGAACAAATGACATAAACCATGGTGAGGCCACGGGCAATGTAGGGACCAGAACAAGAACATACCAGGTCTCAGCAACATTGAATAAGCCCTGGCAATTCTTATTGAGTCTACGAAATCCTCCCTGCTAGCTCTCACTCTTCAAAACGTAGTTGCTTCACAAGAGATAGAAATGGTCTTTCCATGATAGGAAGTTATTATTTCTGAAAAATTTATTACTTAACTTCATTTCAAAGAGTTCCCTCTTTGAGTGTTTAGTTATTGGCTTGATAACTCCTTTTTACTTTATTAATAGATCCCGTTCTAAAACAACAATGGAGCTCTGTTACTAGAACATCTGTTACCTGAAGAATTTGGCGACACCACGGTCCCATTGCAGAACACATTTACAGATGTCCATCTCTCCTTTAGTGAGTCTTGTTTCATGCCAAATCACCATGACAGGTAGACAAGTAGGTGACCAAAAGAATAAGTATCCAAATTTACAGAGCACAAAAAGGAATCAGAAATATGTGTTGCAGGTGGCTAGATAACCCATAGCCTTGTCTGAAGGAGCCCATATTGTTCCACTGAAGAAGTGACTTTTGTAGCAGATACCATTCCTGTTGTGTTCAGGTTCCCACAGATTGTGCCTTCTTCCTGTGCTGCTCTCCAGTTCCTGTGTTGGGTGTAGGCTCTGAAGCTCTTCCTGTGCTTGCTCTTCCATTGTTTGATCCTTCCACTGAATGAGGAGAGCAAGAAGCAACTTGAAATAGAAATCCATTCTGAAGATGTACCTCCTTTCTACAGTATTGTGGGTATCTCTTTCAACCATTTGTAATATTACTAAAAAATAAATGCAATTAACTCCAATTCTAGTTAATTATTGAGATTTATTGCTTCTACGACCCTCAGAAAAAGAGCTGTTTCGTTACTAAGGTTTTTCTTTCTAACTTAACTTAGAAGCTTGGTGTTTAAAAAGTGGCCTTGATAAAGTAATCTATGAATGTTATTACAACTGCACAGTAAAAAAAGATGCTGCTTTATCAAGCAGCTTACTGTAATGCAAAGAAAATGATAAAAATGCCTAAGTGCAGTACGTGGATGAGAATATAAGTTATATGTATTCTAATGTTTCTGTTTGACAAAATTGTGAGCTTATGTGTCAGAAAACACAATGTATTCTGTCTGCTGAATCAATATAAGTTGGTAAGCCGAGAACAAATTACCCACACAGTAAAATAAAGACTTGAAATAAAAATGTTCATATCTGACAGATGCCTTGGGTATGTGTATCTCTCTCTCCCACCCTCTCTCTTTTAAGTTTCAGCACTTCAAATAATTTCAGAGAAAGTTCTAAGGTCTTGTGACCAATGATGAACTTCAAGTTTTGAATTCTAGTGCAGAAATGGTTTCCTTGGAGTTTCCTCTTTGTGATTTAAGCTAGGAGAGAACTGGGTTTTTAGTGCTAAAAACATGATTTACTGTGGCCCACACTTCCCCCATCAAAGAATCTTCTTTTGCAACAGATGGAGACTATTATAGAAATCCACGACTGTTCACAATACAAAGAATAAGTGACAATATTTCTCAGTGTTCTGTCTTATCCTTGAGGAATAATCCCCCTATATTGGGATCCAAGGAGATCTGCCTAGATAAGTCCCTACTCCTACACATATAAAGAGACTTTTTTTCTTTCTGAGACAGAGCCTTATGTAGTCCAGGGCATTTGATTTCTTTATTTGAATGAGGAGACAGTACAGAGAGTGGACACTTGACACAGAACGATGAAAACTGCTGTCAACCCACACACTACTGTCTGGTGATACTTAAGGTCAGCCTTGATTAGCACTACTGCAGGAGACTATCCTGTATGTGGTAGTAACCAAATGCTAGCACAGAACCAACCTTTCATTTCCAAGAAATGGTCCTTGGAAGATAGAATCATTTTTCCTTTTGCAAAATAATTATTTTGGTGAGTCAAGTGTGAACAAATCAGAAACATGTGCTTTCAGTTTCCTGGGGAGTAATGATTGCTTTAAAATTAACCTAACTCTGCCAGGTGGACTTTAGATTTTATTAAGTTTCACACATTTGGCAAATATTTCAAGATGTTGGGCTTGATAGCATCTGGATTCCGCTAGTCCTCATATAAATTAGACAATGCTAGCATGTGTTGACTTATGTGACTTTGATGTCCTTTCAGAGAAAATTGAATTCTCAGGACCTAACTTGCTCTCACAAATGAAAGTTTAGTGTGTGCCTGCAGTTTCCACCTTATCACTACCATTTCCTATTAATTTGAAGGAATATGTATGAATATTTGGGATGACAGATTGAAAAAGTGTCATAGCCAAAGAATACTCATACTACAGAGTTGATAGGTATGATTTTTATAAACCCGTTCAAGAGACTTTTCCAATTGAAGGTTAACAAAGTGTTCTCACTTGGGAAATTAAATACTGGAATTTTGTCAGCAGTCCAGTGTAGTTATAATCCCTAATCATGTGACAAGATGCGACTTTCACACCTAGAAAACAAATCCTGATTTTACTCATCCAGACTAGAAAGAAAAGGAAAAAGACAATCTTAATCTCTGAAATAAAAAAATCTCTTTAAATTTTAGCTTAAGTTGAAATATTGATGGCGAATCATACAAAACCAATTCTGTTCTGACTAATATCCATAAGCTTATCTTGGTAATAGCTGTTGGCACCATGTGAGGTTGACTTAATGCCACATAACATGTAATTTTCCCACCAATTTTATTGTTTCTTAAGTAACCACATATGGTTATGTATGATTAATGTTAGTTTTGGTCTCCTTCGTGGACTGTTTGCCATAACCCTTTCAGTTTGGTAGGAGAAGATGCCTTCCTGAAGAAGTCAATGGTTACACATGATCAGTCATTTCACCATGACCAGGTTACATATCCTCTTCCTTTATATCAAATAATTTTGGGAAAGATTTTCTCCCGATCTTCTAGCAATATGAAGCACATCTTTTTTTTTCTTTTTTTTTTCTTTCTTTTTTTTTTTTTTTTAAATCTTAGTGGGACCTAGAGGTTATTCATCTCAAAGTCACCTAACATCCCTTTTGTCAAAGAAACTTTCAGAACATGGTAGCCTATTTTTACACAGAGCCATCTTGGTTCTAGGTGATCACATCAATTTCAGTCTGCTTCTTTCGATTGATTTCTCTTTAAAGTAGAATTCCATTGACTAAAGTCATGAAGAGTAATGATAAAAAAAAAAGAAGCAAATGCAAGAGACTGTTGGAAATCTTGAAAACTGAACTGCTTACTGGGCCTAAGACAAATTCTTCAAAAGAGAAAATAAAGATATTTCTGACAATTGATTAGAAAGAAGTTCTTGTTATTTCTGTCTGATTGATTTTCCTGTTTTGTTTTATAGAGTTTGTACATGGGCATCTAAAAAGTTTATAGGAACAGAAAATATATAGCACAAATCTTTAATTTGTTCATATTTCTATTGAAACTTTATGCTAGAAGTATTATTGTGGAAGACATTAGATAATAATTATTAATTCTGTCTCTGAACCTGTATCACAAATAGTACAGGTATAGAGACACAGCAAATTATTCACTCACTGCCCCTTTCACCAAGAAAGGATACTGTAGATCCTGAGTTGTCCTGTAATTCCCTATATAAATGAGGACATACTTTACTTAACACCTGCTCCTGCCTGCACATCTCAACTACTTGAATTGCAGACCTATGCTACAAGGCCATGCCATGCTGAAGACTGAACCCAGGGCTATGTGTTAGATAAGTACTCTACAAACAGAGCGGCATCCTCATCTTGAACTTAATAGCTTTCTAGTGCCTAGTTTTTAATTTAATTTCTTTTTTTGTAAGTAAGTAATGACATAACTATTTGACAAGCCTAAATCCATCCATTGAAATCCTCTGTAATTATCCCTAACGTGTAGTAAGACCTCAGTGTTGTGTTGTTATAATTCAAATAATCTACATTTGAGATAAAAGTATATGATACAGACAACAACAGAGACAATCCACAGTTATGAAGTACTATATTAAATATGTATATTATTAGGTATAAGCCTCTACACTGGTAGAAATCTAGGGATAGAAGCGCAGTGAAGAATCATTCTGTTCTCCATGACCTGTATTGTATGTCTCTCTCTCTCTCTCTCTCTCTGTGTGTGTGTGTGTGTGTGTGTGTGTGTGTGTGTGTGAGAGAGAGAGAGAGAGAGAGAGAGAGAGAGAGAGAGAGAGAGAGAATTTGAGGACAAGGGATTTTTGGTGTTATATCTACTGGTATGAAGAAGGCTGAGAGAGGGAAATAGGTTCTAGATTTTACAAAATGTTAGCTAAAGGAATTATACCAGAAATGTAAAGCTGATGTCAGAAGCATTTTCGTCATGACATATAAATAAAATCATACATGTCAGTGAATAGAATCATATAAAATATACAAACATTAGACAGAAAGGAGAAAAGTACCTATATAATTAACCATCAAGTAACAAAATTTGTTAAGAATAAGTTTATTTAGCTCATGGTTATAGATGTTTCAATATCTAAAAGAATGATTTAGGATCTTCTCAGTGCCTAATATGGGTGACCATGGCAGAGCTGACACATGATGACACACAGCAAGCTTACTAACTTAGGTCTCTAGTAAAGTCGCTCAAGCCATCATGGAAGCTGCATCTTTGTGATGTCACCTCATCCAAATTAATGCAGAAATGAGAGGTGTTAATTCTCTGGCTTTAGGGCTAAGTGATCAGACATCCTAATCACCTTGTTCCAAACATAACTCTGGGTAAGGATGAGTGTGGGGGGGCAGGGAAAACAAAGATGAGATGAAGTAAAGGGAAGTATTATCCATGTAAACGATAAACATGAAATCAGATTGTTGACTCTGCATTATTAGATTCCAACTGGCTGAAAGCCCTATTCTAAGGTTCAGAGACTTACTTCATTATCATGAATTAGAAATGTTACTGAAGATAATAGTTCCCAGTTAAAGGAAGCCCCTTAATGGGTAGCTTAAGAGAAAATAGGTGCCAGAAGCCTTGAGATAGCTCCTTTATGAAAGAAATTTGCATGAGTAATAACTCTTGGTTACTAATGGCCTAATTTCTATATCCAAAAATGATATAGAAATGTCTTTACAACAACATAGACGAAGACTTATCAAGTTCACAACTGATGCCTTATGACAGCAGATGTAATCAAACATTCCTTCTTTTTTAACTAATTTTATTAATTTATTTGTTTATTTTACAAACCCCACCACAGCTTCCTCTCATCACCTCCAAGTCCCTTCCCCATACCCCTTCTGTTCCCACCCCCCAATTCATTCCTCCTTTGTTTCTGTTTAGGAAGTGATAGGTATCCCATTAATATCGACATATCATGGCATAACAAGTTGTAGTAAGACTAAGCCCCTCTCATGTATTAAGACTGGGCAGGGACACCAAGTATGAGGAGTAAGGGCCGAAAAAGCTATAAAGGAGTTGGAAACAGCTCCTATTCTCACTATTAGGAATCCCACAAGAGGTGCACTAAACAACATCCTTAGCCATCAGGGAATTGCAAATCAAACCCACTGTGAAATTCTACCTTATATCCGTCAATGTGGCTAAGATTAAAAACACATGACAACGAATGAAGGAGAGGATATGGAGCAAGGGGAACACTTCTCCATTACCAGTGGGAGAGAAAACTTGTACAGTCACTTTGAAAGTCAGTGAGGTAGTTTATCAGAAAGCTGAAAATCAACCTACCACAAGACCCAGCTATACCATTATTGGACAAAAAAAAAAAAAAAAACTCCAAAATGCTCAACCATACCACAAAGACACTTGCTCAATTACATTTATAATGGCTTTATTTGTAATAGACAGAACCTGGAAACAACTTGGATGTTCTTCAACCTAGAAATGGATGGAGTATTATTCACCTATTAAAAACAGGGACACCTTAAATAAAATTAAACTTAAATAAATAAATAAATAAATAAATGAATAAATAAATAAATAAATAAAAATCTATGAATGAAAAAATCCTCAAAAAACCCAAGACAAGGACACCAGGAAATTTAAAGGAAAATAGATGGAGCTAGAAAAAAAAATCTTGAGTGAAGTAATCCAGACTGTGAACGACAAGCATAATATGTACTTACTCATAAGTGGATTTGCTGTAAAATAGAGAATAGCTATGCTAATATCCACAGACCCAATAAAACTAAGTAACAAGGAGGGGTTCTTTTTTTTTTAATGATTTATTGTGGCCTGGACTTTTTGGGCTAGCCTTATGGCCCGGACTTTCTAGCCTACAGCCCCATAGTCCCAATGAAACATACAGATACTTTTATTAATTATACACTGATTGACTGGGGCCCAGACATATAACTTGAGAGCTCTTGCTCTTAATCTAACCCATGATTCTTATCCTGTTCAGCCATGAGGCTGGGTACCTTTCTCAGAGCAGCATAGTTGTCCTCTGCATCTTCTGGAGTCTCTGTGGCATTTCTGCTCTGTCCTTCCTGTTTCCAGAGTTTTCTTAGTCTGGTAGCCCCGCCCACACTTCCTGTCTGCCTTGGGACAATCTGAGTTTTTATTAAAGTAGTAGGCGGGACAATTATGTACAATGGAACAACATAATCCCCTTACATGTTACTTTAATGGAAAATAGATCCTTCTGTCATACAGTTTCCCTTCTTCGACTCCTCCCAGGACCCCTTCCATTTCCATTCAGAAAAGAGAAGGCCTCCAAGAGAGGACAACCCAACACGACAAGACAAAACACAGTAAGGCAAAGCAAATCTCTTCTACTGAGGCTGGACAAGGCAACCCGAAAGGAGGGAAAAGCCCTAAAAACAGGCCAAAAAGTCAGAGACACACCAACGTCCACTGTTGGGTGCTTCACTAATACTAAACTAACAGCCATAACATACCAGTAAGGGCCTGGTACAAACCCATACAGGTTCAGTGCTTGCCATTCCAGTCTCTGTGAGCCTATATGCATCCTGCTTAGTTGACTGGTGAATATTAGCCTACAATTTTGACAATTTGCCTACATTTTGATATAGAATTATGAAAGGTACACATGTCAGTAGTCCTTTATATGATCACTTAGCCTTAAAACCAGAGAATTCACACCTCTCATTTCTGTAGACTTCACCTAAAGACAGAGAATAAACTTTTTTTTTCTGATGAGCAAATAAATATCCATTGCAGCATGCCAAGGCTGTCGAAATAGGAATGCTACAAAAAGATGCAATTTCAGTCATTAAAATTTTCCATTGTTAGTATAATAAAGTAAGCATATTTTCAAGGCTGACCACGTGGTATTGGATAACGAATTCCCTGGAGAAGACTATTTCCCCTGCTCTCAGCATCCCGTAGTCTCCTGTATTTCGATGTGTATGGTTGAGGCCTCATAGGTCTTTCCCCTTCTTTTATCTATATCATAAGCAAAGCATTGACAAGCCTACAATAGAGACTATTGCAATTCCAAAGCCCCTTACTTAGCATTGATATTCTCGTGAAGCCATACATTTTCCACCTAGATTCTTTCTTTCACTCAAGGGAGCTTTTTTTTTTTTTTTGATTCTACAGAGCCAATGGAAAAGACCCTAGCCAAAGCCAAATTCTCTAATACTGAAGGCTGTAATGAAGCTGAGCTTAGATATTAGAAGTCTTGCATCTTAACATATGAGGGAAAATCAGATATTTAATCATCTGACTGTTGTGTCAAGAGCACACAGCTACACGGGGAACACTTGTAGATTGCAAGCTAATATTACAGAGAGATATAGACTCGATCAACATTTCCATGTTTTGTGTATCTGCTTTTAAGAAAAATGTTGAATAGGCTGTTTGATATGTTAGCTGAATGCAGCTGTTTAGATATTTGTTTGGTCTGCTATTGAATTTTTCATTAAAAATATGTGGTTAACAGCAGCCAGCCTGATTTGCATGTGTGTGTTTCTGATTTGTTCACCGCTATGCCTCCAGTCTCCTACATCTTAATCACACCCAGGCACCCGCCCCATTGCATTACCAGAAGGGAAGTGATGGACATCCTTTGACTCTCTTCATGACCCCCTGATAATCCTGTTTCACACACAGGCTCCCCGCTGGAGGAAACACAAAAGCTGCCACTGTAGTTCTTTACTTCCAGTCGATATTCTGACAGACTTGATCTAGCAAATTAGTATGCTGTGGTAGGGGCATGACAAAAGACCCTTTTGACACACTCTGAATCAATACCAAGGCCGACAGAGAGCCATTTCACCACAGTTCTGTTATTTTTTCCCCCTTTGATGACCCTTTCCTTTTTCCTCCAGCTTATATGACCTTGTCAGATTTAAAAACATAATGTTAGAAAAGTCATCCTTGTACATATGTGCGCATGGGTGCACACACACACACACACACACACACACACACACACACACACACCATATATGGTGTACCAGAATTACTAAAGAAAATGTAAGAGAAATTAAGGAGGTCAGAAAAATTCCATTCAAGTGTCTTTAAAAAACAATCCTTAGTTTTCTAGGAAAATAATAATAATATATCTTAAACAGCTATATATGCTTGAGAATATGGTTTACCTAGGCCTGGATAATTTTCATCTTATATTACAATTGGATATTTCTAGATTATAAATTCTAAAATTTGTTAAAAAAATAAGACATACAGTTTTATAAGCATTTTAAAATTTATATTGCTCATGAGTTAAATTAACCAGTGATTCCAAATATAAGATACTGACAAGTCTACTATATTTTTGAGTTTAAGATCAACACAGAGCAAACTTCAAATAGTTACAGAGAAAAATGACATTAGCAATAATATAAATTCTTCCTTTATCACAATGAAAATTTAATATCACCATACACTTTGGAGAAATATAGTCTCACTTCATATACTTATATGCAGAATTAAATATCATATCCTTTTGCCTCATATGTGATATTATTTCCGTAAATGTCTGATTTTTTAAATAAAAACATAGTTAGCAAAATATTGCTTTTCTATTCACTTCAATGTATAAAATCACTTGGTATATATGAATGTCAGGACTTCATTTTTATATGAAAGGCATAATTATGCATATTACAGTTACCAGTTTATCTAGGTTTGTGTCTTACCCACTGTTTATAAGCCCCATAAAGGAAGGGCCAACTGTTGACATCATAGCTGCTATCACAGTGTCTATTGTGAGCATAAAACACAGAAAAATACTTTAAGATATTACCGGGAGATCAATTAGTGAGTGCACTGGCTGCCTTATGAATTAAAGTAAAACTTTGAAAGTTTTTCCACAAGTAGAAACTCTCTGTCTCTATAAGCAACAAAATCCTCTTCTGAAAAAGGTGAACTGTTGATTTCCAACGTTTACCTGGAAGGATCACACAAGCTGCTTGACCCTTTAATCACCTCCAAACAGAGAAACCTTGTTACCTCGAACGCAACAATTCCATAGACTCATTCAAACATTAAAACACTCCTGTTAATCCTTTCTGGATACTTAGTGGCAAAGTCATCCAAAGCCACCTCAAATCCTTGTCCACTTTTCTTAAATGAAACAATGCTAGATCACAAATGGTCTCCAAGTCACAGATAGCTTGGGAATACTTTCTCTTCTTCAGATTTACTATACAGTCTTAGACTGATTCATGAGTGTCTGCATACTTGGCATATAGCTGGATGGTACAAAATAAATCACATTTGTAAGGGCCATCAATTATACAAAGTTCACTATGAAGCTTATATTTGCAGGGACACAAAACTCTAAAACATATTTTCAGTGAAAAAAACATTTTAATAATTTTTTATATAACTGAAGTTGTGCAGATCCAAACAGACTTATATATGCATGTAAACATATTATTATTTGATTTGATTATTAATTAAATGCAAATTACAGTGATAAGAAAGATTACTGACTTAATCTGCTTTCTATAAAACACAGATATTTTAATTTGTGTAGTGTTTGTTTCAAGAAAACTTCCAGTTTAAAAATTAATGGTATGGAATGCTGTGATTTTTTTTAATGTTTGTCACAAACACACATGCACACACATTCACATCTACACAGGACTACAGTGGATACAAAGACAGTGGCTGTTCTGCAATTAAAGAGATGATGATGTTCCCTCCTAGACAGCACAAAGCTTCCACTGGAATTCAGTTGTTTGAAAGAGGGCAGTCTAACAACATAAGGTGACGCCCAGAAGGGAGGCGTCTATGTGTAATTTAATCCAACAGAAATCATCGTCATGATCATCAGAGATCACTGTAGTTCACTTTTCTCTATTGCATACAAAGCTTTTATTTAAAAAAAGTTCTCTTCAGTACTAATATTTGCTATATTTTTAAACAGATATTTGTGAGACAATGTCATATCCTTTTTAATTATTTATAAACCCTTAGGAAAATTTCTATTCTAGATTTTTTTTTCATTATGGTGGTTTTGTTATCCAGAATAATCAGTTGCAAGAGAATCTTTCTTCAATTTATGCCAATTATACCATGCAACTTACGCTGCTCCTATAGGTCAAACAGAGAGTTTAGACAAAAGCCAAGCACGTATGAAAAGGAGTCGATTATGTGATGGGACATGGCTTGATTTTCAGTGTTTTAAGTCATCTGACTCAAGTGGTTGACTCAAGATACTGCAATGTAATCCGCTGACTGTTCAAAGACATAAAGTCAGAGAAGTCTATACAAATCATTATTTAGATTTAATCTTAAAAGAATCTTAAAAGAACTTTCCTATATTTAAGTACATATGTTCCAATTTTTTTTTAATTTCAAAGAAAACATTATTCCTATAAAACCTAAGTAAATTGTAAAATAGGAACAACAATTTTTTTCATTAGTAAACCATAATCTGGCTCTAGGTTTAAAAGAATAGAATGGAAATTCCTATTTTATTCACAATACTAATGAGGACACCAAAGTGCAGTCTTGATTACATAACAGTAGTTTAGATGGCTCGTCTTTTAAACTCAATCTTCCTTTAACTTTTGTAGTATCTAACACCCTCAACCAACGGCTTCAGTTCTTCCAAGGTTCTTGTCACAATGGTAAAGTTGTGAATGTAGGTAGATGTCTTAGAACTCAATGCATCCATTTCTGTAGCTAGTTTTGCCATGATCTTTTCTCTACAGCAGGGTTTCAGGGGCTTTGTCGTTGTCTTTTTCTTTTTCTTCTTTTATTTTTTTTTCCAATGAGAGTCATATGTAGCTAAGGCTGGCCTTGAATTTGCGTTGTAGCAGAAGGTGACCTTGATCTCCTGAGTCTCACTTCTACTCCTCCAGTGCAGTTGTATGCCACAGTTAAGTTTCCTGCAACACTAAAATTTTTCTCTAGGGCCTGCGACCTGTCTAGTCACAGGTTCTTTGCCCCCAAATGGTATTGGGTAGGCATTTCATCTTGTAGAATGGGACTTTAATCTCATAAATAAAAAAGTGGTTCGTTACTTCCATGATATTATGCCACTATCGCATCAATGGGCATGTCTCTTTAGACCAATTGTCACTGTAGCTCACAGGGTTCAGTTTGTGGATGATTAAAATATACTGAGCCATAGCTTAGCTTATACCTTAAAAGACTTTAGTAAATTATGACACATTCTTTTCTGAACAAAAGAGAGAGAATCAGAAGCATGTTATAATTGATTTCTTCATTCCTTCTAGGATGGTACACATTCCTTCTAGGATGGTACAGACATGGAGCACTCTGTCTTCTTTCCCAGGACAGGCTTCATTTTTTAACACTTAAATAATAGTGCCCACTTTCTTTCATTAGGGAAAAAAAAAAAAAGGAGAAATGGGAAAGTATCCCTTGACTCAAAGATTTAATTATTTTGTTATACTAATCATTCCCTCATATCTATAGGGACGTTATTATGGCCCTATGAAAATCAAAGAGTCAATCACTAAAACTCACTTTAGAAATACCCTTTATCCTTAGTAGCACAATGATACGTCACTGAGAATCTGAAATGATATCTCTTTCACAGAATAGCTTTTTCCTCTAATATAAATTAGTCCTGTGTTTAAAATAGATCTTTTACATTCACAAAAATGCACACCTTTTAGTTTTCTTAGATATAATGTAAAAGTATAGCATGCCACTGAGGTATGGCTAATCATGAAGGCAGGTAATCACTAAATATAATTAATTATTGTTTTAAATATTGAAGCTCTGAGAAAGCTGGATTTAGATATCTCTATTGAAAAATTTACATTCCTGATCCTCTGGCTCTTACAAGCATTCAATTCCAACTTCCACAATGTCCCCTAAGCCTTAGGTGTGGGAGTGTTTTGTAGCTGTATCTATTGGGACTGGGATCCTCTACTCTGCATTTTGATTGACTTTGGGTTTTTTGTAATCTTCTCCATGTGTTGTGAAAGAAAAGTTTGCTTTATGAGCGTTAAGGACTGCCTTTACTTGTAGGTATAAGGACAAATGGTGAGAATATGCTTAAGGGTTATGCTGTTTGATTAACAGAGTGGTCTGAGGTTATTCTCCAAGATCCTTCACTAGCCTTGGGCAATTGGCTAGGTTTCTAGTATGAGGCAGGAAAATACCACAAGACCTCAAGCCTATGTAGAGAACTACATGAAACTGAGGAAATGTAAAAGTCTGAGGAAAGTCTTCTGCAGGGCAGAACACACCTGTTCCTTGGGAAATATCAAATGCTATTCCCCTGAAAGCATGCGAGCAAGTAGCATTAAACAGAATAAGTAGGGTTTTTATGCATTTAGGGATATGTATATACATATACAATGTGTATGTGTACATGTAACAACTAACGAGAAATGAGGCCATGAACTTGAAAGAGAATAAGAAAGGTTTGGAAGGAGAAAGGGGAATGGGAAATGGTGCATTTATATTATAATCTCAAAATAAAAGAACTAATACAAAAGAACAAAAGTCAAAATATTTTAAATAAAACATTGTAAAAACAAACAAATAAACAAACAAAAACCTTTATATCCAGAAGCTGGGGAGATTGTTCAGTCTATAAAGTACTTTTCCCAGCATCCCATTAAAAAGCCAGGCCTGGTGGCATGTGGGGATGGGAGAGGATGGAGACAGGAAGATCAGTGATCAACCAGTCAAGCCTAGCTGTAAGGCTCAAGATGTGGCTTTAAACTTGTCTGCCCTCCATTAGCTCTTCATTATTTTTATCCTGTGGTTCTGGTCCCCTTTATTTTTTCTTGTTTTGATTTCTTTTTGAGTAAGACATCTTTCCAATCCTTAAAATCATCTAGATGCAAATACTTTGCATCTCTATATTTCTCATAGTTGAGGTCTGAATTTCAAATCACAAATGCCATATGATTCAGCATATCCTAAACTGAGTCCACAGTCACCTGTAAATAGTTCATTACATTTCCACAGGCTCTAAATATGAGAGACTCTACCAACTCTTCATTTTCTTTGTTTCTTTGGTCATCAAATCCTATTTGCTACTGTCTTTAAAGGTTACTGCTAATTCTGTTTTCCTGGGTGCTGGGATTTGAATGTTTGAAGTCAGGACTTTGCCCATACCAGATAAGTATTTGCCACTGACTTGTAATCTCAACCCTTAAATTGCCCTCTGATTGTGTTATTGCTTCTCTATTTCTATAAGTCCAGTTATTGTTCACATTCTCCTTTCTAACAACTAGAGCTATTTAGAATTTATTGAAGTTAAAATGTAATACATAATTTTCTTCTTTGATGCCCTCCTTCCAACCTCATGTACCTACCCTTGATCTCTGTAAATTCATGGCTTCTTTTTCTTCCCTTGTTGATATCATAAGTCAGCCACCCACAGATATACATACATACATATATATATATATATACATACATATATATATACATACATATACATACATAAACATATGTACACACACACACTTATACAAATACTTGCCCAGTTTTTATAATGTTACTTGTATGTATATAATTTCAGGGCTATTTTTCAAGCCACTTTATTCATATCTTCTCTCTGCTTTTTATGATGGCACCAGAATTATTTTACTAATTTTATCTGTACTTTGTTTTCTTGATGAGGAATTTCTAATGGTCATGGGACAAAGAGCCAAGTTTATCTGGCTTCTTCTCATTGGCTCCCAGCCTTCCTGAGCAACTACTCTTACACGTATCTGCCCCCCCCCAGCTTCATCACACTAAGGGTTTTCCACAGCCAGCTATTTCTCCTCCTTACACAGCCACCCTCATTCTGATAGTGTCCATCAAACAACTGCCAACCAAGCTTGCTTCTTCTCCAAGCTTCCTTCATAACTACATGCCTTCTGAAACACTTAAAGATCTCACAGATAGAATTATTCTCTCCATTTTAAAATGGAACATTATGCCTTGTGATAGCATTAATAATAGATGTTTCTCTCTCTCTCCAAGCCATTTCCCACCGTGTGCTAGATAGGCTAGGCCTAAATATAGTTTCTCATTACTTTGCATTGTTCTCTTGTGAACATTAAGAAATTCTTTAATGAAACACATATGAGGAGAGTAAGATATACAGCACAGAGGCAGAGTACTTTCCTAGAATTCAGGAGGTAGAAATGTGATCACTTAGTCAATAAGCAAACGTATGTGCACATATACACAAGCACTATAATTATTTGGATTCACTTTTTAAACACCTACCTATATATAGTGTTGATTTTTTTAAAGCTGAAAAGCATAGCCTGTTGCAGAGAAAATGATAGATGAAGTTGTATCTCCAATATCTCAGGATTTTTCTTTCTTTTTATTTTCTTGTAAAACTCTTATTTCTTGGGCTCACTGCCCAGTGGAAAACAGTTCAAATGAGTAAGCATATTTGAAACCTATGTCATGAATGTAAGGTAAGCAATGACTTTGGAAGGCAGGAACATCTATTATTATTACTATAACAGTACCAATAGTGGTTTTGGGGAGTGGGTTACTTAAAAAGGTCAGAATTTATCAGTGAAAAGCTTTTGAGAATGTCAGATCTGAAAAACAAAATTTCAGAATGTAATGACCCATACTCTCCAGTTTCTGAAGATTTATCCTAATTGACTTTAGCGTTTGATTATTATGTGCTAATCTGGTCCAGTCTATTTGGTGTTCTGAATGCTTCTCATACCTTGATAGACATCTCTCTCTTTTGATTAGGAAAATTTTCTTCCCTGATTTTGTTGACGATGTTTCCATGCCTTTGACCTGAATTTCTCCTTTTTCCTCATTCTGATTATTCTTAGATTTAATCTTTTCATAGTGTCCCAGGTCTTGTGCCAGATTTTTTTTTTAACATTTTCCTTGTCCAAGGTATCCATTTCCTCTTGAATGTCTTCAAAACTGAGAGTCGCTCTTCCATCTCTTTTATTCTGTTGGTGAGGCTTGCCTTTGGGGTTCATGCTTAAGCCCCCCCTTTTCATTTCCAGATTTTCTTTTCACTTTTAGGTCTTCCACAGTTTTATTCATTTCATTTCATCCTTTGTGTTTTCATAGATTTTGTTAAGGGATTTATTCATTTCCTCTTGAAGGACCTCTATCATATTCATAAAGATTATTTTAAGGCCTTTTTTCTTGTGCTTCAGCTATGTCTCAATACATGGGGCCTGCTGTGGTAGGGTTGCTTGGCTCTAGTGGAGACAAATTGTCCTGGCTGTTATTGAAAATGACATTACTCTGGTGTCTAGACATCTGGGTTTGGGGGGATTGTATTTCTAGGTTCAGATATCTTGTCTTTGTTGAGTGGGTGTTTTAGCCCTTGGATTTTGTTACCATCTTTGGTTTTTAGAGTGTGGTGGCTGTGTGTTGCCTGATAGGAAATTATTTGGTGAGTCAGATAAGTGTGGCCACTGGGGCTTTTTGTTAAATTGTGTTTCTAGTTATTGGGAACTGTTACATAGGAATTAGATGGGCTAGGAAAGGGGATGTGATAGAGTCCGCAGTGGGAAGGGAAGCAGGACATTCCATTAGGACGTTCTCAGTCCCTTGGGGATGGGGGCAGGTGATGATGGAGAATCATGAGTGACTTGCTACAGAAGTGAGGATGACTGGGGGTGGGGTGGGGGTTGGATTTGAAGGAGAAGAGGGAGAGTGAGCATCTGAAGTTTGCCTTCCTGCTTCTCTGGTTGGAGCTGGGGGTTGAATGACCTGACGAGTAGGGAGGAAGGTTGAAGGGAGAATATCTGTGTGATCAGCTGTCCATAGGCACAGCAAGAAGGAGAGGCCGAAATACCTGGTCTGCTACAGAGCTGGGGATGCCAGTGGGTGGGTGGATTTGCAGGAGCCGAGGGAGAGGGAAGGTGTGCAGTCAGCCTGTGGCTTTTCTGGTCAGAGTGACTTGCAGGATCACAGGGAGTGCTTGCTGAAGTCGGAGGCTGGGATAAAGCTTGAGTTTTAAGGGAAGGAAAGATTTAAGGAAGAAAAGATATGTGATCCATTGAAGATGAGGTCAATGGGGAAGTGAGACTGTAGCAGATGGCCTGCTGAAAGGCTGGGAATGAGGATCTGAGAGAGGTGATGATCTGCAGCCAGTCTACCTGCTTCCTGGCTGGAGTCTAAAGATGAATCTGTATGTGTTATTCGGGTATTTATCTTGCTCGAAAGCCAATTGTCAGTCTCTCCTCTGCTGAAGACTGGTCTCCCAGGTTTCAGGATTAGATCGTGTTTACTTACTCTGGGTGAGAGAGGAGAATGTGGACACATCTGGGAGGATGAGTAGAGATAACATCTTGCAGAGGAGCCTATGGGATGTTTTCCCAGTTGAAATAGGGAGAAGCAGGAGCTGCCTTCTTTTTTATTGAGACATCATCAAGAAATCAGGTGATATTTCTGGCCTTGCTGCTGCTGTGTGTCTCAGTTCAAAGGCAGAAAGCAAAGAGAATAGAAAAGAAGCATTTACTGGAAAGACGTGTTTAAGCTGCCGGTTCAATTACCAGCCTACACCCTGGACTCACTCTTCATATAATTAATACAGGTTTTTACCCTGTCATCCATTTTAATTGATGAAATAAGTGAAAAATAAAATACTGTAATTGAAAAAAATGTAAATAAAAATACTGTAACAGGTGCAAAGGTGCATGGCATTTAATTCCTAAAGATATACTTAAAGGAAGCATAAAATTCACTCACCACTTATCTCCAGTGTTGAGCTTCTATGGAAAACAGTTCTCAAAAATGAGCATCTCAAGAGAAAGGTAAAATTGCATGATCAGCACTACCTGCTTGCTTTTTACCTGCAGGCAAACCTGACATCCTTCATGGGTTTCCATGCTTACTCATGTACAACTATGAAGTGATCATTTTCTATTCTGTGGAGCAAATATGCTCTTTGTTCTTAGTAAAACTTGACTCAACGCATCTTTGCTAAAGGCATACAGTATCACTTAAGCCCTGGTGGGACTGAGATTTGTTAACACTTCTGCAATCCCAGAGTTTAGATGAGAAGAAAATCAGGAGCTGTGAAAAATACAAGAAGGACCATGGAGGGATGCACTCAGCAATGGCGGCCATCCTTCCTCCAACAGGGGTGGTGCATACAACAATGACCTACATCCTTCCTCCAATATGCTGCTAGGATTAGGAGATGCAGATCACTTTCTACATCATGATATTGTGGGCGTGGGCACCCTTTCTCCTGTTCTTTCTGTCACTGGAAATTCTATATTCATAGCTTGTTACTCTAAAATTTTCATCCCAACTTCTGTATACATAAAGATGCTGTGAACAAATTTCCAAAGAAACATGTTTTGGTCACCTATTTCCAGGTTACTTCTCTTAGTGTTTCTAAAATGATGCTTAACTGTAATCCTTAACAATGGCCAAAGACCCTCAGGCCTGCTGAGTTCCAAAGAAGCCCTTTAGAACCTTTCAGATTTTGCTGACAATTTGGGTCCATATTTAATGTCTTTATGTCAGACCTCTTCTTGAAAGCTAATTATAGTCACAAATGAAGAAACTACTAATGATTATAGCTATTTTGCTACACATCAATTATGAGTAGTAGCGATACATAAAACATGGTTACTGAACATTTGCTCAGTCTCAGGCACCAAATGAATTTATACTTTATCAATTGGTGCCTAGAGTTGTGCTTTGTGGTCTTATTTTATTATACTTCATGGTATTATATTAACCATAGCACAAATTATAAAACGGAGATAAATAAAACTAAATATTTCATCTATAGTATCCCAAGTCCTTTTCTGTTGCTGTTAGTACACAAAACACCAAAAAGTTTGTAGATAACTCCAACTTCCCAACCTAGAGACAATTTACTGTGATTTAATTTCTTAAATATTGGGTTGAAAAGAAAGAAAAAGATAATATGTGAGTCTGAAAAAAAATTAAATCTGAATCACTTGTAGTCTTGTTTTTAAAGAATTCTGTCTCCTAAGTGAGACAAGATAGCTAAATCGGAAAGGGTTAATAACACTACTAAGAGATGCGATCAGTGGCCAAATGTATTACCATACAAAATGATTTACAGTTAGAGAGCTGTACATGAAGGGCACCCATACTTCATTTTGAATGAATGGGTCCAAGAAGAGGCATCCAGACACATTAACTAAAGTGACTCTCTTCTTCACTGTCAGTATAAGCAATGTCTGAGAAGCTTGATAAATAATGTTTGAAACAGATTGGCACTGAAGACCCTGAACATCTCAGAATTCATTTTCCAAGGATGCATTTTCCATATTTCTCAAAAGTGACAGAGATAAATAACAGAAGATAGTAATATAAAATAGAAGTAAAAATTTCAAAGACATGACTTTTTCTCTGCAGATCCAGGCTCTGCCACACTGTGTCTTTACCCCTATCATCATCTGCCCAAACTCTTCCTATTTATCTAAAAAGTACAGGTATATGAAATCTATCAGACCTTCATTTTGATATGTACTTTTAAAAAATTTTTCTCATTATTATGTGTTTCTAATGGCCTTCATCTTTTCTATTTAGTGCCTAATTTACTCACTTACTTCCTCACAGTATAAGATGAAAGAGTCAATCTTCATTTTTCCAGATTCCCTTGCAGCTAGGTTCATGCCTTTTGATATTAACTAATCTTGTAGGACATCCCTGCCTAAGATTTTGAACTAAGAATTAGTGGGACAATTCATCTTTTAAATTGTTTTATACTGTATAAAATGTAATTTAATACATTTTTTCTGAGTTTCTTAAATCATATCTGAGATTCAAAAAATGCTGAGTATACAATAACATTTAATCTTTTTTGTAACTTTTGGCAGGACTTAAAGATTAAATGAAACAAAGAAAAACAGAAGAATTAGCAACCTGTACATAGAGTCCAGCTGGCATCTGAATATAGAAATCTGCAAGCTTGCCAGAATTCAGCATGTGCTCATGTCCTAGGGATCTTGCAGCAATGAATACAATGTATATACTTTAGATTCCCATCTTAATACAGATAGCTCAGAAATCTGCTACATCTTACTCAAAGTCTATGCCTAGAATCTTTATTAGAAATTACTGAAACAGGCTCCAAAGGTAATCTACACTTTAACCTGAAAGCCTATTCTATTCCTCACATTCTCCCTTTCAGGAGGTGGTAGTATCATACTGCCATCTGTTCATGGCAGACACCTTGGTGTTATTCTGGATTTCTTTCTCTAAGATCTCATTCATATCCTGTCTTGTAGGATTTTCCAGCTGGCAATAAGATCAAGTATATCCAGCATCTGGCCGTACCCTTTTATGTACACTGCTTCTACCCTCACCCAGATCCAATCACCCTCACGTCAGTACTGCAACTATCATACAATTTCTACCCTTTCATACTTCGATTGAATGTCTTTGCTCCAGTAAACCAGAGTGATCTTTTAAACTCAAGTTGGATCAAGTGGTAGCACAATTCCTCACACAGGCATGACAGCCTTCGCTCAGTTGGAGGAAGCTACATTGGCTGCCATCACCTCCACTTCCCATGGGCAGCGATGGAAGCATTCAGGAGAGTTCAACTTGGTCTAGAGCCAGTAAGGGTCCCAGAGCATACTGTATGTTCAATGGCCAGTGGAAGTGATGGTTGTATCTTTATGGTTCTAATTTAATGGTATGGATGGCTTTAGTCCTGGCTGTTTTTTAGCCTCGTTCTTTAAACTTATAGTTTCTAACTCTCCGAAGTTCTGTGACCCTGGGTATCCCAGTATCATTCCACAACTTCCTTTACATTTAAACTAATCAGAGATAGTCTGCACTGCTTTATGCTAAGGACTTTGGTAGGTACTTTCACTAAATTACTGTTTCTCCCTCTGCTTTTGCTAAAGCAGTAATGAAATATCACCCTCTGCATTTGAGTGGCCATGAGGACTAGTCATATGCCGCTTACCTATGACCAGTGGAGAGAGTTTTGTTAGAATCAATTAATTTCTTAATAACTGATTTTGGGGAATCAATAACTACATGTTGTCTCAATTTTTTTTATATCCTTGACTTTCAGTTTCCAGCCTCCCCCCCCCCCAAATAAAACCAGGGAAACTAAGTAAAAGGAGGCCTATCTAATTACATCAAGCGTTTTTAAATTAGATGTTGGAGAAGAAAGTGTGTCTTCTTCCTCACCTCTAACCATCCAAATTTTGATAATGTTTCCCTCATTAGCAACACTGTTTTGAATCTGTTGACACTGGTGAGTTTATGCATTATGTTAAATGATTTAGAGCTCACTCACTAAAAAGGCAAGTGAGCTTACTTCGGTTAGTACACTGTCAACTAAGTTGTATTTTTAACGCTATCTTATTTATTTTAAGTGTATGGGTGTTTTTCTCCTGTGTACGTCTGTACAACATGCATGTGTAGGCCAGAGGCTATAGGCAGTTGTGAGGGGCCATATGGGTGTTGAGAACTGAACCCAGATCTGAAAATGCAGTCAGTGTTGTTAAGCCCCTAATCATCTTTACAGTCCCATATGTTTTTTTTTTTAATTGTTATATTCACAATATTTATATCACGATACATCTTTTTAAGGGCAGTATTTTTCCATACTATCTTTCTTAAACCAAGTCTAAAAGATAGGAATTTGTAATCCACACATCCGGCATGTGTTTCATTTGCACATAAAAAGTGTATTTCTCGCCCTAAATGACTAGCTTTAGATGACTGGCTGGTGAGAGGGAACACTATGCCATCATTTTTTGACCCCGAGGAAGTTGTTTTTCTCTAACTTAGAGGATTGAAATGAGCTCATCAGTCAATCAAAGTGTCAGCTGAGTATTTTTTTAAGCCTCTGCAGGGTCTTTAACATTGTCCTAACCCTGCCACTTGAGATATATAAGAAGCATTTAACAGGGTCACTGGCTACAAATATCTCACTCTTCAGATTATCCCCTATGTAAACCTCAAGCCAGTCTTAAAGGCAGGGGAAAATGAGGATGGGAGGAGAGAGAGATAGTAAAAGTCCTAAAATATCCAATTTCTGTAGAGAATGAAAGATACAGCACTCAACGGGTTTCTTCTATTTCCTCAGGGACATAACATATAACGGTGTGTGTGTGTGTGCATGTGCATGCTTGTGTTTGTGTGTGTGTGTGCATGTGTGTGTGATACGTGAATGTATGTATGCATGTTTGCCATGTGCAGGTGCACAAGTGTGCACATACTTAGAGGCCCAGTGTTGACATTAGGTGGTTTCTTTGGACACATTCTCTTTTACATCTTGAGGAAAGGTCTCTCAATGCAGCAGCAGCTCTGTGTTGGCAAATCAGGCCAGCCAGATTGTTCCCTCCAGGGTTTCCCCATCTCTGCTTTCTGACTGCTGGAGTTCCAGGTGGCCACCATGCCTATCTGATGTTTGCATCAGTTTGGAGGACACAAACTCTTGTTCTTAGAATTTTGCAGCAAACCCTTATCCATTAAACCATCTCCCCCAGTTCACTTAAAATAAAATACTAATTGTGGCCATAGAATAATTACAGACTAGGGAAAACTGACTTTAGAGCAATTTATTTTAAGTGCTTTTCTTATAGTTATTCTTTCAAATAGAAATCCTCTTGCCATCCCTTTCCCTATCTATTCTTCCTTATCATGCGTCAGACCCTGGGGTATTGCTTTACAGCAAATTAAAGGCTGATAATTGTTTAATATATTACCTACCCCAGCAGAGCCTTCTGAGCTTCGTTTAAAACTACATGGAACAAAAGGCATCTTTTCTCATTTCAGTATACCGTTCTCTTTTCACATACTAAAGATACTTTCATGCATGTATGGTTTAACTGGTCAGTTCTTCTGTTTCTCACTGACATAGTTCTCTCTATCCCTGTCTATTCTGTATATTCACACAGTCTTCCTCATCACATTTGGAAGTTGCTGTTAAAGTTGTGAGGTATGAAGTAAAGTTACCTATCCATAGGGAGTGTTAGGGTCATTTGAATGGACTCAAAACCAGCTCAGTACTTTTTTTTTTTTTTCAGGGTGAATAACCATGAGATTGTTGCATTTCCTCAAGGGCTCAAATCAGAAGGCTTGAGTTGAAATTTCAGACACCACTATCTTTTCTCACTGATTTAGAAACATTAGTGGGATGGAACTAAGCTCTTGGTCTTCACAAAAATATTGCTACTAAATCCCATATTAGAAATGCACAAAAACATATTTTCATGTCAAAATGTTAAAATCTTTACATATGAGGAATTCTTTCTGATTCTAAAGCTATTAAAATCCATGCCCAATATTTCCTATGATCTGAAAGAAAAATGCAATCAGAAATATTTCTGTTAAGAAAATTGTGGGTAAATGTTTTAACAGACAAAATTGCAAAATGTAGTAGGTTTTACAAGTTTCTGTAGTTGTCACAAAAGAGAAGACAAGATTCATGTGAAATTTTGTCTAGAGAACTTGTTTGTGTATTATTGCCAGTTGCTTGGTTAGAATATGTATTAGTGCCTCATACCAAAAAACTAAAAGTAGTACCCATGTTTGTATGTCCTGACATAAATAGATGTGTGTGTTATCTATACATGTTCTATGTAGTCATCCCTCAGAATTTATGGATCTAAGAACACCAATCTACAGAAATCCACTGTTTTAAAGTCTCCTATATAAACAAATGTAGCATTTACAGCGAACCTATTCATATACTACTTTCATGTTTTTACTCACCTCTAGAGCTATCTAGAGGTGATATTTTCACTCACCTCATATGATCTACGTTGTGAATGCCATGAAATCAGCTATTCTGTAAGATAAAGCAACAAGAAAATATTGTGTACATATTTAGTGAAAAGATATTTTGTTCCTGACTATTATTTGTCTATGATTGATTGGGTCCATGAATATGAAGTTCATATATACAAAACATCTCCTGATCTCCAGAAAATCAAAATCCATCATCCATACCTTAAGCTCACCTGGACTGCAGGACTGGGCCACAAAACCCAGATTGATTGGGTCCATGAAGTCCATGTATACAGAAGACTGTTTGCCTGTGGAGGGATAGCACACAAACATGTATAATTAAACATGTGCCAAATGACTGGCTTCTTCCATCATCTCCAGTAAGAATCATTCTTGCTTTAAAAGTTAAAAAAAAAATTCTATGTATGCAAACACGTCATTCTTTGAGACCCTTTTCCCCGTTAGAATATTAATATGTGAAAGACATCATATTCTTCCACACTGTAATCTCCTCAGAATATTAAGCTAAATTTTGGCCTTTCTAATTCAAATGACATATCGTATACTCTACTAAAGAAAATCAGTAACACTAAATTGACAAACTAGTGTCTTGAACTTGTTTTTAATCTTTGCTTTATCCTTCTCTTTTCTAGAATGCCTCCCCCTTCTCAACTTATTCCCTAACACCCAATTATTTAAAAGGTTTACTGATTTATCTCTTAATCTTGCAAATCAATTTCCATCCCCATTTCTCTCCTTACTATTTAGTTCAACTTGTTGTCAACTCCTAGTCCTCTTGCTTCTAAGTGCTGGATCCAGGCAGCCGGGTGCCCAGGGTAGAAATCTCTGGTGACCGCCATTGTTTCTCCTTTCCTTTCCCATAAGGCAGGCTTGGCGTTTTCATGTGTCTACCAGAGTCCGCTAATGCATATGTTCATCTGCCTCCTTGCTCCTGCAGTTCATGCTCCTCCGCTGCCTTCCAAAGTCATGTGGTTTCAACTAGAAGTTTATCAGCTCATAAATTCATGCCCTCATTTTTCTTTCTTTAAAAAATATGTTTTTAATTGAATAGAATCTTATCTCTTTCCTGTCCCTGTTTCTCCCTCAGCTCCTCAAAGCTACCCTCTGTCCAAATCCTCCATCCCCTCAAGTTGATATCCTCTTTTTCTTTCATTACTATTATCGCATAAATATATGTATATGTGGATATGAACAAATATATAATTTTTTTCTCACTGGCCACCCAATTTTGCCTTCTGCTTGACCATTTTTTTTTTTTTTTTACCATTTTCTTCAATTTTTCATTGTCTTTCAACTTCTAAAAGTTTCTATTTTGACCGGTCATACAAAAGAAGAAAAGAAAAAAAGCCGTATAAGAAGCATACTACTAATCATAACATACAACATGGAGGTAGAATATTAGTTGAAGATGTGTTACATGTATTTGCTCTGTGGAACATCTGTCTAATGATGCAAAGGTGTGCTTGCATTCTTTCATGTTGCATTTGTTTAACTTCGTGAAGCTGTGTTACTTCCCCTGTCTAAAACACCCGATTGGTCTAATGAAGAGCTAAACAGCCGATAGGTAGGCAAAAGAAAGGATAGGTGGAGCTGGCAGGCAGAGGGAATGAATGGGACGAGAAATCTTGAAAGTAGGGTCAAGGAGCAAGAAAAGGAAAGAACATCCTGAGGCCAGCCACCCAGCTACAAAACCAGCAATGGAGTACAAAAGAAAGGCATATAAAAGAGGGAAAGATAAAAGCCTAGAGGCAAAAGATAGATGGGGTGGTATTTTAAGTTAACGATAATAATAGATAATAATAAAAAGTTGGCTAGAATAAGCCAAGCTAAGGCTGGGCATCCATAAGAAAAAATAAGCCTCTGTGTACTTATTCGGGAGTTAGATGGACATCCCTCCAGAGAGTCAGACGCCAAAAGAGCAAACAACAATAAAACCTGCTAACGTTTTGCTTTGTCTTCTAATGTTGAGTTCCAAGCACCCCATTGGTTTGCTTTCTTCCTGCAGTTCTTACTCTCATTCATGATTATGGGTGCAGCATGCACCACATCTCGCTGAGCCAGCCATCCCTTACCTATCACTGTACTGTCTTCCATTTATAAATTTTACATGTGTCTAATTCTAGGGTTTTTTTTTTGGATAATGCTAATGTCCCAAGTCTAGCTGCCATATAGTTCAAATTCATAGTTTTTTCTTAGCAGATATAATGTCATCTCCTGAAATTACTCTTGAACTCAGACCCCAAACTCTTCCCACTGGGTGACTGAGAACGATTTTAAGCCTGACATGCTTGGTAAAGGTGCATACAGTACTGCCAGTGTCAAAGGCCAGTGTGTGCTTTTCTTCCTTGGATATTAATTTCCTTCCTCACCACTTACATAGTACAGATGAGCTGGCTTAGGGCATGAAATCACAGCTGTACAGTTTAGTGATCTAGAGGCGAATTCTTAGTTGCCAATAGAAAGACTTTCCTAACACATAATTTGTTTGTTTCCCTTGGATAGACTTCTCTCAATCTTCTGAAGATCAACTTTTCACTTCTCCTTTTGATCTACTGTTTCTGGTCAAATACAAGCCATTTGGATGCCTTCAGTTTGAATTAAATATCAGAGCTCTTGTTCTTTTTTTCCTGTCTCCTTTAACAAATGATTTTATTGGCCTACACATCTCATTATGTTTGTTCTTTTACTCATAACCTTATTCAATCCCCTTCAATCAAATCCTGTAAATATATGGCAAATGGCTGAAGGGAATGCAAATATAAATCAGATTTTATTTTTAAAAGGTTATGATTTGGGAAACATCCTTCATTAGTATTATTGAGAGACAACGTTCCTGCACAATGTTGGAACGCTGTAGATTAACAGATTAACAACTGCTGTCAGCTTCCATACCACTTTCCAGGAGAGTCAGTCACCCTCTTTGGTGTTTACTTCTCACTCGTGTGTGATTCGTACTGCTCATTTCTTAAGCAGTGATGCTCACTGCCGAATATGTTTTTCATCATTCTTCGATTAGTTGAAAGATAGCTTGAATTGCCTCCTACATCTTCTCGATACCCCATATTGCCATTTTCTTATTCTTGCTTTAAATTCTGCATTGTCAACAGTGAGCCTTTTTTCACCTGCAAGAGTTATGCGGCTTTTCTGCCCAGAAGATCATACTCATTGGTGGATGTCCCTGAGCTAATATACAGATTATCATTATCCTGGTTGGGCAAGTAATGATGTTCTTGCTTGACAGCAAAGAAAAGTTGAGATGCAGAGTGTGTACCACTTCCTGTGACTCTCAAATAAACTGACAATCATTTTATCATGAAGCATAGTTATTTTTACCCCTTATATTGATGTGTTTTATTATAAGGAGGTGAAATAAAGCCCCAAAGAGGAGGATACCACTTCCCAAGAGTCAGACTATGTGAAGTGTTTGAGATAGGGAGATGGACAATGTTGAATCAACATAAACGACAGACAGATTGTTAGATAAGAGATAACATGGAGATGGCAGAAATACAGACATGATTAACAGACTGATAGATGATAGATAACGAATATAGATAAGTATTTCTATCACTTAATTCTCATAGAAACACTCCAGAGAAAATTATTTCCAACTTTACAGAAGAGGAAAGTAAAAATGTTACCTGACAGTGTAGGAGTTATTGCTGTGTCTACTATTGTATCCAATATTCAACCATTAACTGCTTTCCATTTTACGGAGAAGGAACTGTGGTTCACAGGCCTTCATGTTTGCTTGAAGTCAATTATATTAGTGTTATATTTTCATTAACTCACTGAGAATTTCTTACAACACATTTTACTAATATCCATCCTTCCTTCTCACCCCAAGCCATACCAGGTCTACCTCTACTCCTCACTCACCTCCACTTCATGTTTTCATTTTTTTTTAAAGAAATGATACTTTTTAAGAAATATTTTAACTATTACTCAACTTTTCATTATCTTTCTTCACTTTTTCACCAATTCAAATCCAGATCTTATGACTTTTCTTCCATTTTGTCTCTTGGTATTTTAAAACCAAATCTTCTTATACTATTAGACATGTTTTAATTTCCCAAATTCTTATATTGTTTTGATTAATAGCTTAATAACATGCCCTTTTGGTAGCTTACATATTCTTGAATTTCTTTGTTGACATTGGATTTTATAGATGGTTCCTAAATTACTTTTAATCTTTGAAGTTGGTTGTTCTATTTATTTTAGCTTTCATTTTTATTATCTTGCTTTTCCCCATAATTTTGTTTACTAAACATCTTTATTTGTGTCAGAGTTTTGATGATATGTACAAATGATGAAGACAACCTAGTAAACACTACTAATATGAGTTCTGTGCACCGAAAGCACCTGTGTCTGCCCAGGGGGACAGTGGTGTAGTAGCTAATGCTGACACAGGAATAGTCCTTCTGTGGTTAAATGAGTCAGTTTCCAAACCTTTCACCAGAAATCCCAGATTTTCCTGGACAGATGGCCCAGTTTCTTTGGAGAACAGTTGTCCAGCTCCTGCCTGGGGGTAAACACAGGACAGTTTCTCTGGGTAGAGGGGTGAAAGGGAGGATTGGGGGATGACAGGAACAGCTGCTCTGGAAACAGTCCTTCAATAAATCACTCGGCTTTCTGCACCTCCACTCACCCCTTATCTCTGTGTCTGTAGAGGAAACCCCTGAATCCTTTCAGAGGTTTTATGGGGAAGCTTTGCTCTACATATGTGGTAAGACTCAGAAGTTCAGCGTCCTCCACTTTTATTACTCAGTGACTCATTTTCATCCATTTGATTTTTATAGAGGAAACTTTCCCACTCCTTTGGTGACAGTGGATCCTACCCATGAGCTTTTTTCCTAATATGGTCTATATATTTCCTTCTGAATTTCTTGCCACTGTGTCGATAATTTATTGGTAGTAGAGGAATAAAACATAGAGCTCATTTCATTCTGAATAAAAGTACAATTGGAAGATGATAATAGATGAAATGTATTAATCATTAAAAAATTGCCTCATGTACCTTTTATGGTGTGTGTGTGTGTGTGTGTGTGTGTGTGTAGACCAGGTTGGCTTGGAATTCTGTGTAGCCTGTGCTGACCTCACCCTTGTATCAATCCTCCCGTCTCAACTTCTTAAATTCTTAGATTACTGGTCTGAACTATCAGGATTTTTCAAAACAAATTAAAAGACATGAACTTTTGTGTAATCTATAGGATTCCTCTTAAGACTCTAAATGTCAAAATGAAATGAGACAGTTAAGTATCAACATTTCAGGTTAATTTTCATTATTAGAGTAGAACATTTTCAGTTCATAAAGTTTTAAAATTATTAAAGACACAATGTAATGAATGTCTTCCTTAATAAATCCGTTCCATCTTTATTGTCTCTCAAGAC